>JANUYF010000001.1:313212350-314412350 GCA_026167975.1 Phrynosoma blainvillii
TCTCCTTCCCTCAGGTATCATCCATAGCTGCTCCCTGCTTTCTAAGCTGCTCTCATTTCAGGCTCTGGGCTAGAGGCTATGTGTTCAGCAAAGCCCTCCCTTGGTCCTACATAATTCACCTGGTAAAAGATCTGCTCATTCAACATTACTGCAGTGGGACTTGAAGCAACCCAGCTTAGCACCCGTTTCAATATGCATTTCGTAGTGACTCATATGTCTTAATGGCTGGCCCATCTACTTGAGCATCTTTACATCCTGATTGCTTGCTCGCGTAGTCAGGGCATTGATTAGCCTAAGGAGCAGGAGACTCACCGCTAAAATGTTTTGAGAGCATTTATCAGGCTCCCTCAGCTCTCTCTTGACTTGGGGGCTGGAAAGGGGACAGTTGGCAGGGAAACTGGAGGAGAAACTGTACACGCACACATGCACACGCGCACACACAAAAGGGTTCTGCACCAAAAATGAGATGAGGGAGAGAGGGAGGAAGCAGCAGCAGCATATTATACAATTTGCTTCCTTTTATCCCAGGCTTGTTCAGGGCAGCATACATGTCCTGCTCTTATCTTCACACTAGCCCTGTGAGGTAGGTTCATAGGGTGCAGAGCTAGACCTATGATTTGCTAAGGTGAGGCAGCTGTCTCAAGTAGCAGTTTTGGGGTTTCATGAAGGGCAACAAATTGTTAAGCACTGGATTTGTTAGAACGAAGTACTAATAGGTGCTTTTGTCAGAATCACTTGGCTGTATACTATGCACCTTGGGGTAAAGACTGTGTGTGTGTGTGTGTGTGCTGTGTTGTGCCATTTGCAGCAGCCCTCAGGCAGAAGAAGGTCTTTGACTGGCTCGGTTCTCAGGGTGAAAGAGGCTGACTAGCAGAAAGTGACCCTGTGAGGTTCGTGCTCTGTAAGAATTACCACCAGAGACTCTCGAGTCATAATTTCTACACTATCCAAGCTCTCAAGATATTGATGTATTCAAGTTATATCATGATCTTGTACTGGCCTTGTAAGGTCTCCCATCCAAGGAACAGAGCATCTCTCACCTGACTAAGGGCTAGTCTACATGATTAAAATACTCCTTATTCCAGTCAAATAAAATGTGATCACAGCACAGGCGATTTTTTGGAGTTCAGGCTTGTTGCAGGGCGGGGTGGGGTGTGGACTCCTTAAACTGCAGAAAAAAAAAATATTCGTGGATTTTACTGGAGTATCCATGGAAATCTGCAGATATGCACATTATCACACATGTGGCTGTCCGTCTGCTTTGCTTGCAGATGGCTGTGCACTTTTGGCTGGGAAAGAGTGAATAGATGCAAATACATGCAAATTTGCACAGGAAAGTGAAGACAATTAAGCATTGATGTGAATGTGTAAAAATCTATAGCAATCTGCATAATACACTTACGTGTACTAGCCCTAAGTTTAACAATAACACACAACAGAGTATTCCTTGCACCCAGTGCCACACCTAATAAAAGAGAACAGCTCTGAGGAAGAAGGGGGGACTGAACTGGACATTTTCTATGACTATGAAAAAGTCATTTTAAAAAGGCTTTTAAAAGTTTGACAGGGGACTCAAACCCACAGAAACTCCCTCCAGAATGACCAGTGGGATTCTGGGCATTGGAAGTCATTTCCCCCCCCCTCCACCCCAGATTCTGGTTCTGTGTCCCACCCAAAAGGACTTTCAGTTCATTTAACCAAGTATTTGCTTCTCCTCCACAGTTATGACAGAAGCGTTCAGGGAAGAGATGAAATGGATCCTAACATTACAAACCAAATTCACAAATTAACAAGCTACAGGAAAGGTAGCAATTGGGTTCTCCTTACATCTGGAAGAGATGTCTGGAAAGATTTGCTAGAGAAACAAATGCAGAAAACAAGGAGCTAAATTTCTGACCTACTTTCTTCAGGCCTCAGTTTAAAATCTCCATGCTCTTTATCTAGGAACCAAAGAGATTCTGGCTTCCCCACTGCATGCTGTGGGGCTTTGTTCTGAGC
Source organism: Phrynosoma blainvillii (assembly GCA_026167975.1). Lineage (NCBI taxonomy): Eukaryota > Metazoa > Chordata > Lepidosauria > Squamata > Phrynosomatidae > Phrynosoma > Phrynosoma blainvillii. The sequence continues at coordinate 313,214,349 of JANUYF010000001.1, forward strand.
AGACCTCCATTGGATCAGACTTTTGCTTCATTTGTTTGTCAAAACAAGCAAAACCACAGAGCAAAGAGGAAGTGGAGGCTGAGATGTCAGTACAGCAAACAGACATGCTGGAAGGTATCATGCATTAACCTCAAAACCACGATAAGCATCAGAGAAACAGGTGCTACAGAGGAAGGTAGCACAAATGAGTGCTGGAATAAGTCCTCTTGCAAGATAGAGTATTTACTGCCTCTGTCAAAGCTGGTTCATTGGCTGGGGCTATAAGGTTTTCATATCACCTGCTACATTTCTATTCTTGGGTTTGCACAAATCCCTTTCATTGTCTACTAAGAGGCCCAGCTGCCCCTTGCAATGAAGACCTGGCATAATACTCATCTTTTCACATTTCCTTATGATTGAGTCTCCTTATTTTATTTTCAATAACATGCCCAAGGAAGAGGTAGCAGCAGAGTGAGACGAACCTGAAGACTGTCAGAAGTATCCAAAATGTGGGGGATAAGGGATTCCCAAAATAATCCAGGGTGGACCTAGCATGTTCAACGGCCAGGTTATGCTAACAGACTATGGAGATCAAACAGAAAAGCATAGAGAGAGGTGGGAAATGGAGTCTCTTGCAAGGGTGCATGGCTGGCTAGTTGGCAGGCAGCCATTCTGAACTGGAGCACTTGATGATGGAACATTTTGTGGCAGGCCCTATTTAGTACTTGATTTCCTGTGCTATCTGAAGAATAGTCATTATGGGATTATGGTGACTTCTGAAAGCCCCTGCACTGCATATGATCCTGTATTTCCTATCAGTCCCACAGACCCCCATTTGTATTTACTGAAAATATCCTTTCCGTACTTGAAGTCAAATACATGGTATGATACTGACTGGGAGACAAGGTAAGGCTTCAAGTAAGAGGCCCAGGTTCTAAGCCATAAACACCTGTGGGTGATGATAGAGCTAGAGCTGGACAACTGAGGCAACTTCTTGCTATGACCTCCCCTGGATGACTTACAAAACAATCTGTGGGATGAATGGTGTGGGGTAACTCTTTGTTATGTGCCTTCAATAGACTTATGGTGACCCTATCCTAGGGTTCTTGTCAAGATTTGTTCAGAGGAGGTTTGCTAATGCTATTGTGTTCCACAAAGATTGAGACAGCATGACTTGTCCAAGGGCATCCAGTGGTTTTCCATGGCTGAGCAGGCATTCAAACTCTGGTCTCCTGTAGTCTTAAGCCAACATTCAAACCACTATGCCACACTGTCTCTCTGAAGTAATCCTGATCCAGTCATAACAACAGTGGTGAAAATGAGGTAAGACCAGGCTCTGAATTTCACTGTTTCATGAAGAGCCTTTAAAAGTTATCTTTGAGACTAGCATGGCAGGCAATTTCATGGTGCCCCAGACCTCTTTAGATGGGAATGAGCTGCATTTCATTTACTTCAAAATGTGGTACACCACCCCTGCTGGGTTTGGGGAAGGAGCTCTCTGGCCCTTTGTCTTTATGGAGGTAGGCTTTAGATTTGTGCCTCATAGTCCTGCCACGATGACCTCAGTCAAGAGTATAGCTTTCTGTTTTCAGAAAGTTTGTTTCATTCATTTTTCAGCTATGACAGTACAGAGATGCTATGTCTTCTCTTCGTCACAGGGAGCTAGGACGAAGTGTCCAGTTCCAATGCCCATAGCCAAGATCCTGGATCAGCTTGGTGGAGCTCTGCCTTTTTTTTTCTCTCCACCCATAGCTAAAAGGGAGGCAAAATGAGGGTACTGCCCCTCCAAATAAGAATTCTGCCTGCCCAATGAAATTTTATTTCAGACCCCAAATTTCTAGCATTGCAGTAATTTAAAACATTTGAACAGTTAGAAATACAGTTTAGGCATCCAAATGCAACAGCTATTCTAGATGCAAACAATTTTCAGTCTCTCATTCTGTAATACTAGAAATTTGGGGAAATGAAGGAAAATATAATTTTAGGGGGAATCAAAATTTTTAGGGGAATCAATGCTTACACCACCCCTCCCCCATAATAACATCTCTTCCCACACTGCACTACACCAAAGTAAACCAGCTGGGATGATACCCTCGGTTATGAAAATACCTTGATAAGAGAACTGTTGCTTATACTTTTGAAAAAGGAATACAGAAGAGATATAACCACTTGCCATTTGGGGCTACAGTGGAGACGGCTCTGAAGGCCCTCATTGTAGACATATCTGTAAAAGGGAGGAAGTAAATGTGACAGTGAGGAAAGTAAGATCTTTATGGGGCATTCCCATACATATCTTCTTAGAAGTAATTGGGACTTACTCCCAAGAAAATGAGTACCTTAGCCATTTATAGTCTGTAATCTTGCTTTGTTGCTCAGTATATAAGAAACACATTGCAGAGGAAAGAAAGATTTCAGTATGCCTAATCTGGCAAAAGCACTCATGTTTTCCTTGTGTTCTCCATTCCATCATACTTTCTGCCATGAGTGATAGCAGAATGCAGCCATACCTGAGAAGAAGACAGTTGTCAAATTTGACTTCACGGTTGTCAAATTATGTTAGAAATGCATAATCTGGTAATGGAAAGCTTGAGGATGTTATTTTTTTCTGGAGCGCAGATACAAAACTCACTGACTGTTATATCTGAGGGATTCTGAGAGCTGTAGTCTCCAAAAGTAACTTTTCTAAGCTCTGGAATGACAGGATGCAGAATGGGGGATTGGCCCTCTCAGTCATCACGGCTGCCAATGAGCCCAAGGGGGATTTTACTAGCAATTAATAATAATAATGCCAACAGACCAAGAAGCATCTGTCATTATTATCTGAGCATTTGACAGCTTGGAGAGAGAACAAGGTAAGGTGGAGAGAAGGAAAGGGCTGACACACACAAAACAGCCACTGCAAGCATGCTGTTTCAAATTGCTCCCTGTGGCAGCTGCAGCTGCCTCTACAAACAGAGCCATATGTAATAACCCCTTTCTCTCCCTACTATGGATGGGCAACACTTGGATGTTGTTGGATTGCAATGTCTTCAACCTTGGCATATCCAACCAAGCCAAATGTGAGGGATGATGGGACATGTACTCTGACATCATCTAGAGTAGGGGTTCCCATCTGTGGTGCGAGATGGAATTTCAGGGGAAGCGACAAAAAGTGGTTTGTGTCCTTGAATGACAAGTCACATGTGATCATTCTGCCAGCTGCCAGTGTCCCTTCAAAAGTGGGGTGGGTGGTTATGTTGCGTAGATAGTAGTTTCATTGTTTATTTAATCAAAAGAAGAGAAAAACAGAATAAATATAAAAATAGAGAAAGTAACTTATTGTCTGAGTATTTCTTTTAAAATCATTATAACACAACATCTGACATAATTATTGTATATTGTTTCACTCATAAATTTATGATCATGAGGGTTCATCAAGTATTTAAACCCTCAGGGCCTGTCAGCTCACCTGTTGCCTCTGCTCACATGAACCATGTCTCTCTCTGCCCCTTGAATTCACTCAGAAATGTGATATTACTTTTGTAGAGGGTGAAAACATTAATTAAAATTTTTAAAAGTGCGGGGCATAGAAAATAGTGAGAACCACTGATGTAGAGGGCTACATAATCATTCTCTTTTTTGCACATACACACGCTGTTCCTCCTCTACCACTACAGATACAGGGGATCCAGCACAAAGTCAATCCCTCCCTTGTCAGAGAAAAAGGGAGATCTGGACTCATGACATCTTTTATGCTATTCTGTGTACAAAGTCAGTTTCAATATTGGACATGAGTGTTGTGGGAACATTATTTATTTGGATTACAAATCCTAGTATCCTCTCTCCATGATTGACTGGAATTTGTAGTCCAAAACTTTGCTTTCTGGCTGTGTCATCAAGTATACTTTGTGGCCAGGTTCAGGGATTTGAACCTGGGCCACCTACCCTAATTAACTTATCCATACTGATTAGCTGTGAAATGCCATTCCTGCACTTGAATTGTTGTTGGTCTTTTAAAACTCAGTACCAAATATGCTATTCAAAGGAACAATAGATTTTGGATGTGCTATGAACTGGGAACATGCTTGCAGGTCTTCTGTGGAGAGGTGTACAAAGAGCTGTGCAAAACTCTGGGCTCCTTGTCATTGGAAACTCTATTCCTCTACCACCACCACCACCACCACCACCCCACTGCTGCTTGCTGAGGAAAGTTTTAGGTTGCATCTGCACTGCAGAATTAATGCAGTTTGATACAACATTAACTTTCATGGTTCCATCCCATGGAATCATGGAATCTGTAGTTTGGTGGGGCCATCAAAGTTCTGACAGAGAAGGCTAAATATCTCACAAAATTGCAAATCCCAGAATTCTACATCATTGACCTGTGACAGTTAAAGAGGTGTCAAACTGTATTAATTCTGCAGGGTAGATGCAGCCTCAGAGGTGTCACATGTACAGTAATGCCTACACATATTCAAACCTACCTTTTCATTCCTGAGGACTAAAAACCCGTGGCTTTCAGATGTGGAAATTTTACTCTAAGTCAAAATCCATATTTGTGGAATGTGGTGGCAGAAGCATAAAATAAACATGGCTCTCACTTGGGGGTCCAAAGATTTTCAAGAAATATCTGAAACAGAATATTATCTTTTCTGAAAGTATTTATAACCGAGGAAACAGCTGCAACAATTTATAACCAAGAAAGCAGTTACCCATTTGAGGGGCAAAAATCCACCATGAGAAGGAAAGCCAAAAAGAAGTTAGAAGACCCTCTTTGTTGTTGTTGTTGTTGTGTGCTTTCAAGTCATTTTCAACTCATGTTGACCAAAAAGCAACCCTGTTATGGGTTTTTCTTAGCAAGCTTCTTCAGAGGGGGGTTGCCATTGCCATCTTCTGAGGCTGAGATAGTGTGACTACTAGATTCCTATCTCTGCTCAGACTGTTGTGCTCTGATCTTATTGCTGAGCTCACCCAATAGGAAAAAACCTCCTAGTGCCTCTCCATGTGAGCAGGACATCCTGTCTCCTCCTCCACCCACCCATGGCACCTGCAGCCTTTTGGAAATGAAACCGCTTCCTCTTTCTTTCCAGTTGCTATTTCAGTACCAGGTTTATGACATGGCTGCAGAACCTATTTGTTCCTGGTATGAAGACTTTAAACTTAGCTCTCTCCTCTACCTTTCTGTCATCTGGTTTGGTAAGTAGCTTTAAAGAACCCTACCGTCTGTCCATAGATAATCCTGGTTCTTACTCTTGTAGCCTTGCACACTGATTTCCCTTAGCTCACTCTGTTCACAATCTCTGAGGCTTTTCTTCAACCTTCCCAGTTGACATGACTGTTTTTCTCCCCTCAGCTTTACCAGGCAGTGACTCTGATGTGACAGTAACCCAGCAGCCACCAGTGACCAGCCTTCTGCAAGAGGAAAATCTTGCAATCAGTTGCTCTGTTAGTGGCCCAAACTACAATTTTTTCTGGTATCGCCAGCTGCCTGGAAAGATAGAGCTACAAGTGCTTGGGATCCTCTACAGTCATGAGGACAAACTAGCAGATGTTGACTCCAATCTAAATGCCCGGCTGAGTGGGGGATGGCTGGACAAAACCAAGAAAGAAATGAACCTACATCTCCAAAGTCTTCAGCCTGGTGACACAGGGCTGTATCTGTGTGCTGCAAGGGACACAGTGAGAGAAGCAGGAACTGGGGCTGGCACAAAATAGAGTGCCAACAGCAGACATCCCACATGGGGCTGAGAAGACACATCCCCAGGGTCATAATCATGCATCAGCACACCAGTTAGGTACACTGAAGCCACCATCGTCTGCCTTCCAGTCAGCTCTATAAAAATAGCTTTCATTTCACACTGAAAGCACTGTCTAGATACTGCCACCACCAGTACAGTGTAATTGAGAATGGTTTGCTTAAATTTTACCCCAGCCAAGGTGTTCCTTCTGCTACCAGAACCCACAGCACTACTACTAATGCAGAGATAAACTGGGCACTCACCAGAGATTTTTCACAGAAATACACAGGCATCAACAACTTTCTCACTACTAAATATCAACAAGAAATATTCAAGAATTTCTGTGGACATCTCCAACTTCATAAATACACAATACACTGGCTATGGTGTGTGTGTGTGTGTGTGTGTGTGTGTGTGTGTGTGTGTATGTGCACCTTGTTTCATAACTCTTTGTTCATTCAAGCATTCAGTGCACACTCATCTGTGTTGCTCTAGATCCCTATGATTGTCACATCATATAAAATCCATCATTTTCCAGCCACAAGTAAACAATGTTAAGACTCCCATTTAAGTCCTATTCTTTGATTGCAAAATGTGAAAAGTCCCAATGAATGAAAATGCTTCTAAGGATACATAGATTGTTTTTCCATCAGCACATTGACTAACCACAGGCAATTTCCACATATTTAAAGTTAATGAATATGGTCTCCATGACATACTGACAGTAAGATTTCTATTTGTGCCAGCAATACTGTCATCTGGGAGAGGGAGATTGTGGTGAACTAGTCTATAGCTCTGACTGCGATCCACATGCAAAATGGATATAGAACAAGAACGCCTCAGAGCAAGTTCAGAGCTTAGTTTTTCTCTCAGGGAATACTCATATCCAGTCTGCATATATGTGAGTCTTGAGAGAAGGAATTCAGCCCAGAGAATATGGCATCCAATCAAGCATGACTTCTGAGTGCCCCATTTTGAAAAGAATAACTGCATAAAAAGAAATCCAGTGTATGGGACTCTTGACTACTCATGCAGTTTCCTGATTGGGAAAGAGGTGACCTTTAAGATTTCACTGCATTTGTCTTTACTGATCCTGCATAATTAATTCTGCTTTTGCTAGCTACCGAAAGCAGCAGAGAGCTACACAGAACCCTAGAACCTTACTTAGTGGAAGTCCAGTTCATGTCCGCTGCCTCCCTTCTTATGCAAAATGTGTACACAGGTAGGAGCCCATCTTTGTACTCTTAAAGACTAGAAACATTTTCTGACCAAAATAAAAAGACATCAGAGAATTTCCAAATAGGAAACTCTGTGTCCTGTGTCAAATTCCATATGTGTGCCATGTGATGGTAGAAACACAGACTATATGCAGCCTGTACTCCAGGGTCAAAGATTCTGGGGGAACACCTGAATTGGGGGAAGTAACCAAGGAAGTTGAAGCAGCCAGTATCCAACAACTTCTTCCAGAGAAACCAGGAATCTACTGTAAGAAGAATGGCAAAAGAGATGTGGGATGGCCTTCCACTCTAGTTTCATCTGTATTTAGAGTCTTCTTATCAGTGGCATCACCAGGCCTGGTGACACCTGATGTGGATGTGGCTGCTGAGGAGAGGTTGCATAGTGGTGGTCTGCCCCACCCTCCCCTCCCTCTGCCTTGTTCACCCACCACCCTTGCCACTGCCTCGGCTCCCTCCCAGGAAGAGTGCCAGGCTGGCAATGGAGCCACAAAGGGTGTGCTTACCCTTCACCACCCTCACTACCATCTCGGCGCCCTCCTTGGGCAGAGAGATGAGGGGGTGCACTTGTCCCTTTGCCATAGTGGGAGAAGAGCCCCACTGGGTGTCACCACTAGTGTGGACCATACCCTCCCAGTGACACCACTGCATGATACACCCACTCAGAAGGGTGGCAGATACCCTAAGTGCAGGGTGGTATTATGTGCCTTATAGAATACAATCTGTAAGTACAATCTCTCATTCATCTTCCTGAGATGATGATGGCCAATGTTCTCTACATTCTTGAGAGCTTTCCTTCAGCCTTCTCAAGTGACTTGGTTGTTTGACTCCCTCAAGTTTGTTGGCTAGTGACTGGCTAGTGGCTCCACCAGAGGCACAGCCAACCAGCATCCACTGTTCAACAGCTCCTCACAAGGAAAGGAGCTTGCATTCAGCTGCTCACACATAAGGTACTCAAGCTATCATTTCTATTGGTATTGTCTGCTGCTTAATAAGATAAACCTACAACACATTGAGACCGTTTGCTGTCACACTAACAATCTGGCAGATGTTGGCTTCAACATCTGAAGAGCCATCTGAGAAATGAATGGCTGAAAGGAAACAGAGAATGAGCCTGCACCTTCAGCCTATGGAAACAGGGGTCTACCTGTCTGCTGGTGCAAGAGACCCAGTGAGAAAGGCAGGAACTGGTGCCAAAAACAAATAATGCCAACTCTCCCCAGTGCCTTGATAAAAAGCTCTCCCAAAGGATACTCTACACACCCCACACCGAGTACACTGAAACTAAGCCCTCCTCCCCTCATCTTTGTTCTCCAAGGTGGTAGACGCAGAAGATACGCAGAGTACTTACTTTGGTTTCAACAGTTCTGAATTTACAGCTGCATTAGAGATTGACCTAAATCCCATTGGTGGTCCTAACTAGAGTAAACTGACTGAATTAATGGAATTTATAGAAGAGTTAACTCACCATTTAACAGTCAGTTTAGAGTGTCTGCTTTGTTGGGACAAGCAAAATAGATTCTAGTCAATATTTTGTTGTTGTGTGGCTTCAAGTCATTTCTGACTTATGGCAACCCTAAGGCAACCCTATTATGGGATTTTCTTAGCAAAATTTATTCAGAGGAGTTTTGCCATTGCTTTCCTCTAAGGCTGAGAAAGGCTATTATGACTTGCCCAAGATCACCCAGTGAGTTTCATGGCCAAGCTGAGGATCGAATCCTGGTCTCCAGAGTCATAGTCCAGCACTCAAACCACTATGCCACACTGGGTCTCCGAGCCAATATTACCTTCCTTGAAACTGTTTATCACCCATGAAACAAAAACAGTAAAGCCACTGCCTTCCAACAGCCACTTTTGGAAGGGCTGGAATCTCACTGCAAAGAGGAGAGCAAAAGAAGAGTTGGAAGATTGCCTCACTCCTATCTCTACACAAGCTCTCCTCTTATCTTCTTGTTGAGCTCATCCAATAGGAAAGAGTTTACTAAAACCACTGTGCAAGCAACATGTCCTGTCTCCTCCTCCTCCTCCTCCATCCACACACAGCACTTGCAGCCTTGTTGCACAGTCATCACAGAAAGTCAAGTAGCTTCTGGATTTTTTACAGTCGCCATTGCCAGCACCAAACTCAGATGCCTGCAAAATCCATTCAGTACTGCTGTGGATTATTTGAACTTCACTCCTTCCTGCTCCTCATTGTCTTGTGGTGTGGTAAATGGCCTGAAAAAGCCTTGGGCTCTCTTTCCATCATTAATTCCCCCCCCCCTTTGTGTGTGTGTGTGTGTCTTGCATGGGCGCCTTCTCTTATTAATCTCCCTTGGCTCGTTCTATCCACAGTTTCTGGAGCTCTCGTCCAGGCTTCCCAACTGACACAACTCTTTTTCTCCTTCCAGCTTTACTGGCCAGTGCCTCTGCAGTGACAGTAATCCAGGAACCACTGTTTGCCAGCTTCTTGAAAGGGAAGGAGTTTACATCACGTGCTCACACTCAGAGACCTCGAACTACCATTTGTATTGGTATTCCCAGCTCCCTGGGTGTTAGAAATTATGGTTTTGGTTAATTTGTGGTTAAATCAGTTTAGCAGCAGCAGCAGCACAGCAAGAAGCATGTATTCCACAGGTATTTGGTCAAAAGAACTAGATCTGAGCTTCTGGTAAATAAACAGGATATATAGGTAGGTAAAAAGAAAAGTTACTTTATTGTTACATCTAGGTTCTAAAAAAATAACTAACCAGTAGAGAAAACTATAATCTGGTACAGAAGTCCCTAGTTAGCTGGCCTCCATGTGTGCAAGTAAGAAGAAAAACATCTTTAGGAGCAAAGCCTGGTTTCTGAGTCCCTGCTTGGTAAGAGCAGGCAGGAAAGTGTGCTACCAAACAACGAATCATAAAAATTTTATTACCCCAGGAAGAAACCCCCAGGAAAAGGAGGGGTATGGGAAGTAACCTCTTCACAGACACACTGACCAAATGACCATAGACATATACGTCAGTGTTTCTGCTCACACACTGGGAAGCTAGAGCTTCAAGTCCTTGTGAATCTTTACTCTTACAATAACAAGCTGGCAGATGCTGATCCCAATCTGAAGGACAGGCTGACTGGGGAATGGCTGGATAACAGCAAGCAAGTTACAAGAGACACAGTGAGAGTCAGGAACTTGTACTGGAGCAAAACTGAGTGCCAGGAAGAAACAAATACCAAAGTCTCTCTCAGGAACAGCTGAGAAGACATACCGAACACTAACATAATTCATATAAAAATATGCCAAACACTAACATAATACATTCCCACATTCTTTGACCTACCATAAATGCATTTGTGTGAACCCATCCAAATAATCCTAACTCCAACCCCAAAAGTCAGAAGACTTAGAGCCACAAATTAGAGTTCTGTCTTCATGGCCACCTCTGTAGGGAAGGATTCATGAGGTCATCTCCAGCAAGCTACTTTTAGGACTCAGGGATGCAATTATTGGCAATAATGAGGATAAGAAAATGGACTTCTCTTATAGCATCATTGTAACCATTTCAGCTAGAGAATGCATAAGGTGTGCTCTGAGCACTTGAAAATGTTGTACCAATATGGACTATTATTAGTAAAAGTAAAGGTATTCCCCGTTGACAAGGTTGTCAAGTCGTGACTGACCATAGGGGTGGTGCTCATCTCTGCTACTAAGCCATAGAGCCAGCATTGTCAGAGACTACTCTGTAATCATGTGGCCAGCAGGATTGCACAGAACGCTGTCTACCTTCCCATAAAAGTGGGCCTATTTATCTACTTGCATTTGCATGCTTTCAAATTATGCAAATATTGTCACTTCTCTCACCAGATATTTTGGGCAGTCCAATAGTCTTTGCAAATGGGGCCAGTTCTCACATGTACATACATATTTTCACTTGGTTTGATACCGTTTGATAACTCACATTCAGTTTATACTGAATGAAGTATAAACTCCCTGAAAGCATTGTATTATCATGCAAAGGAATATGCCCATTCTTCCTGTGGGCTTTGATCTGTGATTCACACATTGAGTTGTAAGGGAGCTTGGAGATCATATATCAACCCACAGTCCAGTGTATCCTTTTCTTGTTACCAGATCTCCATTCTGTTGGTGGAGGGGGGAGGGGATTTTGGCAACTGTTCCAAAACCAATTTGTTCCAATTTGTAATAGAACCAAAATTTTAATCTGATTGGTGTGTTATAGCTTTAATTTTTGTAATTAAAATGTCACTTAATTAATTCTTATTTATTTCAAGTCTTATCACGATAAAAGGGGGGAAAACAGGTCATGATAAAGTGATAAATACTTGCAGTAGCTGGATAACAAGGATTAACACTTTTATCCAACATTTACACAATTTCCCCAGGCACTAGCAACAATGTATAATTTGGAACTGCCAGAATGTAACTGCATATGGTTTGCTTAAATGTTATTCCAAGGCCACCCATGCTATCTGTTATATTAGTCCTAGCACTCACCTTTTTAAAAAGAAGAAAACAGTCTTATGCAACATTGTGCTAAACAGGTTCAAAGTAAGTGTGTGTGTGCACGTGTGCATGCATATGCGTGTGTGCATGTGCATGCACACAGACACACACACCTTCAAGTTACCTACTGACTTAGGGCAACCCCATTAATTTCATATACTTTTCTTAGTCAAGGAATCCTCAGAGGTGGTTTTGACAGTTTGGGCCTTATTTCAAAGTTACCTTACTTATCTTCCTTACATTACTGCCGGCATCATCTGCTTATATTAGAAACTTTATCATCTTTTGTGATACCCAGTTGGCTGCTAGGACTGTGAATAGGAAAGGTGGATCAGTAAGTTAAATTAAAGCAAGCAGAGATAGGAAAAATTGGGGGAGTGGATAAAACTCCCACAAACCCCTGGCCAACAAATCAGTACAATTGTTCAATAAAAGAGTGTTTCAAGACTCTGAATATAAGGGATGGCATGTAAGACATGGAACTTCTGATCATCAGAAACAAGATTCACAACATCTTTTCCAGCAGCTTCTGAGATCTCTTAGGAATTTTCAAATTTATCCTTGCAGTCCTATGAAGTAGACACACAAAATAGAGGTTTTCAGAGTGGAGAAATCTGTGCCTTTGCCAAATTCCATTTTTGTGTTATGTGATAGTGAAATACTAAACATTTGTACTCTCTGTCTGGGGTCAAAGATCATCGGGAAACACCCCAGGTGAAGAAAACTATCTTCTTTGAAATGATTAGGTACACCTGGATACTTCCTTGCATATCCACCTGTATGCAAAAAGCCAACCTCCCACAACCCCTTTCAGAAAAGGCAAAAATATCCCTAGGAAGGGGAGCAAGAGAGGTGAGAAGACCCTCCAATGGACTCTCATCTCCAGTGCATGTTCTCTTTTGGTCTTCCTTCTCCTCCTCCTGGTGCCTCTTTATGTTTGCAGGACATCCTGTTTCCTCCACCCCAAACACCTGCACATGCAACACACACTGTCTGCAGGAAATCAAGTGGCATCTAGTTTCTTTCCATTTGCTGGAAAGTGACTGATGCGGCTGCAGTACCCATTCAGTTCTGCTATGGAAATGTTTAACTTTGTTCCCTCCTCTCTCTCTATTTCCTCTCATGTGGTAAGTGATACAGACTGGATACTAATCTCTAGATGGGGTAGATGGTGGCGACCTGGGCTTTATGCTCTCTAGGTATGTTCTAGGTTTACAGAAACCTACTTGTGCCTCATTTTGTCTACAGTCTCTAGTCTAGGGCTTTTCTTCTGCCTTCCTGGCTAACTCAACTGTTTCTCTCCCCTCAGCTTTACCAAGCAGTGACTCTTCTGTGACAGTGACCCAGGAACCACTATTTACCAGCCTTGTGCAAAGGAAGACACTTGCAATTGATTGTTCTGTTAGTGGCTCTGGATACAATTTCTTTTGATATCATCAGCTGCCAGGGAAGATAGAGCTACAAGTGCTTGTGAGCCTCTACTTTCACAATGATGATCTGTAAGATATTGTTGATTCTACTCTGAAGAACCATCTGGGAGGAAGATGGTTGACCAAGGGAGCAAGAATGAGCCTGAACCTCCAGAATCTTCAGCCTGGTGACACAGGGTTTTATCTGTGTGCTGTAAGAGACACAGTGGAAAGACAAGAAGCAGAGCTCATACAAAACTGAGTGCCAGAAATAAACACCCTGTGTTTGACTGAGAAGACACATCCCTGTGCCATAAACATGCATCACCATCCTCCACATTATCCTCCATGTCACACTAAAACTATCATGTTCTATTCACTAAACACCCCAGTAAAAAAATGGCTTCACTTCCATAATGCCAGCATTATTCAGATGCTTGTCACCTCTCACCTTGTATCTTTTGGGGGTGTCCCATGGTCCTTACACCTCAAGGAGGTCCACACATCCATGCATATCCCTGAATTTCATACCTCTCAGTAACTCACTGTGGACAGAATTGTCTCAAAAGCATTGCATAGTAGGTACTGTGAACAGATAGGGCAGTCCTTTTTTCCTGTGGTTTAGTCAGTAATGGCTCATTCACATGCAGAACCACAGAGTCAGAAGTCCCCTTTCCTGTCTGTATATGAGACAGATCTTGGATGAGAGGAGCCAAATGGCAGCTGGATAGCTGAGCAGTTGGAGAAGGCATCACTATTTCCTCACACCAGATATTCATCCAGATGTTTGAAGAGCATAATCCTATTCTCAGATTCTCATTCAGTACATCCTAAGACATTTTATCCCCTGGGATAGGGCAGCCAACGGCACCCACCATTCAAATCAAGATGCACTGTAACCAAAGTATAAATAAGTACTTGATACACAAACTGTTGTATGAAAGTTACCATACATACACACACTAAAATATTCACAAGATTTTAAAAATCGTGTTAAATAACTTTGCTGTTAAAGATGTGCATTAAAGATGTGTTGTTCAAGACTAGTGTTTATTTACACTTTTTATCAACTCTTGTTCTTGTTGTTTTGTTTTGCACAGCATCCAAAGCCAGTCCAGTTATATTGGCACATAAGGCAGGAAATCCCATAAGCACTTTATTTCATTCCTGGCAATAAAACAAAATATAAAATAGGTAACACTTTGCTGTTTGTTCATGGCACCAAAAATCTGCCGTCTGGGGCAGCCGTTGCACGCTGCCCTACTCTGTCAATGTTCAAATAGGAAGCAGGATTGCATGGACTGACCAAACCCACCTTCCATCAGCATGTTCAGAAGAATGTAAGAAAGGAAACTACACAGTCACAACAGTGCATGGAAGTTGCCAGAGACCACTATGTGTAGGCCAAGTGTCTGTAGCATAGCCTCAATCACATTATACTATGCCTACAGTTATGTCCATTTATTGATTTACTTATTTATTTACTATTTCACCTTTCTCTCAATATATGGACTGAAGGAGACTAACAGCAAATTTAAAACAACACAAATTAAAAAGAATACAAAACATTTTAAAAGTATAGATATAATGTTTAAAAAACGATTGAACAATTTATAAAGTTAAAAACATTAAACATTAAAATAGTAAAATATATTTAACAACAATGTACAAACCTTAAAATCTGAATCAACAACCAACCTTTGTCAGTATGAAAAAGTCTGATGGCACAAAAAGTGTTTTTATCTACCACTGAAAGGAGAGCAGGGATGGGGCCATTCTGGCCTCTCTAGGGAGAGCGTTCCAAAGTCTGGGAGCATCCACCAAAAGGTCCTCTCTCTTGTTCCTACCAAACTGAGCCTGAGGGGGTGGTGGGACAGAAAGTCTTCTCCAGAAGATATTAGATCTCTAATGGGCTCATAAAGGGAGATACGGTCCTTCAAACAACCTGGACCCAAGCCGTACAGGGATGTTATGCCCAGTGCATAGAGATCCAGGGACCATCACATGGCCCCACGAAAATCAAGGGGTTGGGCTCACAGCCACAAGCTCACTTTTATCTGACTGTAGATGAGAAAAAGGTTTATGAAACTAGCTAGAAAACTTCATGGTTCAGCAGGGATAGTAACATGCAGTTCATAAACTATTGTCTCAATCTGTATAATCCTTACAGGAAAGGGGGGGGGGGAATCCATCTCAGTTTAACTGGATTTTGCAAACTAATAGATATCATGTTGTTCTAGCACATTTGCTGTTGTTACTGATTCTTCAAATTCATTTTGCTGTCACGAGCCATGGATGGGGGAAACCACTATACAATCATGGCACTGCAGAACACCAGAAACAATTTCATGATTCCTTCTCCCAGGAATTTCTACAATGTCATAGAAATTGCCTACACATTTCCAAGCCTATCCTCACAATCCTAAGAAATGGAATGCATTTGGTAATAAATAAATAAATAAATAAATAAATAACAAGACAGAGATTCTCAGAATGTGAAGCTGTGTCTGGTGCCAAATTCCATATTTGTGTAATGTGAGGGTACAAGTATCAAAAGCATGAAGCCAGGGAGAAAAGGGTTTTGGAGACACCCATGAAACAGAAAACAATATCTCCTTTGAAATTGTTTGTAGCCAAAGGAGCAGGCGCAGTCAACCAACTAATCTCCAATGGTTCTCTCTCCACAGAAGTCGAGGGAGCAAGAGACATGTGGAGAGATGTTCCTTTGGTTTCCCATCTCTAGCTCAGGTTCTGCTCTCCTCTCCCTGCTGAGCTCATCCAATCCTTGCTCTTGCCTTGATGTGGGCAGCACATCCTGTCTCTCACCCGCAGCACCTGCACCTTTGGCACAAGCAACACAGGAAATCCAGAGCCTTCCAGTTCCTGTCCAGTTGCTTTATCAGCACGAGACTGAAATGGCTGCAGGATTCAGTCAGTTCTGCTCTAGCATCTTTCAATCCCACTCCCTTCTCTCCCTCTTTGCCTTCTGGTGTGGTAAGTGCTTTCACAAAAACAGAGACATAACCGCATCTGGGATTGTGGATTATAGTTTTACTATCTTGAAACCTCTGCTTTCTCTGGTGAGGCTTCCACTTTTACCCTTTCTCCTTGAGGTTCCTTGGTGCACTCTGTCCACAGTCTCCAGGGCTTTTTTTCCAGCTGACACAACTCTTTTTCTCCTTCCAGCTTTACTGGTGGTCAGTGCCTCTGCAGTGGCTGTTGTGACCCAGGACCCAGTGTTTGACAGCTTCTCACAAGGGAAGGAGCTTACATTCATCTGTTCACACTCCTTAAGCTGGAACTGTGATTTCTACTGGTATCGTCAACTGCCGGGAAAGACAGAGCTACAACACCTTGGGACCTTGCAGTATTACACAGAAACATGGGCTGAGGAGTTCAACCACAACCCAAAGAACTGGCTGAAAGGGGAATGGCTTGGTAAGGAAAAGAAGCAAATGAAGCTGCAAGTTCGGCACCTTCAGCCTGATGACACGGGACTATATCTGTGTGCTGCGAAAGACACAGTGAGAGAGGCAGGAACTGGGGCTGGCACAAAACGGAGTGCCAGGAAGGAACCACCTCTGCTGCCAAATTTCCCAGTGTCATAAACACTCAGGGCCACTCCCTGCAACCTCTGGGCTTGACCCCTTGAAGCTTTGTTGTTTTTGTTGTTAACCACCCTCCAGTTGATTTCAATCCATGGTGACCCTGTAGATAAGACATCTCCAAGCGTCCCTGTCCTCCACTGCTCTGCTTAGGTCCTACAAACTCATACCCATGACCTCCTTAATAGAGTTCATCTAGTATGTAGCCTTCCTGTCTTTCTACTCCCCCCCCCCCACCATCATTATTGTTTTCTCCAATGAGTTCTTCCTTCTCATGATGTGTCCGAAGTACGACAGCCTCAGTTTGGTCATCTTGGCTTCCAGGGAGGTTTGTGGCATGATCTGTTCAAGGACCCATTTGTTTGTCTCTTTGGCCATCCATGGTATCCTCAGTACCCTTCTCCAGCACATCTAAGGTTGCCATATCCTGATTTTTGCCAGGACATTCCTGGTTTTTAAGAGTCTTTGGGATGTCCTGCCTGGTTTTGGGATCATGTCCCAGCAAGGGCAAGGCCTCCCTGACCCTGGCACACCAAGCAAACCCCAAGGATATCTAGGGGGTAAGGCCTCCCTGGTGCAGCCTTCACCAGCCAGCTGGCCAAGCCACCAGGTGAGTTCATATGGAGGTCCAGGGTGGCAAGGCTTTCCCCTGGCCTCAACACTGCCACTGCTGCTGCCTTCCTTGCCACAGGAGGCCTCGGGGACCAGCATGGTGTTGTGCAGCCTTTCTTCTTCTTCCTCCATGAAGCCGTGGCCTGGTGGCTGTGGCCAAAGTCAGGTAAGAAAGGAGTTGGAGCAGGGGATGTCCTTCAGGACATGTCCTACATCGCTGACTTTTCTCCAGCCCAGGAATGAGGGATGCCAACTCATCCTCCATTTGGAACATGGCTTTGTGGTTGTGGTGTGTCTTCAAGTCCTTTCCAATTTAGGGCCACTGTCTGCTGGGGTTTTCTTGGCAAGATTGGTTGTTTTTTTGGGGGGGGCGTTACCATGGCCTTACCCTGTGGCTGGGAGAGTGTGACTGGCCCAAGGTCACCCAATGGGTTTCCATAGGCAAGCAGGGATTCAAACCCTGGTCTCTAGAGTCCTAGTCCAACACACAACCCATATTAATGTGTTGGGCTTTTTTAATTAATGTTTTTGGCTTTTAGTTGGTCATGTCCTCCATTTTTCTTGAATGTCTTACATTTTGTCCTGGTTTTGTGGAAGAGAATTGTGGCAACCCTAACCGCATCTCAAATGCATTGATTTTCTTCCTGTCATCTTTCGTAACTGTCCAGCTCTCACATCCATCCATGGTAATAGGGAATACAATGGCTTGTATGATTCTAATTTTTGTTCTGAGTTGTATATCTGTGCATTTTAGAATCTTTTCTAGTTCTTTCATAGTCACTCTCCCCATTCTTAGTTTTCTTATAATTTCCTGACTGCAATCTCCATTTCTATCAATGTTTGATCCCAGGTATGGGAATTCTTTTACTATTTTTATTTCCTCATTGTCTAAGGCACTATAAAACAAAATTGGGGAGGGGGGGGGAAAGCGGCTTGTAGTTGCACCTTCAAGGCTTTTCCTACTTATGGCGACCCTAAGACGAACCCTATAATGGGTTCCTGACAGTAGGAGCTGTTCGACAGAGGAACACACTTCCTTGGAGGATGGTGGAGTCTCCTTCTTTGGAGGTCTTTAAACAGAGGCTGGATGGCCATCTGTCACAGGGGATGCTTTGATTGTGAGTTCCTGCATGGCAGAATGGGGTTGGTCTGGGTGGCCCTTGCGGTCTCTCTCAATTCTGGGGGTGGCGAGTTTTTTCAGAGAGGGTTTGCCAATGCCTTCCCCTGAGGCTGAGAGAGTGTGACTTGCCCAAGGTCGCCCCGCGAGGTTTTATGGCGGAGCCGGGATTCGACTTGGGAGCCAAGTGGCGCGGAAAAGGGAGCCGGAGGTGCTCTCTCTGGGCGGGAGTTTTTGTAAAGGGTGGCAAAGCCGTGCTCAATCGGGGGCCACTGTGGTGCGGACGGAGGGGGCGCCTTTACAGAAACCCTCGCTGAGGAAGAAGGAAAGGAAAGGAAAGGAAAGGAAAGGAAAGGAAAGGAAAGGAAAGGAAAGGGCTTCAAGGCTGGACTTCCAGCTCCGCCGTCGGGGCTACAAACTCAGCAGAGAAACCACCCGGTTTGGCACCGCTTTTGAACTGCCACGGCTCCATGCTGTGGAATTCTGGGAAGCTCCGCTCTGGGGCCACAGAACCAGCGACTTTCCCCAGAATTCCATAGCGTGGAGCCGTGGCAGTTCAAAAGCGGTGCCAAACCGGGTGGTTTCTCCACTTACTGAGGCGGCCGCAACCTGGGCCAAGAAAAGCGGGGACCGAGTGGACAAGCCGGTCTCCACAGAGGAAGGGCGGGAAGCCTTTGTGGCGCCTCTGGGGGCTGTGGTCAGCGGCCTTAATGGCCCCAGAAAGGAAGAAGGCCAGAAGAAATGGCCGCCCCCAGGACAGGGACTCCAGCTCCCATCATCCCCTCCACCCAGTGGTGAAGGAGGGTAGGAGTTGGGGTTCAGTAACGTCTCGGGTTGGTGGAGAGCAAGTCCCCTTCCCGGAATCAGCCTTGGGAGACTGGGGTCTCCTCCTTCGCCTTGAGCCCCTCGGAGGTTTTGGCAGCCCCTGGACTCTCTCTCTCTCTCTCTCTTTGTAGAGAGAAAGGGACTGCTTCCCCCACCCCACATGTGGTTTATTGTTGTTGACCACTTGTTGTTGTTGACCATTATTGTTGTTGCTGACCACTCTCCAGTCGCCCCGGACTTATGGTGACCCTGGAAAAGACATCTTCAAGGCTCCATGTCCTCCATTGCATTGCTCAGGTTCTGCAAATTCAATCCCATGCCCATGCCCTCCTGAAGTAGTCAATTGCTTATAGCTGAAAAATCACATTTTAAAATGACTGTTTATTATTGCCCTATTCAGGGTCAGACTAGATAATCAACTGAGGGAGGTTGCAGACTGCCAGATATAGTGCAAATTGAGTTCACTTTTAGGATTAGGGTTAGTGCTAGGGAATAATGGGAATTGTTTTTTTTCCCCTGAGATATTGAGCCTTCTCTGTCTGGGAGCTCTGGTGCCACAATAAATTACAGTTCCCATGATTCCCTAACCCTAAAAGTGGACTCAATTTGCACTATTTCTGGCAGTCTGCAACCCCCCTGAGACTCTAGATGAGACTTGGGAAATTTTTCTGTCTATTTGTTTCTCTTAGCTCTCTGCTCTCTGCTGCAGTCAAAGTTTTCGTTGATTAACACTGTAGACTTCATATACTAAACATTTTCTTTATCCTATGTAAGATTCTCATGTTCTGTAAATAATGTCTGCAAGAAATGCTGACTATTGTTAAACTAACTGAACTAGAGGGGGGGGGAGTAGTTTTCCTATATGTTTGTAAGATCACTACAAAAGATTCTCATTTTGCTTAATTCAGGGCTCATCACCTTTAGAAAGTTATTTCCTGTTGAGCCAGCCAGCATAATTCTGTTTTTTCAAAATAAAACTCTCTTTCCTTCAGTCCATGTTGTGTCTCTGTCCCATTTTTCTGCAACGCTCCCTGCTTGAGTCCATCCATCTAGCATGCAACCTTCCTCGCTTTCCACTTCCCTCCACCTTTCCTAGCATCCTTGCCTTTTCCAATGAATGGTGCCTTCTCATGCTGTAGCCAAAGCACAACAGCCTCACTTTTGTCACTTTGGCTTCCAGGGAGGTTTCAGAACTGATCTGTTCTAGGGCCCATTTGTTTGTCTTTTTTGGCCATCCACGGTATCTTCAGAACTCTTTTCCAGCACCATATCTCAAATGAATTTATTTTCCTCCTATCCTCTTTCTTATCTCTCCAGCTCTCGCACCCGTACCTGGTGATGGGGAATACAGTGGCTTGCATGATTCTGATTTTCAGTTGTATGCCTTTGCTCTTTAGGATCTTTTGACAATAGTGGCAAGGGGATGTAGGGATCATCCAAAAGGTCTAGGTCAAGTGGGAAATTTTTGCATCTCTCTCACACATACATACTCACAGAGGGAGGGGGTGAGAGGGAGAGAGATATTGGCCTAAATTCTGTTTTAGTCCTGAATAAATAGAGCAGACCTATTGATTTTACATCTGTGTGGGTTCCCTATTCAACAACTGATTGAATGGGTCTACTCTAAACAACAGCGTGCCAGCCATGCACACAGGGTGAAGGATCAGCTTGGTGACAGGAGAGTCATATGGCCCTCCTGGGCTTCGGATCCTCCTCCACAAAGAATGGAGATCTCACTCTCCCTTCTCTATGCGCCTGCATACATGGTGCTTGATGACATCAGGACCTGAAATCACAAGAAAAGAGGAGTTTCATGGAGAGGGTCTGACCAGTGGTTATTCATACTGTGAAAATAAATCAAGATGAATCGGGGTTAAATCTCTGTTGTTCACATGCATCCTAAATGCACCTGATTAAGTTGCGGGGGGGGGGGGGGATGTCTGCCAAAAAGCCACTTAATGTGGGATAATCGATATTGGGTGTCCCCCGAGTTTTTAAAAAAGATTCGCATTGTTGGTAGTGTGAATAACCAATTCGAATACACCCAAATAGGCCCAGGATAAAATGTGTTGTTGTAAACTGCCCTTGAGTCGATCTCAACTCATGGTGGCCCTATGGATGAGACATCTCCAAGCCCCTCTGTCCTCCACTGCTCTACTTAATTCCTGAAATCCCTTAATACCCAAAGTGACCTCCTTCATAGAGTCCATCCATCTGGCATGTGGCCTTCCTCTCTTCCTACTTCCCTCCACCTTTAACAGCATTATTGTTTTTTCCAAAGAGTCCTCTCTCCTCATGATGTGTCAAAAGTACAACAGCCTCAGTCTGGTCATCTTAACTTCCAGGGAGTTTTCCGGATTGATCTGCTCTAGGACCCACTTGTTTGTCCTTTTGGCTATCCATGGGATCCTCAGCACTCTTCTCCAGCACTACATTATCTTAAATACATTGATTTTCTTCCTATTATCTTTCTTGACTGTCCAGCTCTCACATCCATACATGGTTACAGGGAATACAATGACTTGTATGGTTGTGACTTTTGTATGAGCTGTGTATCTTTGGATTTTAAAATCTTTTGTACTTCTTTCATAGCCACTCTCCCCATTCTTAATCTTCTTATGATTTCTTGACTGCAGTCCCCATTTCTATCAATGTTTGATACCAGGTATGGGAATTCTTTTGCTATTTCTATTTCTTCATTGTCTAGGTTGAACTTGTGAAGGTCCTCGGTGGTCATTATCTTTGCTTCTTTATGTTCAGCATTAAGCCTGCCTTTGCACTTTCTTCTTTGATCTTCCTTAGCAGATGTTCCACCTGCTAATATTATGGTGTCATCTGCATATCTCAGATTGTTGATATTCCTTCCTCCTATTTTCATTCCTCCTTCTTCGGTGTCCTAGCCTGCTTTTCTTACAATATGTTCTGCATACAAACTGATAAGATAGAGTGAAAGGGTACAGCCTTGTCTGACTCCTTTGCCAACTGGAAACCATTCTGTTTCTCCATGTTCTGTTCTGACAGTAGTCTCTTGTTCTGAGGACAGATTCCTCATCAGGACTATCAGATGAGTTGGCACTCCCATGTCTTTAAGGACATGCCATAGCCTTTCATGGTCTATGCCAGGGGTAGGCAACCTTTTTGAGCTGGGAGCCGGGTTGCTGTCCCTCAGACAATTGGGGGGCCGAAGCACCAAAAATAAATGAATAAATAAATAAATAATAAATAAATAATAAAAAATAAAATAAATATTTTTTTAAAAAATATGGATGCACACTCTCTCAGCCCCAGAAAAGCCATGGCAAAACCCCTGTGGAGATTTTGCCAAGAAAACCCCAAGAACATCATCAATATCATCATGGCGGGCAGCGGCAGCGGCAGGGGGCAGCAGGGGGGGGTGGCGGTGGTGGCAGGACCAGCCTGGGGCTGGTCCAAAGGCCTCGGGGGGCGCATCCAGCTCCCGGGCCTTAGGTTGCCTACCCCTGTTCTATGGCAACTGCATCAGGTGAAACATTTCCTAGCATGGAATGATGGGGAAAGGCCATTCCTGTTGAATGCTTTTCTGAAGTACAAATGTCACATCTGTCCTGCAACAACAACAGCAACAATAATAATAATAAAATTTATTTATACCTCACCCTCTGCATAGCAATTGGGGCGACTTCCAACATAAAATACAACACAATAAAATCAGGCCCAAAACCCAGCCCCTCCCACCCCTTAAAAAGTCATTAAACAATCATCAGTTAAAAACATTAATTAAGATTAGAGCAAGATGCTGACAGAATACAATAACAAATAACAATAATGTCTGTAATAGTGGCTGAAATGGGGAGGGGGGAAGCAGGTGCAATTGGACAGGCTCTTATGACCAGGAAGACTAGTCAGGAAAGGCCTGCCAGAAGAGATCTGTCTTGACAGCCCTTTTAAAGCTGTCTAAGGTCGTGATACGATGGATCTCATCCGGCAGGCCATTCCATAGTCTGCAAGGCATCCTGTCTAAAGCAGCAATGAGCAATTATGAATCTTTGAGTTTAGAATCAATGATTCTCAACCTTTGGTCCTTCAGAGGTTTTGGGCTTCAATTCCCAGAAGCCCCAGCTTGTATGGCCAAAGTTCAGAGATTCTGGGAGTAGAAGTCCAAAACGTGTAGGACCAAAGTTTGAGAACTATTGTTCTACATGTTGGTGGACTGCACTTTCCACCAACACCCCCCACAATTATGTTAACTAGGATGGCTGGTAGCTGCAGTCCAGCAGCATCCGGAGAAGCACAATTGCTGTTTGTTAATCTAATGGGACAACCAATTGAAAGGCTGTACTGTGGCAAAGTGGAAGAAATAAGGTTTCTGAAATCTGCTTTATGTATATTTGTATATAGAAAGCTAATGTGGTCTACTGGTTTGAGTGTTGGGACGCTGGGGGACCAGGATTTGAATCTCCGCTCACCCATAAAAACAACTGAGTGACCTTGGGCAAATCACTCACTTTCAGCTTCAGAGGATGGCAATAACAAAGCTTCTCTGAACAAATCTTATCAAGAAAACTCTGTAATAGGTTTATCTGAGGGTTGCCACAAATCAGAAACAATCTGAACACACAAAACAACAGGGTATGTATAAGACTGGCTTGCATGTCCTATCAAAGCTGGTGAAAGAAATTATTTGTCATGAGTAACCCCCACTGGATCAGGGTCAATGTGATTAATATATCAAAGTTTTAATTGCTTATTAAAACTCTTCCCTGACTTCAAGCAGGAAGATTCCTGGGAGACACACTGGCTCCATCCTTGATGTGTCAGATGATGAAGAGCAAACTTCAGCAATGGCTCTTCTTCTTGACAGTTTGCATCCTGCCCTAACAGGTATTTTACATCTTAGGGTGAGGATGATGTCTGTATTTCTTACTTATGTCAATAAGAAGTTTGAGTAACTGAAAAGGACAATGCTCGTGTCTGCCTGCCTGCCTGCCTGCCTCTTTTAAGTGCAAGGTCCTTCCTGGGCACCAGTTCACTTCATGTATTTGTGGAAATAGACCTAAGTCTACAAAAGCTTATGCTGCAACATTTTTGCTTAGTAAGTTTCAAAGGTGCTACAAGGTGCAAGGTGCCCTTTGCATATACTGATAAACTGAGGTACAGTTGTATATTTTTTAATGGTTGAACTCATAATAGGGGATGCTACAAGCTGGAGATCATAAACCCCGCTATTCACAATGTTGTATGCATTTGGCTTTAAGGGACATATCTGATGACTGATCCAAACATGGTTAGAAAATAGGTTGAACCTGTGATTTGGGGCCACAATTCCACCTGGGGGCAGAATTTATTTATGTATTTATTTAATTGAGTTTATATCTGGCCTTTCTTCAACAATGGCATTCAAGGTGGCTTACAATACTTTTAAATGGATAAGACTAAAACATTAATTCCAAAAGTTTTAAAAATTAAATAATTCCAATATTAAAGCGCAAGTTAAAACAGCATAGTTAAAACCATTTGAAAAGTTTTTTAAAAATCATTAAAACAGCACACCACACTACATAAGTGAAATTCACATTTCAAAAGCCTGCCTGAATAAAAATGTCTTGAGCTGTCTGAAAAAAGAGAGCAGGGAAGGGTCGACCTGACCTCCCATGGAAAGGACTTCTAGTCTAGGAGCAGCCACAGAGAAGGCTCTTTCCCAGGGCCTCACCAACTGTGCCTGAGAACATGGTGGGATGGAGAGAAAGCCCTCCCCTGCTGATCTTAACACTGGGGCTGGCTTTTATAGGGAGATATGGTCTTTCAGATAGTCTGGACCCAAGCTGTTCAGGAAAGGTCAAGCAGGGCTAGAGAGAGACTCCATGCCATGCCATATCATGCCATGCCAAATGGGTAGTTTACATGTCGTCTTTTAGTGTTTGTGTGTGCAACGATGTGAATAATCTCACTCATACATTGCAGGTGTGTTATTAACACTATGAAATCACATCGAACCACATCAATCCACATCTCTGTGAGTTCAGTTGTTCACACATGCAAGCATTCAAATAAAGATGGAGCTGATGATGCAAATGCATTCAGAACCCTTTTTTGGTATGTAGCATTTTATCCTGGAAATAGAAGACAACAACAATAAGGGAAGTACAAGAGATCTATTTTACAAGATCTGGGAAATCAAAGGAAAATTCAAACCAAGGACTGGGATGATGTATGACAATAAAAATAACATAATTCAAGAACAGGAAGGAATAAAGATGTTGGATGCAATACATAGAAGAATTATACAAAAGAGATGACAAAATGAAGGACACATGGAATGAAGAGCCATATGAAGATGAACCCCAAATTCTAAAAAGTGAGATGGAAACTGTAATAAGAGAAATAACAAAAAACAAATCACCAGGAACAGATGATATTCCAATTGAACTGCTGCAATCCACATTGACAGAGTCAACTCTGGTGCTAACCAACATAGCTCAACAGATATGGAAAACAAAACAATGGCAAATATACATCCCCATCCACAAAAGCGATCAATATACATCCTCATCCACAAAAAGGGAAACATAAGAGACTGCAGCAACTATAGGACCATATCACTGATCTCCCATGCAAGAAAAATCATGCTCAAAATTCTGCAACATAGACTCCAACCAAACATGGAAAGGGAGATCCCAGAGGTCGAAGCAGGGTTCAGAAAAGGAAGAGGCACTAGGGATCACATTGCAAACATACGATGGCTAATGGAGTACACCAGGGAATACCAAAAGAAAATCAGCAAGTGCTTTATAAACTACAGCAAAGTCTTTGACTGCAATCTCTGGAGACCAGGGTTCGAATCCCCATTTGGCCATGGAAATCCTCTGGGTGACCTTAGGCAAGTCTGAGGGAGGTAGAAGCAACCCCCGCCCCTCTGAACAAGTTATTCCAAGAAAACCCCATAATAGGTTCATCTTACGGTCACCATAAGAAACAACTTGAAGGCACACAACTACACACAGCAGCAAATGACACTATACCTGCACAGTAGAGTAAGCCATCTCCTTTTTGCTTGCACTGTGGAAATGCCTGAAACCACAGGATGCAGGAAATGGAGGCTGGGATATCAGAGTAGCAGAATAAGCACAGTAATTATCTGGTATTTCTTAACCACAAAAACATTTTAGAAACATCACACATCCAACTTGTCAATGGGAGGAGAGGAGAAGATCCTTGCAGGCAGAAATTCTGTCTACAATGAGGAGAAGCTCCCTTCCAACATGGAGTCGCAGCCCTAAGATCAGGTTCCTTTACAGAGGTGTCATTATGGGAAGGCAAAATGGCATTGCCCCCTCAATAAGAATTCTGTCCCTTCCATGAGATTTTCCTGATGTCCCCGAATCTCTAGTATTGCAGACATTGAAAATTATTCATAGCTAGAACACTTCTGTTTACTGTATGTGTATTCTCTTGGTATTGTTGCTTGCTCCTTTTCTGGACTGTATTTCTCAATTTAACTTAAGTTTTGAGTAACTGCAATCGAGAAAGTCTCATTCCTCATCCCCCACCACCACCACATAGCTATACCCTTGTTCCTAATCTTAGGTATTAATGGTTGTCAGGGAAGCTATACTGGCTAAAATCCCCTCTTTGGCAGACTTATTAAAGTTTCAAGAGCCTTATCCACTTTTGCATCTGACCAGCCCAGACAAAAGATAAGATGCGGACAGAAAGCCCTGTTCCAAGTCTGAGCTCACCCTTTCTCCTCTTTGCAACTTCCCAAGGCTTTTCAGAATATGAGATACTATAGAGGGGCCCAAATGCTCAGTATTACCTACTTCATCCCAAAAACCAGTACACAAGGATGGCCAAGAATAACTCTTAATTGTTCTGCCCCCTTCAGTTCAGCTATGTAGTCCAAGAAGGATGCCTCCCCTCTTTTACTAAGCTGGCTTGTGATTTGGCCCTCACAATTTCAAAAGTGTCCTGATTCTACATTATTTAACCCAAGAGCCATGAGTAAAGTATCAAAGCTCTTTAACAGCAAATCTGAAAGACACAAAACAGGTTTTCATGGATGAAGAGTTCAGACACACAGGCAATCAGCAGAACTTTTTTGGGGGAGGGGGGGAACAACTCCCAGAATCCTGCAGCAAGCTGGGCATTTGGGAAATTGTAGTCCAAAAAGTCACTTTTCTGAGTCCTGATGCAGTGGGATGGGGATGTAAGTGGATGGAGAGTTCAGAACACAAAGACTTTGTAATCAGTGTGATCCTGCATCCAAAACATTTAAAGTCATTGTGGTGTACTGCCCACTTATCCAGGGCTGAAACAAAACTCCATGTACTAAGCAGTGATATGAAGGCCTATGTATAAAATGCTTAAAACAAAGTGCTCACATGTTTACTTCCCCAAACTTATTTCTAAAACTTATGTAACAGGAAGACTATTAATTAACACAATGTACAATAGGGTCTAAATATTCTAAAGGTATCAGATCCTGCATGATCTTGGAAGTTAAGTAGGTGCTGTATGCTATTTTTCAGAAGAAGGAAATGTCAAATCCACCTCTGAGTACTCCTTGCCTAAGAAAACCCTATGAAATTCATGGGGACACTCTCTAAAGGCCTAAGCAGACTGCCAGAAATAGTGCACATTAAATTGAGGCACTGCCCTGGCTCAGTGCTAGGGAGTCATGGGAATTGTATTTTTTTCTGGGACATTGAGCCTTCTCTGCCAGAGAGCTCTGGTGCCACAATAAATTACAGTTCCCATGATTCCCTAGCACTGAGCCAGGGCAGTGCCTCAATTTAATGTGCACTATTTCTGGCAGTCTGCTTAGGCCCTGAGTCTCAGGACTTTGTCCCAGGGCACAATATCTCTATAAATTAGGGCACCTTTCTGGCTTCCAGCAGGGGACGGCAAGGCGATCGGTTCGCAGTGAGGGCTCTCCGCGGATCGCCTGGGTGGGGAGGAGGGGATTTTAAGAATCCCCAAAAAGATCCTTGGGAAAGGATCGTGTTTGGGGCTCGCTAGATCCGGGCTGATAGCCAAGATCGTTGTGGATCGAGGCAGAAGACTGGATTTTTATGAGCAGCCAGCCCCGCTCTGGTAGCAGTCGCCATTAGCCTTGCCACCTGCCTTTTTAAACTTTTTTTCTGGAGGAATAGAACTTCAAAGGACATCGGAGAAAGTAAGTGCATACAATTGCTTTCTGTTCAAAGACCTCTCAAATTAGAAGGGAGCAGCTTTAACTGTGAAAGTTTGACGATTTTGATATATTGTTATCTAGCCTCTATTAACAGCAGAGGAGGCCGAAAGTGAAAGCGGAGCCGGCAGATATAATTAATTTAAAGGCATGAGACTCTTTCTCTTAAAGCAACAAGATTGCTTCAAAGTAGAAAATAAACTTTAAAGAACTCAACTCATTAATACTAATCTGGATTGGGAAAGAGAAATATAAAACACCCTTCCCGCACGGACAATTAATTAATTAATTAAAGGACTCCGAGTTTAAAAGGAGGCAAGATGGCGAATGCTTGAATATATTGGGGGAGAGAAGTGAGTACCTCCTTTGTCAGGAAGAAATCCCTTTTTTTGCCTTTTAGGACAGGAAGGGAAGGAAGAAAACCCCAAATAAAAGGGGGGAGAAATACAAAAATAACAAAAAATAATTAAGTCTACTTTGAGATAGAAGAAGCATAAGCAGAGCCAAGGAGGCACTAGAGAAAAGTAATTATAAAAGAGAGACAAAACAAACCACGAGACATAGTCATTTTTGGAAGTGGTCCAAGAGGACTTCAGAGAGGTTAAAGAAATTTGGGATGTTAATATTTCCATCACTTTTTAATTAATGCTTGTGTTAAAATTGGAAGAAACAAAGCAAGGAATAGAGGCTAATTATAGAGATAAAGCTTTTTGAAGTGGGAAGTGCTGAGAAAGCCACGGCTTGAAGTACCAGCAGTGAGAGAAATATAAGAGAGCTTGCGCCGGAAAGAGGACAGGAGGAGGGGGCAACAGACAACAATATTAAGGAATAATAAGAATAATAAAGAAAGATTTCGTCGGAAGGAGGACGGGGGAGGGGACAACAGAGGGAAGACCCCAGTAGCGAGAAATTTCAAGAGAAAGATTGCGACGGAAGGAGGACGGTGGAGGGGTCGACAGAGGATCTGAAACACTTCACAAGGAGATATTGTTAAAAGGAAGATAAGAAAGGGAACAAGAAACAGAAGAATACAGTCTCACAAAGTAGAAGAATTAAATACTTAATTTAGAAAGAATACAAATAACTTAGAGATAAGAACCTATTGGGGGGCTGGTGCCGGAGATCAAGTTACTAAAACTAAATGTTTTAATAGATTGACTTTGTTTCAGTTATCTTCCTTTAATATTAATTATATAGAAGGCATATTATATCTAAATTTTAAAAATTTATATTTTTTTTTAAGAAGAAACAGAAGAAAGAAGTGTAAATTTTAATATACATATTAATTTTGTGCTTTCCTGTTTTGTTTTGTTTTTCTTTTCTTTTTTTTTACCTTCTATTTTAAGCATAGGCTAAAAGTAAGTTATAGTGAATTATAGTGATTTACACCTAGATAAGCAATTTGTTTTCAGATAAGCAATTTGTCTTATTAATTGACTGTATTAAGTATACTGTGATATATTGCTGTGTCCTTAACAACATGGCTTCAGGAGCAAAGAAACCACCCACCCCCCCAATGAGTAACACTCAAAGGAGAGCATCTACAGACACAACTGGAAAACAGGATCCAATGCAGTCACTGCTGGAGGCTTTCCAGAAAATGAGAGAGGAAGTTAGAGTGGAAATAAAGGTGGAATTGGAACAATCAAGAAAAGAAACCAGAGAGGAATTGCATAAGGAATTATCGGAATTTGGAACCAAACTAAGTAAAATAACAGATGAAATAGAGGGAATAAGAGGAGAAGTGGAAGAATTAAAAGAAACGTCCAAAGAACTAAAGAATACAACAGCAGAATTGATGGAACAACAAAAGAAAGAAAGTAATATAAACTTGTTACAAGAGGTCCGTCATAGAGAAAAGAGCCTTAAGCTTAGAGGGGCACCAGAATCTATAAATAAAGATTTATTTGGAATAATAACAGCAGCACTGGCAGAGCTTACTGAAATAACTCAAGAGGAAATAAGGAGAGAAACAGACACGATATTTCGTGTGAATTCCAAAACAGCAAAAGAAAAAAACATGCCTAGGGACTTAATTATAACATTCACCAGAATAAGAACAAAAGAGTTAATATTACAAGCCAGCTATAATAAAGAATTTTGGATAGAAGGGAAATTGGTTAAAATTTACAAGGATGTACCAATGGCAATACTTCGAAGACGTCAAGAATACAAATTTTTAACGCAGGAGCTGGTGAGAAAAGGAATACGATTTGCGTGGGATAGAATGGAAGGCTTGTCCCTGACATATAGACAAAGGCGCTATAGAATCAACTCAGTAGAAAAAGCTAGAGAATTTTTGAAGAAATTGAAATCAAGGAAACAAGAACAAGCTGGAGATTCGAATGAACCATCGCAGGAAGGAAAGATGAAGACCAGGTATAGAACCAAATTAGAAAGCCAACAGGAATTGGCGGAAAAATTACAGGAACAAGGAGCATGTGCGTTATATACTGAAGAGGATCTACAAGGGAAACTGGATAGTGATACAAGTGATGAAGAGGAAATGCAGGATAGAGGTCAAGTAGATGAGGATGAGGAAGAAGGCCAACTTTAGGATTCAGCAGGAACTTAAATTAGCATTATTTAAATTTATAACACAAAATGGAAATGGCTATGAAAATTATTTCATGGAATATAAAAGGACTGAACTCAAAACACAAAAGGAGTAAAACATTTCATTTATTACAAAAACAGAGGCCGCAAATTATTTGTTTACAGGAAACTAAAATTAGAAGAAATGAGACAAAATACTTAGTAAATAAGAAACTAGGACAGATGTTTACATCTACAAATGAGAAAAGGAAAGCTGGAATTGTATTATATATTCAAAAAAGCTATAAAGCGATTGAATTATTTAAGGACCAAAAAGGACATTACTTGGGCGTGGAAGTACAAACAGAGGAAGGGAAATACCTCTTAGTATGTATATATAGTCCTAAAGAAAGGCAAGCCTCTTTCTATGCAAATTTGAAGGAAGAAATTTTAAGAGTACACCAGGACGAACACAATTTAATTTTACTGGGAGACTGGAATGGGGTAATAAACCCTAAAATGGACAGGACATCAAAAAAGAAAATCAAGCAGAACCAAGGGAAACTCCCAACATCTTTTTTTGATTTAGTGGAACAACTAAACTTAACAGACGTATGGACTGATTTATATTCCAAAAGTAAAGGATATACTTTTTTTTCAGAATCTTACAAATCACACTCACGAATTGATATGTTTTTTACTTCAGCCAACATGAAGA
Source organism: Phrynosoma blainvillii (assembly GCA_026167975.1). Classification (NCBI taxonomy): domain Eukaryota; kingdom Metazoa; phylum Chordata; class Lepidosauria; order Squamata; family Phrynosomatidae; genus Phrynosoma; species Phrynosoma blainvillii. The sequence goes on from JANUYF010000001.1 coordinate 313,245,753, forward strand.
CTAAAATAAAAGAGATGGAAATTCTACCAAGAACAATATCGGATCATAACGCAATTGTATTAACTTTAAACAAATCATTGAAAAAAACTGAATGGAAGTTAAATGATTATCTTTTAAAAGATAAAAAATTTGTGACAAAATTGAGTTTAAGTATTAGAGAATACTTTGAAATCAATAATAAAACATTGATCAAAGCAAAAACGATTTGGGATGCCAGCAAAGCAGTAATACGTGGGATACTAATTTCAAGAGCTGCTGAGATAAAAAGACAAAGAGAACAAGAATTTAAATCTATGGAAGATAAAATTAAGCGTCTTGAGGAACAATTAATAGCAGATCCTACAAATGATAAGAAAGATAAACAATTGAAATATTTAAGGAATCAATTGGATAAAAGATTATCAGAAGAAATTGCAAAAAAGATGAAATTTGTACGACAAAAATATTTTGAATTTGCAAATAAATCGGGCAAATGGTTAGCTTATAGATTAAAAAAAGAAAAGGAAAAGAGATTAATAACAAAGATACAGGATGATAACAAAGTAGTCCATACTCAGCAAGAAATTCAAGATATTTTTTATAAATACTTTACAGAGCTATATGGGAAAGATGATATAGAACCTTTGGAAACTCAAAAGTATATAAATAAACAAGACGTACCAGAGATAACAGAGGATCAAAGGGAAAGATTAAATAAGGACTTTACTGAAAAAGAGGTGGAACAAGCAATAAAAAAGCTGAAATTGGACAAAGCTCCAGGACCAGATGGATATACGGCTGTTTATTACAAGACATTTATAGAGGAATTGAAAAAACCATTGTGTGATACATTTAATTGGATAATAAAAGATGGAATTCCTGATACCTGGAAGAATGCAAACATAATACTGATTCATAAAGAGGGAAGAGATGAATTGCGAGCTAAGAATTACAGACCGATATCTTTGTTAAATACAGACTACAAAATATTTGCATTAATAATGGCAGAACGACTTAAAAAAATATTCTCACAAATAATTAAAAAAGAACAGTCGGGATTTTTACCTCAAAGATATTTAAAGGACAATATAAGAACAATAGTAGATGTGATTGAATACTATGAAAAGAATAATGACAAAAAATTGGGACTTATATTTTTGGATGCAGAGAAAGCTTTTGATAACGTAAATTGGACTTTTATGATAAAAATATGTGAAAAAATGAAGTTGGGAGAAAAATTCTGTAATTGGATTAAAGAAATATATAGTGAGCAATCAGCAAGCCTGGTGATAAATGGAAACAAATCACAAAAAATTAATATCGGCAAAGGGACGCGTCAGGGATGCCCGTTATCACCTCTTCTTTTTATAATGGTGTTGGAGACATTACTAAATCAGATAAGGGGAAACCCAAACATTAGAGGAATGAAGATTAAAGGAAAAGAATATAAGTTACGTGCCTTTGCCGATGATGTGGTATTGATATTGGAGGACCCAATAGAAAATATAAAAGAAACGTTTAGAATGATAGAAGATTTTGGGAATAGGGCCGGATTTAAAATAAATTATGACAAAACAGTAATAATTACAAAAAACATGACAAAAAAAGAAGAAACAGAATTAGCTGAAGAAACGCATTGTAAGGTTGTAAATAAAACTAAATATTTGGGGATATGGATATCCAAAAGGAATGTAGATTTATTCGAAAACAATTATAAACCAAAATGGAGAGAAATCAAGAAAGATATGACAAATTGGAGTAAAATTCAGCTATCATTATCAGGAAGAATAGAGACGATAAAAATGATGATTTTACCCAAATTAAATTTTTTATTTCAGAATATCCCGATAATACATAACAGGCAAATATTTCAAGAGTGGCAAAAAGATTTGAAGGAATTTATTTGGAAAAGTAAAAAAGCGAGAATCAATTGGCTAACAATGACAAGACAAAGTAAAGATGGAGGGAGGAATGTACCAGATTTAGAACTCTACCACAAAGCGAATGTTTTAGATTGGCTATCCGAATGGATAACATTAGAAGACCAGGATATATTGAATTTGGAGGGATTCAACAACAGATTCGGATGGCATGGATACTTATGTTATGATAAGGATAGAGTTCACAAAGAATTCCAACACCACGTAATAAGAAGAAGCTTACTTAAAACTTGGAAAGAACTGAAAAAAATAATATACACTAAAATACCTTTATGGACTTCACCACATGAAGCTTTTTTTGGAAGATGGACAGCCCTTCGAATTTGGTTAAAATATAAAGAGATACTGGAGAAGATTGGAAACCAATTGGAACTTAAAGCTATGTCTGAGATTCAACACTTAGATGATAAAATGCACTGGTTATTATATACCCAAATAAAGGAAAGATTTAAAATGGATATTAAGCTGCAAGGGGTGGAAGAAGAATTGAAAGACATAGATAAAATTTGGCTGGGGACAAGAGAGAAGAGAATAAGTAAATTATATAAAATATTAATGTGTCAGAGACAGGAAAAAGAAATAATATCAGACAATATGATCAAGTGGGCAACAGACATTGGTAGGACAATAATGGTAGATCATTGGGAGAAAGCAAGGAAAATGACAAGAAAATTTACTCGCTCTCAAGACATAAGAGAAAATCAATGGAAAATGGAACAAAGATGGTATCTCACCCCTGCTAGAATGGCAAAAATTTATAAACTACAAAAGAACGAATGTTGGAAATGTAAAAGCAATGTTGGATCTTGGTATCATGTTTGGTGGAGATGTCCCAAAATGAAAAGGTACTGGAAAAAAATACACATGACGATGGAAGACATACTTAAAAACGGTCTTGAATTATATCCAGAATTATATTTATTAAATATGACATACAAACTAGAAGCAGATATAACTAGAAAATATTGGAGACTAATACTTTACATGGTCTCGGCAGCAAGAATACTAATAGCCTCCAAATGGAAACAGGAGACAACTCCAACGGTAGATGAATGGCTATTGAAATTGTTAGAGATGAAGGAAATGGACAAATTGACAAGGTTATTGAATAATGAGAATGTGGAATTGGTTGAGGAAGAGTGGGCTCCAGTGGAAGAATATATAAATAGAAAATGGGAATAAAGCAGCAAAGTAGTTATTAAGATTGTGTAAATGAACTGGATCTGAGATGATGATAGAAGTAATAGATACAGAAATGATGTATGCAAAATGTGAAAAAAATGTACTTACTTTCAAAGAACTATTGAGAAGTCTGAACTATGGGTAAATGTACTGTAAAGATGACTAAGAATATATTTTAAGTGGATTTTTTATGTTTTTTAAAAATAAAAAATTAAAAAAAAAAATAAATTAGGGCACCTTTCCTTTGTTTGTTAGACTAGCTTGGTTTGCAGGCAGAAGTGCTGCCAGTTTTCACTGTGCTAGACCCATCTTTCACTCGCCAAACTTACGCTGGCCTGGGAGCGATTGAGTTCTCATTGCCCTTGTTTGGACCATCTTTGAGAGGAACAGCTTCAATGTAGGTACAGTATCTCCATTAGAAGGCCTATTTCTGTTCCTCACTAATGCCTTTGCTTCTCAGTTCTTGTGTGTTTGTGTGAGTGTGTTTTTTTTATTTAAAGGGGAAAATCAACACACACACGTCGCGTGTGTGTGTTGATTTTCCCCTTTAAATAAAATCCCATTCATTGAGAAGTTGTCTCTGCATTTCTTCTTGCCTCCTATCTTCATATACCTAGAGCAGGGGTCGGCAACCTACAGCCCGCGGGCCGCACCGCCACCGCTGCCAACCCCTGCCAACCCGCTCCGCCACCGCGTGCGTCATGGCCGCCATTTTGTTTTCCAAAATGGCGGCTGCGGCTCGTTTGCGCATGCGGAGTACTGCACATATGCAAATGAGTTGCAGCCGCCATTTTAGAAAACAAAATGGCGGCCATAATGCGTGCGGCGGGCATGCGGCAGTAGCATGCGCGGTGGTAGCGGGGGGCGGTCAGCGGGGGTCAGCGGGCCGGGGCGGCCCACGGGCCATAGGTTGCCGACCCCTGGGATACAGGGTCCTGATGATTAACTGAACCAGCCAGATCTGTGAAGGATACTGGATTTTACTATAACTAATAAGTTTATGAATAGCAAAGTTAGGATTGTCCAAGCCATTGTAGTAGCTGGCATTTTGTTGGTGAGATACACATGCGTAAGTCATGCTATGTGTGTGGGATGAATTATTTGCCATAGCACAACAGGCATATTCTCCTGATGGTGACAGAAGTGGAGTTGTGCATACAGCAGTGTTGCACATTGCAGTTACACACTGTGCACTGTGCATTGTACATTACATTGTGGCTGCATGTTGCAATTCACCACATGCTTTGCATGTTTGAGAATGGCACCCTGTCATTGACATGCATTGCACAACATTGCTATTCTGCATGGAGGTTGTGTAGTGCTGCTGCAGCATATCTCCACATGTGGATATGTATGTTTCACTGAGAGGATGTTGGACTGCAGCTAATTTAAGCTTACCAAATATCAGTCCAGACCCTTCTCTTATGACATTAGTACCAGCTTAAGCTGCAAACCTACGTTGAAAATGCCTTTCTCTGTGATGAACCAAACATTGCCTGCTTAATTTTACAGACTGGTCGAAACCAAGCAATGGGGCAGGTTGTGTAGCTGTTTCATGGCACTTTCTCCCAGGCAATTTAACAATCCAAGATTCCACATAAAACACAATGCAACTTGTTTAAATGGGTAGCACCTAGGGGTAATTGCCTATTCCATTTCTCTCAAAAATACCCCCATATTTTTTTCTGGGAAAGGAGCAGAACTTAGTAGGAATCAATATATGAGTCAGGGGCATTATTGTGTGTGTGTGTGTGTGTGTGTGTGTGTGCGCATTAGGAGTGCAGACTGCATCAATGACATCCAAAGGGGGGGTGACACCATTGCTCCCCAAACATCTGCCTTTTGGCAGAAATAGGGTGTGGTATCCACCTACCTCCCCTCAAAACTCTGGAGCTCAGTGGAAGAAATGATAGGAGTGGGGCAAGGCTCAGTGGGAGGAGAAAGGAGAAGCCTCAGTTTTATTTAATACAAATAATTTTGTTTTTAAAATTAAATATATAATTTATTTTAATTTAAAAACAATCACATCTTACCAAATTTTCACTTTAACACCACACAACTATGTACATATAAATACATTTAGGCTCTGTGTATGAAATTTAAGGGTATATTTAAAATTTGCTAGTTGTTTATGTCACAACTATTACCATTACTGTTAAGAAAGAAGATAGGAACAAAATCAATTAATTCGAGATGTGGTGCTGGAGAAGAGTGCCGCCATGGGTCGAAATCTACTCGAGAGCAGTTAACAATAACACAATTACCATTACATCCAGTGATATGTGGGAATTACAATTTATGAGTAACATTAGCATAAAAACATTACTATGGATTCTGAATGGTATAGTATGGGAGGAGGTCAATGGGGAGTGACACTATGAGTTACTGCACCGGGTGATGCCAACCCTAGTGACACCACTGATATAAGGGTGCATTGAAATTTGTCCAGGACTCCCAAGGACTGAGGTTGTTCACCTTTTGTCCCCTACATGTTTTGGACTACAACTCTCATACTCTCTTACCACTATTCCTGCTGGGTAGGCCTTCTGGGAGCTGAAGCCCCTAGACATCTGCAAGGCCAAATGTTTTTCACTCCAGTCTTAATCATCAACACAACAACGTACCCCCCTTCTGAGGATCTCATTTAAGTAAAGTTCTCTTTACATTAAGAAATAATTCAGTTTGTAAATAGCATAGCAGGGCTCTCCTCTTTGACTTCTGCCTTATCAGAAGCCAGCCTGTTATTAGAGGGCACTATAACAGAACAGGGAAGGAAATCCTGTGGGAAAGCATGTTGCACAGAAAGTGGATATTGAAGCAAGAAAAATGAGCACAGGGTTTTTGCTGTTTTTTGTGGTAAAATAACACTTAGTACATTTCAAATACAGTCGTCCCTCCTTGTTTGCAGACTTGGTGTCCGAAGTCTCGCTCTTCACAGGAGGAACAAGCGGGGAGAGACAAAATGGTGGTGTGCACTTGCACACAGTCTCATGCACACACCATGGGTGTGCGTGCCATTATTTTCAATGATACTTGAATATTTGTGAGTCGCCATTTTCGCGAGGGGGTCCGGAATGGATCCCCCGCAAATTGGGAGGCGCTACTGTACAAGGTAAGTGCAACTAACACTCCAGTTAGTGAGTAATCCTCACTGAACTCAGTTGGTCTGCTTTCTTTTGAGTAGATAGGCACAAGATTGCACTGCGACAAAGGGAAGGGAATGAAAAACAAGAAAAGAAAAGAAAAGAAAAGAAAAGAAAAGAAAAGAAAAGAAAAGAAAGTAGGCAGGCAGGCAGGCAAGGAAGAATCTCCCAACAGACGCGTTTGGATTTGTACTTTGTTCATAAAATCAATACCCATAAAGACTTGTTGCTCTGAAGGAAGGTTCCTACATGGAGTCAGAGCACATGAAAATAGTATCACCCTCCTCTCTTTTAACACACGCACACACATACACATTTTAAGGCACACAGTGGGCTTGCACTACCTGTTATCTCTCTTGTATTTAACAAAATGTGTTGAACACATTTTGAACACAACTGGTCCTCCCAGGCCACGGAGGACCAGTTACCAGCTCCGGAGGACCAGCCCCGGGTGACCACCTGAGCCGCCCCTCCTCCGCTCCACCCCCACAGACGCTGGAGGCTATATAGGGCTGCCAAGAACACCTTCGCCAGCACCAGGTGGCGAGCGGCAGCGTCCTCCAGGCCGCGGAGGACCAGTTACCAGCTCCGGAGGACCAGCCCCGGGTGACCACCTGTGCGGCCTGAGCCGACCCTCCTCCGCTCCATCCCCACGGACGCTGGAGGCTATATAGGGCTGCCAAAAACATTTTCGTCGGCACCGTGCTATGACAAGAAAATTATGCTTTTAAATTGTATTTTTAATTATTGTTACCTAGTTTGCTTGTATGTTTGGGGGGATGGGCGGGAGGGTGAAGGAGGGACGGGATTTAATTTGATGTATTGTTTCTAAGTTTTGTAATGTTGTACGCCGCCCCGATTGCCTGGCAGAGGGGCGGGATATAAATAAAAATTATTATTATTATTATTATTATTATTATTATTACACAAGATAGAGCAGAGAGTAGAGTTCTGAGCCTGGGTTTAATTTAAGCAGACAGATGAACATCAAAAGGACACAGATGACTGAATGACCTTCTGTTTTCCGTTGTGTCTTTTCCCCTCCACCTTGCAAGGCCTACAGCAATCCCATCCTCTTTCTCATTCACACACACACACTTTGGCAAGATGCAAGGGGAACACTTCAGAGAGCACCTACAAGTTTCACCTTCTATGAGAATGTGAGCAGAAGCCCTGGCTTACGGATCCCTCAAGGATACCTCCTTCATGCTGGCTGGACTCTCCCATTCATAAGAGTGCCCACCCAAGTTTTCCTCCTATCTACACAACGCCCTGCCCTCATGCTCCATGCTCCAGCCCCTCTCCCATCAACTTTAAAAAGTTGGTTTGCCATTTATATGTACCTATGAAAATAATATCTTAACCAAGTAAAAATAGTTTTCCCATGCTTTCACTGATGTGTAATGTTCATGGAATAGATGGGTTTTGTGCTCTTGATTTTTGTCAAGCTACCTTTAAGAATGGAAATTGGAAATTAAATCTACACACATAATACTTTATCTTGTGTACGTGTGGTGGTGGTGGTGGGAGAAAACAGCTAACTTTCATTTCCCTCTTGCTTGCAGTTATTTGAAGGCCAAGATGGCTCCAACTCTGGAAATCAGGATGTGAATCCCCTCTCAGCCATGGAAATCCATGGGGTGACCTTGGGCAAGTCACATTCTCTCAGCCTCAGAAAGCAAAAGCAACCCCCCTCTGAACAAATCTTGCCAAGAAAACCCACTGATAGGATTACCTAAGGGTCACCACAAATCACCTTAGGGTCATGACTTGAAGGCACACAACAACAACAGTGCTTAGATTCTCTTCCTTCCAGCACAGGGTCAGTTTTTCTCCTCTCTTATTGTCTCCCTTTGATCAATTTGCCCACAGCAAACTATCTGCAAGGGGAGACCCCGGAGCTGGAGTTCAGGAAAAATAATTTTACAGTATTTCTCTTACTACTGCCAACTCTTTGGACAGAGCTACAACCCCTTGGGAGTTTAAGTACCTTTGAAAACAAGTTTCAGGGGCCAAAAGCAGAGCCAAAGAGTAGGTTGAGTGGCCAAAGGAAAAGCAGACAATTGACATTGAACCTGAAAAGCCTCCAAGCTAATGACAGAGGACCGTGACTTTATACTGCAAAGGACATAGTGATTCTGGCAGAGAGAGAAGCCACTACAAAACTGGCTGCATCAGATAATAATGTACCTCTCTATGCATACACATGTTCTCAGCATCGCAATGCAAGCAGCGTTACTCCACAGTCTTAGGCTAGAGACAATCTACATTTTGAGAACCTTAGCCAACTCTGCTCAAGCACCAAAACAACCAGGCACCAGAAAAAGAGAGAGAGAGAATGAATGAATGAATGAATGAATGAATGAATGAAAATGGCAAAGGACTTCTTTATATCAGCTTTGTGGAAGTCACCCCCTTCCCCACCACAGCAAAGAAGAAGAAGAAGAAGAGGAGAACAAATGCTGCCTTTTCTAACACTGAAACTGTAAATCTTCCCCTGTTCAATTTTTGTCTGAATTTGAGCCTGAAGGTGGAAGATTAGTGCAGAAAATTGGTGTAGCTATGACACAGATTAAAAGCAAACTCTGGATTGAGAACACCAAGCCTATTCATATGGAACACATGCACACACTCCTACCTTCAAGAATAAAGTTTTAGCAAGCACATTTTAAAGAAAAAGTGCAAATGACATAACATGCAATCTGGCCCATACTTCACAAATCCTTTAAATGTAAAGCAGGAGCGAGCAAAAGGGTGTTGTCCAGTTGTAGCTTCCAGCTTTCTTCACCATCGACTATGCTGGGACTTGTAGTCCTACAACATATGGAGGCCCCATTTTGACCACATGTTCTTGTTTTTATATAAACACTAAGAACAAATCAGTACAGCTAAAATTAAGAAAATAAAAGCAGGAAATAAAAATGGGGGTAGAGGTCCAGCAACACTCTTGACCAAACAAAGTAAACATTAGCTGACATCCTGTTAGTGACACACACATGCGTAGGCAAATTTTCCTTGCAGATATTTATTTGCTGAAATATGCATGTGGATATTTACGCTATGCTGAGGGATGCTGGATTGTAAACTTTAAAATTAAGCTCTGTTCCATACCTAATATAATAACTTTTTCTAGACAACCCCGTTTTCTGAAATAGAAGTCCTAGGGCTCGTTCCCACTTATATTTAAACCGGTTTGCAATTCGCCTTCGCTCCGTGTTGGTGAATTGATTCCAAAAGGTCCGTCATTCCCACTATGAAAGCGGATCTTTTCATTATTCCCTTGTAATTGCTTCTTTTTTGGCACGATTGTCATTCCCACTAGTTTGCGCTGCTTCAAAATGCATGTCAATCATCTGCACATCATTGATGATGCAAGCAGCAACACGGTGAGGATGGGGCTGTTCCAGGTGCCAAATGGGGTGACTTTAGCAACTGAGCCTTCCTCTGCCCTTCAGCAATCGAGGCTGCTCAAGCTCACCATTTACCCTTTGAGCAGCCTGGCTTGAGAACTACGGTATATTTTTTTAAAAAAGAAAATTGACAGGATATGTGATCCATTGGTTTTGCAACTACTTGCATCGCTGAGCTGCAGTCCTCCCATAATTGCAAGTAGTTGTAAATACAATGGATTGCATATTTTGTCATTTTTTATTATATATATATATATATATATATATATATAATGCGCCCATAAGTCACACCACAAACACAAAGGCAGCGCTGGGGGGGGGGGAATGGCTGATTTTCCCCACTCCAGTATGATCCGATTCAGATCCGTCATTCCCACTTGTTGAACACACTTTGGAATCGATTCTTTCAAGAGAACTGCCAAAAACTAGTGTCAGGAATCAGCAGGTTTTTGTGTTTGCCTTGCTTCATCATGAGTGCAACCGAGCTCAATAGGATTGGAACTGGTTTCAAGTGGGAACGACGGTCATATAACATGATCAGCAGTTTGCTTTAAATCATAGTGGGAACGAGGCCCTTGAACACTAGTTGGAAGAAGCTGCATGGATAAAATAATTGCACAGTGGGGTATGGGGTCTGAGTTGGAACATAATAAGCCACAGGCTTATTATTTTTGTTCTGTTGCTAATGCTTTTGTCAAAATCCATGGGTGATCAGTTTACTTATGAAAATGTATCAAGAACACTAAATGAATCCCTGGTGTTCCAAGGTAGTATATCTCTGGCATGCTGGCAACTGTAGAATTCAGATTGTATTAAGACAGTTCCAACCAGCCTGCTTATTATTTAAACTTTGAGTTGTATTAGCTTAATGAGAACAAATGTAGTATCAGAGTATGTAAAAAAAGAAAGAAAGAGTGTATTCAGTTGGTAAAAGGGGTACAATTTCCTTGCCCTTTGAAAAAATTGTCCATTTTACAAATGCTTAATTCTTGATAACATATGCATGTTGTGTGACTGGTGTCTATTCCGTGCTTGAGTTCATATGCTTCAATAAATGGTTCTGCCTCCATTTCTAATTTTTATTTTGTGCTTATGACACTAGTTTGGATTTTAATGGTAGATTAATGGTGGCATTCTATCATCTGTGGAGACTTACCTTCTTCTGACATTACAGTTGAACCCCTGGATGCGAGGAACAAACCAGAGGCAAGAGTTGTTGCCCTTGTGCCTCAATTATGAGCATCCAAAGCAGAGCCCGGAAAAGTCCCTTTTGTGGTCTATAATACACCTTATCTACCAGCCAGTATGACCATTGGCCACACTGACTAGGGACCTCTGGAGATGGTACCCTAAAAAGTTGTGACCCATTGGTTTCTGGATGGCAGGATGTTGGTGTGGTGGATCTCGGTGTGACCCGATAAGACTATTCTTGCTGTCATAGAAAAATAATGGACTTGTGTTGCAATTTGTGATTTATATAAAGATATAAATCACAAAGTAAAGTGTGCAGGGTGGGTAGGTGAATGCAGCAGCTGAAGTCAAGATATCAGTTCCAATTAAGATATGCCAATTCACAGTGAAGGCCACAGTTTTTCACATATTTATTCAAAAGTGAGGTAGGGAAACCTCTGCTCATAAGACAGTAACTTGGTCACAATGAGAGTTGCGTCACATTCTTAGGAATTCATACATTCAGAAGCAAGTGACACTAAGTTCAATTGGACTTACTCCTAGGTATGTGGTGTAGTGGTTTGAGGGTTCAAATCTCCACTCAGCCATGAAAAACCACTGGGTGACCTTGGGCAAGTCACACTCTCTCAACTTCAGTGGATGGCAGTGGCAAACCCCCTCTGAAGAAACTTGCCAAGAAAACCCTGTGATAGGTTTGTCTTAGGGTCACCATAAGTCTGAAATGACTTGAAGGCACACAACATAAACACACACATATAAGACTGAAGCCTTAGTTATTATAACTTCATTTAGCTGCCTTGCCTTTCACATCATTTCTGCTAATAACAAATTTAGGAGATGAGTGCTGATGGAAATGGAGCCAAAAACATGCTAAGGAATCCCACTTGTCTTCCATACCTACAATTTGTTTTGTTGACTATAATAAGGTTTACTTGACTTTAAATACAGATACTTGGCCCTTTATATACTGTACTAAGATCTCAAACTTTGATGTCTAGAAAAGAGCAGTAGACAGTGGGTTTCTCAGAAAAAAGTCATGCCAGATTAATCTGATCTCTCTCTCTCTCTCTCTCTCTCTCTCTCTCTCTCTCTTTTTTTTTTTTTTTGATAAAATTACCAGCTTGGTAGATGAAGGGAATGCGGCAGACATAGCATATCTTGATTTCAGTAAGGCCTTTGACAAGGTCCTCCATGATATTCTTGCAAACAAGATAATAAAATGTGGGCTCTGTTAGTTGGATTAGTAATTGGTTGATTGACTGAAGGGAATTTCAGAAAGTGTCAATGGTCATGAATTTCAACAGGGATAGCTTGTCCTATTTTGCGTCTGGCCAGTTTACGGTTAAGGTAGGCAAAACACAGCCCTCCTGATAGACAAGACAACTGTTACATGGATTAGTAACTGGTTGACTGGCCGAACCCAAAGGGTGCTCAGCAATGGCTCCTCTTCATCCTGGAGAGAAGTGACCAGTGGGGTGCCACAGGGTTCTGCACTGGGCCCAGTGCTCTTCAACATCTTTATCAATGACTTGGATGAAGGAATAGGGGGCAACTTCTCAAATTTGCAGATGACACCAAATTAGGAGGAATAGCTAATACCCCAGAGGACAAGCTCAAAATTCAAAATGACCTCAATAGATTAGAAAGCTGGGCCAACACTAACAAAATGAATTTCAACATGGAGAAATGTAAGGTACTGCACTTAGGGTGGAAAAATGAAATACATAGATATAGTATGGAGGAAGGTTTGGTCAGCCCCATCTGGAATACTGTGTCCAGTTCCAGGCACCACAATTCAAAAAGGATGTTGAAAAACTGGAGCGTGTCCAGAGGAGGGTGACTAAAATGGTGAAGGGCCTGGAAACCAAGCCCTATGAGGAAAGACTCAGGGAACTGGGTATGTTTAGCCTAGAGAAGAGATGGTTAAGAGGCGACATGATAGCCCTGTTTAAGTATTTGAAGGGATGTCATATTGAGGAGGGAGCTAGCTTGTTTTCTGCTGCTCCAGAGAACAAGGACCTAGACTAGAGCAATGGATGGAAGCCACAGGAAAAGAGATTCCACCTCAACATTAGGGGGAACTTCCTGACAGCAAGAGCTGTTTGAAAGTGGAACAGTCTCCCTCCGAGTGTGGTGGAGTCTCCTTCCTTGGAGGTCTTTAAGCAGAGGCTGGATGGCCATCTGTCGGGGATGCTTTGATTGTGAGTTCCTGCGTGGCAGATTGGGGGTGGTCTGGATGGCCCTTGGGGTCTCTTCCACCTCTATGATTCTATTTGGGGGACCACCGTGATCCAAGAGGAGGGCAGGCCTTTCCAGGGCCCTCTTTGCCCGGCTCTTCGTGGAGAGTGGAGCCCTTCTCTCTCTCTCTCTCCTCAGGGATCCTCTGGAGAAGAGGGAAGAAGAAGGGGCTCTGGCTTCCTGGCTTCCTTTCTCGCCGGGATCCTGGACCTCGGGACCAAGCGGGGATTTACTTACTTCGGGATGGGAGGAAGGCTGGCTGGCTGGCTGGCGGGGGCTGGGAGTTTGGCTGCTGCCTTCTCAAAGACCAGAGGGAGGGAGGGAGGGAGGGAAAGAAGGGGGGCGGGTTGAGGCTGCATCCGCACACGGCAGAAAGAACTCGCTTTCAGACCGCTTCAAGGGCTCAGCGCTATGGGAACGTGGGGACTGGAGTTCCTTGGGGCACCGGAGCTCTCAGAAAACATAACAAAGGAGGGAAATAAACCCCCGCATGGAGCCAGGGCAGTTAGAGCGGTATCCAACCGGGTTCTTTCTCCAGTGCGGACGCAGAATTCATTGGGTTCAGCAGAAAGGCCCCCTCGCATCCTGGCCGCCGCCGCCTCCGCCTGAGTTTTTGTCCCTGCCCCGGCTGCTGTGCCAATACAGCTCCACGGTGATGCCAGGCGCCTCCAATACCCTCCACCCCCGACGGAGGGGACCGGGCCCCGGGGGCAGCTCAGCGGGGAGACCGGGCCCAGGAGGGGAGCCCAGGGAGCGCGGGGCCAGGCCCGGGCGGCTCGGGCAGCGACATTCAGGGGTCGGCCCCCGTGCCCTCCTCGGGGAGAGGGCGCCTTCCCGGACCCCGGAGCCCCTGGGCTGAGGCCTGGCCGCCTTGGGAGGGAGCCTCCTCGAGGGGAGCCCCGTCGTCCTGGGAGGGGAGGCTGGGAAGGGGAAGGGCCAGGGAGGGGAGGGAAGGGGGGCTCCCCGAAGGAAGGAAGGAAGGAAGGAAGGAAGGAAGGAAGGAAGGGTTTTTGCAAAGGCTTCCCGTCGGGCCGCAGCACTGTGAGAACAAGCCTACTTCGCCCAGAGAGGAACCCAGCTCCTCGTCCGAGGTCAGGAAGGGGGGGGAGGGGGGTCCGGGAAATCAAGGGCAAGGCAGGCAGGGAGGGAGGGAGGGAGGGGGCCCTCGCCTTTCTGTCACCTCTGCCCCCCCTCCTCTGCAGTCACTTGCCCCATCCCCAAAATCATAGGATCCTAGAGTTTGAAGGGATCCCCAAGGGCCATCCAGTCCAACCCCATTCTGCCACGCAGGAATACACACTCATAGGATCCTAGAGTTAGGAGGGACCCCCAAGGGTCATCCAGTCCAACCCCATTCTGTCGTGCAGAAACCCACAATCAAAGCATCGCAGAGAGATGGCTATCCAGCCTCTGTTTAAAGACCTCCAAAGAAAGAGACTCCACTGCACTACAAGTTGGCACACCACCGAACAGCTTTTACAGTCAGGAAGTTCCTCCTAATGTTGAGGTGGAATCTCTTTTCCTGGAGCTTGGATCCATTGTTCCAAGTCCTATTCTCTGGAGCAGCAGAAAACAAGCTAGCTCCCTCCTCAATATGACACCCCATTCAAAGATTTAAACAGGGCTATCATGTCACCTCTTACTTAACCTTCCCTTCTCCGGGCTAAACATCCCCAGCTCCCTATCCATGGGGTCACCATAAATTGACAAGTGACTTGGAAACACGGACACAGAGAGAGAGCATAGGATAATAATAATGGTGCCAATTTTGATTACAGACAAATTAATGCCAAAAAAATCATGCTTGAAGGTGAACTTTTGCTATACTTATTTACTTGAGGGTAACTCCTATCATAAGACCTAAATAACCGAAGGACACTAGATCCTGTGTGACACTCACATGCTCTCAGCCGCTGGGAAAGCAATGGAAAATCTCCTCTCAACAAATCTTGCCAAGAAAACGCATGATAGGTCCACTTTAGGGTCACCATAAGTTGGAAATGACTTGAAGGCACACAACAAGAAAAGCCTATGAAATTCAAATTTTCATGGTGTTATCATAAGCCAACAGGCAACGTGAAGGCGCATTCAGACATAAGTCCTATCATATTTGAAACAGGTCTTACTTCCATGTAAACACACATCGGATTACAGTTTAACACCTTTCAGGTCATTGCTGCAGCACCTTTGAATCTATCTTGGTTTATGAGTATCCAGGGATGTCAAATTTCTGGAAATTTTGAAGTGAAGGTGGGAATGTTCCCCCCCCTTTTTTTTCCACAAGGTGATTTTTTTAAAAAAAGAAAAATTGGGGGGGGGGGAATGCAATATAAGACCCCTTCACACACTGAAAGTAATTTTGTTACTTTCGCAAACATAAATGCATTATGTATAATTTGGTTTGGCATCAAAGTATCATATTTGAAATACATGTCACTACAAGTGTTTCCCCCCCCAGAAAATAATTACAAACCTACTTGATTTTGTGAAATGTTACTGTTCCTTACAAATAGATCTACCAAGGCCTAAACCAGGGGTAGGCAACCTTTTTGAGCCTGGGGCCGGGTTGCTGTCCCTCAGACAATTGGGGGGCTGAAGCACCAAAAATAAATAAATAAATAAAAATTTAAAAAATAATATATATTTTTTAAAATTAAAAACTTTAAAAAATGTGTATGCACACTCTCTCAGCCCCAGAAAAGCCATGGCAAAACCCCTGTGGAGATTTTGCCAAGAAAACCCCAAGAACAAGTAATAACAACAATGACCAATATCATCATGGCGGGTGGTGGCGGCGGCGGCAGCAGCAGGACCGGCCTGGGGCCGGTCCAAAGGCCTTGGGGGGCCGCATCCGGCCCCCGGGCCTTAGGTTGCCTACCCCTGGCCTAAACTGTAATGAACCCTTGAACTCTAAGGAACCTCTTTGCTTTTGCCAATTTATGAGAAGCTGGCAAAACCAATCCCAGTAAAACCAGGAGAAACCACTGCCATTAGTAAAACAACAAAAACTATTTTGTCTCCCTGCCATTGCATCAAATACCCTAAAAGCATCAGATTCTGTCTGATCTTGGAAGCTAAGCAGGGTCGCTCCTGGTTAGTAACATGTTTGGTCTGTGTGTGTGTGTGTGTGTGTGTGAGTGTGTGTGTGTACACATACATATATATATACACAAACACAATTATGTTCAAAAGGGTTCTCGCTCAGTTACATCCAGTAATGTTCCGGTATAGCAAAAGCAGGAAAATAAAATTACATAAAGGATGAAAAAATAAACAGATTACCCCTTGTTAGTACTTGGATGGGAGACCACCAACAAATATCAGGTGGTATAGGCAATATTTCAGAGGAAGGAACTGGCAAAACCACCTCTAAGTATTCCTTGCCGAAGAAACCCTAGGAAATTCATGGTGTCGCCAATACATTGATAGGCAACTTGAAGGCACATACACCCTCAGAGGCCTCCATAGTTACAAGCAGACACAAAGCACTCAGTCTCATAAAGAGAATTTTAAAAAGGAAACCAAAACCAAGACAAAATACAATACCTAATACCGCATAAAAGTTAGCCTGCTATATGTTTGTTGTTAACTGCCCTCGAGTCGATCTTGACTCATGGCGGCCCTATGGATGAGATATCTCCAAGACCCTCCATCCTCCATTCTCTGCTTAAGTCCTGAAACCCCTTAATACCCGTGACCTCCTTAGTAAGAGTCCATCCATCTGGCATGTGGCCTTCCTCTCTTCCTACTTCCCTCCACCTTCCCCAGCATTATTGGGGTTTTTTTCCAAAGAGTCCTCTCTTCTCATGATGTGTCCAAAATATGACAGCCTGTTTGGTCATCTTGGGCTCCATGGAGTTTTCTGGTTTGATCTGCTCTAGGACCCACTTGTTTGTCCTTTTGGCTGTCCATGGGATCCTCAGAACTCTTCTCCAGCACCACATCTCAAAGGAATTCATTTTCTTCCTATCATCTTTCTTAACTGTCCAGCTCTCACATCCATACATGGTAATAGGGAATACAATGGCTTGTATGATTCTAACTTTTGTGCTGAGTTGTATATCTTTGCATTTTAGGATCTTTTCTAGTTCTTTCATAGCCACCCTCCCCATTCTTAGTCTTCTTCTGATTTCCTGACTGCAGTCCCTGTTCCTATCAATGTTTGATCCCAGCTATGGGAATTATTTTACTATTTCTATTTCTTCATTGTCTAGACTGGACTTGTGAAGGTCTTCGGTCGTCATTTTTGTTTTATTTATATTCAACAGTAAGCCTGCCTTTGCACTTTCTTCTTTGATCTTGCTTAGCAGGTGTTCCAGGTCTGTGAGGTTTTCTGCTAGTTTTATGGTGTCATCTGCATATCTTAGATTGTTGATATTCCTTCCTCCTATTTTTGCTCCTCCTTCTTCTGTGTTCAAGCCTGCTTTTCTTATTATATGTTCTGCATACAAGTTGAACAGATAGGGTGAAAGAATGCAGCCTTGTCTGACTTGTTTCTCCATGTTCTGTTTTGACAGTAGCCTCTTGTCCTGAGTACAGATTCCTCATCAGGACTATCAGATGAGTTGGCACTCCCACGTCTTTAAGGACGTGCCATAGCCTTTCATGGTCTATGCTGTCGAAGGCTTTGCTATAGTCTATAAAGCACATGCTGATTTTCTTTTGGAATTCCCTGGTGTGCTCCATTAGCCATCATATGTTTGCAGTTTGGTCCCTAGTGCCTCTTCCTTTCCTGAACCCTGTTTGGACCTCTGGGATTTCTCTCTCCATGTATGGTTGAAGTCTATGTTGCAGAATTTTGAGCATGATTTTGCTTGCATGGGAGATCAGTGCTATGGTTCTATAGCTACTACAGTCTCTTGCGTCTCCCTTTTTGTGGATGGGGATGTATATTGATCACTATATAGCCAGCTATATAGCTTCTAGAAATAATGAAGGAAAAGTAAATATATGAACACTTTTGTCGTAAATATTTTATTCTTCATTTGAAAAAAGCATAGTCCATAGCCCTTTGGGGTGGGAGAATTTCAAGAAAAATGAGAAAATTGTTTTATGTTGAAATCTTCCTTTCTTCCACCACCCCCCGCCCCGATCTTTACATCTTATTGATATGAGTACACCAAACAGATTAAACAATATGTTTATTTCACCCACTTTAAGTGATCTGGAGTCTGAGTAAAGGCTTGTCCATTCTTGGCAGAGAAACATAGTTTACCCTGGAGCATTTCAAAGTGCCCTGAGGTGATCTGGTAATATTTTGTTAGCTTAACTTCCAAGAACAGGTTGTTTTATTCAATTCTGTTCCAATCACAGTGTGGGATTGGGTTAGGACTGCTCTGTGTTGTAAGAAAGAGGTGGGGAGAGAGAGATCTCCAAATAAACTCTGTTCCCACCATGCAGATCCCAAGTGTGAAAAAGAAACATCCAAACCCAGCATGGTTCTCCTGGGCCCCACATGCCACAAGAAAAGCACCACGCTGGTGTGCCTGGCCCATGGCTTCTTCTACGAGTGGCCACTGGATGTGACCTGGAAGCGTGATGAAGAAATAGTGCCCAGAACAGCTGTGGCCACTGAAAAGGCAAAGGCCGAGGGTGCATGCAGCTTTGGCATTGCCAGTCGCCTAAGTGTGGCAGCTGCAGAGTGGAAGGAGGGCCACACCTACTCGTGCCATGTGCGCCAAGGGGACATTGCAGAGGTTGAAGACAAGATGACTAGTGAATTGATCCAGCAACCAAGTAAGCAAAGGCTAGGGCAGAACAAGGGGGAACACTAGCTGGCATCCTGTTAGTGGCATATGCAGGTGTACATTTACTTTATGCCTATGTGTGTGAATTTGTGGTTGATGTGAATCTACAGTATTTCTGCTGAAGCCCACCCACAGCCATGCTGTGTCTATTGGAGAGAGGAGGGGGGCCTTGCAAAAATGTCTGACTGTCTCCACATAACCAGATGTGAGGTGATGACATTATCCAGAGACCTCCAGAAGACCTCAGAAGAGGATGTAATCATTTCACATCTGGCTACAAAGGCATAGCCAGATCCTTCTCTGTCCTCTCTCCTCCATCTCCAGGTATGGAATGGCCATGGCAGCAGTTTTACAGTAGGTTGCGGGGCTTGTGGAATTACTACACCATACAGGATTGTGGCCAGAGTGTGGCAAGTAGGCCAGGGGATTTCAATCCAAGTGAATGGAAAGTGCCCTCCCTTTTTCTGGGGAGACAAAACTTCATCAGACTTCTCTGTGGCTGGGCTTCCTTCAAGTCATCTTTTGATCTGACCCTATCTACACTGAGGGTTTAAAAGGGGGGGGGGAAGACTGGTTGGAGGCTGGCCCACAATCTTTTGTTGTCTGAAGCAAAACAGCAAGGCCCCTTGTGTACCCACCCCATCCCCCAACATAGCATTCAAGGCTGACTCAGAACTTGGAAAGTTATTTTGGACCTCAGCTCCCCAAATTCTTCATTGACTATTCTGCCTGGGGTGAGGAATGCATGGGGTGGCGTGCAGGTTGTAATCCTAATTTCTAAGATCACCAAATTGCTTTGGTGCCTGAGGTGGAATGTTCAGCAAGTAACTTTCCTTGAGAATAAAATTAAACAATTTAAAACTAACACCCACACCCTGAAAATTTTTTGCTGATGGCTCATGATAACCAAAATCAACAGGCTGAGGTCACTTGCTTAATGACAGCGCCAGCCTATAACTTCCTATTTATTTGTAACGTCTTGCCTGATGAAGAAGCCCATGGAGCTTCGAAAGCTTGCAGCAAGTATATCGTGCATTTCGGTTGGCCAATAAAGTTATCACTGATGGCTATTTGTTTGAATTTTGTTTGAAGCTTTATATTCAGATCCTCCAGGGTGGCTTGTAAAACCCAAGTCAACCAGTTTAGGACTGTAGCCTAAGCTGCAGGAAGGGAGGCTGCCCTTAAAAATGAGCAGTTTGAAATATCTTGCCTTGTGGGGTCAGGGTGGGATAGGTGGGCTCCTATCATTTCCAAAAACCAACCCTCTCTGCTTTTTGTCCCACAACAGATTCAGGCCTTTCTGAGATGCAGCTCAGCCTTTGCACAGGGCAATTTGTCTTCCTTCTCTTAGCTGCCAAGAGCTTTGCCTATGGCACTGCTTTGGGAATCTACACAGCTTGTAGAAAAACAGGTAAGCAACTTACCTCACTTAACCCAGTGTACACTTTCCTTAGCCATAGGGAACAATTTCCCATGAAGTCAAAGTCTCCAGCAAATTCTAGAATGTGTGCACAGAAGGAGAGGGGGATCTAACTCAGGGATACTAGAAGGGAACTTGGGACAAAATAATTATCTTAGGACTCTCCTCATGTTGCACTCCACTACCATATTATTTAGTGACATGTACAAGCAACATGGTCAATACAGTCATTTAGCAGATTGGCAGAACGTACATCTCTACCAACATTATACCAGTCATCTGGAGGAGGGGTCTCCAGGTTTTTCCCCCATCTTCCTCAGTTTTTCCCTGGATCTCAAAAGCAACTTGGGGGGCTTCCCAGCACAGCTCCTTCCCCCTGGCTAGTAATCGTCTGTGATTTTGCACCCAAGTGCATTCCATCCACCATTTCCACCCCGGGAAGGAAGAGCAGTCTTTATCCTCAGCATAAGTTTCCTTCTTCTTCCCTTGGTGTTCCAGAGCAGATGATGATGATGAAGATAATGATAATGATTTGTATCCCGCTCTTTTCCCAAACTAGCACTCAGAGCGGCTTCACAATATTAAAAAAACAATACATTTAAAAACATAGAAAAGAGGTGCAGTATGCCCAAGCAAAGCCATCCAGATGATCATTGGCCAGGGAAATGGGGCTGTGCTAGTGAGTCCCTGATAGCCGTTGCACACTGGTGGAAAGGTCATTCTGGAAGAATATACGCTCATTCCTGTAGTGCTCCCAAAAGCACGTATAGTGCCATGACCAGGGATTATACCAGCGTATGTCACCAAGAGAGCTAGCATGGTGTAGTGATTTGAGCATTGGACTATGACACTCAGCTCTGGAGACTAGAGTTTGAATCCCTGCTCAATCATGGAAAGCCATTGGGTGACATTGGAAAAGTTACACTCTCTCAGCCACAGAGGAGATGAAAGCAAACCCCCTCTGAACAAACCTTGCCAAGAAACCCTGTGATAGGGTCACCACTGGTTAGAAATGACTAGAAGGGACAGAACCACAAATGTCACAGAGGGCTTTCTAAACATATTACCATACAGTTTAGTGTGGGACATTTAGAGATGATACAGTCATTAATAGCCATGAGTGCATTAATAGACCAACCCGTTTAATGGAATACATTAGAAATATTTCACTTCAGGAAATTACAAATCGTTATGATACGATGCTAACCATGATGGCTATAAGAAAAATGACCAAATCTC
Organism: Phrynosoma blainvillii; assembly: GCA_026167975.1. Classification (NCBI taxonomy): domain Eukaryota; kingdom Metazoa; phylum Chordata; class Lepidosauria; order Squamata; family Phrynosomatidae; genus Phrynosoma; species Phrynosoma blainvillii. Next base: position 313,267,242 of record JANUYF010000001.1, read on the forward strand.
TATGAAGTGACTAAATTTATAAGGCCACTAAGATGGCAAAGGCTTTTCAACAGGCCTCCAGATCTCTGGGTTCTATAAGTTATTATTTGAAGCAGGTTGGGGCAAGAGGTGTTGAACCTGGTTTGATCTTTAGGTGAAGGGCTTGAATCTTATTCTTTGTGGGATTCAACTCAGTGGGTCTACTCTAGTTGGGACTAACCACTAGGACACAGGCCATTGTGACTTGTGGGAACATCAGTGAAAGAGGAAGGGTACACAGACCTTTAAATGAGGTTCTGTCAGGTGATATGATCATATTGGATGGTACCAGGAACAACCCCTAAGAACACTGGGAGTGAGATGATGAGAAATGTTTAATCCTCCATTTCTGAAAATATAAAATCCAGCTGTGAACTCAGAACTGTCTCCAACTGGAGTGAAGCACTCAACTTGGTGGCGTGGGGATTTTATTGGTCACTGGGCAACCAGACTGAGTATCCCTTTAACTGGGTAGGCAAACATGTGGCATGTACTGTGGTAGAGAAGACATTTGCATTTTCCTATTTTTGTGATAAGGAAGGTAAAAGTCACAATGATTCCATTAGTGTCCATATCCTCTCTCAACTACAGCAGCAGCAACCCAGGACAGAGTAGGTACACTACAGAACTGATTTTCAATTTTTGGTTTGGTGTTTCCAGACGTTTTGGATATCAACTCTAGAGTCCTTGACCATTGGCCATACTGCCTGGGCCTCCTGTAAAGAGGACTAAGACTGAGAACCACTGCTGTAGTGTGCTTACCCTGTCCTCTGTTGCTAATATATTTGAGAGAAAATTTGCCACTGACAGCCCTGATATTGGGAAGGAAGGAAATATGGAACCATCCTGAGCCATAGGGCTCCTTCCCCAAGTTAATCCTTTTGGGAGTATCCATATTTGTGACTGGGCAGGATAGAAGCTTAAATTGTACATGTCGTGTTGATAATAACATTTCTGAATCTATTTCCCTTGTAGGTTTTTAATGGGACTGTGGAGTGCTGCATTCCTTTGTGGTTATCGTTGACTGTAATAGCATTCACTCCCTCTGCACCCAAGAAGTGTATTATTTGCTTATAGGGGGAGTGGAGAGCCATGAATTCTGCTCTGAGATTTTCACATCCTCCATCGCTGCCTCTTTTCAACCTTGGCAACCTGGATTAGTCACTTGGCAAACTTTATGCTAAATTGCTTTTTGCCCTGAGCAAATTTCATTCTTTATTTTGAGTGACAATTTTTAAAAAAGATGTTGACATTCTGATCTCTTGATGTCTGCATGGAAATTATTGACCTAGCAAGGTGGGACATTCAACAGGTGCAGCCTTCCCTCTGTTGTGTTTTTCTGTGTTGGGGAGGTGCAACTACATCTGTTAAAACTGCACAACCTCTTTCAAATGGCAAATGTTCATGCACTGTTATTTTCCATCCACTAAACCACATTGTGGGTGTAATTAAATATAGAATTTTGTGCACTTCACATATTAAGATTGACTTCATATCATTTTGGGCCTCCAACACCTTGTAGCTGAAATCTTTTTAATGCCTTGCTCCAGGGAACTGACAGGGGAGGAATCAATGTAGTAGCTGGAAGGGCAATTTTCATAAAACATGGTGGCATCTACACACTGGTAGGTAGCATTGTACTGTGTTTCCAGCACCATGCTGAATGGTTGAAAACAGAAAATCTTTTTATTCCAAACAATGCTTATCCCAGGAACAAGGAGAAGGTCAGAACCCTCTGGTAGCTCTCTAGGTGATTTGCTTAAAGTGTGGAAAGGCTCTTTTTTCAGACAACAGCTTCCAGTCTCTTCCAGGCAGCATTCCCAATGGCCATGATGTCCCAAGGGCTCTGGGTGTTGCAGTTAAAAGAAAACTTTTGAAAGCTCTTGCTTGCAGTAGATCTCATGATTTTTTTATTATCAAAAGCCTCATTTTGCCATCTAAACTAGGCTGCTAAAGTGGCGGCAGTGTGATGATGGTGAAACTGAGTGCATTTTTATGGAAAAGAGCTGCGAGTTCAGTTTTGATCCTTAAAACAGTGTTAGAATTCCTAATCAATAGTAATTACAGTATAGATTTTTGCTTACCTCTGCAACATAGTATAGTCCTATGTAATTGACTCTGGCTCCATCAACCACTATTTTGCATCTGCCACAATTCACAGGACAAAGAGGAAGGGAAGCAGTGCCCCTCCAGCAAGGTTGTTGGCCTGCCATTCCCATTACTGCTATCCAGTGTAACCAGTGGTGGAAATTATAAGACTTGCAGTCCAACATTGGTGCAGATCTTAGGTGGTTATTTGTTTGTTTGTTTGTTTAAGATTACAACTCCCAGAATACTACATGCTGTCTGGGAGTTTTCCAAGCTCTGATTTTGAGAACCCTATATTGCCCACCCCACCCCAAGACATTGACCACCATCCTCTTTGTTTGTCCCAAGTGGAGAAGACCTATTGAATCAATTGTTCAATGAATCAATTGTTGAATGGTGACTCAACCTATAAGTAAATAGGTTGATTGATTTGATGAGTCTATTCTAATCGAGACAACAAGATTTAATCAACTGTTTTGTGTACTGTACCTGCATCCTGAAGTCGACTTCAGTTTGTAGTGTTTGGTTTGTTCTTTTTAAAAAAAAAACCTAAATGGATCCCACAAGGCTGCAGCCTGGCCTTGTGCATTTGTGGCCTTCTTCAAATGTCACCACAGCACTTCTGCCTCACACTTTTAGCAGCTCTGCTCTATCGATTGGTGTACCAGAATGTTCTTTGCAACGGCGCTAAGTGCAACAGCAGTTCCGCTGGGTGGCTGACAGTTTAAAGAAATAACTAGGCAGTGTACACACACCAATATGCTTTTAGAGGCCTTTTAGTTAACTGTAATGTAACATGAAGTGTGGAAGGCTACCAAGTGACAATTTAATCAGGCATTAAAAATACATTGGGGAAGCCAGGCATGCCAAAGTTAGGTTTTCCTAAACTGAGTTGTCTTCCCACTTTGACATGTCTTGTTATATGCAAAACAAATCCCCTTGATGGGAGTCCCAAGAACTGGAGCTTTAATCTAAGTATGTGGCCACAACCTCCCTTCCATTCCCTCTCTTTCAGAGCAACCCTCTCATAGTTTCTAGCTGATCTGTCTGATCTACAGTTGCAGGAATACTGCCCTTCAAACAGACACCTGTTTGGTTTTGAAGAACAGTGTATCTTCAAACCTCATCTCAACAACCTTTCTGCACCTTGATAGAATCTGCTAAGTCGGGGCTGCTGCTCACTTGCGATGCTAACACAGACTTAAGTGTCAACCTTTTGAATGAGCACCTGTGTCCTCCTTCTCAAAGTCTGTTATGGTTTCCTACGTTATGTACTGAACTTCAAGCACTGTTAAAAATATCTAACAGCTGTCATCTGACACAGTTGACTGGGATATTTTCTCTGTTTAAAAAAAAACACAAAAAATCTTGCTTCCCTCCATATAGTGGTCCCTTCTTAGGCTGTGAACGCTAAAATTAACTGAGGGTGAGAAAGCTGTGTGTTTATAGGACACCACACAATTTCCCTCCCCCCCCCCCCAAGTCTCTGTGTTCTGCTTCTCAATGGACAAATTCTTACAGTCATAGCTATAGGGATCCTGGCCTGAAATGTACCTACCAACTCTGCAAGAGGCTTGGGAGTCTACTTTGACTTAGGGAGTTTAGGTTGCACTTTACCTACAGTTTACCACCAGCAGCACAGCCTTACAGCAACATATCATTCCACTTGCTCACTGTACCACACCATTTTTCACATTACCACTATCCCTAAATACTGTACCTTTTAAACTAAAAATGTGCAGACATATCTAAAAATAGAGGTTTGAAAAGTTACTTTTTGTGATGGCAACTCCCAGAATTCCCCAGGCAACATGAGGTTTTTATCCAAAAAGTAATATATGCAATGTCTTTCTACAAGCAGGGGGCAGCATTTTTGTTTTCTCCTTTGCCATTCTACCTCTTTCAGATTGCAAACAATAACTGTCTGCGTGTGCCTTTAAGTCACCTGTCGACGTACAGCAACCCCGTGAATTTCATAAGGTGTTCTCAGGCTAGGAATATTCAGAAGGGTTTTGCTATTGCCTTCCTCAAAATATAGCCTACAGTACTTGGTATTCCTTGGTAGTTCCCCAACCAAGTACTAACTAGGCATGATCCTGCGTAACTTGTAAGACCAGATGGGTTCTGTGCTTTCAGAGTATTTAGGCTGTTTCATGATGGCACAGTTACCAGCCCTTTAGTGCTAAAAACATCCTCCTTCAATTTGAAATTGTACAGATAGGGTTCCTCCAGACATCTGACCAAAATATAGCAAATATGCTTCCAATGTGGCCCAACTTAATTATTTACATGTAAATGCCCCTACTTTAAAAAAAGAGGGGGTACAAAAATTGAGTGTACCATGGGCAATGGCATTCCTAGTTTTGGTGTCACGCGGTACAGGTGTTGGGAAAGGGGTGGCAGTAGCAGCAGCCTGCCCTACACACACACACAGCCACCTGCGAAGAGCAGACATGAGTCAGCCAAGGCACCAGGAAAAATGTAGAGCAAGCTCGCATGCACATACCCCTCCTTCTCTGCTGTCTTGTCTATCTTGGCAGAGAGAGCCAGGGCAGCAGAGAAGGGACAGGTGCCGGCAGCAGCACTGCACACCCACCCACATCCAGAGAAGGGCCCAACCAGGTGTCACCCCTGCTCTTAGGTGTCACCTGGTGCAGTCTACACCCCCCTAGTGATGCCACTGACAATGGGTAGATTTGTTTTGAGCTCTAGGACAGCACACCTTCCAACTTAGTGTGCTCCAGATGTTGTGAAATACAATTTCTATCACCTTCAACCAGTATGGCCAATGGGCAAGCTGGCTGGGAAATATATGAGTTCTGTTCCTGCACACCCAGAGGGCTCTGGATTCTGCTAAAGTGAAAAGATTCTGAAATAGACTGCATGGGAGGAACTTGTGCCTCCAACAGAGCTAGATGGTGCTTTTCTTATCAAAGACTAGAAATGATAGGGAAAGCCACAGCTGCTACCTAACCCTTTGCTTTCAAAGAACAGAAATGCTCTTTTTTGAATATGGTTAATCTAACTCTATTTAACCTTTGATATTTATTGCTAGAAACCCAGATAAAGCTTCCTGTCGTAATGAATTTCTAATACTCTTTCCTCTTTTTAAATTCTTCTCTTCTGAGTCTCCTGCGTTGTGGCCATGTTTCCTAAATTAACCATGCCCTCTGTTGAAAGAAATGTCTTTTGACACTCTCCCTTTCAGTTTAATTGAGCTGTTCTTTAACTCTTCCATTATGAATAATGGAAACCAGGTGGTAGCTACTTGACATTTTCCAAGAATGGCTTCTTACAGGGGAGAAAAACACACAGCAAGGATGTGAACAGTGCAGGAAAATGCTGTTTCTAAAAAATATTGTCAAATGTTCCTGAAACCAAGTTTTGTTTTTCATTAATCATGAGGGGAAATCTGTACATAGCCAGCCCATTTCAAGTAGCTTGTAGTAAAAATAGTTGTTATCTCTTCTTTAAAGCCTACACATATGCTGCAGAGGTTACTCAACTGTATTCACCAAGTGTGGGAGCATGGTATGAGCAGGCAAAGGAAAAGCAAAGGGAAAGTAACCTTGCATCAGTACAGCTGACCCTTGGCTCAAAGATTCCCTAAATATGGGTTAGGTTCAGGGGCATAACTACAGGAAGACAATAATTGAGCATTGCTCCTTAAACAATAATTCCACCCTCCCCCACATGATTCCCGCCCCCTTTAGTTTCCAAATTCTTAGCCTTGCAAAGAATGGGACATTGAAAATTGTTCACACCTAGAACTCTTACATTTGCTGTGTTCACATTCCTTGACATCTCTGTTGTTACCATGTGTCTTCAAGTCATTTCCAACTTATGGCAACCCTAAGGTGAACCTATCATGGGGTTTTCTTGGCAAGATCTGTTCAGATTCAAACCAGTACCTCACTTTTTTGGGACCTCCAAACTGTATTTCTAAATGCTCAGCTAACATTTTAAGTTACTGGAAAGTTAGAATTTGAGGATTGAAGGAGAACTCTGTTGGGGGCAGAATTCCTATTTGGAAGGTCAATGCTCTCATTCCCCCCCCCCCAACTCCATTCCTGGTTAAGTCAGGAATAGGATGCTACTCACAGTCTTATGCTTACTAACCAGACTTTCAGAGATGATGATGGTGTTGGTGGTCCTTATGTGGCAGAAGACAGAATAACTGGCACCGTGAAGCCACATAAGGATGTAAGTGTAACACCCAGCAGGTAGCTATCCAAACTCTTTTTGAAGACATTCAGAGATGGAGACACTGCTACCCTTTTAGATAATTAGTTTCATTGTCAAACCACTCTTACTGTCAAGAAAATCCTTCTAATGTTCAGTCAAAACCTACTGTCTTGAAACTTCAAACCATTAAACCTGATCCCATCCTCTGGGGCAGCAAAGAACAGGTCTGCCCCCTCCTTTGTGTGGCAGCCCTTGAGGTACTTAAAGAGTGAAGTCATGTCACTTCTCAGTCTTTTCCTCACCAAGCTGAACAAGCCCAGCTTCTTCAAACTTTCCCCATAAATTTTGTTCTCCGTACCTTTTATCATCTTTGTTGCCCTACTCTGGACCCGCTCCTACATGTCTGTGTGGGTGCACCTTCAAGTCACCTGTTGAATTATGGCAGGGGTAGGCAACCTTTCCCGTTTAAGGGCCGAGGGACTTCAGCTCCCAGAAGCCTCAGCCATGTTGGCCAATAGTCCCATGTTGGCCAATAGCTCCTGGGATTCTGGGAGCTGAAGTCCCTCGGCCCTTAAACGGGAAAGGTTGCCTATCCCTGAATTATGGCAACCTCGTGAATTTCATTGGGTTTTCTAAGCAAGGAATACTCATATGATTTTGCCAGTTCCTCTAAAATATAGCCAACAGCACCTGTTATTCATTGGCAGGCTCCCATCCAAGTACTAACCCAAGGCTGACTCTGCTTAGCTTTCAAGATCAAACAGGATCAGGTGCCTTTAAGGTATTTAAGCCCAATTCTTCTTAAAATGAGGCACCCAAAACTGGAGGCAATACTCCAGTTGAGGCCTGGCCAGTACAGGATATAGCAAGACTATTAGTTCCCTCAACTTGGAAACCATTATTCTGTTAATGCAGGCTAAAATAGCATCCTCCTTCTTTGCTGCATCATCACACTGCTAGCTCAAGTTCAACTTATGATCAACAACTGGGGTAGGCAACCTTTCCCCTTTAAGGGCCAAGGGACTTCAGCTCCCAGAAGCCTCAGCCATGTTGGCCAATAGTCCCATGTTGGCCAATAGCTCCTGGGATTCTGGGAGCTGAAGTCCCTCGGCCCTTAAAGGGAAAAGGTTGCCTACCCCTGATCAACAATAATCCCAAGCTCCTTTTCACATGTAGTACTGCTGATCCATGTGTCCCCCATCCTATACCTGTGCATTTTGTTTTTGCAGCCTAAATGCAGAATTTTGCTTTTGTCTCTACTGGATTCCATTTTATTAATTTCTGCCCAATTTTCTAGTTTATTCTATCCACCCGACATTTCAGTCATTAATAAAAACATGGAAGCATAATGACCCTAAGAACCCTGAGGCACTCCACCCTTTCCAATCTGAACTGCAGTCACTGATGATGACTCTTTGAGCACTGATTTCCAACCATTATTTATGGATCTGTCTGACAGTGTTCCCATCTACTCCACATTTAATCAATTTACTAATCAAAATATTATAGACCTTATAAAATGCAACAATAATAACAGCAGTAGTGACTGTAGTAGCAATTTATAAATATGAGCAGCACTAACACTGTGTAGGGATGGTGTCAAACCTATATTATCTCCTGGCATTATACTGCACTTTGAAGGGCTGTATGTTTTGTATTGCTAGAAGCCTTGATGACTAAATAGAAGCTGCTGTACTTTGGACATATGGTATCATGAAACAACATGGTTCACTGGAAAAGATGATAATGCTGGTATAGTGGAAGGCTGTAGGAAAAGAGAAGGACCACATTGTAGGCAAATTGACTCAAGCAAGGAAGCCATGGACCTGAGGAGGGCACCTGATGACTGAGGCACTTTGAGGTCTCTCATTCACAGGGTCACCATAAATCAAAGTAGATTTGACAGCAAACAACAACAAATGCAAAATATGTGAGGGTAGGTACTGTACTTGAAATTGGAGGGTATAAAAATAAATTGGTCCATGATAATCAGTGTGGTATAGTGGTTTCAGTGATGGACTAGGACTGTGGGAGATCAGGGTTTGAATCTCTGTTCAGTCATGGAAACCCACTGGGTGGTCTTGGAAAAGTCCCACTCTCTTGGTTCAGAGAGCAGGCCAGCATGGTGTAGTGGTTTGAGTGTTGGTCTAGGACTCTGGGAGACCAGGTCTCAAGTCCCTGTTCAGCCACAGAAAGCCCCTTGGTGACCTTGGGCACATCATGCTCTCTTAACCTCACAGAAAGACAATGGCAAGCCATCTCTAAAAAAAAAACTTGCCAAAAAACTCCATGATAGGTTTGCTTGAGGACTGCAAGTACAACTTTCTTTATAATGGCATTTCCATGTAAGGACGGCTATACCTGTGGAATATCTCCCTATTATCAATCTGTAAGAGGAAAACTGACTGTCAGAGGGAGAAAGGCAAGCAGGGGCAAGCAGGGGCCAGCCTAAGACATTATGCAGTCTAGGGCAAAGGAAGAATTGGCATTTTCTTTCTTTCCATCTATAGAAGTGAATGGGACTGGCAGTTGAGTTTTACTTCAGGAATGGCAACAGGTTGGCACTGCTATCACATCTTAAGCAGATACGGATGAAATCTGATGGTTTAATATGCATAGATCTGCCCTCCAATAAAGTAGATCAGTCAGGGAGGCTAGGAGGAAAACCAGCCAGGAAAGCTGCCATCGCTGCATTCTCCCACCACCATTCCCCTAATACTAGGTCCAGGTTTGAAGGTATGTATTGTGTAGCATTAATTTTCAGACTTTTCATAAAATATATTTTCTTCACTAATAGCGTGTTTTTGCTTAGGAGTCAGTTCACATGACACATTCCTCCAGCAGACATTTTAAATCTGTGTGAGAGGTTGTAAGTTACACCGCCTTTCCATACACTGGATGGGTAGTGGAAGGGCAGGGAAATAGACTGTAATTGCCTCCCAATAAAAAAGAGAAAAATGAAGGGGGGAAAACACTGGCTGTTTAATGAATTCCAAAGAAAGGGGTTCATGAATTTTTTGAACAGTGGAAGGAGGAGATAGGAACAATGTCGCCAGATAAGACAGATATATTATATGCAATAAACTGAATGACCAAAAAAAGAGGGAGAAGTCAAAGGATGTTGCTCTGCTATTCTAGAAACTGTGTCACAGGGAATATCTAGTTGGTGCCTATGACACTTGTAGAACCCTCGTTAGCCACAGATATACAGATTTTTGTGAGCTGCCTTGGGGGATCTTTGGATCCAAAAGACAGGATATTAATTAACTAAGCAGAAGGAGCTGTCTTATACAGAGTCAGACCAATTATTCATGTAACCCAGATCTGTCTATGCTGACTGGCAGGAGTTCTCCAGGGTCTCAGGCAGCGCTCTTTCCTAGCCTGCTACCTGAAAAACCTTTAAATGGATGTGCCAGGGATTGAAGCTGGGACTTTATGTATGCAAAGCATGAGCTGTGCTGGCCCTCAGCCATGGCCTCTCTCCTCTGTGTGCTACAGTCACAGGAGTAACGAATGCACTCTCGGGGGGGGGGGGTGGGCTGCATTCCCCAAAGACAAAATCAAAATAGTTCTTTGGAGAACTCGACAGAGCTTGGAAGCTTTACTTTGTTAGATACAGTTCCCAGAATCCCCCAGTCAGCATGGCCACCTAATCCTTGCCATCCTTACTCATTTGGCAGCTCACTGATTTACAGAGTTAGTTCAAAAGTCATAAATAAATAAATAAATAAATAAATAAATAAATAAAATTATTATTCATGGTGGAAACAACCCAGCAAAACCACCCCTCGTTTGTTGCTGGAATCCAGTCAGTTGTGAGGTTGGACTGCCATGGTACCTGTTCTCCCCTAAACCAAATGAACAGGGTTTGCTGTGAAGGGCTGCAGGACCTCAGCTAAGTACCTGGCCACACCTTGCTTTTCATTTCCTGCAGAGGGAGGAATCTTGCAGCACTTCAGAAGCTGCACCTCCCAGGAGCTCTAACTGGTATAGCCAATGGTGGAGAATGCTGGGAATTAAACCTCAACAATATCATGATTCCCACCTCTAATCTTGAAAGCACTGCACCATTTATCATTCTGGCAACAGTGATCACATTGCAATCCTAAAACAGATACCACATAACCTCCTGTCCCATCCCACAAATTTGGTAGAATCACTCATATACCAAAGTCACTATTTTAGCACAGTCTTCTTTTTATAGTTGAGTGTGTAGGATTGCAACTCCAGGAGTTCAGGGTTCAGATCCCCGCTTGGCCATGGAAACCTACTGAGTGACCTTGGGAAAGTCACTCTCTCTCAGCTTCGGAGACAATGGCAAATTTTCTCTGAATAGATCTTGTTAAGAAACCCCATGATGGAATCATTTTAGGATTGCTCTAAGTCGGAAATTACCGGCAGGCACGCAACAACAGTATGTGTCAAACTGAAGCCTTCTCCAGTTCAATAAAGGTAAATAAAGGGTAATAAAAACTTTAACACAATATAGTAGAACTGTAGTCCTCCAGATGTTATTGGACTACAATGCCAACCATTCTTTGCCATCAGCTATGCTGGATAGAGCTGATGGAAACTGCAGTCCAACAGTGATGGAGCCTTCCATAAGGGTAATACTCTGTGACATGAGCTTTTGCAACAGCAGCCTACTTCATTAGAAAGGGAAGTGGTGTAACTCCAGTGATTTGTCTCTCAAGTTTTGGTACCTCACTTCTGGAACACCCTTTCCTTGGAGGTCTGATTGCCACCAACACTTTTTCAACAAAAAGTCAAAACATGGGTTTTTATTAGAGTCCTGGGGAGATTCATTTATTTTTAAATGTGTTATGTGGTTTTGAACTGCTGCAGCCTTTTATGTTGTTTTAACCTCTTGACTTATTTAGTATGTTTCTGTCCTGCTTAAACGATTTTATTGTTTTAATCTGGGAGTGTTTTTAAATTGTTTTATATGTATGACATCCTGAGGTCTCATAAGGAGGATGTAAGTATGTTAATAAATGGCGGGGGGGGGGCAAATAAAGTCAGCAAGCTAAAATGCAGGCAAAGAAAGATCACTGAAAGACCTGGTTAGCAAAATCTGCCTCCACTGTTAACAACTTTTATGTAAATACTCGCAGAAAAAAATATCATTTACATCTAGACTACCAAAGAGCCTCACTGTCTCTCTACAACATTTCATCCCAGTCAGAGTTTGTCTCCTCTCCTGAACTGCTCAAATTGTATGGAGCCTTCATTATTTTCTGCCACTATGCTTTTCACACCCAATCTTAGGATGTCTGGCTATGTTTTACTCTCTTTAGCTTTTAGTCACTTTCTTTCCTCCAATCTTATTCATCAGTATTTGATAACTAGAAAAAGAAGCACTGAAGTTCAACGCTTCCTTGGAAGACATTCCACTGTCATCGCCTCATTTTAGAGATTGTTCTCATTGAACCCATCTATAAAGCAAGGATTGGAATGATGTGATCTTCCAGGTGTTGTTGTACTGCAACTCCCAACATTCCTCAGTATTGATTATGCTAACTAGGGCCACTGCGAGCTGCATTCAAAAAACATCTGGAAGGCTACGTGAATCCTGCCTCTGAGCCTGAGAAATCCATGTGCTTATCAAACTTATCAAACAAGGGTAAACTGGATTCAAATTCTAATGCGGTCAAATGTGGATGCCGTCTTAATATGTGCTGCATTGTTCTCAACAGAACTCAATTATCTACTGTCTTCATTCCAGTGCAGGTGGCTATGTGCAAATGCCTTCTTAAAACACTATTGCAGCTGAACTGGAGAATGTAAGAAATAGTTATAGTTAATTCCCAAGTTCTGCATACCATGTTTAGCCCCTAGATTATGCTCTAGTAGTCTTTCCCTAAATTAAGTACTGGTCATTTTAAAGTTCCAAACAGACAAAATGTGTATTTTTCATTTCTTTTGAGAAAGATACAAAAGTGTCATAAATTAAAAATCAGATGGAGCTAATGATCACAAAAAATACTAGAAACTTGGGACAAAGTGGGAGAAGCATTCAGCAGTGAGGACAAAATTGGGCTGCCTCATTTTAAACTGACATCATTACTGACCAATCCCTCTCCTCTGGACCCCAGTAATTTTTTAAAAGCTCAACACTTGTTATGAAATGAGCAATTCTAAATGCATGTGTAGAAATTCACATTGGTGTCTGATGGTAAGAAGTGTTATGTGGGAGAATCAGAGAATATAAACAGCACACTGTCTTAACAGAGACAGAGGCTTATGTCAGCTCTGTTCTCACATTTAACTGCTTATTTAGAAGAGTAAATTCACACAGGCTTCTAGATAAAGAAACCTCTCCTTGTCTTGCTTATGTCATTATCAGCCACTGGCTATTTCCGTTCTGGCTGAAAGATATCCCCTCATTTCACCACTAGGCTGACTGACCACATTCTCAGATCCTTAATATTGGGAACATGGACCACTGGCCTCCTGTCATATAAAGATGTGTTCTCCTAAAAGCAAAAGTGCTTTTAAAGATCCTTTCTTGCCATCCCTAGCTAGAGGCAAATCACAGGCCTTGAATGACTTCTAGCAAGTTCATGTAGACATGAAAAGCACACAAGACATGATAGAAGCTTTCAAGGTAATTCAGAGGGAACTGCTAATCCATTTGCTAATATGTTCTTCCTCAAGACAATGAAGTAGGCAGTGTTATATCAACTTCTTGGATGAAACTTACTACCTGGATTAATCTGAAATGTAGCTTCCGTGGTTCAGAATGGATACTACCGTATCTTGGTTGTCACCAGCAATTGCATACCAGGGAAGGCAAGAGCATTCCCTTGCCTCTCTTAATGGGCATTGGTTGTGCAGTGTCCTCTTTAATGCTTGCATATGTTGGGAACAGGAGGCATGTTTCTGCAGTTTTACTTCGACCTACCAGAAAATTTCCAAGTCTAGGAGGACTGCTAGTCTTCCCTATGTAAATTGCACAAGCTTCCCTCTTGTTTTGTGTGCTTTTCACATCTACAAGAACATGCCAGAAGTCATCCAGTGTGTGTGTGTGTGTGTGTGTGTGTGTGTGTGTGTGTAGAGGGGTGAAGCAAGGTTTCATCAATATGCTCGTACTATGAGTAGTATTTACGCTCTCCCTCTGCACTGGGCTTGGGAAGGTCCTTCCTGAATAGCTGCTTGAATCAGTAATAGATTGGAAGAAAGTACATAAAATGATAGGAACCAGCATGGTGTAGTGGTCTGAGCACTGGACTATGATTCTGGAGATTAGGGTTTGAATTCTGGCTCAGCCATGTAAACTCACTGGGTGATCTTAGGCACACTCTCAGCCTCAGAGGATGCCAATGGCAAACCCTCTCTGAAGAAACTTGCCAAGAAAATCCCATGATAGGTTCACCTTAGGGTGCCCATAAGTTGGAAACAACTTGAAAGCACAAAACAACAAAAATGAAATGAAACTTGACATGGTAAAGTTACTGATTCTGAGAGGATCTGCTGAATTAGATATTGAGTGGTGGTTGAATTATCTGTTCTTAAGAAAACAAGTATAGCTTGGGAATACTCCTAAATCCAGTATTATTTAGAAGAGTAGATAGATACCCTAGTGATTGACACAGCCAAGAATATGTTCTTTAGATGGCCATCACTTCACTTTGTGAAGGCATGGCCACTGTTGTGCATGAGCTGATGACTTCCCTAGTGGACTAATACAGTGTGCTAAATATAGGGCTGACCTCAAAAACAGTGGCTATGCTGGTCAGGGTCCACAGGACCAATAGTTCAGTAATGGAGATCCACTCATACCCCACCACTGCCTTAGGCAGTACTTTCTCCTATATATACTTTCCAAAGCTACAGTGAGTTAATTGCTGTTGGATTAAATAATCTCAGTGAATTAATTGCTGCTACTGGATTCTAGGTACTCGCACAGTTGGAACTGAAGAAATCCTTGGGCAAGAACAGAACTTTCAAAATTGGCTCTGGTACTATAGAATTCATCAACATGTGATTGCCACCTAGCTGAATTAATTGCCAGTTTACATGATTGTGCCTTCTCTGGATTTATCAGTTGTTGTGGCTATTAATCTTCACATGTTTACATCCGTGAAGAACTGCATGACTTTAATCCTGAAAGCCAGGTTGAGAGAATCTGGTAAAAACTGAACAGAGAAACAGCAATTATATCATTGTGGAGGTCTATTACAGACTCTCAAGCCTGACTGAGAACTTGGATGATGCCTTCCTGGAAAAGACAATTTTAGAATCATAGAATCATAGAGTTGGAAGAGACCACAAGGGCCATCCAATCCAACCTCCTGCCATACAGGAACTCAAAATCAAACCATTTCCAACAGATGGCCATCCAGCCTCTGTTTAAAAACCTCCAAAGAAGGAGACTCCACCACTCTCCGAGGGAGTGTGTTCCACTGTCGAACAGCTCTCACTGTCAGGAAGTTCCTCCTAATGTTGAAGTGGAATCTCTTTTCCTGTAGCTTGCATCCATGATTCCATGTCATATTCTCTGGAGCAGCAGAAAACAAGCAACCCATGTTGACTTTTAGTGATTATGGCATTCCCTTCTAAATGTTCACAGACTCTGTTTAATGAACTGTTCCAGATTCTTTCCCAGTACTGATGTCAGACTAACTGGGCAATAGTTGTTGGGATCCTCTTTTTTCCCCTTTTTGAAGATGGGGACAATGTTTGCCCTCTTCCAGTCTGCTGGGACCTACCCTGTTCTCCAGCAGGTCTCAAAGATTATTGCCAGTGGCTCTGAGATTACATTTGCCAGTTCTTTTAATATCCTTGGATGTAGTTCATCTGGTCCTGGAGACTTATTCATTTAGGTTAACCAGGTATTCCTGTACTTCCTCTTTACTTATTCTGTGCTGCATTTCCCCTATTGTGTCCTTTGCTCCATTTTCCTCAGGTTGAAGACCCTTTTCCTTTTGTGAGAAGACTGAGACAAAGAAGGTGTTGAGTAGTTCTGCCTTTTCTCTGTCCCGTTAGAATTTCTCCATCTTCTCTGCGCATTGGCCCTTCCATTTCCTTTTTCTTTCTTTTGCTATGGACATACCCCAAAAGGCCCTTTTTATTGTCCTTAACCCCTCTAGCAAGCCTGACTTTCCTGACTTTACCCCTACATATGCTAGCTATTTGTTTGAATTCCTCTTTAGTGATTTTTCCCCCTTTCCATTTCTTATACATCTCCTGTTTAAAACTTAGTTCAGTTGAAAGTTCTTTAGTCAGCCAACCCAGTTTCTTGAGACATCTCCCATTTTTCCTTCTCATTGGAACTGTCAAATATGTATGGGTTATACAGTCAAAGGTGAAATGTAGAGATGTGTGTGTGGAAGTTTCCTCATGAGAACAACATCTAGACAAACAAAGTGAATCTAACACCAGATGGCTACACAGACATAAATATAAACTTTCCCATAGATACAACTCATAGACACAGATTTTGTTATGAGAAAAGCAAGATAACAAATACATCAACATCATGAGATCATGGGAAAGGAGTCACATGGGGGATGATGGACACCAAGAGGCTGGGTTAATACACATCATATAGGCATTATCCAATCAACATAAGGTTAACACCCAGAAGGTGGAGTATGGGAAGGGCCTAGAGAATCCTTTGTCGAGAATGTTTATAATTTAAGATGAGTGTGTGTGTGTTTCTGGCAGTGGTTTTTTTAACCATGGAGCTGTAGTTTTTGAGTATGTTTATACTGCTTTTACAATGTAACTCCTGGATCTGGAAACATGGATCTATAACTTCTTCTTAACATTCAACTGCAACAAGTTGGGATCCTATGCTTTTGGGATTGTTAAAGATGTAATCTCTCATGGCTGAACAGGATAAGTTAATCACAATGGATTTTACTTAGCTATCTTATTTTTCTTTTATATGCATTAATAAAACTATACTTTTTGACTTTACAATGTGTCTTCTTGACTGAGGAAGACAGGATCCTGAAGAAGAGAAGTTGAGCCAGTTGATGGTAAGAAATACAAAGTGGCTGTGGATCACAGCAGCCAGGTGGTCCTGGGGATTCTGCTGGGTGTCAAAGAGCATCACTGCAACACCCATCATCCACACACTGACAGGAACAGTTTGAGATTGTGCCTTCAGTATTGCCTTTTGAGAAACTCCCATCCATCCTGAACTCCCATCTCCTTTAGTATTCCTGACCATGTGATCACTCCCAGTGTTTCCCTAAGTTTGTTGAAGTCTAGAATGAGTGTTTGATTATGCCTAGCTTCTCCTTTCCACTGTATAAGAAACTCCAGGAGAACATGATCACTCCCACCTAACAATCCCACCACTTGCACCCCATTTACCAGGTCATCCCTGTTGGTTAGGATCAGATCTAAAATAGCTGATCCCCTTGTAGCCTCTTCCATCTTTGGGACAAATTGTCTTTGAGGCAAGTGAGGAATTTGCTAGACCTTGAAGTATTGGCTGAATTTGACTTCCAGCAAATATCCGGATAGTTGAAGTCACCCATCACTACTACAGCTCTCCTTTCTGAGTATGTCATCATCCAATTCCTCAGTCTAACTTGGGGGTCTGTAGTACACCCCCACTATAACATCCCTGTTGTTTCCTTCCCCTTTAATTTTTATCCAGATTCTCTCCACCTGATTTCCAGGATTTAAGTCCTGGATCTCTTCAGAGGTGTAAACATCCCTGACATATAATGTTATTCCTGTTTAGCCTATTTCTCTTAAAAAAGTTATATCCCTCTATTCCTACATTCCAATCATGAGACTCATCCCACCAGGTTTCAGTGATGCCTATCGGCATATAAGACGCTCCGGCATATAAGACGCACCCAATTTTAACGGAGGAAAATCTAGGAAAAAAAAGATTCTTAACCAAATACAGTCGGAGGACACCTCCGACCCAGGCATCCGCCCAAGGAAAGCAATGAGGCTTTCCTTAGAGCGATCCTGGGGTCGGAGGACGCCTCCCTCTCCAAGGTTGGCCCATAGAAAGCAACGCTTTCCAGTACGCTTTCCTTGGGCCGATGTTGGGGTCGGAGCCATCCTCCGACCTCAGCATTGCCCCAAGGAAAAAAAGTTGCTTTCCATGGGGCAATGCTGGGGCCAGAGGCGTCCTCCGACCCCATCATCGCCCCAAGGAAAAAACGTTGCTTTCCATGGGGCAAAGCTAGGGTCAGAGGCATCCTCTGACCCCAGCACTGCCCCAAGGAAAAAAACGTTGCTTTCCATGGGGCAATGCTGGGGTCGGAGGCATCCTCTGACCCCAGCACTGCCCAAAGGAAAAAGTTGCTTTCCATGGGGCAAAGCTGGGGTCGGAGGCATCCTCTGACCCCAGCACTGTCGCAAGGAAAAAAACGTTGCTTTCCATGGGGCAAAGCTGGGGTCGGAGGCATCCTCCGGCCCCAGCACTGCCCCAAGGAAAAAAAAGTTGCTTTCCATGGGGCAATGCTGTGGTCGGAGGCATCCTCTGACCCCAGCACTGCCCAAAGGAAAAAAAAAGTTGCTTTCCATGGGGCAATGCTGGGGTAGGAGGCATCCTCTGACCCCAGCACTGTCCCAAGGAAAAAAACGTTGCTTTCCATGGGGCGAAGCTGGGGTCGGAGGCATCCTCCGACCCCAGCATTGTCCCAAGGAAAAAAACATTGCTTTCCATGGGGCAATGCTGGGGTCGGAGGCATCCTCCGACCCCAGCACTGCCCCAAGGAAAAAAGTTGCTTTCCATGGGGCAATGCTAGGGTCGGAGGCATCCTCCGACCCCAGCACTGCCCCAAGGAAAAAAAAGTTGCTTTCCATGGGGCAATGCTGGGGTCGGAGGCGTCCTCCAACCCCATCATTGTCCCAAGGAAAGCAACGTTGCTTTCCTTGGGGAGATGCTGGGTCGGAGGAATCCTCCGACCCCAGCATGGTCCCAGGGAAAGCGACGCTCCTTCCACCCGCGTTAGCCGCGGCCTCGGAGGGAACGTACATTCGACATATAGGACGCACCAGCTTCCCCACCCCCATTTTGGGGAAGAAAAGGTGCGTCCTATATGCCGAAAATACGGTATATCCTATTTGCTTTGTTGTGCTAGGAGTTCAAGTTCATCTTGTTTATTTCTCATGCTCTGTGCATTAGTGTAGAGACATCTAAGAGCATGGTCCTCCCCACTTGCTGCCTGTGTGAGGCTTTTTTCCTTCCACTGTTGTGCCCTTGCATCATTTGCCTTGTTCCCTGTATAATACTTTTACTATTATCTCCAGCCCATGATGTACTCCTGCCTGCCAAAATACCTTCCAAGATACTGTCTCCCTCCCCAACCTGACCCAGTTTAAAGCCCTCCTGATCAAATGTTTGACACTATTGGCAAAAATGCTTCTGCCAACTGGTGTGTGATGCAGCCCATCTCTTGCTAGCAGTCCACCCTCATGGCCCATGATCCAAGAATCCAAATCGTTCTTGGCGGCACCATCTACAGAGCCAGTTGTTCATGTCTGCTATCTTCCTCTTCCTTCCTGGACCATGCCCTTCAACTGGGAGAAGAGATGAGATAACAACCTGTGCATCCAGCTCTTTCAGCTTCCTACCCATTACTTCCTACCCATTGAATTAAACATTCAAGAAGAAGAGATATAGTTATCCTGATATCTGTTGGAGGTCAAACTTATATTCCAAGAATGTAAGGTCCAAGAAATTCCTCACTTGCCTTGCAGACAATTTCATCCACAAAGGGAAAGAGCCAACGTGGGGATCAACTATTTTAGATCTGATCCTAACCAACTGTGATGATCTAGTTAATGAGGTGGAATGGAAGTGAAATGAGTTTGTTATACAGTGGAAAGGGAAAGCCAAGCATAGTCAGACACACATTCTAGATTTTAAGAAAGTGATTTCAGTAAACTTAGGGAAATACCAAGGGTGAGTCTATAGTCAGGAATACTAAAGTATGGGACTTTCTTAAAAGTAAAATACTGAAGGCACAATTTCAAACAGTTCCAATGAGGAGAGAAAATGGAAGGTGTATAAAGAAACCAGGATGGATATCTAAAGAACTTTCAACTGAGCTAAGATTTAAAAGGAGCATGTATAAGAGATGGTAAAAGGGGGAAAGAGGAATTTCAACAAAAAGGAATCCAAACAACTAGCCAACATTTGTAGGGAGAAAGTAAAAAAAAAAACTAAAGTGCAGAATGAGCTCAGGCTTGCTTGAGAGGTCATGAACAATAAAAAGGGCTTTTCTGATTATTTCTGTTGTAAAAGGAATAACAAGTAAATGGTAGAGTCACTGCATAGAGAAGTTGGCAAAATGCTAACAGGGGACAGAGAAAATGCAGAACTACTCAATACTTTCTTTGCCTTGGTCTTCTCCCAAAAGGAAAACAGTCCTCATTCTGGGGGAAATGGAACAGATGATCCAGTAGGATAAATGCAGGACAGAACAGGTAAAGAGGTGGTACAGAAATTTCTAGCTACTCTAAATGATTTCAAGTCACCAGGACCAGATGAACTTCATCTAATGGTATCAAAATAACTGGCAGAAGTATTTCCAAACCACCAGCAATAATTTTTGTGAACTCTGTCCTAGGAACTCTGTCCAGTGCTATTCAACATTTTTATCAATGACTTGGATGATAGAATAGAGGGCATGATTACCAAATTTGCAGATTACACTAAATTAGGAGGGGTAGCTAATATCCCAGAGGACAGGCCCAGAATTCAAAATGACCTTAGATTAGAGAACAAGGACAAAACTAACAAAAAAAATTCAACCGGGAGAAATGTAATGTACTACACTTAGGCAGAAAAATGAAATGCAGAGATACAGGATGGAGGACACCTGACTTGACAACAGTACATGTGAAATAGATCTAAGAGTCCTAGTACTAGCTGAAGATGAGTCAACAGTGTGATGTGGTGGCCAAAAAAGCCAATGCATTTCTGGCCTGCATTAATGGGAGGGTGGTGTCAAGATCGAGAGAAGTAATAGTACCACTCTATTCTGCTTTGGTCAGACCTCATTTGGAATAGTGTGTTCAGTTTTGGGTACCACAATTCAAGAAGGATATTGACCAAAATGGTAAAAGGCCTGGAAACCATGGTCTATGAGGCCATGGCACTGGGTATGTTTAATCTGGAAAAGAGACTGTTATGAGGTGACATGGTAACCATGTTTAAATATTTGAAAGGATGTCATATTGAAGATGGAGAAGTTTGGTTTCTGCTGCTCCAGACACTAGGACACAGAGCAATGGATTCATGCTACAGGAAAAAAGATACTATCTAAACATTAGGAGGAACTTCCTGACAGTAACAGCTGTTCAACAGTGGAATACAGTGCCTCATAGTGTGGTGGAGCCACATTCTTTAGGAGTTTTAAACAGGGGTTGGATGCCCATCTGTCAGGAGTGCTTTGATAGTGTATACCTGCATGGCAGGGGGTTGGACTTGATGAACCTTGTGGTCTCTTCCAACTCTTACTATTCTATAATCTTGCTATATTTCATCTCTGAGAGCAGCTGTTCAGTTATCACTTTTAGGAATGTCTTAGGTTTAAATTTGCAAGGAAAATGATTTAATTTTATTGTTCATTTGTTATATGGTTTCATTATTTTGCTGAAATCACATTGAGTACCACTGTTGGAGAAAAGGCAACAATATAAATTTAAGCATAAATAAATATGTAGAGTTGGCTGAGGTCTGGCAGCATATTTAGCATAATTGCTCAAATCTAGCCTTTAGGAGGTAAGGCTACAGTTCCTCTTGGAAGGGCATAATCCAAACAGAGATCATTAAAAATTGCCATTCTGTTCTTCCCTACACAAATCCTGTTAAATTAATGTCCCTCCCAGTATTCTCTAATTTACATAATGCTGTCACACCTGCTGCCAAGACATGGTCCAAATCCTGGGATAAAATACACAGCATTCAAGAGACCATCAAAGCTTTGTCTCTAAGAGACAATTAATGAGGACATCACTTGTTTTTACAAAGCTCAGGGAAGGGATTGAAAGACAGGAGGCAGAGCTTGCAGCATTTGCTGTTAAGTGATGTCCACACTTTGCATCTCATTTTTCAACATCTCAGCATAGCTGCCAGAATTCAAGGAAGCTGATGGAACTTTGACTCAGAAGAGACATCTGGCAGAAAACATGCCCTTTGGACTTACAATATGTGTGCGTTTAATTCATTCCCTGATTTTTCTTTATCTCTGGAGGGCAGAAGGACAGGGAGGAGGGAACTGATAAGGGTAAATTTGCCCATCACAGCCTAACAACACTTGGAAAGTCATAGGACGTTATCACACGTGGGTCAGAAAGCGAAAATAAAGGTGGAAATGAGACATTACGAAAATAAACCGAAAATAAACTTGTTTCCGCAAACGTCATTACCTTAATTGCGAATTTACAGCAAGTGCAAAGAACGTCCATACACAAGCGAAAATATCCCATAAATGTAGTAGAAATGAGCCTCTTGCACATGCGCAAATAGAGGAATAAGCCTCTTGCACATGCGCAGATAGAGGAATGCTCGCGGGAACCATGGGTAATGACGGGGAAATACTCCCCAATACGTATTTGGCGATCACATTTGCGGTAAATGCGGAATCACCCTCATCGTGCAATTGCATTTCCTGAAGAAACCGAAATTCAAAAGATCTCGGATCTTTCCACTTTCTGTCGGGGTTCTGTGCGACGTCGTGTGAAAACACGGGCCAATAATCCGGTATCGTTCAGGATTTCGTGTGGATTTTGTTTGGACTGGGGCCCGTGTGATAACGTCCATAGTGAAATGCTATGAACCACAAATACCCACTGTCTGGAAACAATTCATATTGGGGCAGGGGGAGACCTTTTTATAAAATATTCTAGGTCTCTAATGCTCATTGACTGTCATCCAGAGAATCTATTTAAAAGTCATAGGGCTGTTTAAAATACTCTGCAAAAATAGTTCTCTTTCTCTAGATATATATACACATATATATAAAATATAGACAGCTATAAATACAGACATGCACTTGTTGAGAATTAAAAGCACTTCAGTTATTTTCATAGTTCCCAAATATAAAATCCTCACAGTATTTTTCCCCTCCCCTTGCTAATAGTGTCTTGTTCCATCTGTCAGGCACTCCAACTCCACATTCTGTTCTTTGTCACCTACAAGTTCCCCCGCCTTCCCTGTTCCTGATTTATATAGTGGTTGCATCATTGCTCAATAAGCCATTGGTAGCTGTACCATCCTGTAGTTTCATGTGGGCACCACTAGGCTGATTGGAGATCCTGTCTTTCACCGCTTGTTCCCGAAGAAGCCTATGGCGGTAGTAGAAGAGGTAGCAGGGGAGCAGAAAGCCCACAAAAGATAAAATGAGGAGGGCAAGGTTCACCTGGGGAGAAAGCAAGGAGGATCAGTTCCCCAAGCACATGTAAATTTTCACTAAACATTTATAAAGACTGGTAAGAAATGCTAGTTCAATTTCCTGGCCTGTCCTAAAATTAAAAACTGCATTTGCTTTAATCTAAGTACCATTTCTAAATAGAAAAATGAAGACAGGGAATGAAGGTATTAACACTGCCCCATTAGGACACAAGAATGTCTTTGTGTGTGATTACATGCATATGCATACCCATTCAGCCACCATCTTGTGATTTCTTCCTCTCACTTTACTATACCAACATGCCAAAGAAAGGATCAGACTGCAAAGCCAGAAGGTGGACACCTACTGCCCAATGCAAATGCCATCACCAACACCAGCCCCCATATCTGCAGACCAGTGGTTCTTCCAGACTTGGCAATTTGTCCTAATTGTCTCAGATCCTTCTGTGTGGCTGATGATGCTTGCCTCTCTGCCAATTTTCCCTCCAAACAGTCTTCCCCTCTCCCCCAAAATGGTTACGGTTAGGGTTATTTAAATGCTAGGTTCTGTGCTCCAGATCCTGTGCTCCAGATCCTGCTTTATGTACGGTGTGTGTGTTCAGCTCTTTGAGACTCCTCCTGGACAGACCAAGCACCACAGCACATTTCAGCCCTGGGAGGAGGGAGGGAGATCAGAAAATTGTGAGGAAAGAGATGGGGAGGTGGTTAGCAATCACTGCTTGCAGCCCTTCCCTTCTGCCGGGTCAGACTGCTCTGGTGGATGAGGTCAAGATTGTGAGGGCATATATTTTTTAGAAGGCAAGGCTGCTCACTGCAAGGCTTCTTTAAGAAAAGGAAGATGGGGGGGGGGGTGTCACGATCAAGATCCTAACACTTTACCACTATGCCTTTCAGACAGTTCTTAAAGAGCCCATGTGAAAAGCAAATGTTCTTTGGATAGTGACAAAATACCTTGGCAAAGGAGGTAAAAACCTTGGAAGACTCCTCAATGAACAAAACGTTGTTTTGATTGAAAAAGCAGAAATAGAAAGTGCTGCAACAAATACTGCCAAGTTACAACACATTTGCCCTATCTGGAATAGCACCAGGTTTGCAACTGCTTTTCAGATATTTGCAGAATAATGAATGAATGCATTAATGTATGCATCTATGCACAGGTGAATGAATGTGTGTCACTTTAAACTTTTTTTGTTTCTTTAAATAGCCTGATACATAAGAGATGTAGCAAGAGAACTGAAGGCTGACACACCATGCCAGTATGTGGAACAGCTTGTCAATCTAACTGAATGTGCTGGCACACAGGTCTCTAGGTACAAGTTGTGAAACCAATTCACAATGAAAGGAGGAATCCCCTGGGATCACTCTTCAAAACCAACCTTTCCCATCACCTGGATAAACCATAACTCACCCAAAAGGGATCACCATGCATTGGTCCCACCATAGCCATGAAAAGTGGCTGCTGGAGGAGAGCAAATACAGCACTGATCAATGACTGCAGACCGGTCAATGTCCCAAAATGGTTGGACGGATACCTAGCAATGAGAAATTGTGTAAAGAGGGTGAATTTCAAATAGCCAGAGAAGGTGTTATCAAGCCTCTCCCATACCCATGGGAAGCAATATAGTGGACATTATTAAGATTTTGTATTATGTTCGGGAAAACAGAACCAGGCATTCTGAACTATATGAAATCTGTCTTTGTTCTAAAGACTTCAAAACCCCAGAGAACTAAGGAACATACAATTAGGTCTATCAGACAAAAAGATGTGCATGGTAAACTCTTAATAGTGAGATGACCAACAACTCTCAGTGAGGAAGAGGAGTTGTGGCATTCAGTAATACATGGAAACATTTAATCTGATTCTACAGATTCATTTTTTACTCACATTCAGATTTTTTAAAACCTCAAAGTCAAATTGTGAGTCTATGAAGGCTTTAATGAATTTGGAGGAATTCTTATCAAAAATCCAATCCGCACAAAAGGTATTCAGTCACCGTACATTTGATAATGGTTGCTTTCCCTGCTTCTCCCCATCCCCTTCCCCTTCCCACTCCCCTTAGGGATATTAGCTGCCATGCAGGGAAAAGATAACTAAAGATACATAAGAGAAGGAGAATGGCTCCTTGACTGTATGACTTCCATACTCTCCTGCTTTCTTTGCCTGCCTCAAGATGAATGAGCAGGAGGGAGGTGTCACGTAGTGACATAGCACAAGACTGTGGGATAGTAATCAAAACTGCCAGTATGTGTATGACACCTACACATGCATACACACACAGGTGCACATCCCACCTAAAAATAATGTTCTTTTACGAACACCCATTAATTCTCTTCCGCACTCCCATCTGCACCAGCATGACAGCAATCTTGCTCTATAACTCCAGAAAGGAACCAGCTAGGAGGTATGAAAATGAATTTCTCTTTCCACCTTTTGTATCTCCTGTTCCTTCCATCTTCCCTTCTAAGCGTCCTCCTCCATGCCTTTGGGCTTTATAACCACAAGCTTTGGCAGAGGGAACTGGGGCAGCCAAGATTCAAGGTGTGTCTGATTGTGACAACACAAGAAGTGAGCTGGAAAGAGGAAACACAGTATCTTTTCTTGGCCCATGGGCCTGAAATGGTGCAAAGTAGACCACAAACCAGGGTTGGGGGTTCTTTGGCCTTTCAGATTGAAATGAACTGCCACACCCATCACACGCCAGGCTGGCTAGGGCTGAGGAGAATGGCAGTTCAACAAAGTTCCTCTGAGCCCAGCCCCAAACCTCTAAAGTCCCCCTGAAAGCCCCCAGATCCAGTTTTTTTTAAAAAAAAAAATCAGGTGTTTTGCCCCCCAAAACGCATAAATGGATCACAACTGCTGCCAAATGTGAAGAGTAGCAGTTTTGACCCCACAACCTCCACATATACTCCAAAACAACTTTAAAACAACAAAAATTGGCCAAAAATGTTTCATCAGGCACACTGGTGCAGCCTACTGTGGAGAGGAATCGCCTTATCCCCCTCGACAATTGTCCAGTCCTATTGTAGTGAGAAGGATGAAAAGGCTCCAGACAGTGGCACAGACTCACACAGCAGCATAAAGGCCTCCACAAGCTGAATGGAAAAAGCCACGCACCATGGTATGAAGGATGAAGGTCAAATACTGTGAAGAAAATAATAATTAAACAAACAATTAAATAAATAAATAAATAAATAAGCTGGAATTGTTACACAAAGGGCAGGACACAGGAAACAGTGAAGGCATGAAACGATCACTAAGACAAGCAACAGCACATTGCCAGAGTTAGGAAATCATTGGCAGCTGACAGCTTCTGTGTCAGTGGTGCAGTGAATCCACTTCTGGTTTTCATCTGCAATTTCAAGGAGCTTTCCAAAATGTTGCTAAAGTATTTGAGGGACAGCGCTTTTAAAGTTCAGCTTAAAATACAGAGCAGATTCTCCACCACCCCTGACATAGAGGCCATTAGCCATCACTGGATGAAATATATTGAGTAACATCACAGGTGAATAAGCAACAAGGCAAAAGTTACCTGAAGATGGAGATTGTTGATCAGGCAAGTGGTACCAAACCCCACTAGCAGCAGATTGGTGATGACAAAGGCACGGATAGCATTGGTCAGC
This sequence comes from Phrynosoma blainvillii, assembly GCA_026167975.1. Lineage (NCBI taxonomy): Eukaryota > Metazoa > Chordata > Lepidosauria > Squamata > Phrynosomatidae > Phrynosoma > Phrynosoma blainvillii. The sequence goes on from JANUYF010000001.1 coordinate 313,293,493, forward strand.
TTCTGTATCTTACGGTAGCGAACTTTAGGTGGCTTTCCTTTCACTTCAGTCCTAGAAAGTTCAAGGCGAACAATCATCTTTCCCTCCATCATGCCCCTCAAAACACTGCTGCCAGACTAGTTATTCTACATAAAGCTGATTTTGGAAGTTCAGAACTTCTCACCTGGTAGGTCCAGCATGGTCTGTATTTCCTGGGCTATCCACACAATCCTTGATGCGCCAGTCCATCACATAACCAATGAAAGGACAGGTGAGAAGGCACAGTAACTGCATGACACCAAAGATGGAGGAGTAGAAGCTGACTGTCCAGCAAAGAGAAAAGAGGGAAAGGAAATAAGGAACAGCTTCAGGGTCCCTCCAAACTAATCAGGACTGGCCAAGTAGCCTACAAGGAAACTTGGTTCTCTGGAGCAATGGAGTGCATGTTAGATTTCTAACAGGATAAAGTAATTCAAAGGCTGTAAGTTTAAGTCCCAACAGAGTCAGTGCTTTTGAAGATGCAAACAGACCTGCACTAACTTCAAGAAACTGCAGTACATTCACCGTAAAAAAACAACCCACAGGCTGAAAGCACAGGCTGTAATCACAGTATGCGGAGAAATCTTGTAGCACCTTGACTTCATGCATCTGAGGAAGCAGACTCAAGTCTATGAAAGCTCACGTTACTGGTGTCTCTCTTTTGGTTACTGTATTTATTCATGTATAAGTCTAGACATTTTAGTCAAAAACTTGACTCAAAAACCCTGGATCAACTTACCCACGGATCAATGTAAGTACTGTACTTTAACTCTTATCAAAAAAGGAACCATCCCCTTCTCTGAGTCAAGTGGTGAAAGACAAGCACTTACACAGTCCCAGGAGAACCTAAATGAAGCACCAACACCCTCTACTCTTTACCATAGCACCAACTCTGACCTTTTTGGATGCCTGGGTGAGAAAATGGTGGAAGTGGCAGCTCTTTGGCACTTCCCCTCAAAGGAGCATTGATAGGCTTTGAATAAGACATTTATGTATATTTCTCAGATTTTCTGGGTTAATATCAGCCAAAGTTATCATATTAAAGTTAAAGGCTACAATAAATGCTAAGTAGTTGGCTTTTTTTTTTTTTTGCTTTGCCTTTTCATCTTTTGTGACATGTCTGCATATTTTCTTAGCCCCATTTGTGGCTAGTCATCTCCCTCACAGATTGCATAGCCACAATTTACCACTCTGGGCCTTTACAGGCTGCCAGAAATAATGTAGCTTGAGACCACTTTAACTATCCTGGCTCAGCTAAGGAATCATGGGAACTGTAGTTTATTGTGGCACCAGAGCTCTCTAACAGAAAAGGCTCAATGTCTCAGAAAAAATACAATTCCCATGATTCCTTAGCATGGTTCCACTACCAAACCAGTCTCATTGTCAATCAGTTCCATCTAATGTCCATTCAAAATCTACCCTCCTGTAACTTAACACTATTAGACCTAGTTCTACCCAGAGAGGCAGCAGAGAACCTGACTGAATGCTCCCTTTGTGGCAGTCCTTGAGGTATTTAAAGTGTGATCATGTCACCCTTGTCTTCTCTTCACCAAGCTGAACAGGCCCAGCTCTTTCAACCTCTCCTATGTTTTGTTCTCCATACTTATCATCCTCAATAACCTTCTCTTCACTCTCTCCAGTTTGTCTATATCCTTCTTAAAACGAGGTGCCCAGAACTGAACACAGTTGTCCAGATGAAACCTGACCAGTAAAAAATATAGGGGTAACAGTACTACCCTCAGCGTCCAAACTATGCTTCTATTAATGCAGGCTAAGATAGCATTTGTCTTCTTTGCTGCAGCATCACACTGCTGGCTCATGTTCAATTTATGATCAGCAATAATCAAAAGGTCCTTTTCACTTGCAGTACTGCTGAGCCAAGTATTGTCCATCCTATTTGATTTTTGTGGCATAAAGGTAGAATTTTGCATTTATTTCTGTTGAATTTCATTTTATTACTGGACAGATTGCGGCTGCTAGCAGCAGTGACAATTTTTGGTCCTTTGGTACTCAGATCTTACTATACCCAGAAATGTTTCCTGCTTGAGTCATTTGGATTATCAGACTGCTTAATAACAATTCAGAAAGGGTGGCCTTGATCTCAAAATGGGTGTTAAAGCTGTGGTGAGAGAGCATGTGATGTTCCAGGCACTGTTGGAATTGGCTTAGCTGGCTAGGGCTGATGGGAACTGCAGTCCAACAACATCATCTGGAGGGTCACACACTCCCCAATTCTTTGTTAAAGGAAGGCAGAGGATCCTCTTTTCTAGGATTTTTCCCAGGGAATGGAAGTTATCATTTCAAAGTAACGAAGGTAAACATGGAGCTGAACGGAAGGTCTTCTGAATAAGGTTTTTTAAATATACACCACTGAGATCCGGCTTCAACATCATTAGTATGCCTACCTGTTTCCTCAGCTTTATTTTTCAGCTCTTCTGGTACTGAAATACACAACAAAAAAGAAAAATAAGACTGCATTGCCATAATCAAACCAGAATCTTTCCCCCACTAAACAGAGATTTACTGCTTGAGTATACCTCCCACATATTTATTCCATGGATCATGCAAAAGCTCTATTTCTCCCAGTCTCATGCACTATTTATTCTCCTTCTGTACCACCCTTTCCTTTTATTTCCATGCTGCTGGTCACTGTCCCGTGGCTGCTGGGTGCTCTCCCCCCTCCCTGTGTAGTCCTCACCAGGGTCCTTGCCGCCTGTCACCTGGAACTCCAGCATCTTGTTCATGGCTGCCATATAGAAGATGATCCGCAACTGGGTCATGCCCATTGTAAGGAGACTCCACAGAAAGATGGGGGAACAGACACTACGGCGGAAGGGAATGGGGCCTACAACCAGAAAGAACAAGTAGATGTTGTGATACGTTCTGTGTAAATAACACATGTTCAAACAAACAAACAAAAACAAAAGCATATCTCTTCACAGAGTTACTTAAGTTAGGAGTAAGAAGTTGAGCTTCTGATAATGACATGAAGCACTGTGTGGTGGTACTCCCTCCATATGAACATGTGGGAAAGGGATCAGGTAAACCAGGGGTAGGCAACCTTTTTGAGCCAGGGGCCGGGTTGCTGTCCCTCAGACAATTGGGGGGCTGAAGCACCAATAAATAAATAAATAAATAAATAAATAAATAAATAAAAATATACTTTTTTAAAAAAATTAAAAATTAAAAAATATGCATGCACACTCTCTCAGCCCCAGAAAAGCCATGCCAAAACCCCTGTGGAGATTTTGCCAAGAAAACCTCAAGAACAAATAATAACAACAATAATCAATATCATCATGGCGGGCAGTGGCGGCGTTGGGGGGGCGGCGGCAGGACCAGCCTGGGGCCGGTCCAAAGGCCTTGGGGGGCCGCATCCAGCCCCCCAAGGCCTTAGGTTGCCTACCCCTGAGGTAAACCATGCTTTTGTGCTTGGTACTTCCCAGTATTCAGCAGCCAGGAAAGATTAACAGCAGCACTGTATATTAGGATTTCTCGGCACTGTGAATTATTATTTCATATCTCCTAGCAAAGCACTGGTGGTTTCAAGAGGAAAGACTATCATTCAGGAGGCTGAACCAAATTCAGAAGTACAGGTAAAATTTAAAAGATAGACAGGGACTTCTAAAATGCAAAGCCTATATTCTAGGCCTTTAAGAGGAGGACAAGAATTCTGCACTGTTAATAAAAACTTTAGAGAACTGAGGCTCCACAGAAATGCAGCTGTAACACAGAGTGCACTTTACTGTAAAAGTAATGCAGTTTGACAACATTTTAACTGCCTTGGCTCCACCCTACAGAATTCTGGGATTTGTAGTTTTGTAAGGCAACAGCATTGTTTGGCAGAGACACTTAGACCTTGTAAAACTACAAATCCTAGGATTCCATAGGATGGATCTACAGCACTTAAAGTGTTGTCAAACTGAATTATTTCTATAGTGTAGGTGCACTCAACAGCTTATCTACATAGTTGTATATGTCTTACTGGTACAGCTCCTAACTCAGGTCTGCAGCAGGGTTTCTACTGGTCTAAAGGAAGAGAGGTGAGTGGGTCCTTTGCAGCAACAGTTTATCATTAATTCACTATCCCAGCACATGTCACAGGGTTATATAGGTAGAGACTGGGAATAAGCTCCATTCCTGTTTGTGCCACGAAATAGAGTTAATTCCTGCTTTTTGTCATGCTAAGCCTCCACCTAATAGCAAGGGAAGAGACTGCCTCAGCCACTCCCTAAAATGGACAAAAGATGCTGTTTTCCTCTAAAGCATAGGTGTAATGACAAAAGAAAAGTGAAAATGCTCTCTTCTGTCGACAGATGGAGGCAGAGAATAGAACCCACTCTATGGAGTGGAGACAGCCAGCCTCTGACAGCAGCAGAACCTGATGCAACAGGCCCAAAGGTCTTGCTAGGAAACAGCTGTCAAAGATACAAATCAATGCCACAAGCTGTTGTTCCCAAACCACCTTCCCCAGGGTGGGGAAACTTCCAGGATGCCACCAGCCCTTTAAACAGCATGGGAGGAGCCTCAATTCTAAAGAAAGTTGCCAAACCTAAATACCAGCTTTATTTAGCATTGAGGATCTTCAGCCACTTTTGCAGAGCCATGGGAATCATAGAATTAGAGTTAGAAGAGACAGTGGTTAACACAACCAGGAGCACTCACGCTGGGAGGAATTACTGGTCCCTTGGCAAAGGTCCTGTACAGATGGATAGAGTTCTTCCTTGGTCCCATCCAGATGTGGCACCCTCTGGCTCAGCCGCTGCCCCACAGCAGTTACGTGTACATAGAAGCGGTCACCTGTTACCTTGTGATCAAGAGCTAAGCTGCTCAATTTGATCTTCTTCCTGTCCCAGGGACAAATGTGGGGTGGGAAAGATGGGGTGGTTACACTGGAGCCCGAGCCCTCTGTCCCCACTATCTTAGGCAAAACAAAACACCTGACAGAGGGTGCATCTTGTAGTTGTATGCCCTCAAGTAGTTTCCAACTTGTGGTGACCCTAAGGCAACACTATCACTGAGGTTTTTTGGCAAGATTTGTTCAGAGGACGTTTGCCATTACCATCCCGAGGCTGAAAGCATGTGACTTGCCCAAGGTCACCCAGTGGGTTTCATGGCTGAGTGGGGAATCGAACCCTGGTCTCCAGAGTCACAGTCCAACACTCTAGAAATAATGTAGTTTGATGCCACTTTAACTGCCATGGCTCCATCCTACAGAATCCTGGGATTTGCAGTTTTGAGAGGCACCAGCACTCTTTGGCAGAGAAGGCTAAAGACCCTGTAAAACCACACATCTCAGGATTCCATAGGGTGGAGCTTCAGCACTTAATGTGGTGTCAAACTACATTATTTCTACAGTGTAGATGCATCCTAAGGTGCAACCTTAGTTACTAAAGTCAGGCTCTGCACAAGTGTAACTCTGTATTGTTTTTGAAGGGGCTATCTCACCATCCATTTCACCTTGCTGCAGGTGCTTTTGTTGCTTGGCTGGAAGCAGAGGGGAAGGAAGAAGGAGAGAGCCTAGAGACAAAGGTAGGTGTGTAGAGGGACAACCCCATGGCCAAAGGAGAAATGTGACAGGTGTGTCTCAAACTTGTGGAAGATGTGATGTGAAAACAGGCATGTATTTCTAAGGGTAGCAGAAACAGAGTATGGCAAGTTGTGTTTTTGGATCATAACTCCCCATAATTCACACAGGCATCATAGGCAGTGGCCAGGCAGCCTGAGGGATTCTGGGTCCTGTTGTCCAAAACAAGTTCTAGTGTCCTGGCCCTGAAAACAAAGCAGCCAGAATAGGGCTGTAAAGAATATTCAAAAATTTACTCAGCCTTAATGTGAAGTGCATCTTGGCACGCAGATGTTGAAAAGCTGTCAACCACCATAATATTTTTTGCCATTTCAGGGAATGTTTGCAAAAAAAAAAAAAAAGGTGAAAACCGCCACCACCCCACCTTGTTTGGAAAAAAGGAACTTTGTTGTGCATTTTGTGTAAAATACAAGATCCTATCCAATTTTTGAAGCTAAGCAGGGTCAACTCTGGTTAGTACTTGAATGGAAGACTACCAGTGAATGCTGTATTTCAGGGGAAAGAACTGGCAAAACCACCTCTGAGGATTCCTTGCCTAAGAAAACCCTATGGAATTCATGGGGTCACCAAGACAGGTGACTTGAAGGTACACACACACACACCGCTTCCTGTGCCAAATGATTTTTGCAAAAAAAAAAAAAAACAAGGTGTTTTTATTGGACAGTTAAACTTTTCATTAAAAATCCCAAAGGGGGGGGGGATGAAAAATGTACAAAACCTCCCATAATTTTACCCAAGGGAGGGATAGATTTTGAAAGTATTTGTTCTTTCATGCAAGAACAAAACAAGCGAAGATTTACAAGTTACCAGCACCTGGCATCCTTGGGCACTTGCCAGGACTGCTCTGCAGCCTGTGTCCTCCCCCCTTGAATAAAATTTCTAGTTCTGCCACTCTGCCAGAACCAGGTAGCCAGATCTCCCACAAGGTCCTGGCACAGCATCATTCACTCTGAAGAAATGTTTGTTGTTGTTGCATGCTTTCAAGTCATTTCCAAATTATGGCAGCCCTAAGGCAACCCTATTATGGGGTTTTCTGGGCATGTTTCTTCAGAGGGGCTTTGCCATTGCCATTCTCTAAGGCTGACAGAGTGTGACTTGCCAAAGGTGACCCAGTGGGTTTATATGGCTGAAGGAATATAGAGGAAGCAAATTCCTAATAAATTCCGTACATCCAGATACCCTGCCCAGAAGTCTGCTATCACATAAGTCTGCCAATGCCCACTGACAGAAGACACCTCCACCCCAAATGACAGTAACCCTAAGGCCACCTGAAATACAGAGATAACACTATTGGATGTGAAACCAGAAAACCAGAAAAGAATGGCATGGTGACCTGAGATGAACATCAGCAAACTTTGAAAAACCCAAGACAAGTTTACTATGTGAATGAATGGAACAGATGAAAGGTTGCAGTTTGCCAACCTGGAAAACTATCTCATCTTCCTAACATACAAGAGCTGTTGGGCAGTGGATTTGACTTTCTCAGAAGGTGGTGGAATCTCCTTCATGGTTGCTTTTTTAAAAAACAGAGGTGAGATGGCCACCTCTCAAGGATGCTTTAGCTACAGATCTATAGTGCATTTATTATGGGCTCAGTCCAAGTTTTGGAAAAATTATTTTTGACTGACTCCCACAATCCCCCAGTCAGCATGGGTAAAGCTCATGCTAACTGGGGGTGTCTATGAGTTGCAATAAAACCTTTTCCCAAGCTCTGGTTCAGTCCCCTTCCCCCAGCCTTCTGTAGAGTGACTGTGTTAAGCCATACATCCAGTGGGACTCTTGGAACCACCCATAGTGATTCAGTTCTGGATAACTCTTTCCTACATGCACTGAGCAACACACAGTCAGTGGCTCAATGCTATGAAATTCTGGGATTTGTAATTTTGTGGAGATATTTAGCCTTCTCTGTCAGAGAACTCTGGTGCTACAACAAACTACAAATCCCAGATTTCCATAGCACTGAGCCATGGCAGTTGAAGTGTTGTCAAACTGCATTATTTCTGCAGTGCAGAAACAGTCTCTGACCCTAACTAACTCTCCTAACATCTCTAATTTCTACTCCTAACTGTCCAATTGTCACATACAGCAGCCTTTTAAAATCTTATTCAAACACTCAACAAATCATCAGCAACTCCTAACATTCCATATTCTCACCCTCCCAAAAACCCTCACCATATTACATCTACTGTACTTCACAAACATACTCATATTTTACCTTAATTTCTCCTATAAACAAAACAACATTTTCATCCAAAAGTTCATAACATCACAGCATGTTCAAGAAGATCACTCTGCAGTGCTTCACCTGTGTGTTCATACCATTTTAGTATTTGTTTTTTTCAGACACCAAAGCAAAGCAGCCTGACCTTGAAGGACTGAAAACCAAAATAGGCCTGTCCTTCACTCAAGTTAGCATAATGGATGGAGGTGAAGCTGGAAGACCAATAGTCCTACCCACTTCCCCAAGAATTGGCCCTCTCTGACTACTAGGCAATGTGCATAAAGTTGGGACTAAATTGCCATACAGCTCCTACTTACGTGTAGCTGGTTTCCTCAGGAGCTGGGAAGGACTCACGGGGCCAGTTGATCAAACAGTTGAGGAAGATGAGGCAAGCCAGGCCTGCCCAGACAAGCATGATAGTGATGAAGGAAACTCCACTGTCATAGATCAACTAACAACAATAGGACAAAAGGCAGAAGTCAAGGGATGGAACAGTGGAGTAGGGATTGGTGGAGGCCTGAGGTGGCTCTAGATGCCTAGCAAAGCAGTAAGGGAGGAGGAGTGCTGGGAGAAGGAGAGCTAACCCTCCTTTGAGATGTGCATTCTGCCCACATCTTGGAGAATAAGCATCTCCTTCTAGGTGCAAATGTGCATCCTGCCTCTTTCCACAACATCTTGTGAGGTGACAGAGAACAGACAAGTTGCTCATACTACTCCCTTATGGGGGGAGAACACCCAAAACCACAGAGATAAGGCTCTCTCTTTGATTCAATCCTCCCCAACCTCATGTCTTCCCCATGCTAGCAGAGCTTGGGAAAGGCTTTTCTTGGACTACAAATCCCAAAATCCTGAGGCAACAGAGCCCATGGTCATGGTGGCTGGGGATTTTGAGAATTGTAGTCCAAAAGGTTACTTTCTGAAGCTCTGTTTCCCTAATTGTGCTGACAGAGAAGGTTTTCCTCTCCCCTTTCAAAGAGGAAGGATGAGTTTATATCAGCCAGGGAAGAAATGTGTGCATATAGATCCCAAGGATGCCTCACGTAGCCAGTAATAGGGCATGCTCAAAATCCCAAATTGGAGTGATTTCCACTTGACTACATTGCCCAGTCTAACAACATACCTTGATACCAGGAAATGTAACAGCAGAGGAAGCATACGAGCCAATCATGAGTGAGATGAAGGTAGAACGTAGATTTCCAAACATGTTAGGCAGCTGAAGACATACAAAAAAGGGAAGAGGTTAGTAGAAATGCCCTGCCTTCAGCCCTCTCAGTTGGTCTTTCTATTAGAGTTGTCAGAGTCCCTTACTTTAAAGGAAACTTCTTTACTTCATAGAATACCATGTGTCTCAGTCTCATATTCTGAACTGGACTCTGCTGGAGCAGAGCTCTTTGGTCTCATCCAGTACAAATCTTATGTTGCCCCTTATCAAAGTTCCACAATCCATGTTAGAGATCCCTCTCAAAGTTGTCTTTCTTATTTCTCAATTTCTTACCTGATGACCCTTAATCAACCTCAGTGCCTCAATGACAAGAAGTTAAAATGCATTTTATTTTCATCTATTTGTGCAGTCACATTACAAAGAAACCCCCACACAAATATATGTGAGTGGATACAACTAGAGAATTAGGAAGTAGTAATTATTCCAGAATTCCTAATCTAAGAATAGGGAATATCTGACCCTCTAGAGCAGGGGTAGGCAACCTTTCCCCTTTAAGGGCCGCGGGACTTCAGCTCCCAGAAGCCTCAGCCATGTTGGCCAATAGTCCCATGTTGGTTAATAGCTCCTGGGATTCTGGGAGCTGAAGTCCCTCGGCCCTTAAAGGGGAAAGGTTGCCTACCCTGCTCTAGAGTCTAGATCTTGTTGGAGCCCATCTCCCATCACCCTCAACTAATGTTCGCCAATGATAGGAGCTCATACTGGGAGCTTCTGAATACAGCATGTATGTTCTACAGCTGTACTACTCACGCATCATGGGTGGCTTGTGGATTGAGGAGATCACTGCACTACACTCTTATAATGCTGCTATTCCACTTTTAACTGTTCTGGCTGCCTCCTGTTGCACTTTGGGATTTGCAATTGAGGGAGGGGCATTTAGACTTTTTGGCCAGAGAGCCTTAGGCCTCACTGAACTACAAATCTCAGAATGCAACAGGAGGCAGGGGTAATTCCCCACCTCATTTCAGGGTGAGGAACCAGCCTTTGTTCATTTCACAAGCAGCCACTGCTCCACTCCCGAATAAAAGGGCTTTCTAGTTCCCCATCTTTTTCCCTTCTAGAACTGCCTTGAGACATGGCACAATGCCAACCATGCCTTTCGCTTGAGTAAACAGCAGAGGACAGGGTGGCTCTACCAGCCTTACCTTCTTTAACTTTCTCCTTGCCTAAGGCAAAGGAAATGAGGGGTGTAGCACTCATCTTTGTCTCCTCATTGGCTGGCTACTACCCACCTACCACATGTATGTATACCCTGTGGTTGCTGAGCCGGTCTATTCCAAAAGCCACTGTGACCTAATAGTAAAATAAGCATAATGACTCCTTTTATTCTATCCTTTCCCACCCAAATGCCAAATGCCTCTTCTTTCTGCCAGCATGGATGGGTCTGACGGTACTAGCACAGCCCAACCTCAAAAGGAAAAGGTCAGATCCATCTTATGCACCTTTGCAACGTGGAATGTGGCAGTGCCAAGGAAGGCGACCAGAGCAAAGGAGGGCAGGGAACTTTTGCCTTTGAAGAGTAGGAAATTCCAGTTAGCAACGCTCTTCTCAGCCCTAGACAGAGAGACACAACATAACTAACTATTTGACTTGGCTGATAATGGCATACAGTCTTTGGTCACCCTGCCTAGGTCTCATCCCTCATACCATTCTATCTTCAAAAGGCAGCAATCTCAGAAATCTCACACAACAGGAAAATCATACACATCCTGTAAGCACACACAGGCACACACACAGAGGTGTTCCAGTACCACTGAAGATTACACAGCTGTTCCTCCAACACACCCTGAACTTATGAAGAAGACAAATGTACACAGAGAAGGGAGATGTCTGAACCTGACAAGCTGAATTCCACCACAGTCCTGTACCAATTTCATTGCTAAACTTTTATCAAACCAGATTGTTTTCAAATTAACTTGCACCTACAAATCAATGTACCTGCAGTAAATTAAAAATTAAAGAACTACAAAGTGCCAAAAGGGATAGCAGATTCAACAGGGGGTAGGGGAAGAATATACTTAGGTTTTTAATCAAGGTCCCAAAGGGAACCTTAATTCTTCATGCTCGACTCCCATGTAGACGAGATCCTCAAGAACAAGTAGCCAGCAAGGTCTAACTGATTTTGCTGTTTCCACACAATGGATGGGGATGTAATTCCACTTTTGCCACTGTACCACTTCTGACTATAGATGGAGTCTCTTATAATAACAGAAGGTATGGATGGCACGCATATTTGATTTACGATAAAGATAAGGTTAATCGAGAATTTAATAATCATATAATAAGGAAACCATTGCTGAGAGTTTGGAAAAAATACAGATATATTTTTATAAAGAAAATCCCGAGATGGACTTCTGTCAATGAAGCTTTTTACAGAAGAGAGAGAATGAAAGAAGGAAAATGGATAACCTACAGCGACTTACTAGTTTGGGAAGCAGATAAACCAAGAATTAAAACTATGGAAGAACTTTTAAAGGAAGGCTATAAGTGCAATTCGTTTTTATATAGACAAATCAACGAAAGATTTAAGATGGATCAAAAAACAGTACATATACAAAAAGAATTAGAATTTGAAAAACTTCTGACACAAGAGACTCAACATATGATATCAAAGTTATATGAATTATTATTGAAAGTAGAGATGGAGACAGAGACGATCAAATAATATATGATAAAATGGGCTCAAGATGTGAAAAAACCAATAATGATGGTTGAGTGGGAAAAGAACTGGAAGAAAAGACTGAGTTATACATTTTGTTATGAAGTAAAAGAGAATTATTTAAAGACACAATATAGGTGGTACTTGATGCCTGAGAAGATTTCAAAGATCTATCAGAAAAATAGTGGCGACTGTTGGATTTATTCAAATTCTAGAGGTACCTATATGCATATGTGGTGGGAGTGTGGAAGAACTGAGAAATTTTGGTCACAGATACAAGCAGAAATAGAAAAAAAAATTTAAATATCAAGATAAATAAACAACCCACCACTTTTTTATTAGGTATGTTAGATGAAAATATAGAAAAAAGATTCGGGAAATTATATTCTACATGTTATATGCAGCGAGAAATATACTGGCGAAAAAATGGAAAAGTAAAGAAACTCCCACACTGCAAGAGTGGGAGTTCAAACTATATGATACAATGGAACCAGATAAATTGACGAGTTTCCTGAAAGGACATACAAAGAATAAATATGAAAGAGAGTGGGCACCGGTAACAAATTATTTTAAGGATTTATGGGGTGAAAACAGTGTGATTGTTCTGAAAGATTATATTGTATTGAACTGCTGATAATTTATATGAACACTTTAAATGGGTTAGAAAATAAGTAATGTATAGAATAATAACAGAAGGTATAATAGGCATAATAAAAGAATGAGAATATGCATGCATAATAAAAGGAACAGAAAGCTAGTATTTCATGGACAAGGCCATGTTAAAATCCTTCTCTATGACAACATGTCTCCTATGTGTGAAGATGTATTTATTTGTTTGGTAGGGAAGAGACTCAACAAAGTTCTCTCCTTTTACATAGCTTGCAAATTTTACTTTTTTGGACTCCAACTTCCCAAATCCCTCGACCAGCATAGCTACAGCCCAATAAAAGCTACAGAAATAAGCACAGATGCAGCAACATATGCAACAACTCTTCTACCACTCACCAGTTGCAAAAGGTTGGATCGAAACCAACCTAGGTCCCATGGAACTTGGAGGCTTGATTGAACAACACTGGTTTCAGTCCAGGACCAAGTTAAAGTTGGACTTTTACTAAATACTCTTGGGCACAATGATTCCATCCAGATCCGCAGACATACATGGTTTAAGATTATTCAATTTTTAAATTATTCAGTTGTTTAATATGTTTTTAGAATGTTAAAATTACTTTTATTGTTTTAATTGTTTAAATTGTTTAAACCAAATTTCCTGTAAGCTGCCCAGAGATCTTATAATACAGAGCAGGATATTATTGGTGATGGTGGCAGTACTGTTGCTGTTGTTGCTACTGCTGTTTTAATAATGCCAGCCATGCACAATACATCATGTTTATTTGAAAACTGAGGTAAAAGGTGGATCTAACTTCCTCTTCTTACACCAGAGTGGACAACATATACTCCCCTTCAAAGAATCTCTGAAAACCAAACCACTGAAATTGAACAGCAAAACAGGGAAAGTGATTACAGTAAGCAGAAAATGCTTGCTAAAATGTTGCTGCTGTTTGGTTTTTGGTTTACAGTATTGTCAAAACAGGACAGCAAACTAGGAAAACCATATTCAAACAAATGCTTCCTGCTTATTTTATGGCCACTTTGCTGACAAGATCTGGTCATGTGACTTGCCAACAAAATCTGGAGCTGGGGAAATGTTCCCTTAAAAAGGTAAAGGTAAAGGCAGTCCTTTGACATGAATGTCTAATCATAACCAACTGTAGTAACGGTGCTCATCTCCATTACTAAGCCAAAGAGCCAGCGTTGTCCCAAGACAAATTCAGTGGCCATGTGGCCAGCATGACTGCACCGAACCCTGTTACCTTCCCACCAAAGTGGTACCTATTTACATACTTGTATTTGCATGCTTTTGAAATGCCAGGTTGGCAGAAGCTAGGACTAGTGACAGCAGCTCACCCCATCATGCAGCACTCAGGCCTTGAATTCCCAACCTTCCAACAGTCAGAATTGGCATCTTAACCACTAAGCCACCACCTCACTCTCTGATGTTCCCTTAATCCCACTGAAATTACCTGCTTTTATTCTACATAGATCCTTTGAATATACAGTATATTCTTATTGCAGACAAAACCATCATAAAATCACAGAAGGTATCTATGCCCACAGACAGAACCATAAGAGTTAGGGATATAACTTTTCATAGTGGAAAGACAATGCAAAATCTCTTGTCGACAAAATGTATAATCATACTTTTTATAAGGCAGTACTTCAAACAACAAATAAACTTCATACCTTTGCCCATGACTACCCTTTGAGAATAATATATCATGGAAACACTGTGGCACAAAAATCTAGAACCATGCTATGGGCACTCATCATTTTCACAGGTAGCTTACCAAACCCTCCCCAAAATCAAAGTTTATACCCATATGCGTCATTATCATCAATTTTTTACTATTTATATCACATCTGTCTTTTCTATACTAGTTGACTCTGCCACAAAACGTAGAGGTGCAGAGCTTTGTGTGCTGTCAATGAGCTAAAACATATAAACCTGAGAGATCATCCCAATAGATCCTCATGACTTTACTCTAAATTTAGAAAATCCACTGGGTAGAATTCAAGCTGCTTTCTTGCTCACAAAATGATTTTGAATCCAGCATATCATTTCACCAGTTCTTCCTTCTTCCTGCAGCATCATATCCCCTGTTTTGGAAGCAGATTTTCAAGGACAGTCAGGAGGATGTAGTGCGGGGAGGAGGCAGCAAATCACTGAAAATGGTCCCCCTTCCTCTTCTGTTAACAAAGGTGTCCACTGCATCAAAACTCATTCTGCAAAGCAAACAGCTGTGTTGGATCCCATGTTTGATGTAATCACACTTCTGATCCATATACACAGACTGTAAAAATACATATAATAATGGAGTGCTTTATGATGCAAACACAAATATTAAGCACTGAACATAATAAACATTCTTTTTTTTTCTTCATTTAAATTGTCTAAGCCAGGTACAATAATGGGAGGATGCTTTGCAAAACTGTGCCAAGAAAGAGCCTTCATTATTTGTCTCTGGCAAATGGGAGTTTCTAATAGATAAGGAGCTGAATTTGCTTGACTCAGTATTAAATACATTCTTCTCCTATTCCAGTAGTACTCACACTTTTTCCCCTTGGGGTGCTACTTTACACTTATATGTAGACATTGTGCCCCGCCCATGCCATAATGTATACATCATTCAGAGCCAGTGTGGCATAGTGGTTTGAGTGTTGAACTATGACTCTGGAAACCAAGGTTCAATTTCGAGCTCGACCATGAAACTCACTGGGTGACCTTGAGCAACTCTCTCAGCCTCAGGGGAAGGCAATGGCAAACCTCCTCTGAACAAATCTTTTCAAGAAACCTCCATGATAGAGTCAAAGCAAAAGCAGCTTTATTTATATACCGCTTCATACCACGCTATGGGATGTCTAAGCGGTTTACAACTGTAAGCTCATTGCCCCCCAACAGCTGGGTACTCATTTTAGTGACCTCGGAAGGATGCAGGCCTGAGTCTAGCCTGAGCCCTGGCTAGTATTGAACTCGAAACCTTGTGGTCTATGAGTTAGTGGCTGCAGTACAGGCATTTAACCACTGCACCACCAGGGTTCTTAGTCACTTCTTGAAAGCACAGAGAAACAATAACATTCATATTAGAACAGTTTAACTTAAGTAAATCCAGTTTTTAATTCAACACAGGTGTAAATGTTACACATAAAAAGTTTGGGAAGAGGAAGAGTCAAAGCCTCCAAGTTGCCTCCCCCCCAACATGCTGGGGTCCTATCCCAACATTTGAGAACTACTGCCCTAAAGATTGGAACACTGTTGTATTTACATGCAGAGTACAAAAATGAGAAATTAGTTACACCTCACATCCATGCCCAGAGACTGCATTGTAAAAATCAGTAGCTCCAGAACTTGGTAGGAACCATTGTGGCACAAAAATCTTAATTCTAGATATAAGTGTTCATGATTTCCACAAGAAGAGCACAAGAGGTCCAGCATCTAATTGCAGC
This sequence comes from Phrynosoma blainvillii, assembly GCA_026167975.1. Taxonomy (NCBI): domain Eukaryota; kingdom Metazoa; phylum Chordata; class Lepidosauria; order Squamata; family Phrynosomatidae; genus Phrynosoma; species Phrynosoma blainvillii. The sequence continues at coordinate 313,309,259 of JANUYF010000001.1, forward strand.
TCTCATCCAGAGCCTGAAACATTACTATGGGTGGAGATCTATCCTATTACTCATTACTGGGTGCTTGTGATCAACATTTGAATGAGACACATAACGTGCATCACTCCCTTGGCCATTTTTTGTCTCTTGTGTTTTGTTTTGTTTTTCTGTAACATGTGCCTTCTTTTTTTAAAAAAACACCTCTCAACAACAACACCCCAATAACACACACATGCACACGAGTACCAAAGATTAACCTTTCTTTCTTTTTTAGGAAGGCCCTTTTCTCTTTTTCTTTTTAAATCGTTTAAGCTGCTTGATGGGTTGTATTAGCACTCTGTGAAGTTCTATAATCCTTCTGGTGGAATTTCAGGGAACACTCCAATTTTTAGCGCTCTAGTGCTATTGCTCTATAGTGCTCCCAAATGTTCTATTAACAATAAAACACTTAATGCCTCCACAAAACTTCCTAGAACAGTATTAGTCTAATAGGGAAAGCATGTATTTCATGTTATTTGCATTTTATTTGAAGAAAGAAATGGAGAAATAAAAAAGCTTGGGTTGAAGAAAACACAGAAGTGAGATAATTGATTGTAGGTCCCCAAAGTAATATTTGGGGCATACCACTCTCCAACATACTACAGATGAAAACTCAGACGTATGTGGCCAAGCAACATTACAGTGTGGTCAAGATGGCAAAATGTTTTACTAAGAAAGAACACCCAAGCTAGGAAAGGCTACAAAAGTTTGCTTTTGCCTGACCCTGCACGAGCAAGATTTTGCCATCCCTCTCCCCACCCCCAAGCTAAATGATGAAAAACTACTTTTACACTTTGAACTCAGTGTGCAGCAACTGAAGTAAGTGGAAGACAAAGGAAGAAGGTGAGAGGAGAAAAAAGAAACTCTGATATTTTAAAAATGGCTGAAAACGAGGACAATAGAGGATTAATCGGGACTGTGTCTGCCAAACCAGGACAGTTGGAGAGTATCTAATGAGCTCACACTATTTCTCATGCCAAGGTTATAACATTCAAACATTAGCACTGTATCTTGGCAAAAGCAGCGTTGTTACTTTCTCAATATACAAAAATTGTAACACATTATAAGCAACACTTACACAAAACATCTTTTTCCAAGGTTCTACTTACATGCATGTGCGCTGTCTTGATTTTATATTGAAATAATATATATTGCTATACTGAGTTCCTGGCTACACTGTAAAAATTATGTATGTGGGATTTCATGTGACTGCTATTGTATAAATGTGCAAATTTGAAGCAGAGGTACTCATGATTTTTAAAGGCAGGCTTCAGAAATATACCGTTCCAATCCACAGCTAACAGCTATGGACACAGATTACACAATAAATCTCAAAAATGCAGGACTTCAAGGCATAGCTGTGGTGTCCAAACATAGATAAGAGACACAGATTCTTCCATATCCTTATTGTTTTCACAGGGAGGCATCAGAAACACACCATTATTTCAAGAGTATGCCCACAAAATGTTGGGCCTATGGCGCAGATTGTTATGCTACTGGAGAGTCTAAAAGTGCATTTTAAAAAATAAATAGATGTGGCTTGTAACCAAAGGATAGTTTTGGAGCATCTGTATGAAAACAAGAGTGATCCAAGTGTTTTGGAATGCTGTTAAGCACTAGATATGTGTTGTGGTATACACTTGGTGAACACATTTGTGAAGTCTGTGGATCTAGGTTAAATTAAGATTTATTCTTCTGATGTAAATTTTTGACCCCTGCCAGTGCCATAAAGTGCTGGATCTATTATTTCAGAGCAATGCATTAATGCAGGCATGAACTGATTGAGTTGAAGGTTTTCACAGCCAGCATCCATAACTTTTCCCCTGAAGATGCCAGCCACAAATGAAGGCAAAACATCAGGAATACATTCTTCTAGAACACACCCATCACAGCCCGAAAAACCCACAAAAACCTATAGATCTAGGATATCTCAGTGTAAAAAACTGTGCCTTCTTTATTCCTTGCAATCTCAGTTTAGGGGCAGAGTGTAAATTCCTGGCACAGAATGGGTGTATGCCTTCAAGTTGCCTGTCAATTTATGGCAACCCCGTAATCAGAGGTGGTTTGCCACTGCCTTCATCTGAGGCACAGAACACACCTAAGATATAAATATCTAAAAATCGCTAAGATTATATCTTAGGTGAAAGAGGAACAAATATGTAATAATAACAATAATAATAACTTTATTCTTATACCCCGCCTTTCTGCCAAGACAATCAAGGCGGCTCACATAGAATAAAATTGTATTTAAATAAAACATACCCTGCATTAAAACAATTAACAACAATAATAGTAACAATTGATACCCCCCCTCTTTAAAAGAGTTAAATACAATACTAAAATAAGAACATAATATTAAAATAGCAAGTCTTCTGGAACAACAGTGGATGTATATAAAGAGGAGAGAGCACAGATTAGATTGGAGTGATCTATTCAGGGAAGGCCTGCCGAAAGAGATCCATCTTGACAGCTTTTTTAAAGCTGTCTAAGCTGGTTATTTGACGGATCTCCTCCGGCAAGGTTTTCCATAATCTGGGAGTGGTGGCGGAAAACGTCCTCTGGGAGGTTACTGTTAACCTGGTTTTTATCGGTTGCAGTAAATTCCTCCCAGAGGACTTAAGGGAGCAGGGCGGATTGTATGAGAGGAGCCATCCCTTAGATAGGTTGGACCCAGGCCATGTAGGGCTTTAAAGGTAATCACCAACACCTTATACTGTGCTCAGAAACCAATGGGCAGCCAATGAAGGGATTTCAAAATAGGTGTAATATGATCACTCCTAGATTTACCGGTGATCAACCTGGCTGCCATATTCTGTACTAGTTGTAGTTTCTGGACTAGGTATAAGGGCAGCCCCATGTAGAGTGCATTACAGAAATCGAGTCGTGAGGTTACCAGTGCATGTACTACAGTTTCTAGGTCCCTTATTTCCGGGAAAGGGCACAGATAGCGTATCAGCCGAAGCTAATAACAGGTGCTCCTGACTGTCGCATTCATCTGATCTATCATGTGAAGCGACGGGTCTAGGAGCACCCCCAGATTGTGAACACAGTCCTTAGAGGAGAGTGTGACTCCATCCAGGACTGGAGATTGCAACCCAATACCTGGTTTGGGGGCCCCTACTGTGTGTATCTCCCTTTTGTCTGGATTCAGTTTGAATCGGTTTTTCCTCATCCAGTCCATTAACGCCTTAAGACATTGAGGGGAGAATTGCCATCTGCTGTCATGGCTGCTGACCAAAACACGGAGAAGTATATTTGGGTGTCATTAGCATATTGATAACACCCCGTCCCATGTCTATGGATGATTTCCCCCAGCAGCTTCATATAAATATTGAATAGCATCGGGGACAGGATGGCACCCTGAGGCACACTACAATTAAGCTCTGTTTTTGAAGAGCAACTGCCCCCGAGCGACATCCTCAGGAATCTGCCCAAGAGGAAGGAATGGAACCACTGAAGTACAGTGCCTCCCATTCCTAACTCTCTCAGGCGTTCCAAGAGGATGTCATGATTTATCATATCAAAAGCCGTTGAGAGGTCCAAAAGCACCAAATGGGTCACGCTTCCCCTGTCAATGCTTAGGCAAAGGTCATCTGCCAGATGTAGTCACTGTGTCTAAAATAATACAGAGGATCCAGCACTATCATTACCCAAATCCAGTACCATTGCCTGAAGTTATCAGAAATATGGTGCCTGGTACTACTAAACTACACATTAAGCTGAGTGGAAAAGTAAAAAAAACAAATGAACAAGGAAACAGCTCCTAAAATGCAAACACTGTGGCCCTGCCCTGTGTTAAGAGTCGTCATACTCATTCTTGACGAAGTGCTGTATCAGTCCTTCCTGCATCAAAAAGATAAGTTCCCTGCCCACTCTGCGTAGTGCCCTGCCTCTGCCACTCCTCTGCCCATCAGCCAATTGTTAAGGGTTTTCTCCATTACTCCCTGCTGGTTAACTGATCCCTTGAAAAGCACGAAACAGGTAATCTCTCTTGCTTAGACAAACTAGAAGTAAAAGGACGGACAGGAGGTTCTGCATGTGTACAAGCTCTATTACAGTGAGATGTTCAGCAGGGTCAGCTTCTCTATGAAAAGGCACAACTGCCAAAAAGACTTCTTCTACACAACTGTTGAAGCCATGGTGGTAAAACTGTGGCTCTCCAGATATTGTTAGCCACAGCTCCCATCAACCCTAGCCACCACAGTCATCCATAACAATGGTGCCTCCAATCCCCAAGTCTTAGACTACAACTCCCTGGACCACAATGCCTGGCCACTGGCAATATTGGTTGGAACTTGTGGAAGTCAAATCCAAAACATCTTGAGGGCATCAGGTTTCCTTCTAACCCTGGGAAACCCGATTCCCAAATTCAGCCAAATCCATTTGTTCAAATTATAAACTGAATACCTCAAATTAAATTGTCAGAATTATATAGAATAATTCAAAGCAAGAATTTGTTCCAGCATCTTCTGGCTTTTTCCCTGTGATCTTGTGAAAGTCAGCACCCCACAACTATTTATATGATGAAAAGGCCCAATTGTACAGTATCAGTTCCTACTTACGGTTAGAGAAGTGAAGGTCAGGCAAATCCCACTAAAGCCATTTAGAGAGAGGCCGAGAAAAATCAGCGGAGAAAGGACTGGGAGGACAGAACAAAAACATGGGGTAAACAGATGGGTTGTGGCCATGGAAAAATGTATGTGTGTGCACTTGTGACAAAAAAATAAATAAATCCAGAAAAGAATGGCTTGGAAACCTCAGATGAAAATCAGCAAAGCTTCAAACCTAACACAAGTCTAAGGGCCTCAGCAGACGACCAATAGGGTCGTCTCCGAGGCAAGGAAGAGGAGGGGCAGCCGCACGAGCGGCGCCCCTTCCTCCTCCCGAGGTTGCCCTCGGAGCTGCCGGCCCTCCGCACGGCCGGCGCACCGAGGGCAACCTCCCGCCGCAGCGTCCTCACACGCTGCAGCAGAAAAGCCAGGGAAAGTGTGCCCGACGCGTGTAGGGCGCACTTTCCCTGTCTTCTGAAAGGAGCGCCAATTTGGCGCTCCTTTCAGGGACGCCGCCGGTGCGCCGCCGTGCGAGTGCCTTGCTCCAGCAGCGCACCGTCCCAGGGCGTCCCCGACGCCCTGGTCTGCATCCCCCCTAAGTCTATGTATATGAAGGGATGGAATAGATGAAAGGTTGTAATTTTGCAACTTGGGGAACCAGCCCATCTTCCTAACATGTAAGAGCTGTTTGGCATGAAATGGACTACCTCAGAAGGTGAAGCAGTCTCTCCTTCATGGATTTTTTTTTAACTGAGGTGAGATGGCTACCTTTCAAAGAACTGGGGATTCCTGCACTGGCAGGCGGGAGAATAGAAGTCTCTTCTAAATCTATGTTTCTTTGTTTTCTGAAGCCATGGCTTTCCTAGCATTGTCCCTCACATCTCCCCACTCCTGCCTGCCACAGATCAAAACAACAGCCTCCTTTGTTCCAGCAAGTGGAAGGAGAGGACGCCAATGGGACCAGGAGATTCAGGATGATCAAAGCTGCAGAGTAATTTTCCTGTACAGCTGTAGGACTATCCATGGGGGTTTGGGTAGATGTTTCCCTAGGTTTGAGCCTGGCAATCTGCATTATAAGCATTGTAAGAGTGACCAACCTTGCTTATTCAGCAGAGGGCATGGTTCTCACCTGGTGGATTGTAAGCAGCCAGGGCCATAAGAGCACAGGAGATGGCGAAGCTTGCACTGTAAAGAAAACAATAGATACTTCAGAACAATGCAGAGCTAAATTATGTCCTCAAAGAGATGCTCCACCATCATGTTCAGGGAATCACTCTCCACACATTTGTATTTCCCCACATCCCAAATTATAATACATTCTCACTCCCATCTCACTTACCTGCCTTCAAGTAATCCACTCTCAACAGGTCTGGCCCAGCCATTAGGCAGATTTAGGCAGCTGCCTCAGGCTGATACAGCAGACACAAACTCTTTGTTCTCCACCATGAATGCTGTAGCTGTCTTCCTCCACTGTAAAAAAGAGCTATGCACACTACACAACTTATGATGTGTCCCCAACATTGGCATGATGGCTCAAGGTCAACACAATCCCTCTACCGCTACCCCTTCCCAAGTATAGGCATAGCTCAGTTAACAAACAGGCTCCTTTTTGCAAAGTCTTTTTCTGCCCAGCCAGCCTGTCCTCTTTTCCTCCTTGTCCTCCTTCTAGATGAAAGGGTTGGTGTTTTTTTAACAGCACTTGAGTTGACAGGGTTGTGAAGAACTGGAGAAACACAGAGTTTCAGCTACTGTGTTGCAGCAGCATGTCTGTAGTGAATACTGCAATAAAGCCTGAACAGGGAAAGAATGAGATACCCTTCAACCAATCCTATTCTAGTTGTGTATGCTTACCTACAAGAGGCAAAGTAAGAACAGCTGCCTCTAGAATCCCTTGCTAAGCATCGATAAACAGCAAAATGCAGAGAAAGTGGGAAAACACATTAGCCTGCCTTACCAGCTACCCTCAACAAGTTAAGAAAGCAGAGAGTTATAGGTCTGAACCTAAAATTAAATCATAACAAAAACAGAGGCCAGTCTAAGAAAAACAGTATGTGGATGCATTTTCAAATAAGCTTTCAAGTGGTCTGTAAAAGGCTCAGCATATTTTTAACTCCTTATGCAAGACTGACCTGTTTTTATTTTGTTTTTTCATTTCCCATGTGTATAGTGTTAGTTTTGAATAAATTTTTTTAGTGAAACATGTTGAACTGCTCTTTTTGTGTGTGTGATATAGGAATCTATCCCTATCATTCCCATGTTATTTCTGCCTTTGAGACCAAATTTTCTGTTAATGTAATGTCCAGGAACACATCTACTTCATTAACTGAGGGCCTTTGCAGACTGCCAGAAATAGTGCACATTAAATTGAGGCACTGCCCTGGCTCAGTGCTAGGGAGTCATGGGAATTGTATTTTTTTCTGAGACATTGAACCTTCTCTGTCAGAGAGCTCTGGTGCCACAATAAATTATAGTTCCCATGATTCCCTAGCACTGAGCCAGGGCAGGGCCTCAATTTAATGTGCACTATTTCTGGCAGTCTGCAAAGGCTCTAAGTTATTTTTCAAGTATTCTGCCATTTGAACATCCACACACTTCCAGTTCCTACCTTCCAATGAGACGGAGTGGTCTTGGGCCAAGGCGGTCCATGAATATCCCAAGAGGCAAGGTGGCAGCACTCAGTAAGAAGGAGCCAATAGTGAAACCTAGGTTGAGCATTTCCTCCTGTTCCACACAGCTGGGCCAATGGTGAGACATATTGGGTGCACCAGAGCTATTGGTGCCATTCTCACCTTAAGAGGAAAAGATAAACTGGATCAGCCTTTTCCAACACAAACCTCAGTTTCACACTCTCCCACTCCTAGTGCAAGAGGGTCCCTTTCCAGCCATGAAGAAGCACAATAGGGTTCTGCAACTCCCTTTCCCCACTGGTGTGTTGCAAAAATGCAAAGCTAGTGGTCCTACACAGCAGGCAAAAAGGGAGTGTGAGCAACAGGGCCTGTGAGAGAACCAGGGCTTGGAAAATTCAGTGCTTTGGACTATAGCTCCCAGAATCATCCAGTCAGCATGGCTACTGACTCAGCACTCTGGCTCACTGAAACAAAATAGGTAAGCTGCCTTCTTTACAAGGTGGCAAGTCCACAGCAGTTTCAAAACAGGAAAATCTGTCCGACACAGGCGATCCCAGGAAAAGATTAATCAATCACTTCATTTATAACCTGCCTTCTTTCCAAGAATGGGTCTCAACTTACATTGTAAACAAAAAACAAGTAAAGTTATACACAGCTAACAATATACTCCCCCATCAAGAAAGTGTTAGACAAGGGCAGGCAACTGTGTAGGGAGTGAGGCCATTTTTCTACCCTGTGTCCACTTGGTGGGCCACTGTGTATGTTTCAGTGCACCCAAAGTGATGTGACATCACTTCCAGCTGCTATTTTAGTTTATTTTTGGCAGATTTTTTCTTTTTTCTATGTTTTTGGGAAGTCTGAGGGGCTTTGAAGGGTTGGGGTACCACTATGGTTTGGTCACATTTTGGGCAGTTTGGGGGCACACAAAAAAAACTATTCAAAAATTAACTCAAATATAGGTCTAGGGGCTTTGGAGGACTTCTGAAATAGCACTTGGAGGTCCCAAGGGCTGCATGTGACCTACAGGCTTCACTTTGCCCGCCTGTCTACAGAATTAAAACCATTTAAAACTGTTACTGAAAAGCACAGAATAAAAGCACATTAAACAAAGAAACTTACACATGTAAAACAATCTGTTTCCCAAAGCCTACTGGAATAGAAAGTTCTTCACCTGCTGAGGAAAGGATAGCAAGAAGCCAGCCAGCCTTGCCTCCACAGGTGTTGTCAGGGAGGGGACAGTGTATCCGCAGGGCAAGGCCTTCTGGAATGTGTGTGTTGGGGACATAATTGCTTTGATCAACACTTACAAGGGAAACAGGGCCTTCTAAAGTTTTATCCCACAACAGCAGGAGCAAAATGAGATATGTGTGTGTGCTTTTAAGTCGCCTATTGACTCCATAAACATCAAAGAGTTTTTTTTAGGAAAGGAAGCCTTAGAGGTGGTTTTGCCAGTTTCTTCCTCCGAAATATAACCTACAGTAGCTGATATTCTTGACAGTCTCCCATCCAAGTATCAACCAAGGTTGGTACTTGGCTTAGCTTCTAAGATCAGATGGGATCTGGTGCCTTTAGGGTATTTTGCCATCTGTAATTTGTGAATGGCCTGAGGTAGGGGAAGAAGCTTATCTGTCCAATGTGAAAGAAGTGTGGTGGGCAATGGACTCCAGAGGGCAACAACATGTAAAGCAAACTTTGAGGAAAAGGACTGTTCTGCAAGAAAGAGAGGGATTTATCTGGGGCAACAGCCTGTGAGGAAAACAGTGGAAGGGCAGAGCATTATTGCTTAGGCTAATCCATACATTATGTTTAGCATGTGATGACTTCACAATTGGCAAATGGCTATCATGTTTTATTTTCACCACATTAATCTATTTTGTTCTATTTACATCCTGTCCTTCAAAAAATCTCCAGATAGCTAACAACAAGGCAAAAATAACCAGCAATACGTTGTACATTTTGACGGCTCATCTGAATCAGAAGGATATGAACAAGGATATCAGAAGCTACAGGAAAAGAGATTCCAGCTCAGTATTAGGAAGAACTTCCTGACAGTGAGAGCTGTTTGACAGTGGCACACACTCCCTCGGAGTCTCCTTCCTTGGAGGTCTTTAAGCAGAGGCTGGATGGCCATCTGTCGGGGATGCTTTGATTTTGAGTTTCTGCATGGCAGGGGGTTGGACTGGATGGCCCTTGAGGTCTCTTCCAACTCTATGATTCTATCATATTATGACAATTGAGAAAGAATGGCTTCCGGTAAATGAGTTTTGTTAAGAACAGATGGAATTAAACTATTGATAGAGTAATAGGATGACAGGGAAATAAGATGAACTGGGAGAGGGAAGAAAAATCCCTTGCATCACACAAGTATAAAACTTTGTGACTACTGTAGATATATGGGTATATATCATAAAAGAACAATAAATTCAAATAGATATGGTTGGGAAGAAAGGATGACCCCACAAGACACATTGAGGAAATAGTGTTTTAGGGCAGTGGACCCCAACCTTTTTATTTCCGTGGACCAGTCGCAGGACCCACCGCTGCCGCTGCACAGAAGATGCAGTAGCAGGGCGGCCCAGTACCATTTGTTCTGCGGACTGGTACCGGGCCGCGGACTGGGGGTTGGGGACCACTGTTTTAGGGGTAGTGTTTTATGTTATTAAGCAAAATGTATATGTTTGAAGAAAAATAAAGTATATATTAAAAAACAGCAATAAAACATAGTAAATAATCATCCATGAAACCCTTTGACTGTTAACAGCAGCTAACTGCTCATGAATGCCTAGATAAAGAGATGGGTTACAGCTTCAAAATGTCACAGAAGCTGGCACCAGGTGGGTCTCTTGAGAGAAGGGTATTCCAGAGGCAGGGTGCCCCACAGAGATGCCTCCACCACATGAAATGTCCCTTCTGTGTGTAGAGCCACCCCTCAGTAACCCTAGCCACAGCCAGCACAGGAGACAAAGACATGGGGAAAGACAGCCACATGGTGTAAAGTGTGGTGTTCCACACTATGTTTTATGGTAGTAGAAATGGAAAGCCATCATGTGGAAGATGTTTCAAGAAGCAGTTTCCATGTGATTTGTCCAATGTACCTAACAGCGTGGTGTGAAAATGAGCATGGTGTATTGGTTTGAGCACTGAACTATGAGTTTGGAGATGAGGGTCGATTCCCTGCTTGGCCATAGAAACCCTCTGGGTGATGTTCAGCTAGACACACAGGGCCTGAACAGACTGCCAGAAATAATCCAGCTTGAGACCACTTTAACTGCCCTGACTCAGTGCTAAGGAATCATGAGAACTGTAGTTTATTGTGGCACCAGAGCTCTCTGACAGAAAAGGCTCAATGTCTCAGAAAAATGATTCCCTAGCATTGAGCCAGGACAGTTAAAGTGGTTTCAAACTGGATTATTTCTAGCAGTATGTTCAGGCCCATAGTCTCAGATCCATAAAAAACCCTGATAGGGTTGCCTTAGGGTCGCCATAAGTCAGAAATGACTCGAAGGCACACAATAACAGCGACTACATTACACTTGTGTACATATTCTACCTCATTTTGTCAGCCATAAATATTCCAACAATACCATAGTAGAATTGCACTGTTAAGTCTTACCAAGGTTGAAGCCAATGTGCCCATTTCTAGTGATCCTCTCTCCCTCTTTCTCTTATCAAATCCACTTTTATAGCACAACATTAATTACACCAACCATCTCTATCAGACTCATTCTTTAACTCTGCTCCCCATCCCACCAAGACCAGAATAAGTCTGACTGGTTTCAAAAATGTCACAAATGTAGTGACAACCCCAGGATGACTGTGTACCTCAACCAGAGCTTGGAAAAGTTCCTTTTTGGAACTACAGCTCCAGAATCCCCCAGCCAGTGAGACCAGGCTGGTTGTCGGTTCCTAGGAGATATACTTCAAAAAAGGAACTTTCCCAAGCTCTGACCCCCAACATTATAGATAGTGAAGAAGGGGCTCTGCAGTGTAGTGCTTTCTGGAAACAACTAGTGGAGGGGTCACATAAGGGCGCTATCACCCTTTGCCTATCCTCTCCCACTTTTCTGCCTCTCCTCCCTCCTCCTCATCTTGGCTAGCAGGGTCCTGTTCTTCTCCGACTCCACTCACCTATGCACACATGTGAGTAAAAGCCTTCATGCTTGAGCATGATGAGCAAGGAGCCCCAGCCCAGCAGAACTGCTGAGAAGAAGAGATTTTCTACCACTGCAGTGCAGGCCATCCACCAGCGTCGCCGGTAGGCCTGTTGCAGGGTTGGTGCCATCTTCCCTCAGGTGTAGAGACCACCCTGAAAAGAAAGAAAGATCAACTGACACCAGTTCTCTTGATACCCAAATTGCAAAGACCAACACAGCCAACCAATATGTGCAAACTACTGTGACCTAAAAGCAAGACATTGGAGTGACTAGGGAATCATAGGAAGCAGCAGGAAACAGACAGGATGCAAAGTAAAGCACCAGCTGCCACTTTATGGAGTCAGGAAGTCATAGCAGAAAAAACAGAACAGGAAAACAAAATATTCTATCCTTCATAGTAAACTAGAGCTAGTTTTAATGCAGCACCCTGCCTTCATAATGCATAGGAGTGGGAGTAGTCCTTCTGCTGCTTGTTAAAAAAATAAAAATAGAAAATAGCTACCAGGGCATAGGAAAACAAGAAAGGGGCAGGTTTTTGCAGAGGGGGAGTACACAACATCCAAGGCCAAACACACACACACACAGAGTAGCCAGAAAACAAACAGCTGCTAGAATTTCACACTCTGCTTTCCCCTCAGCCACACTATCATTTGCACTGCAGCTACTGAAGTGAGGGGAGGACAGCCTGGCTGCAGGCAGAAGGCCAGGAGAGGCAGGGAGGATGCATCCCCCCCATTTCCCAGGGAAAAAACATACATCAGATCTGCCACCTGCTCTCTGAGTCACTGCACATTTTGTTCCTCTTTCCCAGCTTTTTTTTTCTTTAAAGAAATGTGAAATTTACTCTTTTTTTAATGTAATGCCATTCAAAACTGTAGCACTGGGGTAGATGATAAATTTAATTAAATTATAATAATCACCTTTTAAAAACTTCACTTTGGAATCAAGGGAAATGTGACACAGTGGTATCTTCTTGAGAGAAGGCTTCTAGGTTCCACACAATACAAGATTTAAGCTCAGAAATCAGTGGGACCTAAGTGGGGAGGAACGTTTGCCTAAGGACCTGAACAGACTGCCAGAAATAATCCAGCTTGAGACCACTTTAACTGCCCTGGCTCAATGCTAGGGAATCATGAGAATTGTAGTTTTTTTCTGAGACATTGAGTCTTCTCTGTCAGAAAGCTCTGGTGCCACAATAAACTACAATTCCCATGAATCCCTATCACTGAGCCAGGGCAGTTAAAATGGTTTCAAGCTGGATTATTTCTGGCAGTCTGTTCAGGCCCTAAGTCACTTAAAAGCTTTCAGCCCAGGTATCTGCTGTTGACAGCCAGTGACAGGGTAGTGATTAGAGTATCAGAGTAGGACTGAAGAAACCTGGGTTCAAATCCTTAATTAGCCTTGAACCTCACTGTGTGGCTCTGGGCCAGTCATTCTCTTTCAACCTAGCCTACCTATAAAGGTGAGGGAAAAAATTACATGACAGAGGACCATGTATATAGTCTTAAACTCTTTGGAGGGAAAATAGATATAGATATCATAAATAATAAACAACATATTGCAAGCATAGTATTTAAGAGACCTACTGTATATACTCATGTATAAGTCTAGAAACTTTAATCCAAAAATTGACCCAAAAAGGTGAAAGGCAACAGTGTAATATATCCTGAAGCAATGATACACCCCTTGCTCTCTCACCCATCTAGCTTTTAGTGTGAGCACAAACAGTTATGCCTGCTGCAATTTTGTAAGTTCTTTGGCATTCTTTCCTTTGTTTCATTCTTTAGATCCTATATTACCTGCCCCTAAATTTTACCTTCAACTTATCCACAAGTCGTATCAAAATCCATAGTTTTGCCCCCAAAATTTTTCCTTGTCTTATACATGAAGTCAACTTATAGTCAAGTATATACAGTAAGTCCTCTGTAGCCTTCAAACTCTGTACAGTGAACACCTGTGGAAAAAGAGTGTCATGCTACATGCATTTGGTTGAATATCTGCATGGAACCTGTGTTTGTGCAACTCTTTCTGAAAAGATCGCAGGCAGACATTCAACCAAATTCAGCTAGTCCAGCGACAGGGCTTGTGGTTGCATTCCAGTCAGCCATGTTTACTGTGTGATGTTTGAACATCTGCATGACTCTTCACTGGTGAATCAGGTGGTCCCTCTGTTGTGAACATAATTTAGCCAACTCATTCTGTTTCAATCTCATTCTCGGCTTATCGCACAGGGGTAATGTGCTCATCTACTTTACAGGGCCGTTGTTAAGTGTTAAAGAGATCATGTCCATCAACTATCCCAAACAAGCAGGAAGTTGCAGCTACATTATGAAAGGTGAAGTATTATAAGTAGCAAAGGAAAGTTCAAAAACATATTTCTATCATGTGCCGGCTCACCATGCAGAAATCAAATTGCTCAACCGCACAACCTTATCCTTACTTGTAAGGGCTCCAAGTGTTATGCCAACTTCCTGAGTCCTGAAGGCAGTCTTTTGATTTTGAACATTTGGGGTCGGCACGTCTGATGGCGTCCCACAGATATTACAGGGTAGATCTTGTCTGATCGAATAGTTTCTGGAAATGAAGCAGGAGGAGGAAGTCAACAGCTTGGTAATGAAATTCAGCGATGACACTAAATTTAGTGGCATTCATAAACAAGCACAAGCAGGGAGGGGATGAAAGGAGAGGGACAGGACTCTCATAGCTCTTTCATTAGGAAGAACAAGGAAAAATGCCAGAAAACTACACCACATGATGTATCGTGGATTTTTTTTAAAGAATAAATGAAAAGAAAGGACATTAAACACAGATGTTGCTTGTGAGATCCATTGCTAGAAAGCAGTTGTTGTACAGGCTCATGTTGTCAAACACAAGAGAGCATTGTAGAAACTGAAGGAAAACTTTGTAGAAACTGAAGGTCTTTAAGCAGAGGCTGGATGGCCATCTGTCGGGGATGATTTAATTAGGAGTTCCTGCATGGCAGGGGGTTGGACTGGATGGCCCTTGTGGTCTCTTCCAACTTTATGATTCTATGATTCTATTAAAAGAGCTGTCCCATTCAACAGAGATGAGGGAAAAGCAGGATATGAAGGTAGCCAGCTTTCTTGGGGTAATATGAGTTTCCCAATATGTCACAGACAGAGTATCAAAAACTTTTAGTTTTTCAGACTATAACTCCCAGAAACCCTCCCTCCCATTGAGCCACCATAGCGATGCCTTTTGTGGGATTCTGGGACTTCTCTTCTCCCACAACCCAAAAAGTAAATTATCCAAAACTCTGAGTGTAGGATATAGATGTTAAGGCTGGAATGTTCTCTTTAGGCATCAACCACCTTAAAAGAAAGCAAGTGGGATGAAGAACTGACTCAGTAAAGTATATACCTGTATCTTTATTCTCTTCTTTCACAGATGCCCTGACTATATTTCTACACAGGAAGAGGAAATGTGAGTTACAAAAATAAATAGTACATACTTAAATATTTTGTCAGTCTTTCACCCAACAGGATTAAATGACTCCACTGTGGAAGTACACTAATATACTATCATGAGAAGCAAGCTTGAAAATTAGGCATTTTGAAATGTTATTTTAAAGAAAAGCAAATGACTGTTCCTCACACAAGCAATGAAAAACTTGGAAAGCATCTGGGCAGCATGTGTTAACAATTAAAAAGGCAGCTGAGATAAACATCTACAAAAGAGCTGCAGCATAGCTCCTGGGCAGAAAGATCTAATCCATCCCCTCCTTTGCTTATAGTCACACTCACACACAAAAAAAAGTTATGACAGTGGAGGTTGAGAGAAAAAGGCCCTCAGATTGGTGAAAACCATATGAACTTGCAGTCTAAAACACAGTGAAAGTTATTTAAAGCAAAGCTTGTATAATGTATTCTGAGTCTTAGCAGTAACATTCTCCTGAAGATTCAATTAAGTTCCATATGCATGTATGTATGTGAAAGATGGCTTGGTAAAGTTTACCGTTTATGTAAATGGCAGTCCATAGCTTGGGAAAAAATTATCCCTTGGAACTACCATTCCTAGATTCTCCCAGCCAGCACAGCCACTGGCTATGCTTGTTGGGGAATCTAAGATTTGTAATGCCAAACGGGCAATGTTTTCTGAGCTCTGGCTGCCATTTATGTACAGGACACTTTTAATGTGTGTATATGAACCTTCATGGCATAGTGCAGGGGTTCCCAACCTGTGCTCCAAGAAGCCCTTAGGGCTTTGTGTGCACTTCCCAGGTGCTTCGCAGTTGCTCCAGGAAAATGAAAGAAATAAAAATTGAATGAAATTAAAGAATAAGAATATATTGTTATATATATTCCTAAACACCATTAACTTGTAAGACATAGGGTAAGCCTCTTAGGGTCTCTGCCATAGAAATAAGAGCTCAGTGAGACAAAAAGGTCAGGAACCCCTGGCATACTGGTTTGAGTGCTGGGAATATGACCCTGGAGATCAGAGATCAGTTCCTCATTTGGCCATGGAAATCCACTGGCTGACCTTGGGCAAGTCACACACTCTCAGCCCCAGAAAACCCTGTGATAAGTTCACCTTAGGGTTGCCTTAAGTCAGAAACAACTTGATGGCACACAACAACAACAAGTGTGCATATGTGCCTTCTAGTTACCTGTTGACTTATGGCAACTGAATTAATTTCATAGGCTTTTATTAGGCAAGGAATACTCAGAGGTGTTTTGGCCTCTGAAATATAGCCTTCAGCACTTTGTCAGTCATTAGTGATCTCCTGTCCAAGTACTAACCGGGGCTGACCCTGATCAGATCAAGATCAGATGGGATCTGGTGCCTTTAGGGTGTTTAGGCCAGCAAGAATAAAAACAAGACCCTCCTCATCAAATGACTTATAACCTAAATTTTGGCAATGGAAGACAATAGAGTAAAGGGAAGCAGGAAGAAGGGAGAGGAGCAGTTATTATAGGGCCTCTGCCTTCTCTCTGGTTCTGTAACATATGGAGCTATAAAAAGCCAACCTGCCTGGCATCTAGGTGTACTGAAACTGAGAATGTATGAATGCAACCTCTGTGATTATAACTGTGCCTGCCCTGCACTCATCCACCCCACCTTCTGTACCAGCTGGCTGGCAGCATGGGTTACAACTAAATTGGACTGCTGTGAGCAAAAGTGTTACCCCTTTGGTGGCTGGGGGAGCCTCCCAAGTGTGGATTTAAACAGCCCTTCACTATGACTGGTGCAACAAGAAAGCAACCAAAGAAAACCACACTGTCAGGGTGGAGCTGTCATACGAGTAGACCTTGAGAAAATATTTCCATGAAATGAAGAAAGGGTAAAGAAAAAAGCACCAAAAGAAATCCATCCACTAGAACCCATTACATTAGCTGTTTTTATATGGTTGATGGGCCAATCAATAAACTTTTAACTAAGGGGCAAAAAACACTGCAGCAATAACCCAGTTTGAGACCACTTTGATTGCCCTGGCTCAGTGCTAGTTTGTTGTGGCTCCAGAGTGCTCTTACTGAGAGAGAAGACTAAATAAATGTCTCACAAAACTACTGTTCTCAGAATTCCCTAGCACTGAGCCAGGGCAGTTAAAGTGGTCTCAAACTGGATTATTTCTGCAGTGTGTTTTGGACCTAACTTATCTGCCACTATGATCTTCTTGCAATCACAGGCTGGGAGTCATCTGAGTAACACTTTGCTTTTCTGATAAGAGAAGGTTCCAGCTGGGCATTAGCATCTCAGCAACTGCCCTAGACAGGAAATTATCTCCCTGAGACATCATAACAACTTAACAGCCTGAGAATAGAAAACCTATTAGGCTGAATGAAGCAGTAACCAGGTTCGGGCAGTTCTGCAGATCAGCTGTCTATCCATTGATGAATTAAGCTGCAATCCCATATATCTATACTTACATTTTCATACATATACATACAGATGCCTACCTGCAAGTAAGTCCCATGCCTAGGATTTCATGGTTAATCTATTCTTACTATGCTGCTGTTGTTTCAGAGGGGTGGTGTTGGACAAAACTGGATTTTCTGTCTCACACCACAAAATGTTTTGGGCAGTCGCTGAAGAATGTACCCTGTCAAGATGCAAACATCTGTGATCCCTACCCTATTTTCGGGGGGAGTAACAGACAAGCAAGCAAAAACTTTCAGTATGTGACAGACTGAAGTTCAGGATAAGAGAATTGTTAAAGTAACAAGTTCAAGTTAGGGAAGCTTTTGAGCACATCATATCAAGCAACACAGCGCTGGTGCCAAGATGGGTGACACAACAAGAGAGAGTGCCCCAGGGAAGTAAACATCTGTTCAGCTTTTAAGTCAAGGGAATCCAGCTGTTGCCAGAAAGGCAGGACTCCCTTTTATGGAGATGGGGGAGCTGCAAGGGTGCCTGGGTTCAGAAAGTAGCAAAGGGGGGGAACATGGCAGAAGTTGGAGGGAGCAAGGACTTTCAGCGTCCCCTTCCCTTATAACCCAAGCTCAAAAAGAAGAGGGTCCCTTCCTAGCTGGGGAGCCCATTTGCTCTGTCACAAGCCCTCCCCCCAATTAATAAAGTCCCTCTCCCTCAGCCTCAGAGGATGGCCATGGCAAACCCCTCCTGAAGAAACGTGCCAGGAAAAGCCCAGAACAGGGTCGCCATAAGTCGGATGCGACAAGAAGGCACCCAACCCACCCACCCACTCATTCCTCAAGTCCTGTTCCCTGGAAGCAGGGGCTCCACATGTCCCCCAGGAAGGAAGGAAGGAAGGAAGGAAGGAAGACCCGACTGGAGAAGAATCAGGAGTCCTAGTCCTCCCTGCAACTTTGTCTCTTTCCAAGAAGCTCCATTTATGAAAGACCCCCCCCCCTCCCTCCCTTTCTCTTCCTCCACCGCCTTTCCCTCCTTCTCTCTCTCCTTCTCCCCACTTTCAGGCAGGCCAAAGCCTAACTCCCTTCCGAGCACACCTAAAAAAAATATCTGCGGCTCGGCGGAGTCACCACATGGCCGACATCTTAACCCCTTCCTCGCTGCAGGAAAGTGCGGCTGCCACGTGGAAAGCGACAAGCAAGCCCCAGGAAAGGGACACTGGTTGGAGGGGGACACCAAGGGCTACCAAGGGGGGTTTTGGGGTGGCCCAGCCAGCACTCCCCTCACCCACCCCATGGACCACCACCACCACCACCACCACCCCAATCCTCCCCTCCTCCTCCTCCTCCTCAGCCCCCTCCGCTTCCTTTCTCCTCAGGGCCAAAGTTTCCCTCAACTTCTCCAAACTCACCCTCGTCGCCGTCTCCAAGTCTTTAGTGGGTCGGAATGAAGTCCCACCGCCTAGACAGCTCAGCCTCTCTCTGTGTGTGTCTCTCTCTCCAAAGACGACTTTGGGTCTTGTCAAGAGGAAAAGGGGGGCCGCCTGGTTTGGGGGGCTCTGCCAAGGCAAGGCAAGGCAAGGCGGGCGCCTCTTGCTTGCTTGCTTGCTCCTTGCAGGTTCTTGGCCGGCGCGCGCGGGTTGCTTTCCCTGGGGGCGCGCGCGAGTGCCCTTTCTCCTCCTTCCCCCCCCCCCCCCCTTTGCAAGAGTTCCTTTCCTTCTTCTGTCTGCCACCTTTTTGGGCTCAGAGGGAAGGGAAGGGAAGGGAGAGACACACTCGGCCTTTATAAGGGCATGGAGCCACTTTGGGGGCCAAGGGAAGGAGCGCCCATAGAAACCAGTTTTCCAGGGCCACTTGCCCAGAGAGCAGCTCCTTTTTCCCCAAGGTGGCCACATCTGTCCTCACCGCCAAGGAGGAGCAGGCACCGTGGAATGGAGGATCCGCAAGGAGGAATGGAGGACAGGAGCAAAGAAGACGACGACAAAGGGGGGTTGCAGACTGCCAGAAATAGTGTGAATTCAGTCCACTTTTAGGGTTAGGGTTAGTGCTAGGGAATCATGGGAACTGTTATTTTTCTGAGACATTGAGCCTTCTCTGTCAGACAACTCTGATGCCACAATAAAATACAATTCCCATGATTCCCTAACCGTAACCCTAAAAGTGGACTCAATTTGCACTATTTCTGGCAGTCTGCAACCCCCCAAACAGCAATATTCAGAATCCTAGAGTTGGAAGAGAGAGAGAGACAAACACACACACCCAAAAAAGGTCTCTTATGAGATGCATATTCTCAGTGAAGAAGTGAGCTGGTCATCCCTCCTCATTTTTGTGAGGAAGAGTGAGATAGGCGTTTGGAATTGGTTCTTCGTGAGACAAAAGACCCTAAGGAGATTGTTTGCTGGGGAAAGGTCCAACACCCACGGTGTCTTTTGGTGCAGTTCTTGAGATCTTCCGATGCCTGGGCTTTTCGTCTGCTTGGGCAGCTGGGCACACATTCCTCAGTGCCATCCCTCTGTGAGCATGAGCTGGTAACTGAGGCATGCACCAACCATGCATTAGGCAAGAATGGAAGCACATGGGAAGACCCCGAATAAGTAGTAGCTGCCCTTCTCTCATGAAAGGGGAAATATCCTCTGGCAGTTATTTAATGTTTGACAAGTACTTCCTAGAGCACTATCAGAATAGGGAAAACCTGTTAAGTCCAGCAGATAAAGATTCAACATTGACAGATCTTCTCAGTGTCATGGACAGTTCTGACTAATCCTTTGCTGTCCCACTTTTTTAGCTGCTTTCTCACTTTTTACTTTCCCCTCTCCCTTTTTCCTTGATGCAAACTGAACTCAGAGTGCAAAAGTAGTTTGCACTCACTTGACAGGGGAGAGTGGAAGGGTGGTCTCTTGCCCTTTCCAGCAAGCTGAGACAAAAGCAAACTGCTGCAGTCTGGCCTAGCTTGTGCAGTCTTCCTCATGAATAACTTTTGCATTTAATTTTTTTTTTAATTTTATTACACACACACACACACACAATGAAATCTTATAAAGAACAAAAAAGGAAAACAAAAACAAATAATTAAAACAAGTAGACACATACTAATACAAATATATTGCACAAAATAGCACAAAATATATAGCACAAAATACTAAAAATAGATGAGTAGAGAAATTAGTAACTTAATCCCATGACCACTGCATATTATGCTCCGTATCATGCTCGTTGTCTTTAATTATATAATTGCTTCTTCTATATATTCAACATTTCCTCTTGTTTGTTCTTCGTTTTTTAATCTCCCTTCGATTCTTCTCTCTTTCTTCCCTCTGAAGCCTCTATTCATGTACTTAATCCTCCCTCTTTAACCTTTCTTCACCCTTGTTCCTCACTGTTTTTGTTATCACTCCCTCCTTTCTTCCTGTTGTGTCATCTCTTTATACCTTCCTTATCACTACTTTCTGTTTCCCCAAACTCTTAAAGATAACAAAAGTAAAGGTTTCCTCTTGACATGAATGTCTAGTCACAACCGACTGTAGGGGGTAGTGCTCATCTCCGTTTCTAAGCCAAAGAGACTACTCTGTGATCATGTGGCCAGCATGATTGCACAGAATGCTGTTACCTTCCCACCAAAGTGGTACCTAGTTATCTACTTGCACTTTTACAAGTTTTCAAACTGCTAAGTTGGCAGAAGCTGGGACTAGTGACAGGAGCTTACTCCATCAAGTGGTACTTGGGCCTCAAACTGCCAACCTTCCAACCTTTTGATTGTCAGAACTGGTGTCTTAACTGCTAAGCCACCGCATCCCTTACTATACTTTAAATAACTTTTGCATTTTGATCACACTGATGTTGTCTGGCCACACATGTTCTGGTTTTCATGAAACACTGGAAAGTGAGCATTAAAATCAGAGTGGTATGCTAGTTGCAAGATTAAAGAAAAGGTAATGATTGGACATTTCCTCACATTAATGAAAAAAGTATCTTGTCACAATGGTTTTAAAGACAGCATTATGCTTCTTCAGTTTGACATGTAGCTACTGTTTGTAACTTTTAGGAGTCTAAGTTCTGCATACTTCTGCCCAGGGTGGCAGATGCACTATTGCAACTGTATCAGTCATTTCTTCTCCTGAACATGTAGAACAAGTGCAACAACAACATCTTCCAAACAGAAAGAAAGAACACTTTATTACAGTTGCATCTATGCTTCCACACTTCCCCAAGCAATTAGTCAAGCGTACATTTCAAGATTCTAATTAATTTGTCATTTTTTCTTGTACTTTAATTTGAGGCAGAGTTTGTAGAAAAGTCTGAATAAAGATCTGATACTTATTTGCCTTGATGCCTTAAAATAAACTCTGGGCTGTCCCACATTATATATTTCCCTGACTGGGGAATTGTCCCCCTCAAGATGCACCCACAGGGAAGCTTTGAGACAACGCAAAAGACCCAAACATACCACATGATTACTGTTGACTACAAGGGGACGCAACATTGTACCTGCCTCAGTAGTCTTTTGCACTGGACCTAGTATTTTTAGAAGCGTTTTGTGTAACAGAGATGTCTCATCCATAGGGTCGCCATGGATCAAGACTGACGCAAAGGCAGTTAACAACAACAATAAATGTGTGTTAGGCCTGAGAAGATACTGGGATATCTTTCTTGATTATATGGGCATGAAACTTAGGAGTGCCCCCAAAATTTCATCCTCTCCAGTTCCTTGTGCTCTATCCCACAGTTGTCTGCATAGGTGGACCACTGGCATCACAAGGGTCCGTGTCACCTGGTACAGATTGTGGAAAGGGCTCGGGGGGGGGGGCAGATTGCCCCCTTGGCTGTCCAACTGAGATCTTATTTGGGGTCTGGTGTGGCCAGCAGCCACGTTAGACTCTGAACAGAAGGCACCTTCCCAACAGCGGGTGCTGCTCAGAGAGACAGTGCTGAGGCTTCCCAGCAACCCATTTGGGGTCTGGCGCAGCTGCTAGGCAAGTGAGAAAGGGAGGTGATGCCCTTTCCCACTCACCTAGTATTCACACCAGTCCCAGTGGGTGTACTGCACCACTAGGTGACACCCCCCCAGGGTGTCACCCAGGGCTGTCTGCATCTCCATAATGAGGCCTCTGGACTACTCTTCCTCAAAAATAGGCCATTGGCCTCGATACACTACTAGTATGTCTTGCATGGTGCAATCACCTAACTATATGGATGCATCGTTTGGAGTACCCAAAAGTGTAAACGTTTATTTTGGGGTATAAAAGCCCTTGTTCTTTGTTTGCATGTGTGTGTGTGTGTGCATGCGTGTGCACCCCTGAAGTGCAATGTGTGTTCAACAGGCATCCTCTCTCAGCAGGGATTTTCAAAGACCACAATTAAAGTGAGTATGGAAAAAATAATATATCCCTAAACATGTCTTTGGATGTATTCACACTACTCAGCAATAACATTTTGAAACACTATAACTGCCATGGCACAGTCCTGAGGAATCCCAGGATCTGTTTGGTGAGGGCCTTAGAATTCTACAGTATTAGAGTCCTCTGGTAGGGAATTTTATGTAACTTGTCAAATTATATATCCCAGGATTCCATAGGCTGGAGTCACAGCAATCAAAGTGGCATCAAAGCACTATAACTAGTGTGGATGATGGCAGTCAAACTTCCACTGAAGATACAGGCAGGCTTCGGGTTTCTCTCTTTTCATTTACAATAATAGTATATTCGCCCCTCTGTTTTCGCAGACTTGAAATCCTCGTCCCTCGCCTGTTCGCGGGCAGCAAATGGAGGGGGGCAAAATGAGGGGCGCACCACCTATGGGGCTTGAATATTTGCGGTTTTCCATTTTCACGGGGGGATCCAGAACGGATTCCCCCACAAAAATGGAGGGGTGACTGTATAGAGCAGGGATAGGCAACCTTTTTGAGCCGGAGGCCGGGTTGCTGTCCTTCAGACAATTGGGGGGCCAAAGCACCAAAAATAAAAAATAAAAATAAAAAATTTAAATTTAAATTTAAAAAAAATTCTAAAAAATTTAAAAATATGCATGCACACTCTCTCAGCCCCAGAAAAACCATGATAGCAAAACCCTTGTGGAGATTTTGCCAAGAAAACCCCAAGAACAAGTAATAACATCAATAATCAATATCATTATGGCGGGCGGCGGCAGCGGCAGGACCGGCTTGGGGCCGGTCCAAAGGCCTCAGGGGGCCGCATCCAGCCCCTGGGCCTTAGGTTGCCTACCCCTGGTATAGAGCATTCACCCTGGAAGAGACATCCTTCCTGCACAGTTAAGAAGCACAGCCTGCTCCAGGTAATTTCAGCAGTAATATCCAGCCACAACTTCCTCTCCCCAATCCTTCCCCAGAGATTCCTAGAAGTGCAAGATATTAAGTGCCATCAGCTTATAGAAGAGAATGATGGTGGATGCAGTGCTGTCAAGGAAGGAAGATTACGACACACAAAACAGTTGCAAAGAATCAATTTGAAACAAGTGACAATGAGCTTGTCTGGCCTCATTTAAGTGGAAAGGCTGAGTGGAACTAAAATGCAAGTAACCTTCCTGTTTGTTTTGTTTTTAAAAGACCAGGTCTGGAGAGGTGAAAGGGAGATGGTTAATGAATGAGGTGAGCTGGAGTATGAACTATAGGCCCCCAATAGAGCAGCAGCTATAATCAACAGTACATAGATTATCTACAGTGTAAATGGATGCCAAGCAAAGTGAAGGTGCCTGAGGGAAGTGGCTACAGGCCTAATTGGATGTGTAAGCATCAGGCAAGCCTGCCTGAAGCTTAAGGGGCACTTTGGCATCACTGAAACAAACTCAAATTTGCTTCCCAGACACTAAAAGGGCTGCAGATACCAGCAGGTTTGCCCTATTAGCTGCTTAACTTCTTGCAATGGGAGGCTAGATTTGCACTAATAATAGGTATAAGAATCACACATCCTGAGCTGGTGGTGACTACAGCAGGTCTGGACCTATTACAGGGCAAGTGTCTAATTTACCCACTGCTGGCAATCAGGGCCAGGGCCAGGGCCAATGCAGAGCCAAGCACCAGCACCTCATGCAGTCACACCAAACCTCTACCATTGGAGGCTTCTACAACAGACTGCTAGCTGGAGAAGGGAAGAAAAAGAAAAGGAATCCAAGCACAAAGGAGGCAAAAATTACAACCTATTCTAGGCACTGGTTTCTAGCTACGGCGTCAGTAGGGTTGGTGTCACCTGGTGCAGTAACTCATGGTGTCACACACCCCCATTGACCTCCTCCCTTACTACACTCATACAGAATCCTTAGTAATGTTTTTTATACTAATTTATTCATAAATCATAATTCCCCTACATCACTGAATCTAATGGTAACAGTTGTGACATAAGCAACTGACAAAATTAAAATTATCTTTAAATTACATTATCATATGCACAGAATAAATGTGTTTACATACACATAGTTTCATGTGATTAAAGTGTAAATTTGGTATGTGATGTTTTCAAAGAATTTTTTAAAAAAATTAAAGGTAAAAAATAAAAATTAAAATTTGAATTTTAAATTTTATTTTAAAAAAAAAACCTAGGGGTTTTCCTTTCTCCTCCCACTGACCCTCACTCCACTCATACAATCTTTTCATCATTTTAAAGAGATACAGGCAAATACCACAGCCTGTTTCTGTCAAAATACGGGTATTGGAAGAGCAGTGGTGTCAATCCCCCCCCTTAGGATATCACTTGATGTGGCCCACACCCTCTAGTGATGCCACTATTTCTAGGATCTTTGGGTGGGGAACCCTCTTCCTCTTTTGTAGAAATGCATGTGACTGCAGACTCCAGGAAAAGCCCTTAGTATTCCTTACATAACTCTGAGAATTCCTCAAAGAATGGATCAGCAATGGCAGAGCCTGAAGAAATTGCGGAACGTTTTCATTTGGAAGGGTGGGTGGTTACTATAACTTCCAGAATGCTGCAACCAGCACAGTTATGTTGGCTAGGGAATTACAAGAGCTATAATCTGTGAAAGTCAGAAAAGATAATTGTTCTGAACTGTGTATAATGGCAGCTGAAATATAGGAAAAGCAGTTTTGTTCACCACTGATTTTTCTTTAACATATACATATTAGATAGGGTTCCATTTGTTTAGCCTGCACTCCATGACTTGCACCATAAAGCATGAGGCTTCAGAGGTCTAGCCTGTAAATGCAGGAATACAATATGTATCTTATAACCCAGTAGGGAGAAGGTAAAATGGTGTGTGTTTTCTTATTTTACCCTTTGAGATATCCTGATGTTATTTTGTTTTTGTTTTTCCAATCAGGCTGACATCAAATTCTTATGACAACCATAAAGAAATATATCAGGTGTTCTTGTTGTTTGCCTTCAAGTCATTTCTGACTTAACAGCTACCCTAAGGTGAACCTATCACAGGTTTTTCTTGGCAAGTTTCTTCAGAGGGGGCTTGCCTTTGCCATCACAGGCTGAGACCCAGTGCATTTTCATGGCTGAACAGAGGTTCACACCCTGGTCTCCAGAATCATAGTCCAATGCTCAAACCACTGCTAATTCACTGAGTGAACAGTAATAGAGTGACAATGTAGGCTGATGGCTAATTACTTAGCAATAGGCACAACTCCAAAGTTTCTCCCCAACCCCCAAATTAGGCTGCTCTGAAGAAAGTTTGATGGAAACCTAAGAGTAGATATGTTCAAAGGAACTCTTACTTCCATATCACATTCTGCAAGTGGACTTCTGCTCATGCAAAAGGACTTCCCCTTCCTCTTTTCTTCCTGCTCTCCATCAAAATCTCCTCCAGAAAGTCCACCAACCCATTGGAGCCAACTAGGGAGTTTAGAGAAGGAGCAACAGAGAAAGAATCCATTTTAGCAATGGGTAGATAGCATTCAGTTGCACACCAGAAGCTCAGTTCTGGTACTGAAATCAAAGTCATGGTCTTAACATGTAGTCATATTAAATGGCCAGTTTTGCACATCACAGCAGACCACAATTCAACAAAATCACAGCTTGTTGTATACCAACCAGTATGCTAGCTTCTGCTTTCTGGTCTCCCTGCCTACTCTCCAAAACACAACAGCAGTCAACTGTCTGGCTTGTTTCTCTCCCTACAATCCATGGAAAGAATCCAGGGCTTGTTAGGAAAGAAACAGGCCAGAGCACCAACCACTGCTGTGTTGAGCCATCACAAGAAAATAATCCACCAGTCTGTGGTTTGAGTTTAATTATTCCCACTGCAAGTGTGTGTGATTGAAAAGTAAGAGCCAACACACTGGCCCATCTGGGCGAAGCTATGATTCCTGAAAACCACAGCTTACTACAGCATCCTTGCTGTTCCTTATTTCTAAGTATATGCCTTTCTTTTCCCATTGTGCAATCCTGTGCATGTTGATTTAAATGGAAACAGAACATGGAATTAAATACAAATGAACAAATGGTAGCTCCCAGAACTCCCGAGTCACAGTCCAAAAAGTAACACTTCTACACTCTAAAAGGAAGTCCCATCATGTTTAAATGAATTCTCAAGCAAGTGTGCAGGATGGCAGTCTTTTAACCATTACCTTTCCCCTGCTTCCATTTGGTGGATTTTGGCATTCTAGGAACCATGAAAGCTCATCCCATCTGATCCAGAGCATGGCTTAGAAGTATTGGTAGCATGGAGGAAATGGTCAGAAATTCCTCCATATTCACATCCACACAGAAAATGTGCCCAGAAGGTATAAACTTTGAACTGCACATAAAAACCTTGACATATAATACAGCTGACCCTACAGAAGCTGGCTTTTTTTTCCAAGCAGGAGATGGTAGTTCTTGAATTTTACAAGTCTCTTTAATTGCTATTGTCACAGTGCCTGAAATTCCTGTTGCCCTTTCCAGCCGCAACAGGGTGCATTCAGAGCTCTGCAGCAGCAACTGCAGTGTAACATCCTGCCCTGAGCAGAAATAAAACCACAAGGAAGGGCTGCCAAATAACTTCCAGCATGTGGTTTTAAATAACATCTGATTGCTTTAAGCAGCTCTAATTGAATAAGTCACCCTTTGGCTAAACACAGCTGCTATTTAATTAGAAAATACAGAATGAGGCTAAAAGAAATCAAAGGGGCCCAATTATGAGCCATACTCATAAAAATAATAATGATAATAATAGTGCTTCAAAGTTGATATTCATGCAGTGTCTAGAAGAAAAAACCTGCTTCTTTCCACCCTCTGCTGGTCACATCTACATATTGCAAATGTTTTAAATGTACATTTCCTCCAATATATAACAATAACATCCAAAATCCACAAAACAGCACTACTTTTATTAGGCCAAACAAAAATGGATAACATACATTATGCAAGGTTTTGAGGCTCCACTGGCTTCTTAATCATGCAAAGCTATTAAAAACCATACAAGAGAAGGAGGAAAAATGACAGGCAATAAAATTTAAAATCCATTAACAACAGAAAATGTAACTTCCTTTGAAATCCAGACTGTTTTTGCCCTAGATGAGGCTACCTACCCTTCTTACATAGAGCATATTGAATTTCTCAACAAGCCTATGTATGGTTGCACCTAGAAAAATCTTTAGGTACTGTATAGGCAAACCCCATCAGGACAGATGTTATTGTATTTCCTCCAAGAACTGAAGAATTTCAACCAAGCCAAAAGATAAGAGCAATGGCAAAAGTAGTGTAATGAAAAACAACAGTGCCCCACATCTTTCTTGCAGAAGAATGAGATATAACATTTGATCTCCAGGTCAAATTGTACAGAGAAAGGCTGAGTGTTCAATTAAAAGCACCAGAATATGGCAAAAGCTAGTTTAACAGGTACATCAAAACAACAACTATATTTCATCAGATAAAATGAAAATGGCTAAACCAGTTAGCATATTTATCCATGAACTAGCTGTGGTACCCAGAGTTGTTCAGTAGAATCATTAACCTTCATGACTGATCGTTTAGTAACAGCAGGTCGGGGAGGGGGGCGATTTT
The DNA here is from genome assembly GCA_026167975.1 of Phrynosoma blainvillii. Classification (NCBI taxonomy): domain Eukaryota; kingdom Metazoa; phylum Chordata; class Lepidosauria; order Squamata; family Phrynosomatidae; genus Phrynosoma; species Phrynosoma blainvillii. The sequence goes on from JANUYF010000001.1 coordinate 313,337,394, forward strand.
CTTGGCACTCGCAGCAATTGCATCAGTTTTTTAAAAAACTGAAATATACCACTTTCAGAGCAGCCATCACATTATGTCTTCTCAATCACACAAAGGGGTCTGCTGCTCCCATCACATTCTCTTCCAGGCTACCCCTTAACCCGATCTCCCTGTCCTATGTCCTACCCAGCATCCCTTTATTTTTATTTTATTTCATTTCACTTTTTTCATGCAATTCTGTTACTAAAAGTTATGTTGTTGTTGTTGTTTTAAAAAGAAAATAATAGGGAAAAAGTAAAGGGAATCAGGCTGCTTGGAAATAGCAAGAGGGGATAGGGGAGAGGAGGGGACACTGACGCAACATCTGCAAATTTTGTAACTGCCTTGGCAAAGACATTTCACTCCCAGAGAGTTGCACAATTGTGAGATCATTGACAGGTTTCCTCAGTGAATGAAAAGGGGTGCAGCTGTCACAGTTTGGGGACAGAGCAGTTACTGGTCAGAGGCATATGTGTTGCCAGAGTTACTTTTTTCCCTGGTTTAATTGCGGTTTAAAAGCCATGTATAGTAATTTCCTCAGTTGCCCTTTAGAGAGCAGGTCTCTCTTGTTTGGCTACCAAACACACTACTCTGTGTGCGTGAAAGAAATAACTGGGGCGCTCCCAAGTGAATTTTCTGTATTCCACACTACTATGTTACCTCAAATCATTGCAAATCTTCCTTACAAATTTTATAAGGGGGGGGGGGGGAAACACCCAGTTGTTTTCTTGTGATGCAGTAACAAATAGACACAATTTAATTTATACAGATTTATTTGATCAGTAGTCTTATGCCAAATATTGCAGTGTATCAGAATTCTGTAAGAGCTTTTATCTCTTGGAATTCTTATTAAAACTTATACATAGTTGGCTGTTGGCAGAAATATAGCTCTTGTTCATTCTTACTGTTTCATCAGCATCATCTCCCCATTCATTCTTGAAACCCTGCAACCACACACTTGGTGCATCAAAAAATGTAGTTACAGACTTTAGTTCCCCCTATTGGTTATCTCTGCAGCTTCAGCCAGCTCCATTCCTGGCCCATTCAGGATTATTTTCAAAGGTAAAAATTACATTAGCAGGCACAGCTTTTGAGGGAAAGTAGGTGCTGTGTTCCAATACATTTCCCTTTCAGAAAGGCTGTTATCACTGAGATCTTCTCATACTCAGAGTATGGGGCTAGAAAAAGATTTCCTAATTCAATTGACTGGTGATTTGGGGATTTTGTAGTTTGACTCATTTGCTTATCAAGAATTATTTGTGGCACCAGTACTGATGTACTGAACCTATTTGTCCATCAGAGTGAGTAGATGGTTCTGTATAGAGGGAGAAGATGGGCTAGATTGTCCCTGCTACATTTCAGTCCCTATGACTAAATAGCACTATTTGTAATTAACATATGAAAGATTACAAACTTTGTTTCTGAACCTGTTCTGCTAGTACACAAGGAAACAAAAGCCCCATGCTACCCAGCCATTTCATTTTTTATAAGCCACTAAAGCCACTTGCAGAACTAGATGTACTGGTTTTGAGTGTGTATACCTATAGGTGGGTAGCTAGGACAGAATAGGGATTCTGTTTGTGTACCACCCACCCCAATGCTCAACAATATCCCTTCCTGAGTTAGATGGGGTGGCCTTGGTGTTGGTGTTGGAGTCTCTGCAGCAAGTTGTGTCAGGGGACTTCAATACCCATATTGAGACTGCCCTTTTGGGTAGTGCCTCAGGACTTCATGGCCTCTATTACAACCATGGGTCTGTCCCAGGTGGCATCTGGCCCTACTCATACTGCTGGGCACACTCTGGACCCTATTTACTGTGCTGGGTGGGGTGATGATGATCTTGGTGTGGAGGAATTTTTCACAGTTCCATTGTCATGGATGGATCATTATTTGGTCAGGTTTAGACTCACTGGAACTCCAAACTTCTGCAGGGGATTAGGACGGTCTGCCTCAGGAGGCAGATGGATTCCTGATGGCTCTTGGTGATTTTCCTATCAGCTTGGCAGACAATTCTGTTGAAGCGCTGGCTGACCTCTGGAATGGGGAAATGGCCAGGGCTGTGGACACAATTGCTCCTAAGCATCCCCTCTTACAGAGTGGAGCCAAACCAGCCCCCTGGTTCTCCAGAGAGTTGGCGGTGATGAAGCGAGAGACTAGAGCAACATTGAGGAAGACTCAAAGCAAATCTGACCAAACACAGGCTACAGCCTATTTGAAGGCCTATTTGTCAATACCATTGATCATGGCATCTTTCTTGGCTACCTCTCTGGGATGGGACTTGGAGGTACTGTTTTACAGTGGCTCCATTCCTTCCTGGAGGGGCGAACCCAGAAGGTGGTGCTAAGGCACTCCTGCTCGACCGCCTGGCTGTTGACTTGTGGGGTCCCTTATGGTTCTGTTCTGTCCCCCATGCTATTCAACATATACATGAAGCTGCTAAGAGAGGTCATCCAGAGTTTTGGAGTGTGATGCTATTAATATGCAGATGACACCCAAATCTACTGCCTTTCCACCCCAATCCAAGGAGACTGTCCTGGCCCTAAACAAGCTTGTAATCAGTAATGGACTAGATGAGGGCAAACAAAGTGAAACTTAAAGCAGACAAGGCAGAAATGCTCCTGGTCAGTCAGGAGGCTAATAGGAAATAAGGATTCATCCTGTATCACATGTGGTTACACTCCCCCCACCCCAAAGATGCAGGTTTGCAGTTTGGGGGTAATCCTGAACTCATCTTTGAATCTGGAGGCCCAGGTTTGTGCTGTAACTAGTACTTTTGCACATCTAAAGCTTATGCACCAACTACACCCATTCCTTGAGATGCCAATCTGGCTATGGTGGTACATGCCTTAATTATATCCCGTACAGACAATACTCTACTTGGGGCTGCCTATGAAGTGTTTGGAAACTTCAGCTGATCCAAACAGCAAGACTGTTAACTGAAGCAGGTTACAGAGACCACACAATGCCCTTGTTGAAACAGTGCCACTGGTTGCCAGTTTGTTTCCAGACACAATTCAACGTGCTGGTTACAACTATAAATGTCTATATGGCTCAGATCCAGGCTATTTGTCAAACTGTGTGAGCCACTCAAGGTTCTGAGATAATCAGGAGAGGCTCTTCTCTCAGTGCCACCATTACTGCAAGCACAGTTGGTGGGGACATGAAAAAAGGCCTTCTCAGTGGCTGTCCCTAGACTCTGGAACTCCCTTCCCAGAGAGGCCAGAATTGCCCTCTCCCTGTTCTTCCACTGGCAGGCTAAGACATTTTTATTCAGATAGGCTTTTAAAACAAAGTATTTAAAGAACAGTCTGGGTGTTGTACTGTTTTAACTGTACCGTTTATAGGCACTTTTATCTTTTTTAAAATTGTATTTTTTTCTTTTAATGAGTGATATGTTTTCATATTGTAATACTTTAATTCTACAGTATTTTAATGTTCACTTTTACATGTTTATAACTGTATTGTTCTTATAAATTGTAAGCCACTTTGAGTCACACCTTTGGAAGGGAAAGCAGGATAATGATGATGATGATGCAGGTTATGGGCTTCAATTTGCCAACCCCTGCCTTACAAAGTAACCTCAGCTGATCTCCCACTGAGGTTAACAAGGGAGAGCAAAGCATCAATATACTCAGCAGTCAGCAGAGATGATATAACACCGAAGTTTTATTGGCAAAAAGGAAGGACCAACACCAAGGCCATATGCTGAGTGTGTACTGGAGAAGGAGGGCAAACTGTCCATTATCAAAAGGCAGTGTTTTAGGCTGGCCCAGCCCCTTGTTGCATCCTTTTCATCAGCTCCTCATCCTGCATCGAGAGCTCTGTCAGTTTCTTGCCCATACGTTCGTGGATGTCCAAATACTTGGAGACACAACGATCCAAGCACACAGACTCCCCCTTGGACAACTCAGCCTCTTTGTAGTGTGGAGGGACACATTTTCGGTGGCAGGCATTGGTCATTCTGGGGCAAAGGAAGAAGAAAGAAAAGGGGTATGAGAAAATAGCAGTCTTTTCACTATTCCAACTCTGGTGTATGTTCACCTAGAACAGAAAACAATATAGTTCTTTCTATACTTCTAAGTCTACTAATGCCCCAAAAGCAATGATGGAGAACTAATAATTTTCCAGATGTTGGAATCCAACCTCTGCCAGCCCAAGCCACTATGGCCAACATCAAGGATGATAGCAATTGCAATCCAACATCATCTGGAAATTCAAGGTTCAGCACACCTACTATAATTCCCTGAAATTCCTTCCAGGATTCTAGGTCCAGCATATTAGTCCTAAACCTGGTATGGGAATCCTGCAGCCCTTCAGACGCTGTTGGACAGCAATTCCTAGCAGCTTCTGCCAGCATTGCAAACTCATCTACTGCCCACCTTAATTATTGATCCAGGCATCACTGATGCCTACCCTATCAATGTATTCAAATGTGCCAATACCAGTAATCAAAGAGGCTTTTTACTGCTGTTTTAGTATATAGGTTGAGTATCCCTTATTCAGAATTCCAAAATATTCCAAAACCAAAACATTTTTCACGGGTGGCTGAAAAAGTGAGGTCTTTGCTTCCTGATGGTTCAGTGTACCCAAACTTTGCTTCATGCACAAAATTATTAAAAACACTGTATAAAATTTCCTTCAGGCTATGTATAAGATGTATATGAAACATAAATGAATTTTGTGTTTAGATTTGCATCCCATCTCCAAGATATCTCATTATGTACCTAGGTACTCATTATGGCATTCCAAAATCCAAAATATCTCTGTTCAAAAGCATTTCAGATAACGGAAACTCAATCTGCCTCAAACACACTATGCTGTTCTCACTGTCTGTCACCTCTTGGATAGTTAGGACTGAGAGATTAACAAGATTTTCTTTTGTTTTTAAGCCATCATATATGGCAACCTATTTCTAAAATGCAGAACACTTAAATTCCAAACACTACTAAGCCTCGTCTAATACCATACATATTTATCTAGGAGTGAACTCAACGGAATTTACTCCTGAGTAAGCATGTCCAGAGAGACCACACTACAGGTGGATTGATTCAATCAAGGAAGCTATTGTCCTGAGTTTGCAAGAACTGAGTACGGCAGATGATGACTGGAGATCTTGGAGGTTTCTTTTGTAGGGTTGCCATAAGGTACAATCGACTTGACAGCAAAGAACAAGAAGCTGTTAACCTCTCTCAGTAACATCTGCTTTGGGATGAAAGCAGGTAACTAAAATGCAGCTTCTTCTCTATCCTGAACAATTCAAATATTCTGAATATTTACAGTAAATTCAGTTTTTTAGTCTCTGTAATCCTAATTATATCCATTTAAACTATGGGCCTGAACAGACTGCCAGAAATAATCCAGCATGAGCCCACTTTAACTGTCCTGGCTCAATGCTAGGGAATCATGGGAATTGTAGTTTTTTCTGAGACATTGAGCCTTCTCTGTCAGAGCTCTGGTACCACAATAAAGTACAGTTCCCATGATTCTCTAGCACTGAGCCAGGACAGTTAAAGTGGTCTCAAACTGGATTATTTCTGGCAGTCTGTTCAAGCCCTATGACAACTTTCTTTTTAATTTAAATGCTCTTTTCCTACTAATCCCCAAGTCATCAATCTTTCTTTGTATACCAGAGAGTGGATGGTCCCAGGAAGAAAGACATTGATGGAGAATTAGGGATTTACTTGTTAGTGGGGACAAATACCCGTAGATACAGAGAATCCAAGACTTAAAACTTGGGGCCTTTACAGACTGCCAGAAATAATGCAGTTTGAGACCACTTTAATGGCCCTAGCTCAGTGCTGGGGAATTATGGGAATTGTAGTTTTTTTCCTGATAACACAATAAACTACAGTGACCATGATTCCCTAGCACTGAGCCAGGGTTGTTAAAGTGGTTACAAACTGCATTATTTCTGGCAGTCTGTAAAGGCCCTCAGGCAGTTTCAAGAGCAACAATTCTTATCCCTGGTATATTCATTAATGGAGACAAATGAACCTCCCAGACCACTAAATATATTTGAGGAACTTTATGTAGTAGCCAAAAATGAAATCAAGGGACATGTTTTCATACTGGACAAATGGCTTGAAGATGTACAATTTGGGTATCTTAACAGTTCTACACTAGCATGAGGGAATGATCTTGAAACACCAGTTCCTGAAAATCTATGAAACAAGAGTTGATCCTCCCCATCTTACAATTCAATTTGAGCCTTAAGCAGAGAAAATAGGCACATAGAAGGCATTATAACTTCACAAATTAAACCATATTGATAAGTAACTGTAAGCTGAGCCTCCCTTACCCAAAATGCTTGGGTCCAGAAGTGCTCTGGATTTCTGAGTTTTTCAGATTTTGGAATATTTGCATATATGTCATGAAATTTCTTGGAGATGGGACCCAACTTTAAACAGTTCATGTATGTTTCATAAACACCTTATACACATAGCCTGAAGGTAATTTTATACATAATATTTAAATAATTTTGTGCATGAAAACAAAGGAGTCACTATTTCAGGAAACCATATGGATGATTTGGGAGTATTTTGGATTTCAGAATTCCAGATAAGGAATACTTAACCTGTATCCTACTTCACTGAAGGAGATGTGGGGTTCTAGACTTCCTACTACATCTATAGTTTCAGTGTCTAAATGTACATGATTTTGAGGAAATAGATTAGGCAAACAGACAACATCACAAAACAAACAATTGGATTAAACAGTGACTTGATTATATCGTTAGTGTTCCCAGATAATGAAATAAACTCTCTGTTTTGTGGATTATGATTCTTTCTAACAGTAGATATCTTAAAACAGCACAGTGTCAAAATTATAGCAAGTATTAGAAGAGGAGACGTATGGAAAACCTAAAGAATTGATGGAATCAGATTTGAGAATAGAACTATCAGAGAAACAATGGGATACAATTTGGTCAACTCCACTCTATATATTAATATCTGCCCAGGCTAAAGAAAATGTATTAAAATAATCCATAAATGGTACTTCTATCCATTCAAATTTCACAACATTCATAATGAACTGTAAAAACTATGCTGGAGAGAATGCTGTAAAATAGGAGACTGGCAACAGATGTGGCAAAGCTTCCCCAAAATAGTAAATTTCGGTGGGGGGGGGGGAATATTAAATTGGATAAGTAAAATGCTAGGCCAAAGAAAATGTTATAGAGAAGCACTATTGTTAGTTTCTATATTTTAAAATGAAAGATTACCAAATAAAGATCTTGAAGCATTGTTGCTAAGTACAAGATTAGATGTAGTGAATCATGGAAAACAGATGATCTTTCAATGCACCGAGTGTATGGTCTATATCAGTGGTAGGCAATCTTTCCCCTTTAAGGGCCGAGGGACTTCAGCTCCCAGAAGCCTCAGCCATGTTGGCCAATAGTCCCATGTTGGTCAATAGCTCCTGGGATTCTGGGAACTGAAGTCCCTCGGCCCTTAAAGGGGAAAGGTTGCCTACCCCTGGTCTATATCATCATAAGAAAAGCTAACAATTTAAATGAGATTATCAAGAGGAGATAATAAATAAGGTAAATTTAAAGAAATTTGGAAACCCTTTATCACTTATATTACTCCTGATAACTCTGGGTTTAATCCCACTATCAAATGAAACCTTATATTGGGGAAAAATGTATTTTGAATGTTAAGAATAATATTGCTAACACTATGAAGATATGTTATTAATTAAGTTTTGGGGGGAGGGGTGGAAGGAAGGGAAAGGGGTAGCTGAATGTTATAATATTTGTATAAATTAAGAAATTATTTATTTAAAAATGAACAAAAACAAAACATAAAAAATAGCACAGCAATAGAAACATTTACATAGGCTAGCCACAGACAGCTAGATGAATAGTGTTTGGACAACTGCTCTCCTAGAAAAGCAAACCCATAAAAACAGATATTTACACACATAAGAAGAACCAGAACATTTCTATTATATCTGGCACTCATTTACTTCCCCTTTTAATGAATAGTCAATCACACTAGAGCTTCCTGTTGCAAATGACTAGGTTCTGGAGAGAGAGAAGTAATTAAGACTGATTGACCACATACAGTACAGATCTCATTAAATTAGCCATTTCATTTCAGTTATCATTGTTATGATTTATGAGTTCACTGTTCAGCATTCCAATATTCATAAATAAAGTTTTAAAAAAAGAGTTTCCAGGAAGAGTATGGCAACATGGAGCTAGCTGGGAGACAGTTAGCCGACTTTGGGAAGAGTTCAGAGAAAAGCAAAGAGCTTGTGCAAGAAATGCCAAACATATAGAATCTAGACATCAACATTAATTTCCCCACTAAAATTTGTTCACACAGTGCCGGTAATTAAACTGAGTTTTAAATCAGGTATTCCTCTGTATATCCATGGTATTTCTTGTCCTGTCCATGGTCCAAAACACACTGCAGAAATAATCCAGTTTGAGACCACTTTAATTTTGGAAGGCCAGCAGTTTAGAAAGCCCTGCTCTAAAGGGCCAGTGCCAACAACTGCAGCAACAACCTTGTATGAAGCCTGAGAAGACAGATATGGAGAAAGAAATATACCAGCAAGCACAAGCAATTATGAGCTTGCATGTCAAAGGAGATTTGGCAAGGGAGGATCTCCAAGGCAGGGTGATAGAGCTGACTACTTTGCTTGAACAGTCTCAGAAAGAGAATGAGGAGAAGGACAAGACAGTGAAGACTCTCAGAGACACTTTGGAGGTTCTGGAGGCTAATTGTTCAAAGATGGAATATGAACAATCACTGAGCAAGAATGCAAATGAAGAGATCCTTTCCCTTCAGCATGTGATAAAAGAAATAACCAAACATCTGAGGAAGCAGCTCTTGGCCAGTCAGAATTCTGTCAACTCTCTGGAAAAGCAACAAGAGCAGCAGGAAGAGCACTGCCGCTTTCTAGGACAAAGACTTGAGCAGCTAGAAGAAGAGCGAGACACACTCAATAGCCAGCTTCAGCATCTACAGTCAACAGTGGAGGCTCACCGCAGTGACTATGCAACCATGGAGAAATCCAGAAAAGAATTACAACAGCAGTTGGACGTTTTGGAACAAGAAGCCTGGCATTTACGTCGAAACAACACTGAATTACAGTTTAAAGGAGACATGGTGGATGGGGAGAAAGAAGAACAACAGCAGGAATTGGAAAGGATGATGAGGGAGAGAGAGTACATCCAGGAAGATCGAAGTGCCCTTGAAGAAAAGCATACATCATTAAGAAATGAGTTGGTAACTATGCGAGAAGCACTAGAAAAGTCTCATCTTGATGGAGAACTGGTGAAGCAGGAAAAATATGAACTTGCTTCAGCGCTGGAACAGATGGAGCAATCCCTTGCACAGCTAACCAGTGCACACAATAAGCTGAAGGCAGAAACTGCTGATCTTCAAGGTGCAGCTGCAAAGATGAGTGCCCTTAATGGAGCTCTAGCACTGGACAAAGTGGGTTTGAATGAACTTATCTTGAAGTTGGAACAGAAAAACCAGATGCTTTTGGACAAAATGGACCACATGGAGAAAATAAAGTCATCTTCCCAGAAACAGCTTAATCAGACTGAAAGAACAAATGAAGAGCTATGTGCAGAGAAGATTCGATTGGAGCAGTTACTACATAAGGCTGAGGTGTTGCAAGAAAGCTTACAGGATGAGTTGAAAATGCTGAAAGAAGAGCAGAAAGAGAATTACGAGAAATTGAAACAAGTTCATCATCAGTATGAAAAGTCTAGTACCAGTTTGGAACAAGCACAACAGGAGTCAAGTCGTCTTGGGGAAGTGTTGGCAAAGGTGTCCAGAGAGAAGGAAATGCTAATGCGTGAGAAAGCTGCTTTGGAAGTACGATTGGGGGCTGTTGAAAGAGAGAAGTCAACTTTTACAGAGCAGATTGGAGAGCTCAGATCCGCAAAATATCTTCTGGAATCATGCCTCTTTCAAGCTCAGCAGCAAGTTTCTCAGCTAGAAGTTATCAATGGCCAGCTAGAAATGAAAGTTCAAGCAATCAGCCAGGCCAAAGAAATGATACAAGGTGAAAAATTATCACAGATTTTAATGGTGTCAGTTTTGCCTCCAAATTGAACAGAACAGACAACTTGTACTCAAATGAAGTGTGATATTCAGAGACTTGATGTCTTGTTGTACATGGTTTTTCTTAAAGGAGAAGTGAAATGCCTTCGCATTGAATTGGAAGCAGAGAAGTCAAGAGCTGAGCAAGAAAAGGAAGAAAAAGCTCAGCAGCTCTCACAGGCAGAGCAAAAATATCAAGAAGCCTTCAGCCATTGTCAGATTGTACATAAGGAGGAAATGAATGCAATCTTCCAAGAGTTGGTATGCAAACATATGATTGCCTTCTCTTTGGGAAGGCTTATGAAATAAAATCTTTGGGGTGGGGGAACTTGAAGAGAATATGTAACTAATTAAAGGCTTTAAAAAGAACAAATGTATACAGACAGTTGTTTCCTGTAAAATTAGTATGTCATTTTAGTAATACTGGCAGTCTTTCAAGTACTTCATTTGTACTTTGTACATTTGTTACTTTTCATCTTGGGCAATGCAGTCTCATTCTGAAATCTCTTTTCTTGCCATGCATTCAAATACAGGCATTTAAGAGCCAAAATTAAATGTCTTTATTTGAAGAATTGAATTATAACTTGGATTTCAGGCAGCATGCAATTTGGTCAAATTTGTCAAAATCTTCTGCTCAAATCTCACCTTTGCAACAGATTTATCTAGGTATCCTTAAGGGGACCAAGTTTTGGTGAACTAAAGAATCTTGGGATTATGAACTGGAACTGCTTGGTGGCCTCCTTTTATCTTATAAAATTATAGCATTGGGAAGGGAGGCCTAAGGGCCATCTAATCCAATCCCCTTCCATGCAAGAATCCAGAGCTAAAGCTCTGGAAGATGGCCACCATTCTCTGTTTAAAAAAATCCAGTGCAGGAGAATCTAGTACCTTGTAATTGTATGTGTTTTAACTGTTGCAAGCTGCCTTGAGTTCTGAACCTGAAAAAAGACAGTATTATTATTACTACTTTATAATGTAATAATAATTAATAATACTAGTTTCTTATGAGGTAGTCTGTACCACTGTGGATCGTTTCCCAGAATAACTGTTGTTTGTTGGGAGATGGGTTTTCATCTTGTTTGTATATCACCGATTCATGTTTTATTGTTATCGTTTTATTGTATTGCAGTTTTTTAATTTTTCCTTAGTTTAATTCTGTTTTAAGGGGTGGGAGGGTTGGATTGTGGGACAAGGGAATGTTTTAACTTTGTCTGTTTTAAATGTTGTAACCTGCCCTGATTGCCGCACAGAGGGGCGGGCTATAAATAAATTATTATTATTATTATTATTATTATTATTATTATTATTATTATTTGCCCAGGCTCAGTGCTAGGGAATTCTGGGAACTGTAGTTTTGTGAGACATTTAGCCTTCTCTGTCAGAGAACTCTGGTGCCACAATAAACTACAATTCCTAGGATGCCCTAGCACTGAGCCAAAGCAGTTAAATCAGTTTCAAACTGGATTATTTTGCAGTGTGTTTTGGGCCTATCTGATAGACTACAATCCCACTAGACAGTGGTGGAACAAATTTAAGAAAAAGTAAAGCATTTCAGGCTTTTTAATTTAGTAAAATTTTATTTTTAAAAAAATATATTAAACGTTTATAAAAGACTGAACTGACAAGGATACCTTTTGTCATCTCCCATAAGACTAGAGCTCAAGTCTGCCTAAAGAAACCAATTGACAGTAGGCCCAGATTGGACAAAAAGTACATACTCTACACAAAACATAGGGAACTTAAGGAAGTTAACTGGACCCTACAAGTACAGAGGCAAATATCTCTTTGTGCCAATGCTATCACAAACAACACAGAGGGCTATTGCCTGTGCCTCAATCCTCCCATAGTGATTACAGCACTCCATTTGTGGCGAGCCCAATTCAAATTCCCCTTTTGGTGCTCCTTTCTCATACTCTTTCTTGGATATTGCCATCACCACAACCTTTACAAAATCATTTCCACTACTGTCTGGGTGTAAGGTTGTAGGCCTGGGATGTTAACTGGGCACCACTCCAGATGATGCTGAATAACACCTCTCAGTAGTGATGTGGGGTTTCCAGAAAAAGCAGAACTGGAATATTTTCTGCAATTTTATCCAATTATCTGATTATCCAATAATCAGATAACATTATTGAGAGTGTTCTCAATAATATTAACTGATTTAGCACATCTGGTTTAAATGTTATATTCAAACACATCCAAACCTTTATGTGGAAACTAGTTTATTGGAATATTTGTAAAAATATAAAGAAAATAGCATTTACTTCCCTTATACTAAAAAATGACTACACTTGAAATAACATTATTTTTTGAGGATACATAACTAAAAAGAACTATCCGATAGTTGTGTATTTTGGTTGGGCCAATAATCATTGTTTGGATGTTTTTGGATTTGCTGTATGGCCAACACGGCTACCCCTAGATGTTTTTTGTTATATCAACAGTTCAACTTTCTATTGCTGTCCCTTCAGCTTCAGAGTTTGAATCCTGTGTGTAAACCATGGAAGCCCATTGAATAGCCTTGGGCAAATCTCACTTCCTTTCAACTTCAAAGGAAGGCAATGGCAAACCCCTCTAAATCATGATCATCAAGAAAATCTTATGATAGGGTTATCATAATTCGAAGTTGACTTGAAGGCACATAATATCTAACTACAACTCTCACTAAGTCTTCACCCACTTACCATTTTAATATAATATAAAAACACAAACCATAACAGACCTTGTGTATTGTCACAGCCTACTAGTCTCAGCTGGACTCAGTGTAACCCTGTCCTAGTATTTTATGTCCTGTACTAATATTACACTAGTATTAAAGTGGTACATTGTTTGGGGGAAATAGAAATCATTTGAGGAAAAAGTTTAAGGAACTTTTAGCGAAGAAAAACATAGTCCACAGCATGCAGTGCCCAATATTGTATACCCACAAAAGTCTTAATTTCATAATACACAGCTTCCATGTTGGGAATTTCAAGCATAAGTGCCATTAAAAGCATCTTGTCCTGTCAATACCTGTTGTACATATCAGCCATCATCTCCACTTCCAGCTCAGCTGCCAACTGCTGAGCCCGCAAAGGATCCATTGAAGCTTCAGAGATTTGTTCCTGATGCTGCCAGAGAACACAAATTGTCAGAACAAAGACTTCATATCCAAACACACATGATTGCTAGTAGTAAGGTTGCCATTTCTACATCAATACCGTAAAAATAATGTAGCTTGACACTTTAACTGCCACTCCTACAGAAAAACTGGGATTTGTAGTTTTGTGAGGGACTAGCACTCTCTGACAAAAGTGGCTAAAGACCTTGTAAAACTACACATTCCAGGATTCCATAGGATGGAGCTATAACACACATATAAAACTGCATTATTCCTACAGTGTAGATGCACTGGTTAGTATCTTAGAAGTTTGCACAGGTTTTTCAATGCCCAAGACTCTTTGGGTAGTAAGAAGTAAATAAATGTGAGTCTGTGAACATCCCGCTTCCCCTCTTCTCTAACAGATTTAAAAAGCCGCTGTAAGAGACGCGTCAAAGAATGATCTGAAGGAAATAAACTGCCCAGGGCCCGATCCACATTACACTATTAAGTGCTATGTTCCCCTTCAACAGCCATGACAACATCCCATGGAATCCTGGGGTTTGCAGTTTAAGGAGTGGTAACTTAGAATCGAAATAGTCAAAGAATACCCAAAACTTGGATCAAATATTGATTAAAATGGACACTGCAGTCAAGAAATCAGAGGACAAGGAATGGGAAGGGCAGCCATGAATGAAGTAGACAAGATCCTAAAGTGCAAAGACATAACACTAAATAATAAATTTAGGATAGTTCAAGCCATTGTATTTGGTTCCATGGATGACTCCCTCCCATGGATATCAAAATCCATGGATGCTCAAGTCCCATTACATACAATGGATAGTAAAATGGTGCCCCTTATATAAAATGGCAAAATCAAGGATTGATTTTTTGGAATTTATATATTTTAAAAATATTTTCAAGTCATTAAGAGTTGACTCTGTGGATAAAGAATCTGTGGATATAGAGAGCTGCTTGTATTATTATGCCTTTATCCATGGGTGAGCTCACTAGTTATTAGTATATTTGCATATTATTTTAGTATTTTTGCATTGTGTTTTATCACCCGTTTTTGATTATATTTTATGTTCCTTTGGTGGAAAAGATGTTATACATTGTTATTATTATAGTTATTGATGTTCCACTCTTTGGTGAAAAGGGTGTTATAAACATTATTATTATTATTATTATTATTATTATTATTATTATTATTATTATTATCATCATGATCATGTGTAATGTTCCTCCCTTTGTTGGAAAGGGCATTATAAATAAACATTGTTGTTGTTGTTATTGTTGTTCCACCTTTTGGTGGAAAGCTTGTTATATATAAACACAATTATCGTCCAGTTAGTCTGACATCAATATCAGGAAAGATTATAGAGCAGATCATTAAACAGAGAGTCTGTGAACATTTAGAAAGCAATGCCATTATCAACATGGGTTTCTGAGAAACAAGTCATGCCAGACTAATCTGATCTCCTTTTTAAATAAAATTACCAGCTTGGTAGACAAAGAGAATGCTGTAGATATAGCATATCTCGATTTCAGTAATGCCTTTGACAGGGTTCCCCATGACATTCTTGCAAACAAGACAGTAAAATGTGGGCTAGACAATACAACTGTTAGGTGGATTAGAAATTGGTTGACTGACCAAACCCAAAGGGTGCTCAGCAATGGCTCCTCTTCATCCTGGAGAGAAGTGACCAGTGGGGTGTCACCAGTAGGCCCAGTGCTCTTCAACATCTTTATCAACAATTTGGACGAAAGAATAGGGGCATTCTTATCAAATTTGCAGATGACACCAAATTAGGAGGAATAGCTAATACCTCAGAGGACAGGATCAAAATTCAAAATGACCTTAATAGATTAGAAAGCTGAGCCAAAGCTAACAAAATGTATTTCAACACAGAGAAATGTAGGGTACTGCATTGAGCAGAAAAAATGAAAAGCACAGATATAGGATGGGGGGGACACCTGGCTTAATGAGACTACATGTGAAAGGGATCTAGGAGTCATAGTAGACCACAAGTTGAACATGAGTCAACAGTGTGATGCAGCAGCTAAAAAGGCCAATGCAATTTTAGGCTACGTTAATAGAAGTATAGTATCTAGATCAAAGGTAGTAATAGTGCCACTGTATTCTGCTTTGGTCAGGCCCCACCTGGAATACATTCTTAGCACCACAATTCAAAAAGGATGTTGAGAAGCTGGAGAGTGTCCAAAGGAGGGCAACAAAAATGGTGAAGGGTCTAGAAACCAAGCCCTATGAGGAACAACTTAGGGGACTGGGTATGTTCAGCCTGGAGAAGAGATATGGTAGCCCTGTTTAAATATTTAAAGGGATGTCATATTGAGGAGGGAACAAGCTTGTTTGCTGCTGCTGGGACCCGGAACAATGGGTGCAAGCTCCAGGAAAAGAGATTCCACCTCAACATTAGGAGGAACTTCCTGACAGTAAGGGCTGTTCGACTGTGGAACACACTCCCTCGGAGTGTGGTGGAGTCTCCTTCCTTGGAGGTCTTTAAACAGAGGCTGGATGGCCATCTGTCGGGGATGCTTTGATTGGGAGTTCCTGCATGGCAGGGGGTTGGACTGGATGGCCCTTGGGGTCTCTTCCAACTCTATGATTCTATGATTATCATTATGTTTGCTGTTCTGTCCTTTGGCGGAAAGCGCGTCATACATAAACATTATTATCATTACCCTTATCATTATTACCATCGTTACAGTATTAATGGGGTGAATGGTTCTGCTCTAGCCAGGACCAAAACAAGCCACCCAGCCAGGAGGGCCCCCCCAATTCGCCCCAGAGTCACAGAGACAGAGAGAGAGAACGGATTCCTCCTCCTCCTCCCCCCCCCCCCGCGGACTCCCTTCCCTCCTTCCCTCCTCCCTTTGCCGAGAGTGCCGCCACCGGGGCAGGGCAGCCTCCCTCCTCCTCCTCCTCACCTTCACCCGCGACACAAACCGGAAGTACGAGGAAGGGACACTTCCGCCCTCGACCCTTTCGCTTCATGCCCTCCCTCGGTGCCATAGAGTCCGACCGGAAATCATAGATTTCCTTTTAAGCATCCCTTGCCACCAGGGAGGCGGAGTGGTTTGAGCTTTGGATCATTAGGGACTCTGGAGACCAGGGTTCGAATTCCAGCTCGGCCATGGAAACCCAATGGGGTGACCCTGGGCGAGTCACACTGTCTCAGCTTCAGAGGATGGCAATGGGAGACCTCTGAAGAAACCCTGTAATAAGTTCGCCATAAGTCAGAAGGGACTGGAAGGCACACAACAACAACAAAAGCAGCCATTGGGACATACTAAAACATAAATGACAGTACTTGCCCATAGGGAAACCATACTTGCCCATACTTGAAGATGTTTTCTATGTTTCCCTATGGACAAGTAATTCCCAATGTTTCCTTATGGGTAAATAATTCCCATCATTTCCCTATAGCCGAGTATTCCCCAATGTTTCCCTATTGGCAAGTATGGTTTCCCTATGGGCAAGTACTGTCATTTGTTTTCATACGTCCCACAGTCATTGTAGTCTTGGTTGGGCGGAATTGGAGGCTAAGAGGACCCTGCCTTCATAATAATAATAATAATAACAACAACAACAACAAACTATAGAGAGGAGAAAAGCAACTTGTAGTCTATCTTTCCTCTATTAACTCCTTTTTCTAAAGTGGAAAGGAAACACCTTTGAGACTAAGGGTGCATCTACACTATAGAAACAGCGCAGTTTGACACAGCTTTAACTACCATAGCTCTATCCTATAGAATTTCTGGGAGTTGTGGTTTTGTGAGGCACTCGCATTCATTGGCAGAGAAGGCTGAAGACCTTGGTGAAACTACACATCTCAGTATTCCATAGGATGGGGCTACAGCTGGCTTTAATGTAGAGGTGGGAATCATGCAGCATCCTCCAGATGTTGTTAGACTCCAGTTCTCATCATTCCTCCCCACTGGTTATGCTGGTGAAGGTTGATGGGAATTGCAGCAACATCTTGGAGGGCTGCATGATTCCCCCATTCCCTGCCTTAAAGAAAGCTGAGGGAGTGTTCCTGCTTCTTCAATGCACCATCTTCATCTCCTATTTTGTTCCAAAGCTTCACTTGTCAATGGCATGACCAGATAAATGTGAAAGCATGACCCATAATGCCTAGCATGGGATCCCACTAACTTGAGACCAAGGCCCAGAGCTGTCACTGATGCCCTGCTGCTCAACTGAGCTGAGACTCAGTGCAGGAAATCTTCTGTTCCTTTTCTGAACTTGCAAGAAAGCAGGCTTTAGAGAGTACTGATCATCAGCAAGATAACTTTGTGAGACGAGATATCTCTCTGCATGCTGAGTTTTCTGTAGGCCAAAGCTGAATGAAATTTGATTTGGTTTAATGGGGCTGATTAGCTTCTGCATAGAGAAATAGAATAGAAGCACTGAAGAGCTGGGAAAAGTTACTCCTTTGGACTATAGTTTATTCATTCTAAAATAGGGGGCATTGAGATCCAGCTTGCTTGGGTCCAAAACACACTGCAGAAATAATCCAGTTTGAGACTGCTTTAACTGCCCTGGGCCAGTGCTAGGGAATCCTGGGGATTATAGTTTATTGTAGCACCAGAGCGCTCTGACAGGGAAGGCGAAATTATAGAATCATAGAGTTGGAAGATACTACAATGGCCATCCAGTCTCACAAAACTACACTTCCCAGGATTCCCTAGCACTGAGCCAGGGCAGTTAAAGCAGTCTCAAATTGGATTATTTGTGCAGTGTACTTTGGACTTTAGTTTCCAAATTCCCTAGCCAGCATGGCCACTGGGCTGTCGATTATGACAGTCCCTTCATCAAAAATGTTTTCCAAGTGTTAGGAAAGGGGCAGCCAGTGCCTTTAACATATAACATGATACATGAAACTTGAGGATGGAATTTGTGGATTGATAACATATTTGGCTATTAAGGTTGTGTGGACTGAGTTGCACCTTGGATCTGGCTACTTTTGTGCATTCTGGCTGGTTAGCACAAAAAGTAATGCTGTATCAGGCAAAAAAGTTTGGGGCAGCTGTTCAAAGAACTGAAGAGTACATTTCATATGCAGAAAGATTTCCAGTTAGTCTTTAGCATGTCCAGGTTATAGCTCTAGTATCTGGAGATGGGGAAAATAACTCTTTGGCTGAGGTGCTGCCATAGCAGATAAATACTGAGCTGGATACACAAATAGCCAGACTAAGGGCCTTTACAGACTGCCAGAAATAGTGCAAATTGAGTCCACTTTAACTGTCCTGGCTCAGTCCTAGGGAATCATGGGAACTGTATTTTTTTCTGGGACATTGAGCCTTCTCTGCCAGAGAGCTCTGGTGACACAATAAACTACAGTTCCCATGATTCCTTAGCACTGAGCCAGGACAGTTAAAGTGGCCTCAATTTACACTATTTCTGGCAGTCTGTAAAGGCCCTAAATAGATGCTTCCTGTTCTTTGTGAGCTGTATAACAATATTCTAAATTGGTTGTTTAAGGCACAATTGAATAAATTCACAAATAAATTTAGGCTGCATCAATATGTTGGGAAAGTGCCATTGAGGACAATTGTTTCCTGTCCAACTATACATGTTCATTAACTCTGCATGCTATTGGTTGAGTCTCCCTTATCTGAAATGTTTGGGACCAAAAGTGTTTTGGATTTTGGATTTATTTATTTATTTGTTTTGGAATACCACTATTTGTATATACGTACATTATGATTTAGCTTGGACATGGGACCCGACTCTAAACACAAAATTCATTTGTGTTTCATACACACCTTATATACGTGTCCTGAATGTAATTTTTTTTACAATATTTTAATACTTTTATGCCTGAAACAAAGTTTGTGTACATTGACCCATCAGAAAACAAAAAAGTCACTATCTAGCCACCCATGAAAAAAAAGTTTGGAATATTTTTGGAATATTTTGGAATTTGGAATTCCAGATGAGGGAGACTCGACCTGTACAGCAAGGTGCAGATAATTGAGAACCAAGACCAAGGTAGGAAGGAAAACAGACTTTATTTGATCAAAGACTCTCAGTTGTAATAATTTCCAAAAGTACTAAGAGCCCTTTGCTAGGGTCAAGTAGCTCATTTTATTACTATTTTAACAGTAGCAGGCTGGACTTTACATTATACATTACGGATAAGGCACAACTTGACATTTCATTGGCTAAGCCTTGTCAAACCCCCATATGCACTAACTAGCTCATCACCTTTACAAAACTTGCAAAAACAAAAAGCTAGGCCCCCGGTTGAATTAAAAGAAGACAGGATACTTGCTACAGAGATACCCATCACCAGTCAGAAGTGTGGTTAGCTCTGCGATCACCTGTCTGAAGACATCTCAAAAGTTTCCTTTTCAAACTTAGCCTGACCTTTTCCCACCCAAAGGAGTTGCAGAGAGAGCAAGCCGTTTATTTGCCTTATAATATAGCTAAAAAAGGTTTTTCCACCTACGTCTACCTCAGTACTATAAAAATACTGTTCTTGTAGCCACTATGCTCACGTCCATACCTTTACACTTCAGTTGAATTGTTTCAAAATATTTCAAGAGTGGACAAAATGGACAAATATTTATAGAAAGAATTGATTCTGGGGGTTCTGGTCACCATGAAAATGGCCCTGGAGGCTGCCCACTGCCCACAGTTGGCACTTTGTCCACTCTTGAAATTTGTTTACATTTTGTGACCATTCATTATCCACTGCTTCAGTTCTTTTCATCTGCTCTCACATGCATATGTATGTGTATTAGACATGCATGCTATCTGAGGACAAAAGCTTCACATATCTGATTAACTGGGCTGTAGTCTGTAACGTTTATGTCATAATAAATTTGTTATTCTTCTAAGGTCTTTATTTTGAAAGTATTTCAGACAGGGCCTCCACAAGCACACAAATCTGGCAAAAACATTATTGATAGGGTAGAGAAAATAAGCCTTGCTGACGATGCAATTGGTCAGCTCTTTTGGCACAGAAAAATGCACAATTCACTTCTAATTCAGTAGCAAATATAGGAACCA
Organism: Phrynosoma blainvillii; assembly: GCA_026167975.1. Lineage (NCBI taxonomy): Eukaryota > Metazoa > Chordata > Lepidosauria > Squamata > Phrynosomatidae > Phrynosoma > Phrynosoma blainvillii. The sequence continues at coordinate 313,357,600 of JANUYF010000001.1, forward strand.
ATTGCTTAAACAATGCCATGCCCTGTAAACCATAGCATGCAACACACAGTTGCAGTTCTTCATAATTTATTTTCTTTTAATGTTCACCAAAATACTTTCCTATCTCTGGGTTGTCCGGGGGCGGGGGGGGGAGAAGCAAAGTTGTCCCCCCAGTGTTCACATTTATTTTCCCTTGTTGTCCATGCTGCTCTCCTGAAACTATTTACACCCGAGCCTTAAATTGGTTTAACAGTAATTTCAGTCTCCACAGGAAACCATGAGAACCGTATCACTCTAAGATGTCCTCTCCCCCCAACATCTTAGAGAGATACGGTTCTCATGGTTTCCTGTGGAGATAGAATTACTGTCAAACCAATGTAAGGCTCTGGTGTAAACTGGGTGACCTTAAGCAAGTCATACTATCTCAACTTTAGAGGAAGGCAGTGGCAAATCTCTGAAGAAATTTTGCCATGAAAATTTGGATCACCAAAGCTCAAGTTGACTTGAAGGCACACAAGAATATGTACAATTAAATGGGTGAACAGAATTGGTAATAGATTATTTAAATATCGGGACTGAATTCTCACTTGTCTTCAAGTGCTTTGGCCATTCTCATCCTACACATCTGTAAACTGGAATCCTGATCTATTGGAGCAGGAAGACAACTGCTGGAAAGGTGCAATAGGTTATACTAGTTCACAAAGCCAAGTGACATGCAATGAGGCTGGAATATGGAGGCTGCAAAGATTTTGAGTAAACTGCAAACCCATTAATTGAAGCTATTTTCACTGAGTATATTGATCTCCAAGTGAAATATCGGTTTTCATTTCATTTCAGCTTCTTGGAACCTGCCTGAAGCAAAAGTAATGGATGGTATTTCTTGAGATACTGTGCAGCTGTCTGAGTGGATCTGACTCTTTACTGCATGTTTATATTTAGAGCTGAGAAAATATTATTGTCATACAGTGGTTCTTAATGGACTTCTATGTTTTATATTTGGTAACTTGACACCAGCATTGTGTACTTTTGCTATGTAAAGAGCAAATAAAGCAACATCTGACACTTTTCTGCTTCTTACGAGCCAACAAATGTCTACAAATCTGTCTTCATAGAAAGCTTACCCTGGATCTGTCTGGTTATTCTCCATTTTCTTTGAGGCAATGATCTGAGGAATCATAGAATGGAAGAAGCCACAAGGTAGTGGATTGCTTTCTGTATTTTTGTAATATTTTACCAGTGAGGTAAATGTTTAACTTAAAGATTGGTGCTCTCACCAGTGTGAGCAATCCATCCACTAGTGTAGATGGCAACCATTCCACACCAATGTTGTATTCTTAGCTGTCGCTTCCAATTTACCACCAGTGGCTGATCTCCTTCCTGGTGAAGAGCCCTTCCATAGATGGTAGATGGTAGACCTTGGTCTTTGGATATTAGATATGAAGATTGCCACTGGAGCCCTCCAGAAAGCTGCAACAGAGCTTGTGTTCTGCTGGCATAGACTACAACAGCCCAGGGCTACCACCACACCACAATGAAGCAGCAGAGGAAAGACTTTGTGAAGAAGTATGGTAACCATTTAGAGAATCAGAGGAGTGAATGAGAAATCAGGAGAGGGATTCAGTCAAGTATTAAACTCTGCATTTTCTTCTGTTTATACACACCCCTTCGAATGTCTATATAGTAATCTCTCAAGGCATGAGAACTGAGGTGACTGATGTTCTGACTCCAAGAGACAGTATCGGCAAAGGAGAATCATATGTAACAAGGTAACATGGGGGCCCTGACTCCCTTCTCCTCAAACAGATTTCTCCCTTCTCTTGTCCTCTTTCCTAGCCTTTCTGATGCCTTGTGGCTCTCCCTCTGCTGAAAGGTGAGTCAACACATAGGTAAATTACCTTGGTTTGGTGGTTCTGATTTAATTGGGACTGAGAGCCAGCATGGTGTAGTGGTTTGAGTGTTGAACTACGACCCTGGAGACCAAGGTACAATTTTCCACTCAGCCATGGAAATCCACTAGGTAACCTTGCCAAAGTCACTTGCTCTCAGCTTCAGAGGAAAGCAAAGAAAACTCCTCTCTGAACAAATCTTGCCAAAGAAAACCTTCTGTTAGGGCCACCTTAGGGTTGACATAAGTCCGAAACGACTTGAGGACTCACAAAAACGACAGATGTAGGCCAGCATGTTGCAACCTACAGGAGGTCAGGGCACATCCTGTCTGGACTCTCTATCTTCAGTTTGGGCCACAATACATTTCTCCCTGTTGTCTACTTCTCCCTTTTTCCATCAAGGCCTCAGTTCAGAGGGGCAGGCAATTCCCCTGTTTGAGCACAAGGTGTCAGAGCTGTTTCAGAAATGAAATGGAAAGGGTGCTTGCTCAATGAATTGAGTGGGTGTCATCTTGAAGAGGTTAATCTCTTTGTTTTCACCAGGTTTTCACTCTCACTCCAGGAAGACATTTTAAAATAGGCCTACAAGGGGGAGAAGAGGCTTTGGCAAACAATCCAGTCAAGGCATGGCTTTTTTCCAACATAGATTTATGTGGGTTAAATTCACATAGCAATGTTTACAGACAACATTCTGCCAGGCTGTGAACGATGGAAGAAAGAAAAAGGAAAGGAAAGGGAAGGAAAGAGGAAAAAACGAAAGTGTGTGGAGGTGGTGAACAATGCAATATTTGTGTTGTCAACTTGTATTGCCAATTAAACAGTTTTTGGATCTCAGTGATGAAGAAGACCTTTTCCCAAGGAATCAAGATGGATAGAGCATTGCTAGGATTATCAGGTTCTTAGTTCTTAACCTGTCAGGAGACTGGGAGGGGGTTTATTGGTCAATGTTAGTGATTTCTATTTTGATGCTAAGTACTGTGTATACTGAATTTGCATCCTTAACTTATGGGGGAAAGGCTGCACTCCTAAGCATGCTTGGTAGACATAAAGTCCCACCAAATTCAGCAGGACACTGAACCAACTTGTGGAGATTTAGAACAAGAGGTCTTTAAGATTTAACTACAGGGCCTTTTTTTTCTCGTGGTTGCTTCCAGTAGCCCCATATGTCCCAGCCACTTAAATAGAAGTCACTTTTGTTTTTGAGGCATTCTTTAAATACTACTAGATTCAGCACTTATGCAGGCTATATGCCAAAGATTAATAAAACACAACCACCATCACTTCTCACTAACTTGAACCTATTCCCTATATCCCAGTGGGGCAACAATACAAATGCAGCTTGATGAAGCTGCTATTACTTCAGCCTTCATTACGGCTCTGCTATACCCCACCACCAGTCTACTTCTGTAAAGTGCTTGCCTTCCAAGCACAAAGAGAGATTCATATGACTTTTCTGGCAATTTTTTTGGGGGTGGGCGTGGGGTGGGGATGGGATGGGAAAGCGCTAGTCTGCTTCTGTAGAAAAAGGAGTTTTGTGCCCCATTTAAGACATTAGTTGATGTCAGCGTAAGCTTTCAGCTAGCAGGTTAACCTTGCATTTGAAGAAGTGGATTGGAGTCCACAAAAGCTTATGCTAAAATAAATTCACTAATCTTAAAGAGGTCACAGACTCCTTCTCAGTGGCGTTCCTGCACAGGGTGACACCCGGTGCGGGGTTGGGGCTTCTGGGGTGGGGCTTCCAGTCCTGGACTTCCAGCAGGGTTTCTGGTTGGGGTATACAGGAGCACCCGCAAGGGCTGGAGCAGCACCCTGCGGCCTCCACACAGCCCTGAAAGGCACCGCCACAGCCCCAAAAGCCCCCAGCCGGGCCCAAAAGCCTCAGTGTGGGGCTGAGCAACCCCTAACTAGGCCAAAGCAGCATGCACAGGGGGCAGGGAGCCAACCTGGTGTCACCCACCACTTCTGGGGTGTCACCCAGTGCGGCCCGCACCCCCTGCACCCCCCCCCCGGGATGCTACTGCTCCTCCTTTTTGTTTATAGGCTCTTACTATAGGAGTATGAGAACAAAGAAAGGAAGCATATGTGAGCATTGCTAAGTTCGCAAAGAATGTCCTTTTTACAATTTTTTTATGGCCATCCAGCCACCCTCCTCCTGTCTTTTCCTCCTTATCTTCTATCTAACTGCAATGTTTTTAGCAACATCAGGAGAAGATGGATGGTGAAGGAGAACTAAGGAAACACAAACTGTTGTCACTGCATTTCAGCAGTGTGTGTGAAGTAAATAATGCAATAAAGTTTGAATGAGGAAAGAATGAGATTCTGTTCTTGACAATCCTACTCTAGCTATGTGTGCCTGCCTACAATAAGCCAGGAAAATGGCTACTACTTCCAGAGTACCTTACTGAGTGAGCATGGTTGAACAGAAATAAAAGGAGAAAGCAGCTAAGCAGAAAATCATCCCTGGATGCATTTTGGAAAAAACTTTCAAGTGGTCCCAAGAAGGTTCAAAACGTTTTCGTTTACCTATACAAGGTTTATCTGAACTGTTTTTTCACTGAACATGTGTGTATTGTTAGTTTTGGTTTAAAAGCTTGCTCAGATATGTTGAACTGCTCATCTTTTTGTGATGCAAGAAACTGTCTCTGTTCTTTCTTGATATTTCTGCCTTTTGTACCAAATTTTATTTTAAAGTAGTCATGCTCAGGAACACATCCACATCTTTAACCTGTATTATTTTTGCTGTGTGCCTCCAAGTCATTTCAGACTTATGGTGACCCAAAGGTAAACTTGTCACTGGATTATCTTGGCTGAATTTGTTCAGAGGGGTTTGTCCTTGCCTTCCTGTGAGCTGAGAGAGAGTGATTTGCCAAAGGTCGCCTGGTGGGTTTCCATTGTCAAGTGGGGATTTGAACCATGGTCTCCTGGTGTCCTAGTGCAGCACTCAAGTCACTACATCACGCTGGCTCTCAATTAACCTTCATACTTATCTAGAAAATAGAGAAGATTGGTTTCCAGCCTGTGAGGCAAACCCTGCGGTACCAACAATGTTTCAGACTACCCCTACTCCCAGATGTAGAAAGCGAATTGCAAAGCTGAGAACTGCATTTATTCATTTTGATATGTCCTATGCCCCCTTTTTTTCAACAGCTTACACATTAAGTAACAAGACAGATGCAAACAGCAGTCCTTGAACCAGATGAACTGCTACTTCTCATATTCTTGTGTTACTTCCTATGTTCTTAGTGGAGATACAAGGATATTTTTTTAAAATGGTGTTTTGGACTATCATTCTTACAATCCTTTGCAATTAACTGTGCCTGCTGGAATTTATGGGAGTTGAAGGCCAAAACATTTAGAAGAACAATATTTTCCACAACATTTGAGGTTGCTGTTTCTCCCTAAGGCTATTCTGTCAAGCTTCATTGTTTTCTATGTTTAAATGGCTCCCAAATTCCTGTGGCCAATTTCCCCCATACATCTTTGGTTTATCAGAAATCACATAAGGCCCATGGATATACATAAGGCCCATCAATATTACTAATAATTTCAGGGACCCTTTCACACTAACAGTTATAGTTGACTGCCATGGGTCCATCCTGAAAATCCTGGGTTTTGTAGTTCAAGGAGACATTAAATGCTATTCCCCCCATTGCCAGTCCCAGGATTCCATGGGATGGAACCATTGCAGTTAAAGTGGAATTATAGTGCTACAATTGAGGAGCATGTGAAAGATCCCAAAGACATTCACAGTCTATTGCATGAACCCATCTTAATGCAAAATTCACCCATACAACTGACCAGAGAAGAAAGCAATTCATAAGATACTATGCAAATAGATCTTGTAGCAGCTTTGAAACTAACTGGGGGGAAAAAGCTGGTAGCATGAGCTTTGGTAGACTTGAGCCTACTTTGACAAATGCATCTGAGGAAGTAGACTGAAGTCTACAAAAGCTCATGCTGCCAACCTCTTTATTTGAGTGCTACAAGAGCTTTATTTAAGTGCTACCAAAGGTGCTACAAGATCTCTCTACTTACTGATTCTACAGACTAACATGGCTATATCTTTGAATTCCATCTAGGAAATGTATATTTTCCTATTGAATGCCTTCAGTATAGACCAGAGCTGCTGTGACACTGGTTGAATGTGATCTCTCTATCTCTCATTCTCCCTGCCTTCTACCCTTGGCCCTGCTACTCCACGCTCCCTCTTTCTGCCTCCACTTTGTCCTGGCTCCATCTGCTCCTTCAGAGAAGTAGGAGCTGTGATTGAAAGAGGCACCTGCTGACCTCCTGGTAAAAATAGGAGCATCACAGTAGGGAGGGTGAGTGTATCAACAGAGTAGTAAACAATGAAAGAAGTGCTGAAACCGCGGTGGAAGCTGGAAAGAGAGGCTCAGAAGGGGCCAGCAGAAGGACGCCCAGGAAGAAGAGTCATTTCGTCTCAGGGAAAGATCACCCATTTGGTAGGTGGCAACTCATTTCTAGGGCCCCTATTTTCCTTGTATTGGGCGCGGGGGCTTAAAAAATAATGGTTTCCATATATAAGTTTAGAAAGGTGCTTATTTTTCAGATGATGTGGGACAGCAACTCTGTCCTGAGCCACATTCAAATTCCAGGAGGTTCAGCTCTGACATTTAGACACCAAGAAGAAAAAAGATAGCAGGGAAGTTCTCACTGTCAGTGTAGGCACAGTCCCCCTACCTCAAGAAATCCAAGAGTGGCAACAGAATTGCTAGAATTGTGTCTGGCTTGTGGGGAATGACAGTTGTGAGGTTGTGTGGGGCTATCTAGGGTCTCCTCAACTCAGACGTTTCTCTGGAAGCTTCAACCATCTGAGGTGCAGCATGTCACTACAAGGTATGGGGCTTCTTGGTGGCTCCTTGGCAGGAATGTTTTCTACCTTGCATCATGTGAAGAGCGGATCATTTTCCTTTACTTTTTTTTACAAAATTAGTTTTCTCTGCTGGTCTTTTAATGCTACTTTGCACTTGTTTTATGTCTGCTGATCACTTTTATGATTGCCTTAAACTGCAGCACTTTCAATATTTTGCTTTAGACTATTTTTGTTTTATTACCACTGATTTTTATTCTCCCTCACCCCATAAACTAATCTAGGAATATATTGAAGGGCATTATACATCCCTAAAATAACTGAATTAAAATAGAGCAGTTGCATCCATTTTGGTATCTTTAACTGACAGTTCGGTTTACTCTGGCAGACAGAAATTTGGCAAGTGAAATTGTTTCTGACAAAGATCTAAGAATGTGAAATATTGCATCTGCTTAACCCCTTGCCAGTTGTGCCAGTGCTAAAGCAGCAGATGTGTTGGATTATAACTCCCATCATTCCCAGCCAGTATTGCCACTGGCAATCCAACATATCCGACAGGTACAGCACTGGGGAAAGGTGGTGGGTTAAAAGGAGAGGAGGGTCAATGCCCATTTAAAAATTATGGCAATTCTTGGGGAGCTATTTAAGGAAAGAGAAACAGCAAGACTTTGGTATTGGGGCTCTCAAGAAAAGAATTTTGCTGGCTGGCTCTGATGTAACTTTAAACAAATTAGTCACCCAAAATCCTAAACTGTTGCTAGATTTAAAATAATGCAAACATCGCCCAAGATGCCAAGGAAATCTTATTATCCTGATGATTTTTAAGTTCTGAAAAGTAAAGTATATGGAGAAAATGCAATATTATGCATACTTGACAGAAATTAATCCAGCTACATTTAAGTGTGTGTAGTGGTGGTAGCCTTAGCGATCTGCCTAAGGCCACAGATTTATCTGGTAGAGCAAGGAATTGAAATTAAATGACATTCAGTTGAGGGGGCAGAACAGTTATCCTGTGCTACTCCTTCTTGATCTACCGGGCAACATATTTCAAGAACCTCTTTGAAAGCCTTGGCAGATACACACATACACACACATCTGCCACTATATAGCTCTTTATCCGTGATGGTCTATCATTTCTCATGGTTCCTCACTATTGTGTTGTCTGTACTGGCCAGGGCTGATGGAAACTGCACTCCAATCACATCTGGAAGGCCACATGACTCCCACCCCTGCCCTGTGGACACAAGTGAGAGAAGCAGAGGAACTGAAAATCCCCAGTTACTGGCTGAAAGAGGAAAAACCCAATTTTACTTTCTTTTAAAATATGACTGATTGCCAAAGCCCATTTGCTCCACTACCATCTGAACAGTGGGAAATCACAGCAGCCTGCAAATGAGCAGTTTAATTTGAAGGAAACAACGCTGGGCTTTTATGGGGTCTCTGTGAAAAGATTTGTTTGTCTGCAGATTTTATAGAACAGGAGGAGAGGAGCCAGCAAAAGGGAAGCAGACTTCTGCACTCAGCAATGTCAGAGCTTAACATAATAGCTAGCAGATGGTTCACACAAAGGCAAACAGCCCTATCTATGTTTAATTTCTAGGAATACCTGCCTGTTCTATGTGGGAAGATCTTCCATTCAGGTTTAATTTTTTTCCCCTTTCTTCAAAGAACTGGTCATTTATTTATTCTTTATTTATTTCCATCCATCAAGTTGTTCCCACCCATCAATGGATTCTGGTGGCTACAGAGGAAGGTAATGTTTGTACAGTAATCATAGGTCACTATGCAGAGGCGCTAGAAAACACATTCCTTGTCTGAGTGGATTCCTGTAGCAGAGGTATGCCAAGCAGTTTAGTCTGAAGTAGGATGCTACACAACAATAAAATTTAGGACACACTCCAGTGAAAGCGGTATGTGCCAGTAGGACAAGGAGGAGAAACCAGTGGCCTTCTAGAGGTTAGTGAACTCTAACTTCCATCAGCCTTAGCCACCGTGGCCTATGGTTAAGATGACAGGTTTTGTAGTTGCACAGCTTCCCTGCCCCTGTTGTAAGAAATTCAAGGCTGGAGCAGCAAGCAGGGTGTGAGGCTGAGACTGAAAGGAAAGAGGTGAGGAAGGAGACCACTTAGTAGGACATGACCAAGGGTTTGGAGAAGTCTTGATGGTTGGAAGAGCACAAGGGAGGTATGTTCTTCCTTGTAAATAACTCTTCGATATTTTTTCTCCTGCGTGGTTTTTAACACCTTGCTTGATGAAGAAGCCAGTGGCGCTTCAAAAGCTTGCAACATGCATATTGTGCATTTTGGTTGGCCCAATAAAGGTATCACTGTTTGGTGGATTTTTGATGTAACTGGTTTTGCTATATGGCCAACATAGCTATCCCTGAATGTCTTCAGATGTGTGTATGTGTATTTTAACTTCAGACAGATTTCTGAAATACGTTTATTTGACAAATTATATTTAGTGTCATCTCTCTGAGCTTTCTTCTTCTAGCTTTCATTTTCTATAGAAGAGCTTTTATGTGAAAGTGACAGAATGCTCCATCTCACTAGTGGATGGAATGCCAAAGCTGTGAAAGGCTGTGAAAGGCTGATAAGGCTATATAGCATTCCTCACTGAAAGAACAGCACAACCCTATGCTTTACATGTCAACAGAGCTGAGCTCCATTGAACTCAATGAGACTGAATGACAAGTGAGAGGATATAGGATTTCAGTCTTAGGGAAAGCGGTGAGTGCTGGGGACCAGCTTAACAGAGCCACTCATTGCTCAAACGTCCTGGGCATCCTGACCTCTCAAACTGTATTTGCAAATGTCAGGAGGGTATTTTTAGCAGGTGGCATGGTAGTTCACCCACCTCTGCTCTATGTAATTGCCCGTTGCACGTTTCGTGCTTGAGTCACTGACTGTTCCTGGCATTTGTCTCCAGGTTTTATTTCAAGATTATTTACTAAGTGACAAGAAAACAGGGGACAAGGACTTAGCTTGGCACACACACATGCTTACACACCTGTCTTAAAGGATCTCTGATCTGTTCCAAGTAAGTTGCTGCTTTAAAGGGTTTGGAGACAGGGCCAGCCCTACCATTAGGCAGAACATAGCCAACTGCCTCTGGTTGCTAATATGGGAGGTAATGAAAGAACAGCAACTTTTTTCGTTATTTAAATTGAGAAGAAAAGGAGGGGAGAGATACTTATGGGATTTGCTGCCTCAGGTGCCAAAGGAACTTGGCTTTGATGGGAGGGCATTTGTTGCTCCACATCCCTAAAAGGAAAAGTTATCAAATTTGCAGATGACACCAAATTAGGAGGAGTAGCTAATACCCCAGAGGACAGGATCAAAATTCAAAATGACTTGAGCAGACTAGAAAGTTGGGCCAAAGCTAACAAAATGAAATTCAACACAGAGAAATGTAAGGTACTGCACTCAGGGCGGAAAAACGAAAAGTACAGATATACGATGGGGGACACTTGGCTGAATGAGACTACCTGTGAAAGGGATCTAGGAATCCAGGTGGACCACAAGTTGAACATGAGTCAACAGTGCGATGCAGCAGCTAAAAAGGCCAATGCAATTTTAGGCTGCATCAGTAGAAGTATAGTGTCTAGATCAAGAGAAGTAATAGTGCCACTATATTCTGCTTTGGTCCGGCCTCACCTGGAATACTGTGTCCAGTTCTGGGCACCACAATTCAAAAAGGATGTGGAGAAACTGGAGCGTGTCCAAAGGAGGGCAACTAAAATGGTGAAGGGTCTGGAAAGCAAGCCCTATGAGGAACGACTTAGGGAGCTGGGGATGTTTAGCCTGGAGAAGAGAAGGCTGAGAGGTGATATGATAGCCGTGTTTAAATATTTGAAGGGATGTCATATTGAGGAGGGAACAAGCTTGTTTTCTGCTGCTCCAGAGACTAGGACCCGAAACAATGGATGCAAGCTGCAAGAAAAGAGATTCCACCTCAACATTAGGAGGAACTTCCTGACAGTAAGGGCGGTTCGACAGTGGAACACACTCCCTCGGAGAGTAGTGGAGTCTCCTTCCTTGGAGGTCTTTAAGCAGAGGCTGGATGGCCATCTGTCGGGGATGCTTTGATTGGGAGTTCCTGCATGGCAGGGGGTTGGACTGGATGGCCCTTGTGGTCTCTTCCAACTCTATGATTCTATGATTCTATGATTCTATGATTCTATGGTACATGGCTGATGGAGATGCTCTTGAAGAGCCTTCCATCCATGTGGTCCTTCCTTTAGTCCAAGAAAGAGTTTTGAAATGCTTTTTTTTCTGGACTATAGCTCCCAAAATCCACCAATTAGCATGACCAATGGAAACTTTCCCATACATAACTAAAAAAAGGAAAAAGACTGGATTAAAGCACATACTGCACAAGCTCTGCACCGAACTGTTTCCTTTTCAGAAGGACATGCAGGAACACAGACACACAGAATTGCAAACCATCTTCCCTTAGAAATTCTGAAATGAAAAGAGATCATCCAGGTGCCTTTCTGAAATGCCGACCTATTTAAAATTCCTTCCCATATGAAAATCTGGATATTGTTCTCCAATCATATGGTGAATGTATGGTCACACAATAGATGAGTGGCAACCCCCCCAAAAAAACCCTGAAGCATTATAATGAACAGCAGTAAACCATCATTCTCTCCCCCACCACCATCTGCATTGGGTTTGATTACCTTCTCAGATAATTTCCATTGCTGTTCCCCATTTTGACTGGGATCTTAGTGGTTTACTTTTTTATAGATCTTACAAATATTTATAACACATAGCTAATAGAATGCATTCATGTCACCTTTCTGAACAGATCTCACAAAAGACATATTTGTTTTCCCAAAGTGGATGGGCTGGTACACCCAAGCTGTCCCTACTTTTAGGTGGAGTGAAGCAAATGCCTCAGATAACAGATGCTATGCAGCAGTGACAATAGTTTCTCGGCTTTTCCTCTGAGCCTTCAGCAATTGTCCACTTATATTTCAACAATGTTGTTGTGTGGGCCACATTCCTTGTTATATTCCTCACCTGTATACTTACCTGTGGTGAAGGATGCCATTAAATTGCCAGTATTTAACTGATAGTCCAGCCAGCTTCTGGGGCCTACCCCAGAGTCTATCTCTCTGGTTGTCTGACCAACTGCCTACCTAATCCACCCATCCATCTAAGTGAAAACTTCAGTTTACTGCAGTTGGTAGAAATAAATAGCTTTTAGTACTCAAAGTTTTCATGCTTTATTCTTTGCACTGTGTATTTCCAGAACTGGAGCTGTAAGAAGTGACCTGCTTTATATTCCACTGGCTGAACAGAGGAACTTAGCATGGAGGCTGAAGGCACCAAGGAGCAGCAAGAGACCCAGACGATCAGTGAGCTGAAGCAGAAGGAAGAGTCAGAAGATACTCAGCTCATATCTAAGGGAAAGAGTGAATCAGGAAAAGCAGCGGATGCTGGGAATGAAGATTCTGGAGAGAATAAGACAGAGAAAGCCCAGGCCCCTGGGAAGGAAGCTGCTGGGGAGAATGAGACAGGGAAAGGAGAATCTGCTGGGAAGAGTGAAGCAGAGAAAACAGAGGATGCTGTGAAAGAAGGTGCTGGAGAGAGTCAAGCAGGGAAAGAGGCAAAGGAGGACAATGAGATCGCCCAAAAGGCTTTAGGGAGTGAAGAGGGAGAGGAATCTGAAACCAGAGAAAAAGTGAAAGAAGTCAGGGAAAGTGAACAAGCACAGACTGAAGAAAGAGTGGTCCTGGGTGAATCTGGAACAGAGTCCAAGGAAGAAGCTCATGCTTCTGGCGCAGCAGAAGAACCCCAGGCAAGAAAAAGAGAAAAAGCTGATGCTGTGGAGAAAAATGGCAGTGTTTCCAGCAGAGAGGTGGGAACAGAGCGTATTTCGGGTTCGGGTTCTGGCTCTCCAGTTCTTTGCTGGAGTGTTCTGTTCTCTTAACACTTCCTTTCAAGCACAGACTGAGTACAGTTTCCCATTTCCCATCACACATACTTTAGACTCCTCCAGTTTCTATAATCCTTTCTGGATCTATGGACAAAGGCAAAACATAACCACCTACATCCCATCCAGAATTACCAATAGCATGGTTAGCTAATGTGACAGTTTCTTTCCTGTATACACATTTGCACATACATTCACATAAAGACCCACAGAGCGATTGGTGTATTTCTTGATCTGTTGCATGTATTTATGGTGGTTTTACATTAATATTTGTCTTTTAGACCATGGCAGGAATTCTGTATCAGAGTAAGGGGGGTTGCAGACTGCCAGAAATAGTGTGAATTCAGTCCACTTTTAGGGTTAGGGTTAGAGTTAGGGAACCATGGGAACTGTATTTTATTGTGGCATCAGAGTTGTCTGACAGAGAAGGCTCAATGTCTCAGAAAAATAACAGTTCCCATGATTCCCTAGCACTAACCCTAACCCTAAAAGTGGACTGAATTCACACTATTTCTGGCAGTCTGCAACCCCCCTTAAGTAAATCTAAGTAACGTCTGGCCCAACCCCACCAAACCTGATGGAAATGTCATTCACCTGTGCTCTGATCACTGGCAGGATGGACCTCCTCATGTAGTTAATGCCTAGTAAAGTAGGTTGGAGGAAGTTATGATTGTGGCAATAGTGTCAAAATTGTGATTAAGTAGTAATTGTGAATATGGAACACATACAGATGAATAAATCTAAACTGTTCCGTATTCATAATTCTATAGTCAGCCCTCCATATCATGGATTTTTTATCCATGGATTCAACCATCCATGGCTTGAAAATATTTTTAAAAAAATATAAATTCCAAAAAGCAAACCTTGGGGAAAAGGAAATCCAGCATGGTTGAATGACATTTCCATCAGGATGGGAGGGGGGGGGGGGTCAGGCAAGGAGAAGTTACTTCATTATATTTAACTAGGTAGCTGATACAGAATTAGGTTCATATTTTCATTAAATTGGGGCTGTATATATAGGATGAGGCACAGGGCTTCCCAGCTGAAAACTGGAGAGGGCTCATGTAGTTTTAATGGTTGTGCAAAAGAGAGAATTTCAGCAGATATTGCTTGCTACCTGGTTACATGATGCCTGCCAAAATTCTTTCTTCTGCACAAACATTGAAGTACAGGAGCCCTTTCAGTTTTCAGCCTGGCAACCCTAGGCATTATGCTCTAAGCTAGACATTGGTAAAAAGGAAGACAAAGTGGCTTCTTTGTAAACACCAGGACACAACACATGTATCCTAATTGGGCAGGGGTGTGGAAGGTGCAGACCACAGGCCTCCCGAAGCCCCCCAACCCTTTTTTTTTTGTTTTTTTTTTGTTCCAGAAGCTCCCTTGGACACCCTAAAGCCCCCAAACTCCTATTTTTAAAAATAATTTTATTAGATAGAAATTAAAGTATAAAGGTTCCAACAAATTCTTGGAAACTTTATGGATTCAAGGCATCACACAATGCTAAACTGAAAATGAATTGTGGTTGATCTCCTCACTCCCCACCCCTTTTGTGTGCCTAGGGCCAAACTGGCAGCACTTCTGATGAGCCTCTCTCACCCGGAACAGAGGAGGAAGAGGAAGAATATTGGCCAGAATTTTCTCCCAGTTCTCCTGATGAGAGTCCACAAAGCCCCACGGAGCTCAAGAGCATGGAAACAGGTGAGGAAACTCCTTCAGCCCATTGAGACATATGAGAGTGGAGGAAAAGATTAGAAGATTATCATTTGAAGGTTACACTCTTGATTTCTTGGTTGGAATCATACCTGCCATAAAATCTAGAACCCTGAGAAATTCACCTTTCATTTTAAGCATGTGTGCATACATGCTTCCAAAATGTTTCTAGTCCTCATGATTCTGAAGAAGCAGCTGAAACCCTTCAGAAATTGGACTACTCGAACAAGTCTGCGTGTGGCCCTCTATGGCAGTACCCCGCATGGTTATCGGTCACTTACTACTACTATGATGATGATGATTTCTCTAACTGTAGTACAGCTGACAGTTCTGAGAGGAGTGATGGAGAAGCATGGGGTAATTATGATTTATTCAAAGTGTTTATTAATCACTTTCCTGCCACTAGGGCTCCCAAAGTAATGTACAAGAAAATATATTGTAAAATATTCCATGGAGAAGCTTGGGATTATTATTATTTAATTATTCAAAGTATTTATTGATTACTTTTCCTGCCACCAGAGCTTCCAAAGCAATGTATAGAAGAAATGTAGAAGAAAATATATTGTGAAGCATTCTTGAAAAGTATTATATGAATACATGAATAAGCCTTCACTGTTCAGCAGATATGGGATCAGTCACAGTTGTTCATCATCTCCATACATGACCAGTTCCAAAGTGGATGAAATTTTTAATAGTGTATTTTTCTGTAATTCTGTCTAGGCAGTACCACCTCAGGTCCAAGCGCATCGGAAGCTGCCACAAGAGACACTACCAGGCAAGGCAAACTCTTTCTTTCCTAGATTACCCATCACCTCTCAGGGTTGGGGAACCTGTTTTTGTTTTGTTTTGTTTTGTTTTGTTTTGTTTTGTTTTGTTTTAAATCCAGTTCTCACTAGCCCTCTTTTCAATAGGCAAGACATGATGGGAAGAGTAGTTCATCAGTATCATGGGGGCAAAGAAGTTTTGGAGACAACATATAGAAAGCAAGATGAGAAAATGATCTCTATATTTTACCTAGTTCCAGAATGGAAATGTATAGTTACTATTTCTCATACAACCCCTAGTAAAATATTGAAACCCAGGTTCTCAGCCTCTTATTATGGTCCCCTTTAAACAGATGGCAAAAACATTTCAGTGTAACTAATGGAAGACAGGCAAGCCAGTGTTAAGAATGCTGGGATTTGGGGGATCCAAGTTCAAGTCCATAAAAGCTGGACCCACGTAAAAGTTTTGTTGTGAAGACAGAGTTGGGTGGGGGAGAGCAATATTTGTTTCCTTGAGCTTATTGGAGAAGAGGTGGGATATAAAGGTCGCTGATATATAACAGCATTCCCTTTTGTCTTGGGTCCAGGCGCTGGCCCTCTGAAAGAAATGGATGGAAACTTGCCCATGTAAAGGGCATAGGCTTGAGATCATAAGGCGACAATAACTACTGTACATCAATAAGGAATTAACACAATGACAGCAACGCCTATCTCCTCAGAACTAGCAGCCAGTAAAGCTCCTAAGATACTTCTCCTGAGAATGGACAAGTTGCCCTTCTCTTGGCCACCATCCTGGCCTCTCCTTCTCCCATTTTTAGAACCACTCCATTTATTACCACCCCTTCAATTGGCGCTCCCCCCCCCACCTATCTGTGATTTGCTTTTGGTTCTTAGCAATGAAGCAGCTGCCAAAGGGAATCAAGAAGAGCAGCCACAGCCTGTACCTGAGGGAATAGCTGACACCAAGGAGAAAAAGAAGAGACCTGCATTGGACAGGAGGGAAATAACAAGGCCTCGGATGCCGCCCAGAGCTCAGTCCCGCAAGGCCATTATGGAGAAGTTTGGAGGGTAAACCTGTGATGACATCTCTATTAAAATTCTTATTTTGGCCCTTTTCTTTCTTTTCCAATATTTCACCCTCCTTGGGGAGCATACAAGCTTCTTTCCTTTAGTCACAATGACAACAGGCATTTTAATAGCAAACCTAGAGCCCAAGCCCACAAGCTTTTACTAGGTTCAAGTTAGGCACACAGGAGGCTAGTTTTAGGTGTTTTAGACTTTCCTCACATTCACTGTCAGAGAGCTCTGGTGCCTCAACAAACTATAAATCCCATAGGATTGAGCCATGGCTGTTAAAGCGGTGTTAAACTGCATTAAGTCTGCAATGTGGTAGTAGCCGTTGGCCTCATCTCTGCTTTTTTCCTGCCAACAAGAAAAGACCTTTTTATTTAGGCAGGCCTAAATAAGGTTTTCTTAATAGAGGTGCTATGTTTTTATATTCATTATTTTGTTTTAAATGGTTGTGAAGTGCTTTAAATTAATGTTTTCTAATGGGAATACTCATTTAAAATATTTTAGTAGTAGCGTATAAATGGTTCTAGCTATATTTTGCTTTCCTCTATATTGTAGGTTGCCTCAAGTTCCATGTTGGGAGAGAGGCAAGATAGAAATTAAATAAGACAAGAAACTATAGGATTGGTGACAACACCTGGCACCCTTGATAGCTACCAGTGCCCAAGCTGGGCTCATGGCCAACACCTGTTTTGGAGCTTCTTTAGATTTCTTTTCTGATTTGGTACTCCAGGCAAGAGAAGTTGTTTTTGTGGACTACATCTCTCCGAACCT
The DNA here is from genome assembly GCA_026167975.1 of Phrynosoma blainvillii. Taxonomy (NCBI): domain Eukaryota; kingdom Metazoa; phylum Chordata; class Lepidosauria; order Squamata; family Phrynosomatidae; genus Phrynosoma; species Phrynosoma blainvillii. Next base: position 313,374,558 of record JANUYF010000001.1, read on the forward strand.
CTCAGCTAGAATAGGCATTGTAACTATAATCTAAAACAATAATGTTTCTAGATTCTGCTACAAGCAACACCAAGTGGTTACATCTAGCCACACTTTAATTTCCCACAGTGCTTGGACCTATTGTTGCTGTGCAGCATTATGGTAAATGTAAAGAGCAGCTACCCCATCTGCTCTGTGCTTCTTGGAGTGATGCCACTGAAACCAGGTAAACTCATGAGAAGTCAGTGATGCCGGGGGGGGGGGGGAACACAAAATACTTTTGTCTAGGGCCCCCTTAGACCTTGAATTATCTTTGACAAAGAAGTTCCTCTTGGAGAAGACGGATGAATAAATTAACATGTGCATAAACAGCCTAGATATTGGCTATTGAGTCTGTCTAGTAGAAAAGAAAGAGAAAAAACAAACTGAATTATTTGAATCCTATATGTTCTTATTTATGAAGCATGTTTTGTTTGTTCTCCTTTAACATGCACTTTATCTTTAATTTTGGTTACTTCTGAACCACAATCCTCCTCTTTCTAAAGGGCTGCAACTGGGCCTGCCCCCAACATCAAGAGGACAGGAGGGGCAAACACTGTAAAGACCATGTTGCTGGAATGGTGTCGGGCCAAGACTCGTGGCTATGAGGTAAGAAAAACTTGAGAAATGGGAACTCAACACACATCCCCACAAGTGCTCTTCACTTTATGATCCTACTGTTTCCCTGGAACAAATTGGGCATATTTGTTTTCTCATGATTATAGTGGGAAGGGACAGCATTATCTGCATATCTGAAAGTAGGCTTAACAGCTTTTATGAAATATTAAGACCACACTCTCATGTATGATTAAGTGGGAATCAGTCTGACTGAACTCAGTGGCATGTCTATAGAAATGTGTATATGGAATGGGGTTTTTAGAGGATTTAACTGGAAAAGCTATTGCATCCACAATTGAAGGTCATGGAGCTGAGTTGTCTCCATCACTATCATCATCACCACCCCTACAAAAAATGTACTGTTTAGGTGCTGCTGTCAACTTGACTATAGGTTGGCTTTTATCATATTTGGTTCAGCTCTATATAATCTCAGAGGCATCCCCAACTACAGTTTGAGGCCCTCTGCCTTCCATAAACAGATTCTACCATGTTTCTGGTCCCAAGGTATATCATTCCGTACACACAGTTGACTTAAAATGCTGTAACAGAATAACAGTTTCCAGGGTCTAGTCTGGTAGCTTTAATACATATTATTCTGTTGGTGTTCTTGGATAACTATGCAGGGACATGGGCGATTTTCTCACTATTGTTATGTGTACTGCTTACTAGGGATTGACTAGGGATGGTTTTACTTTGTCTTCTTCTTTTTTAAAATTCTTCCCATCCCTTGTTTAAAGAACTTTTAAAAATTTTAAAAATTGGACATTATGAAAACCAAAACCAACATTTCATCCACACTAGCCCCAACTGCATACCAATGGTTCCTTCCTATTCTCTTGTATTTTATGTTGAAATTCATCCTGAGGGTGTAGCAAGGAGATTAGACCTACAATTCAAAGTTCCCTTCATCTAAGTCCCGTATGTTAGCTTCAGTTTCTCTCCTCTCATCTGCCTTGTCGGAATAAATAATATTTATGTATGTAAGAGATTTCTAAACTATCCTTCAGTAGAATTGACAGGGCAATTAGTGTAAAACAGAACTGTTAAAATATAGAGCAAGTTAAAACAATACAATACAGAACCAGTGAGAAGAGCAGAGTAGATGAAGGCATCATTAAAACCAGCTCCAACCCTGTTTCAGAATGGCCAGACACTTAATGCACTGATCTGCCACACGGTGGAAGCCTTACTGAAGAGCAAGAGCTGAGTTCACATGACATTCAATGTGCCACCATCAGTATTGTGTGAGGACTGAAAAACATTTCCTAGTAAGAGTGAGAAATCTGTCTTGAACAAGGACTTCAACACACAAGGAGCTTTATTTTATTTTATTTTATTTTATTTATTATTTCATTTATTGGATTTATATCCCACCTTTCTTCCAAAATGAGATTCTTGTTTCTCTCCCCCACCATGAACCTAACAAGACGGTCCCTCTCCCCCATCCCCATGTTGTTACTAGCAATGCTACTTGCAGTACAAGAATACAATCGGCATGAGGATTAAATCAGGGGAACAAAGGGTCAATCCCTCCCCCTTGCACTCTGCAGTTCCAGTTCAGAACAGAGCTGTTGCCTCTAGGTTGCTATTAATTTTTTAAACAGCTCTCACACAATATTATAGAAATGCATTTAATGTCATGTGTACTTAGGCCCTGGGTGTCTGTGCATGAGGCACATTGAACATACTAAAGGCACTTCACATTTGCCAAGTGGCATCATTTCTTTACATCTACCACTGATTTTCAATGGGGTGTAAATAGACTGCTCCCCAGGCTATGGTGACGTTTTCTTCTTGTCTATCGCCTTTGGATATATTTAGCAAAGTCCTCAAAATGATAGTGCTATCGTAGACACTGTATCAGAACACAGTAAAGTCTTGCCATTTGCAAACACCACACCAGGTGGGAGGAACCGTTTTTTAAAAAAACCACACACAACCTGTGATCTTCTTCATTGGGAGGTTACTGGCAGGATGTCCAATTCATGGGATTTTCATTCACATTTATTTTTAAACCTACGTATCTTGTATTATTACAACAATGTGTTCTTCCTGGGAGTGAAAACATGCACAAATGCTTCATGTTCTATTAGATTATTCACTATTATGCTTCTGTTTCAAAGCATTAACTAAAAATATCCTACAGCTGATTTGGAAGAGAAAAGGGGTGTTTGAAATATTTCTTGGTTTAAAATTTATTTCACAGATACCTAATGACCATTCATTCATAACATTTTAGGGTCTAGGTTTCACAATCTTGGGGTTAATCATAATAATGATGATCACATTCCTAGATATTATACATTTTGCTCCCAGCCACATCATTTCATATACTGCAGAAGTAGCAATTATTTGATTGGCATAAGTGCAAGTTAGGAAAAATCTGTCTTTTCCAGCCAGTATTTTTATGTCCATCCAAGACAGTTCCAGATACTTTCAGGGTGGACAGACAGATGCATGTTCTCATATATCTTTAAAAACAGGCATACAGATGTTTTAATGCCAAAATATTGATTTACATAGACTTTCCCCAACCTTGTGCCCTCCAGATGTTTTGGATTACAATTCCCATAATCCCTTTTCAACTTGACCAATGATTTAAATTTAAATTGATAGCTAAAATATATAAGATCTTACTCCAACGGGAGACGGAGGATGAGCAAGTAAAGGACTGCATGATACGATGGGTGCAAGACTTAGGTACACCAATATATATGGAAAAGTGGGGAAAAATATGGAAATCTAAAATAAAGTACACACTTAATTACAACATGAAAGAAAGCTTTTACAAACTTCAATACAGATGGTACCTTACTCCGGTAAAAATGGCTAAATTTAAAGATGATAACAGAAACAAATGTTGGAAATGTCAGAAATACAAAGGCACATTCTTCCATATGTGGTGGCGATGCCCGGTGGCAAAAAAATACTAGGAGACAATTCATAATGAAGTTCAAGATATCCTCCAAATAAGAGTTGAAAAGGATCCAAAATTATACCTACTAGGCATAATGAATGACACAATAGAAAAGAAATATGGCAAAGTTTTTTTTTTACATGCTGACAGCAGCAAGAATTACATATGCCTCCACCTGGAAGGACAACAAGCCGCCAAAGACAATGCAATTGCTTTGGAGACTCTTAGATCTCATAGAAATGGACAAATCAACACAACAGCTTAAAAATAAACCTTATGATAAATTTAAATGGACAACTATAATAGAAAAGATATATAAGAAGATACAAAATTTGATAAAAATAGAATAAGATACGTCGGAATTGTATTTTATTTTATTACATTTTATGTTATCTCACTTTCCTAAAGGAAGGGGGGGAAATGAACACAGAAAACTACAGCGAATATTAATATATATTATTTCTTATCTGCACATTCATATATAAGATATTGACAGATATTCTTATTATAGGATGTTGTGTGTATATAAATATTTATAACAAAGGGTCAAAAACTTAATTTATTTCTATCATGGAAACAGAAAGGTAAATAAGCATGACAAATATCTTGGGTATAGGCAAGAAGAAGTTATTTTATGTTTTTTGTTTTGTTTTTTGTTTTTGTATTTTTAATTTTGTTATCTCTTTACTTAAATTAATAAAGAAATTTTAAAAATTCCACTCAGGGCTGATGCCCACAAAATGACCCAGGACCAAATTATTTTCCCATAGCTTTACTTTCCTCACAGGATTGTTGTAAAATGTACAATGAGAGAAGAGCTCATGCATGTGACCAAAATGTTTGGAGAAAAGGAGCAAAACAAAATGTGGCATATACTAAGTATGAATGTATGCCTGCATTTGCAATAGCTCCAAGACTGTGAAACCTGAAACTTGGAAAGCATACTTGGGGTGTGTGCATTTTGGAGTTGTGTATTTCTTTTTTAAATAATTAATTTCAATAAATTTACATAAGACTATAGACTACAGTACCATCTTTAGTCACTAGGCGGTAGAATTCACCAATTAGTACAAAAGGAAAGGATGCTGAAGTTAGGCCATTTCTCCAGAGAGTCTCTAGGCAGCTCCGGTTGGGCCAAAGGCATGAGAAGGGAAACAGCATGCCAGGCACAGCTTTTGCATTCCTCAGCAGGGCCCCCAAATTCTTTAAAAAGTTAAAATTTAGATACAGACAGAGAAAAGCTCCTGGTGTCTGGTAATAATAGAAAGTGAACAGGCAGAAAGACTAAGCAGGCACTAAGAAAGAGGTACCACAGGACCAGTGAGAAAGAAAAGGAGTTTGAGAGAAAGAGCAAGGGTAGATCACATGGGTAAATGAGCATGTAAGGTGGGTGCAATGGTGTGTGTGTGAGGGGAGAAGGGCACATGAGTGGGTGATATGAGTGGGATGATGGGCACATGCATGGGACAGAGAAAGCTCCAAGTGAGTGAGTGAGGGGTTTCTAACCTGGGTGGAGAATGGTGGTTTTGCTGTTTAATAATAATAATGCAGACAATGTTCCTAAAAAGAAGAGCTTGTAACAGCTGCTCAGTGTGCATGTGTATCTCTATATGTAAGAGAAAGCATAAGGAGAGGAGACCTGTCCCAATTAATGTTTCTCTTTCTCATCCCAGCATGTAGACATCCAGAACTTCTCTTCCAGCTGGAGCAGTGGCATGGCTTTTTGTGCCCTCATCCACAAGTTCTTCCCAGATGCCTTTGACTATGCTGCTCTTGACCCGGCAAATCGTAGGGAGAATTTTACCCTGGCTTTCTCCACTGCTGAGTGAGCATCCCCTCCAAGAGACCTCAAATATAAAGCAGATTGGGATTGCTGGGAAAGAGTGTGTAGGTCTTAAAAGGGACCCGAAGCTTTATCGAGCCAACCTCTCCCATAGGAGAGTATTTTAGAGGTGGAGAGTATTTTAAAGGTGGAGTGCCGCCCCCAAGAAGACACTTTCTGCAGCCACCTAGTTTTGAAAATGGGGAAACCTGAAACTTGGCCTCATAGGATAATCATATCACAAAAGCAAGTGAAAGCAGGCAGACCTCAGACAGTTGGGACCCCAAGCCATGTAGAGTTTTGAAGGGAAACAGTGGGACTTTGCATTGTGTTTAAAAACTGCAGTTGTTTAAATACTAACAAGGAATGTTCTGCACAATCAGTGCCAGTCAACAATCTAGTCTAAGTATTTTGGACCAACTCTGAAGTTTCTCTAAAGTCTTCTAGGGCAGCCCTGTATACAACATATTACAATATGGTTGTTATGAGAATATGGATAACAGCTCCCAGCTATCCTTGTCCAGGAGGGACTTCAGCTGGCAAAAGAGAAAAAAAGCTTTATGCCACAAATGCCACATAGGCATTCACACAGAAAGCAAGATTTAAAAGTACACAAGTTCTCTCAGACCATAGTAGAACCTGATATTTCAAGAAGAGAATACAAACTTCTTCAAAACAGGTCCTTCTCCCCCTGTCTCTACCCTTGCACAGGATTACCAAAGCTGTTTCAGGGCCCAGGCCAGGCCAGGAACCAGACTCAAATGGAAGAAGACAGTCATTTTCAACCAATAAATTATGCAGTCATATTCTTACACACACACACACACACACAGAGAGAGAGAGAGAGAGAGAGAGAGAGAATGAGAGAGCTTGAGCATCCTGGCTCCAAAAGAGGAATATTTTCATTTGGCTAAGTATTCCAAATGTCCTTCTCTCAGACCACAGTAGAGTTTTTAGGAAGTGGGCTCAAAAGTGCTTCCTTTCAGATGGTTGATATCACCACCCTTCTCTCACAAACAGACACTAATCATTGACTGTACCTAACCAACCAACCCTCTTCTATTAGCTGTTGTAAAAAAGAAAAGGCAAAGTTTAAGCAAACTGTCAACAGATGACACTATCCAAGCCAAAGTCAATAATTGAGACTCATCCAATGAAAGATGACTAGGCAGTCCTCTAGCCATGGAAACTGGCATACATGAAAGAAAGTGCTGACTTCAGACCACAAAGTGGAGACTCAACATGGAGCTATAGCCAGTGATGGAGTTGTGGACAATGATTGAGACCTGGCACAGGTTCACTGCATGCCCTGAAGATCTAGGGGATGTACACTATGTTTTTGGAACTCAGAGGTTGGAAACATTTTACTTTTCGGCCTACAGCTCCCAGAATCTCCCAGGAACTGACCGTGCTGGTTATCAGATTCCCAGATTTATACAAAAATGTTTCCAAGCTGTGGCTTTAGGCTGATACAGACGTCCCAAAAGGGGTGGTACAGAGACCCCACTGGGAGTGGCGGATCAGGGCCACGGCAACCACACACTGCAGCCCCGATCCTCCTTTTTGCCACCCCCAAAAGAGCAGGAAAATGCTGCTCCTTTTGGGGGTGCCAAAAAGCTGCCCTTTCAGCCACGGTGGTGGCTTTCTTGCGCCTTTTGGCGCGAAACCCAACTCCACCCCCAGGCTGGCCCTTTGTGCCAGACTGCAAAGCCCCTAAATCATTTATCTACCGGCAATATGGCATAAAGTATAGATCTAATCTTAATTTCATATTTCAGGACTGAAATACTTCTTTGGAGGAGTGGGTACAGAAATACATGAAAAAAACACCATGGTCTTTCAATAGTCTACTACATTAAAGGCCACTTATGCTGTGGGCACATAGTGGTTATGTGGCAGACACATAGTAGTTATTACTGTTGGAAGAATTATACATGGCATTCTCTTTTCCCTCTTTGGTTAGATAGGGACTTCCTCCCTGCCCCCTCTCTCATTCTATCTATCCATTTAACTGACTCTAAACTGTCACCTCTCAGTCTCTGATACAGTAACTGCCTCCTCTAAGGCTAAGATGGAGTAACAGTCTCTTCCTGCTATATTAACACCAGTTAGATTAGGTTTTAGTTTAGTTTATGTAAATATTTATTAAAGCCATTATTGTTTGCTTTTAAACCACAAACTACATCTTTGTTGTTTTTGAGTTAGTCTTTATTCTTTAGGAAAGCCTATTAAAATATAGTCTGACCCACATTTTTTGCTGCTCTGCTGATGAAAGCTGAACTCTAATCAATTTAATTTTTATACCTGCATATTTTAGTTTACCTTTAAAAAGGTTAACACCCTGGGAAACTAAAATTGCACTCTACATTTTTGGGTTATGGTCCCAGAAGGGGTCCCAGTTTAGACACAGTGAGGTCTCAGAAGAATTTCCAGATTATTTTTAGGCTGCTTCTCCTGAAGATACTGACTTCAAGAAAAATGTTTTTCTACTCAAATAATAGAAAATGGCTTCAACTAATTCTGAGTCCATAACGATTACTGAAATACTAACTGGAACAAATTATATAATGTGGTCATGGAAAATGCAAATGTACTTGACTACAATGGGACTATTTAAAATAAAAGAAGCAGAAATACATTAACAACAGTTTGATGAAAATGCAGAAAAGCAGCAGCTTATATTTGCTTGTCTATAGATCCCAGCATTGCTTACCATAGTCGAGGTTTGACTGATGCAAAACAAATGTGGGACAAACTACAGAAAGTATTTAATTCTACAAGTACTTCTAATCAAACAGCAATCATGATCAAAGTTGTTAACACAAAGCTGCATCATCTCAATATTTAAATCAGCAAATTAGTGGATTTATAACAACTTTGTCTGGAATTACAGCAGCTGGAGAATCTTTTCCAGAACATGCAAAACTTGGACTGTTTTTGGCAAGTCTTCCAAAATATTATTCTCCAATAATCAATGCTTTACAAGTTAAAGGAGATTTTTTTGCAAGATGTTGTTGCTCAAATTGTTGAATTTCAAAATAGGCAAAACTTGATGGAAAGCAACTATGTTACAAAAACAACAGAAAGAAAATTAGTTCAATTTGCTGCAGATGGTTTCAAAAAACCTCCTTTTTTGTGAATCAAATAGAAGTAATGTTAATAAGTCAAAGACTAGAGCTGAGCTGCAAAAGCTGCAAAGTAAGGGACTAGATACTAAAAGTAAAAGCAATTTTAAGAAAGAACCTTTTAATCCTAAACAGAAATCTTCCAGTCATGTTGATATCGGTTTGATTCAACAACAATTATTTCAAATTGCTGGAGATAAATATAAAAACCAAATTTTTATTAATAGTGGAGCAAGTGCGCATTACTTCAACAGCAAAGAGTGGTTTGTTGATTTTTATGCAAATATAACTTTTCCTGTCTATCTTGCTGATGGTCAAGAATTTTTTGCACAGGGAAAAGGGACTGTTATTTTGGGGGAAAAAACTTGGTCCTAACAGAATAGGAACTTTAAAAATCCCAGATCTTTACTATGTACCAGATTTGCAAGTCTCCTTTAACAGTGTGTAAACCACAACATCAAGAGGCAACTGTATCAGTTTCAGAAAGCAAACCTGTTTTGGTTTTCATGATAAAAATTTGATTTTTAGAGCAGACTTAGGATCACATGGATATTATCAAATGCAGATTTCACATTCATCTATGAACAGTGTGACCAAATGTAATCACAAAGCCTGTTCAACTTTATGGCATCGCACATAAAGACTGTTCAACTTTATGTTCATCAAAGTGTTGAAAATATTAAGAGATTGGCTAATCAAGAGTTTGCAAGAGACTTTAAATTCAAAGCATGCTCTAACAATGAAAAATGTGTAGAATGCTTGAAAGCAAAATCTACAAGAGCTTCACATCCTCCAGTTACTGTGAGACAATCCAACAAAGCATTGGATTTTTTACATGCTGATCTTTCTAGACTAATGAATCAAAAGTCAGCAGGAGGTAACTCTTATTTTATGACTATTATTGATGATTTTAGCAGATACACATATACATATCTTTTCAGAGAGAAGAGACAAGCTTTTCAAAAATTCAAAGATTACTTTAATTGAGCGTCTAACAAATTTGGCTACAAACCAAAGAGCCTACGCATAGACAATGGAACTGAATTTCTCAGTGCTGAATTTGATGAATTTTTAAAAGAACATGGCATTGAGCATTAGCCCACACAGGCTTATTCTCTGGAACAAAATGGTGTAGCAGAGAGAATGATCAGAACTCTCAAGGAGATGGTAGTCACTATGCTTTTGGAAGCTAATATGCCTAAACACTATTGGTCTGAAGCCATCATGATTGCTAAATACCTGTGTAACCGACATCCAACTAGATCCAAAGATGTAACCCCATTCCAGTTATGGCATGGAGTTAAGCCAAAATTAAATAATCTAAAGGTTTTGGGAAGTAAAGCATTTACCTATATTCTCAAACAGAAAAGAGGCAAACTTGATTGCAGAAGCGGAGAGGGATTTTTTGTTAGTTATGCTAGAAATGGTTACAGAATTCTAAATTCAGATGGATGCACAATAAAATTAACAAGTGCTGTTTATATTAATGAAAGACCACAGCCCAAATCTAATCAAAACTAAGATGTCCATCAAGATTTATTTGCTGACGAAGACTTCCACAAGCATCCAAAGCATGTGGAGTTCTTTCATCTTCCAAAGGTCTTGCATCCAAAAGGGGCTACACCTACAATGGACCAGCCTAATGATGAGGAACCAGACAGTGTTCAAGAATCAGAGCCAAGTATCCAAATTCAGGTGAGAAGATCAGAACACTCCAATAAAGGTGTACTACCTGACAGATTCTCTTATCAAGCCACAGAGGAATTAATTCCAAAACCATCTGATTGGAAAAAGATTGAAGGAATGCCAAAGATAGATTCTGAGAAGTGGGTGCAAGCTGCTAGTGAGGAAATGCAATCTTTATATAAAAACAAGACATAGATTTTGGCAGAATTTCCAGAAGGAAAAAGAGCAATTGGCTGTAAATGGCCCTTTACCACAAAGCTAGATGCTGAAGGGGAGATTTAAAGATACAAAGCATGACTAGTTGCTTATACTCAAAAGTATGGTGAAGACTACAATGAAACTTTTGCTGGAGTAGTCACACACACAGCCATCAGAACTCTCCTAGCTATCGCAGCTTACAAGAAAATGAATGTTCAACATCTGGATGTTTGCACAGCTTTTCTGTATGGAGATCTCACTGAACAACTTTATATGGAACAACCTCCAGGATTCCATATATCTGGTAAGGAACATCTTGTATGCAAATTACAAAAGAGCATTTATAGTTTAAAGCAAGCCACCAGAGCATGGAGTGAGAAACTGAACCAACTTCTTATCAAAGAGGGGTTCACTCCAGGCACTGTTGATAAATGTGTATACAAGAGATTCAGAAATAGATGGACTTACATCACTAGTTATGTTGATGATTTGATCTTGTGCAGTGAAGACAAAGCAGATAGTAAAGAGATAATCCAGCATCTCAAGAAAGAAATTGATATCAAAAATTTGGGAGATATCTCACACTATGTTGGAGTGCAAATATAAAGAAGTAGTGATGAAAGTTTCTTCCAGAATCAAAAGCAAAAGATAATGAATCTTCTGGACTGTCTTGGTCTGAAAGATGCAAATACTATGAGAACTCCAATGGAAGTAGGATTCTTAAAGGACATTAAGAAATCTGAACCTTTGCAAAATGGAGACAAGTATAGGACTGCAGTTGGTAAACTCTTATACATTGCCAACTTCACCAGACCTGACATAGCAAATGTTATTGGCATCTTACGCAGAACGGTCGACTCTCCTACTGAAAGAGACTTCATTGCAGTTAAGAGAGTTGCCAGATATTTAAAAGGAACAGCAGATCACAAACTGATGCTGCCAGCCTGTAACAAACCACAGCTGATTGCCTGCACAGATGCAGACTGGGCGGCAAATCTGGCAAAGAGAAAATCTACCAGCAGAAACCTGATCTCCTATAGTGGAGGAGCTGTAAGTTGGACAAGTAAGAAGCAATCAACGATTACTGATTCTTCTACTGGTGCTGAGTGTATTTCAGCAAAAGCAGCATGTGATGAAATCAAGTGGCTGCATAACTTCCTTCTGGAATCAGAGGTGCATCAAGATTTCACAGAGTGAAAAGCCACTCAAGAAGAACATTGACATTGCATATTATAAAGTTCAAGAAATGTGTCATAATGGACATGTCCAACTGAAATACTGCAACACAAAAGTAATGATTGCAGATATCCTCACTACACCTCTTCCAAAAGATCGGTTCCAGAGGCTACGTGAAGGAATGAAGATCCTTGACAGCAGTCCAAGAGAATGAGAAGGGAATTGTTGGAAGAATTATACATTGCATTCTCTTTTCCCTCTTTGGTTAGATAGGGACTTCCTCCCTGCCCCCTCTCTCATTCTATCTATCCATTTAACTGACTTTCTCTGAAGATTCTAAACTGTCACTCTCAGTCTCTGATACAGTAACTGCCTCCTCTAAGTGTAAAATGCAATAACAGTATCTTCCTGCTATATTAACATGTTAGATTAGGTTTAGTTTAGTTTATGTGAATATTTATTAAAGCCATTATTGTTTGTTTAAACCACAAACTACATGTTTGTCATTTTTAAGTTAGTCTTTATTCTTTAGGAAAGCCTATTAAAATATAGTCTGACCCACGTTTTTTGCTGCTCTGCTGATGAGAGTTGAACTCTTAACAAGTTTAACTTTCATAGCTGCATATTTTAGTTTACCTTTAAAAAGGTTAACACCCTGGGAAACTAAAATTGCACCCCACAATTACCAAACCATTAGAAAAACAAAAGGCACAATGATCAGATGATTAAAGGCAGATGCCATGTCTCAGTTGATCACATTGGTCAGAAGTCCAGTTGAACTAAGGGGCATTGCAGACTGGCTTAAAGGGCTGGCCTGGGGGTGGAGTTGGGGTGGGGCAGCCGCACGCCAGCTTCCCCAACTGCACCCTGACGCCTGACAGCGCGTGGCATCAAGACACTCTCTAGGCACAGCGTGCAGACATGCTGCGCCAAAAGGGCGCAGAAAAGCCACAGCGCCAGCTCTTAGAACAACCTTTTGCAGCCCCCAAAAGGAGCGGCATTCTGAAACTGTAACTTCTGAAATAAAGAAGAGTTTTCCTTGCATCTTTATCTCCTTTTTAAGGTACATGGCAGAAATTAGGCCAGTCTTCCAAAACCAGATAATCTTGTATTTCCTTGCATATATTTTTTTAGATGGACCATGGTTTATATTGCACTCCCTCTCGTTCATCCTGAGTCAGTTTTCCAGAATGGGGTCTTGTTACATTTCAGGTGTGAAGGACTGTGCACTCAAGGAGGGGCCTTCCAGAATCAGTGAGGCTGGGGAAGGTATCAAGGTAACCTGCTCATTGACAATCTCTGCCCGACTTTTCTACAGGAAGCTTGCCGACTGTGCCCAACTTCTGGAGGTGGATGATATGGTGCGCATGAGTGTTCCTGATAACAAATGCATCTACACCTACATCCAGGAACTTTATCGCAGCCTGGTGGGGAAAGGGCTGGTCAAGACCAAGAAGAAATGATGATGGAGGACAGACTTATGCTTGAGCCTGAATGGAAACTTGAGGAATGTTGGGTGGAACAGGTAAGAGGGACTTCATCACCTAGGGAGAGTTATAACCTGAAAATTCTAGGCCACATTAGACTTTTGGAGGTATAGATATTCCTTATAATGAACCCATTTTCCCTCCTACAGTGGGACTATCTCAGAGATATGTGCCTCAGAGGTCAGCTCTGCAAATGAAACCTGTATTTGTCTTTCAAAACCAGTTAAGAGACAAAGCATACTAAAGGCAAATATGTGGGTGAGGATGATCACATGCTATGGCACAAAGACATCTATCACCTCTTGGGGAAACATGTGCTAAACATATCAAGTTTGTCCCACTAAATATTCATAATATGCTTGATAAGAATCAGAAGGGCATGGAACTCCAACAATGGAGATTATCGCACAAGATAAAAAGTGCTAGAAAATGTGACTTACCTCTCCCGAATTCAAGTAAAATTCGGGCTGCATCCGGATCCTATTGCATGGCTTTACCTCTAAAAACGCCATCTAAATGCAGCCCGAGTCACTTTACTTGCTCCAGCGGTCATTTTTCTTTTGTCTCTTTTGTATTAATTGTATTAATATGTATTATTTTATTATGTTGTAGAATGTACACCATTGACAGGCTTATTTTCATCTATTTTTATCTATTTTATTGATTGTATGGACAGTGCTGTGTAAATCAACAGCGCTATATAAATAAAGCATAATAATAATAATAATAATAATAATGTGGAGAAAGAGATCTAAACAGCAGTGATCTTAAGGACATTAAGATTTGAGAGATAATTTTCGGGGGTTGTAAGTTCAGGGATAGCTGTTTTGGTATGAAAGAGGATTTTGGAGTACTAGCAGTGGGATAAGTCAAGAAGAGTTAAATATAGTGGGTAGTGAGTTGAAGTGGGTGCTCAAATGAGGAGGGCAGGGAAGTGTCAAATGGAACCAGTACATAGTAAAGAAAATCACACCTAGGAAGATACCTTTGGAACCATCTTTTTATGTTTCTGTATACATTCAGGATTCATCTTTGTTTGCTTTTCAGAAAGAAGTAACAGAGATACCTCACATAGAGGGTCTCTATTCTGTAGTTTCCTCAATACAGTTGTAAATCAAACCATGGTGGCTTATCCTCACTAGCACTAGATGTCTGCTGCTCACAGACATCTGCTTTTGGGATGTTCAGGAAAGGAATGGGTGCCTCTTGCATGTAGATGCCACTCATCATCTTTAGGAATCCAGTCTCTAGGGAAGCAGATCGACAGTGTCTGTCCCTAAAAGGCATGACTTGGAATAAGCAAGTATCCACAGCAATTACTGCTCCCAATTCCACATCTTACTCCCTTGGCAAATTCTCCTCCAGCCCATGCTGCCATCACATGACTCCATGCAGAGCACCAAATCTATTAAATCAAAATTGTAGCAAGTCAAGACAATTATCCTATACTGTATTTCATTTGAACAAGCTACAGTTCAAGTCCCTTTCACTAAATGAACTGAGAGACAGCAACAACAGCTTTCTTCGTAAAACACAAACGTTCCAAAAGCTTTTAAAACTACAGAGCAAGTCCAGACTAATTCTCTGTATGTTTGCCAGAAAGTAAGTACTACAGTGTTAAATTATGCCCAAGCCAGAAGCTGCAGTCTCACCTGCAGAAGTGCCATGAACTTTGAGGAAACATGGCTAGCATCAGGCTGCTTGGAATAAATATTAGAGAAGGCATAAACAAGATACCAAGAGAGCTTGTGTGATTCCGCTAGTCAGTTTAAACTTTACAGGAAAGGCAAACTCCTGTAAGTGATACTTTTTAGGCTATCATCTTACATCTAGGCAGTTGATTCAGATGTGATAGCTCATTCTGTCTTCTATGATGCCAAGATCCTATAGGAACAAGAGAGGGATGATGGAAACATTCATAATATAGTACTGTATCACAAAGATATTTGATGAGACAAAAAAGACTCTTGCTTACCTTTTCTCCCCTCTCACAGACACTGCTTGCATTTTTAGGAGAAACAGCCTGAACATTATAAACCGGAACCAATGAGGAGTGAAAAGCAGCCCTTTGTGCTAACCAAAAATGCCAGTAAACTGACACTTTAGCTGACAGCACTAGGAGTTTTTCTTCCACAGGCCTTGTTCTTAGCAACTGGTGCACACAGACAGTTTATAAGGAGCAACTGTATTTTCAAAGGGAAAGGAGACCAGACTGAAACAAATAAAAATACCAGGGAAACTGGTAACAAACAGCTGCTGCAGAGAATATTCTGCTTTGAATTTCTAAAATAAGGATTTCCATCTATGTGAGAATGATGGTCTTCATCTTGCGCCGATGTGTAAATGGGTATCTCTACTTACTCATTAGTGAAGGAAAACATTCCACTGTTGCCTCCAACATCCTGTACCAGGCATGGACAAGTGTACACCTCCAGTGTCTCTTTCAACTATA
Organism: Phrynosoma blainvillii; assembly: GCA_026167975.1. NCBI lineage: Eukaryota > Metazoa > Chordata > Lepidosauria > Squamata > Phrynosomatidae > Phrynosoma > Phrynosoma blainvillii. Next base: position 313,390,057 of record JANUYF010000001.1, read on the forward strand.
CATTTAGAGTACTTTAATAACCACTTTAGCTGACATCATTCCATCCTATGGAATCCAAAGATTTGTAATTTTGTAAGGTATTTAAATTCTCTGCCAGAGAGCTCTAGTGGCTCTTGTATGCCTTCAAGTCGTTTCCAACTTATTGCAACTTGAAGGTGAACCTATCAGTTTTCTGAGGCTGAGAGGGTGTGCCTCACTCTAGGTCACCCAGTGGATTTCCATGGTTGAGCATGGATTCAAACCCTGATTTCCAGAGTCCTAGCCCCACATTCAAAACACTACACCATGCTGGCTATACTACAAATCCCAGGATTCCTCAGGATTCAGTTATAGCAGTTAAAGTGGAACTTTAGTGCTACAATTGTATATAGAAGTGGCTGATGCATTTGGCCTACAAATCCCATTGAGTCTAGGCAGCATAGCCAATGGTTAGTGACTACAAGAGTTATAATATTTGGAAGGCCACAGCTGCCCATCCCTGCCCCAGAGGGAGTCCTGGTACTGAAAACAGATTCTGGGGCTAAGATATACTGATTCCTATCTTACACATATAGCCCTGGTGTATTTTAACAAAGCTTGAGAACAGTTCTTAAACTTGCCATATATTGTACACATGGTCCTGGGCAACTGAATCACAAATATATATCCATTCTGAACAAGTTCTGCCAAGAACACGGCATGAGAGGTTTGCCCTAAGTCAGAAATGACTTGAAGGAACACAACAAGAACCACCACAAATCCAGGTACTTAAAAGATGATGACAACTGTATCCACATTTCTGTATAGATAATATCATTCCATTACATTAATATAGCCAGACAACCTTAGTAATGAGAGCTGCAGCAATGCTAGCTACCATGAACATGGATACATTTAGTAGAAGATAGAAAAAGTATTATTAAAAAAATATGTACATATATGTACATATGAAAGAAATTCATAACCCAATCTATGTACGTTTATTTAGAAGTCCCACTTTTTACAGGACTTACTTCCAACTAAAGGCCACAGTCCTATGCACGTCAAGTTGCAACTCTAAACACATATACTGGGAAGTAGCCAGTATGGTGTAGTGGTTTGAGTGTTGGATTATGACTGGAAACCAGGGTTAGAGTCCATGCTTGGGTGACCTTGTAGGTTTTCATGGCCAAGCACAGAAACCCACTGGGTGACCTTGGGCAAGTTGGGCTCTCAGCCTCAGAGCAAGTTGGGCTCAGCCTCAGGGGAGACCAGGGTTAGATTCAATGGCAAACCTCCTCTGAACAAATCTTGTCAAGAAAAGCCTGTGATAGGGTTGCCATAAGTCGGAAACAATTTGAAGGCATGCAACAACAGCAACAAATCCCATTAAACTGACAAGACCTTACTATACCTCAGTGGTAGAGCACATGTTTTGCATGCTAAAGATCACAGATTCAATCTCCAGTACCTTCAGTTAAGCCAGGATAAACACTTGTCTGAAATCCTGAAGAGCCTCAGCCAGTTCTGTTAATAATACTGGACCAGACAAGCTGAAAATTTCACTTTGTATAAGGCAGCTTCCTGTGCTCTTTTGCTTAGGTCTGATCATGTTTCACATCAAATTCCAGTTATTACTAGCAACATGGTTTCATGGCTTCACCTCACTACCCTGTTCCATGCACAGGGCCTTCCTGCTGACTCCACATCACTTCCCATTTCAAAAACCCAACCTTGGACAAAACGTGTCAGTCCAACCAAAGTCACATTTTCACCTCATTTGCAGCCTTTTCCCAGCATGTTTACAGCACTGGTTTAAAGTACACAACAAAAACACAAAACTGCATATGATAGGAAGGAGGAAGAGTAAACAGGTCCCATACAACGCAAGGAGTTTGCCTGTATTTTATTACACTGACGCATGAAATTATATTTGCCCAGTCTTACAACTTCTGGAGGCCTGTTCCATCTCAGATGTAGAGTTTTGTCAACAAGAGCAATCCAAGGTTTTATCAAGTGTGTTACTCTGTTACTATGCAATCTCGACAGAAATCTGTTTCATCCCACACATCTACTGTGAACATACATGGGTGGCTCTCCAGATAGTGGGTATAACAGACAGGCAGAGAAGTTTGCATTGGCCTTTGTTGGCATGGGTCACTTGCTTGGTCGCTTCTCACTGAAATTGCGGGTGTGTTCTTCTGCATTGGCCAGGAAATGCTCATGGTCCTTGGTGAACTCCTTGGCCAAGTCGGCACGCAATGGATAATCTAGTTCAGGGTTATTCACCAATGCTAGGAGTGCCTGGATCACTGTGAGAAAGTAAGGAGGATCACAAATAGGCCTGAGCTCATACCTTCATGCAGAGAATAAAATGAAGTGAACTGGACAGCTCAAGAAGACTCCTTGTCATACCTTGGTCTATTTTTGTGTAAGGTTTCCAATTCTCATCACTGATGATTGGCAGGCACACCTCGCCCATCTCGTCCACATTGGGATGGTAGATCTTAGTCTTGAAAGTTACCTTGGGGGGCTTGAGAGGGTATTCACCTGGAAAAGTGATCTCAATCCGGAATGCCCCTTGATTGTATGGAGGGTCATCCTGGGCACAAAGATAGGAAGGAAGCATGAATCAAGACAAGTTGCTAAGGACTGGAACTTCCTTAGAGGCCCACCTACAAAATTAAGGAGCCCAGGCCCATGGGATCCCTTTCTGTTCTGAGCCAGATAGTTAAGGATTGCAACTAAAAATCATCTCTCAGTGAAATCAATACACTGAGATGTTGCTCAAATACATTCCCTGAAGGAGCAGACTCACCCGCTAATATCCAAGCTATCCTGGCTGATACATTAGGAGTCCCTTTGAGGCCTGCCATTTCCCCAGCTTGCCCAAACTCACCGGTACTAGAAGACCCTTCCAAAGCAGGATGTTGGTTTTATCTGCCTCAATATTCTGGAAGCAGCGGCATCCTGCCCTCTTGATCTCATCTAGCTCCTGAAGGACAAAACAGATAACGTAGCTTCAGGCCCAATGAGAACAAGTGTTGAACAAAAACAATCTCAGTCACTCCCTATAGCCTTACCCAACTTGGAGCTCTCCAGATTTCTTGGACTACACTCCCATCATCTCCAGCTGGCATGGCATGCTGCTGAGAAATGACGGGACATGTATTCCTACATAGCTATAAGCTATCAAGCTGGGGAATAATAAACTAGATAAAACAGGGGTAGGCAACCTAAGGCCCGGGGGCCGGATGTGGCCCCCCGAGGCCTTTGGACCGGCCCAAGGCTGGTCCTGCCACCGCCGCCACCCCCCACCATGATGATATTGATTATTATTGTTATTACTTGTTCTTGCGGTTTTCTTGGCAAAATCTCCACAGGGGTTTTGCCATGGCTTTTCTGAGACTGAGAGAGTGTGCATGCATATTTTTTTTATTTTTTAAATAAATTTACTTATTTATTTATTTATTTATTTATTTATTTTTGTTGCTTCGGCCCCCCAATTGTCTGAGGGACAGCAACCCGGCCCCCGGCCCAAAAAGGTTGCTTACCTCTGAGATAAAACAATGCTCCTACACACAAGAATGCTCAGGAGTAGAGAAGACTTAATGCTAATCTTTGCTACTTCCCTCTTTCAGTAGGAAAGTATTAGTTTAATAAACTAATATGACATACACACAGACAAGTGTTGCACTCATAGGCTTCCCCTTTCCTTCTCTTTCTCCAGCACCCTAACCAGAGGAATGCTAGAAACCTTCAATTTACTAGTTTAGTATTGCCCACAAACCAAAAACTATTGATATATATTTTTAACTATACTTGATTGAAACAAGTCAGCTTCATAACCCATGGTTAGAATTCAAAGACATAGCCGCATTAGTCTGGATCAGAATGCAATGGGATGCTGAGAGAAAGAAGGTGGTAGCATAAACTCATTCATAGCTATAAAGGTTTATTACTAGGCACTATTCTATGCATGTGAGGATGTAGATTTAAGTCTACAAAAGCTTATGCTACCAACTTCTTTCTCTCAGTTAGGTCCAAAAACACACTGCAGAAATAATCCAATGTGAGACCACTTTAACTGCCCTGGCTTAATGCTAGCGAATTCTGGGTAATGTAGTTTTGTGAGACATTTAGCCTTCTCTGTCAGAGAGCTCTAGTGCCAGAACAAACGACAATTCCCTGGATTCTCTAGCACTGAGCCAGGGCAGTTAAAGTGGTCTCAAACTGGATTATTTCTGCAGTGTGTTTTGGACTTGCAGACTGCCAGAAATAGTGCACATTAAATTGAGGCACTGCCCTGGCTCAGTGCTAGGGAGTCATGGGAATTGTATTTTTTTCTGGGGCATTGAGCCTTCTCTGTCAGAGAGCCCTGGTGCCACAATAAATTACAGTTCCCATGATTCCCTAGCACTGAGCCAGGGCAGTGCCTCAATTTAATGTGCACTATTTCTGGCAGTCTGCAAAGGCCTCTCAAAGGTGCTATAAGATCCCTTTACAACTCACAGTTTAGCCACAGTTTGTCAGGGATGTACAAAACAAAAGGGAAAACTTCCACATAACTGCACTGGAACAGTGGGAGGGAGAATATAAGAACATAAGAGCCCAATATTAGTATTGTTCCCATCACAATAAACCAGGCTGTATTGTACATCATGGGAAAGGCTTCTAGACTACATCTCCCAGAACCCCCAGCCAGTAGCCAATGATTTGTGTAACTTGCTTCCTGAAACTCACTTATATCTGCTACCTTGATTTCTGTGGCATTCCCTCCCTGAAGTTAGGCACCAACCTGGTTTAAGAAAAACATGACCAGGAATAATGTTCAGGTATCAGGGCAGTTCCAGGGCCTAAATAACCTACAGGCACCAGGTCCTGTCTTATTTTGGAAACTAAACAGGGTCAGCCCTGGTTAGTACTTGGATGGGAGGCTGCCAATGAATATCAGGTGCTGTAGGTGGTCTTTCAGAGGAAGGAACTGTCAAAACCACCTCTTGAGTATTCCTTGCCTAAGAAAACCCTAAGAAATTCATGGGGTTGCCATAAAGTGACAACTAATTTGAATGCATATACACAAACACATCATGACTATTCCAGAATGATCTTTCTTAATTTGAGCCCACTTAAAGCTACTTCTATGCCCTTCCTTTTCCTTAGGCAGTAGATGTAAGTCTACACACACTTGTGTGTTTATGTGCGTGCCTTTAAGTCGCCCATTGACTTTTGGCAACCCCACGGATCTCATAGGGTTTTCCTTGGCAAGGAATCCTCAGAGGTGGTTTTGCCAGTTCCTTCCTCTGAAATATAACTTACAGCACCTGCCATTTGTTGGTGGTCTCCCCTCCAAGTACTAACCAGGGTTGACCCTGCTTAGCTTCCAAAATCACACAGGATCTGCTGCCTTTATGTTATTTAGGCAGGCTCTTGCACACCCTTATTTGAGAGTAAGTCCCACTGAATCCTCAGTTTTAAGTAGATAGATCCAGGGTTGCATTGCATCAGAAGCTTCCTTATTCAGGAAGCCTTCAGCCGAGCAGTAACAGAAACTGAAAGTCAGCAGGAAGGCTTGCTTGGTGCTGCTCTTGTGCAAGCCTTTTCCCTGCCAAAGCATGCCTCCCACAGCCTCCCTTAAAAGATCCAGAACTGCAACTGCATTCATTGCACTCCTGGTTCCCTTGTTATTTCATCTCTTAAATAAGGCTTTCTGAACTTTTTCTCCAAGAAAGCTGATGGTTACCAGATTAAAAGGGAGTTTCTCACAAAGCCTGTCAGTCCCATAACTGTATTCATAGGGATGTCACAGCAACTGGGGATGCTGGACCTAGGAATGTATTGCCTGTTGCCCATGCCTCCATTAAATAAATCTCTTTAATACTAGTTTTGGTATTTACTGGTAATGAACCCTGTTGGGGGGGGCCCACACACAAACACACACACAAAGTACCTGACCTATTTTGTTGTTGTGTGACTCCAAGTCATTTTTTTACTTACGGCAACCCTATGATAGGGTTTTCTTGGCAGGTTTCTTCAGAGGGGGTTTGCCCTGCGACTCCTCTGAGGCTGAGAGAATGTGACTTACCCATGGTCACCCAGTGGGGTGTGTTGTTTGTTTTTTAATGCTCAAAGCCTGACCTCACTCGACTTATACATTACATTACACAGCCTAAAGGACTGCCACCGCCCCCCCTTCTCCGCACTGTTTGGGGAAACAATCCAGTCTGATACCGCTTTAACTGCTAGGGAACCCTGGGATTTGTAGTTTGTCGTGGCACCAGAGTTAAGGCCAAATGTCTCCTAGAATTCCGTAGTAGGGAGCCAGGGCAGTTAAAGCGGGTTCAAACTGGGTTATTTCTGCAGGGATGTACTAAAACAAATGACAGTACTTGCCCATAGGGAAACCATACTTGCCCATAGGGAATCATTGGGGAATATATTTTCCTATGATTCCCTATGGCCAAGTATTCCCCAAGTATTCCCCAATGATTCCCTATGGCCAAGTATTTTCCTATGATTCCCTATGGGCAAGCATTCCCCAATGATTCTCTATGGGCAAGTATTCCCCAATGATTCTCTATGGGCAAGTATTCCCCAATGATTCTCTATGGACAAGCATGGTTTCCCTATGGGCAAGCATTCCCCAATGATTCCCTATGGGCAAGCATTCCCCAATGATTCTCTATGAGCAAGCATTCCCCAATGATTCTCTATGGGCAAGCATTCCCCAATGATTCTCTATGGGCAAGTATTCCCCAATAAATCTCTATGGGCAAGCATTCCCCAATGATTCTCTATGGGCAAGTATTCCCCAATGATTCTCTATGGGCAAGTATTCCCCAATGATTCTCTAGGGCCAGTATTCCCCAATGATTCTCTATGGGCAAGCATTCCCCAATGATTCTCTATGGGCAAGCATTCCCCAATGATTCTCTATGGGCAAGTATTCCCCAATGATTCTCTATGGGCAAGTATTCCCCAATGATTCTCTAGGGCCAGTATTCCCCAATGATTCTCTATGGGCAAGCATTCCCCAATGATTCTCTATGGGCAAGTATTCCCCAATGATTCTCTATGGGCAAGTATTCCCCAATGATTCTCTATGGGCAAGTATTCCCCAATGATTCTCTAGGGCCAGTATTCCCCAATGATTCTCTATGGGCAAGCATTCCCCAATGATTCTCTAGGGCCAGTATTCTCCAATGATTCTCTATGGGCAAGCATTCCCCAATGATTCTCTATGGGCAAGTATTCCCCAATGATTCTCTATGGGCAAGTATTCCCCAATGATTCTCTATGGGCAAGCATGGTTTCCCTATGAGCAAGCATTCCCCAATGATTCCATTTTTGCAGTGCGGATGCAATACTCCAGCCGGGATCACTTTCCCCCAATGCCTCCAGCCCCTGCCTCCTTCCCTTCCCTTCCCTTCCCTCCTGAGGACCCTTTGGGCTGCAAAAGCAAAGGCTCCATCCATCCCTTGGGAGCCAAGCCTACCTTGGCCAGTCGCCGATGGGGGGCTGCCATTTGGTCCTGGGGGGCGCCAGAGGCGAAAGCAGCAGCAGGAGCCAGGAGAGACGCCTGGGAAGTAGTGGCTTTCTTTCCTTTTCCCTTTACTGCTCCGCAGTTGCAGCTTCTCCTTCCCAGCCCTTCCCTTGGCCAGATCGTAGTATGCCTTCCTTTCAAAGCCCTGGATCGTGGCTCAGGCAGGGCTAGCTGCGTGGGCCATTGAGCAACTCCAAACAGGGATCCCTTTCATTGGGCCAACCCAAATGCACCATATATGCACCTTGTTGCAAGCTTTCGAAGCTCCACGGGCTTCTTCTTGATCAGGCAAGATGTCGCAAACCAAACAAGAGGAAATAAAAACAATTGGAGATGTTAGTCAGATGCCTGCATTTGGATGTGTCTGTCCTGAGTTAAGATGGTGTATGATGGGGAGGATATCTTTTGCAGGCAGGATCCTCCTCCTTCTGGCCCTGTGGCTATAGGGAGATTTGGCAAAGAGCAGGAAATGTAAAGTCCATTTGCATCTCAATAAGGACCCCTCTCTTGCAATCCAATATGCCTCCATTCCTATGAGGTCACAGGCCTCTTTGTAGGCAGATTGTGGCTGTTGCGTGCCTTCAATTCGTTTCCGATTTATGGCAACCCTAAGGCAACCCTATCATGGGGTTTTCTTGGCAAGAAACTTTGCGGGTTGATGCAGAAGTGAAGACTACCCACCACAAGACATTCAAGTTTTGCAAAAGCTAATGATGCTAGAATTATAGAGTTGGAAGACACCCCAAAGGCCACTCAGTCCAACACCAATCTGCCATGCAGGAACTCACAATCAAAGCAACCCCTATGACAATTGGCCATCCAGCCTCTGTTTAAAAGCCTCCAAAGAAGGAGACTCCACCACACTCTGAGGGAGAATGTTCCACTTTTGAACAGCTCTTACTGTTGGGAAGTTCCTCCTAATGTTTAGATGGAATCTCTCTTCCTGTAGCTTGCATCCATTGCTCCCTGTCCTAATAGTCTCTAGAGCAGCTAGATGTTGGACAATAACTCCAAGCAACTCTGGTTAACACAGCCAGTGGTGATGGATGCTGTGAGTTGCAATTCAACAAAATCTGGAAGGCCAGAGTTGCCCATCCTGTTTTTTGTTGTTTTTTTTCCTTTTCAGTTTATCAACAGTGTGATGCAGCAGCTAAAAAGGCCAATGCGATTCTAGGCTGCATCAAGAGAAGTATAGTGTCTAGATCAGGGGTAGGCAACCTTTTTGAGCCGGGGGCCGGTCCCCCGAAGTCATCCCTTCCGGCAGGCCGAGGGGGGGGGGAATGGACATGTCTCCACACATGTCGTGGTCGCCATTTTGGAGAACAAAATGGCCTAGTAATAAACCTTTATAGCTATGAATGACTTTATGCTACCACCTTCTTTCTCTCAGCGTCCCATTGCATACTGATCCAAACTAACATGGCTATGTCTTTGAATTCTAACCATGGGTTATGAAGCTGACTTGTTTCAATCAATTATAGTTAAAATATATATCAATAGTTTTGGGTTTGTGGGCAATACTAAACTAGTAAATTGAAGGTTTCTAGCATTCCTCTAGTTATGGTGCTGGAGAAAGAGAAGGAAAGGGGAAGCCTATGAGTGCAACACTTGTCTGTGTGTATGTCATATTAGTTTATCAAACTAATACTTTCCTACTGAAAGAGGGCAGTAGCAAAGATTAGCATTAAGTCTTCTCTACTCCTGAGCATTCTTGTGTGTAGGAGCATTGTTTTATCTAGTTTATTATTCCCCAGCTTGATAGCGTATAGCTATGTAGGAATACATGTCCCGTCATTTCTCAGCAGCATGCCATGCCAGCTGGAGATGATGGGAGTTGTAGTCCAAGACATCTGGAGAGCTCCAGGTTGGGGAAGGCTATAGGGAATGACATGTCTCCGCACATGTCGTGGCCACCATTTTGGAGAACAAAATGGCGGCCACGACACGTTTGCACATGCGCAGGAGTACTGCACATGCGCAAACGCGTCACGGCTGCCATTTTGGAGAACAAAATGGTGACCGCCACTCGCGACCGCCATTTTGTTTTCCAAAATGGCAGCCGTGACTCGTTTGCGCATGCGCAGTACTCCTGCGCATGTGCAAACACGTCGCAGCCGCCATTTTGGAAAGCAAAATGGCGGTCGCGGAGCGTGCGGCGACCAAAACGCACGGCAGCGGTGGCGCGCGGCTGCGGCAGCAGGGGTCCGCCTGGGCCGGTAAGCGCGGGGCCCTGGGCTGGAACCGGCCCACGGGCCGTAGGGTGCCGGCCCCTGGTTTAGATCAAGGGAAGTAATAGTGCCACTCTATTCTGCTTTGGTCAGGCCTCACCTGGAATACTGTGTCCAGTTCTGGGCACCACAATTCAAAAAGGATGTGGAGAAACTGGAGCGTGTCCAAAGGAGGGCAACTAAAATGGTGAAGGGTCTGGAAACCATGCCCTGTGAGGAATGACTGGGTACGTTAAGCCTGGAGAAGAGATGGTTAAGAGGTGATATGATAGCTGTGTTTAAATATTTGAAGGGTGTCATATTGAGGAGGGAGCAAGCTTGTTTTCTGCTGCTCCAGAGAACAGGACCCGGAACAATGGGTGCAAGCTCCAGGAAAAGAGATTCCACCTCAACATTAGGAAGAACTTCCTGACAGTAAGGGCTGTTCAACAGTGGAACAGTCTCCCTCAGAGAGTGGTGGAGTCTCCTCCTTTGGAGGTCTTTAAACAGAGGCTGGATGGCCATCTGTCGGGGATGCTTTGATTGTGAGTTCCTGCATGGCAGGAGGTTCGACTGGATGGCCCTTGGGGTCTGTTCCAGCTCTATGGTTCTATGATTCTATATAGTGTGAAAGGGCCCTAAGTAGATTCTAATTTTCCACTCTCCACTCCAATTCTGGTTCTTGCTGATTTTGCTTTCTGTTATTACAAGTAAGTGAAAAAATGGAGGGCCTCAGCTGGCCTTTAAGCTATCTATATGAATTGCAAATGTTTGCTTTTTCAGCAAATATGCAGCTATGGATATTTTGAGGAAGTATGTCCAGGGGCAACCCAAGACTTTTTGCTGCCTGAGAAAAAAGCATAAGACGCCCCTCCCCGTATCCTCCAAAAGCTGACTGGATTGACTGTCAAATATTGGCAATGGTATAGCATTTTCCATTGAATAAGAGAGCAGCAATTTAGGGGTACTGGGCAGACCATGATTTCCAGCAGAGAGGAAGGACCAGAGGCTCAAGAGAAACAGCCAAGAGACCGCCCTTTCTGTGTTCAACATCTGCATACCTGAGGCAGTTGCCTCATTCTGCCTAATGGCAGGACCAGCCTGAAGAAATCTCACAGCACTCACTGGGATTTATCTCTAGGCGAGCATGTGCAGAGTTTAATCTTTTAAGCAGTGTGATTTTCTCGAACAAAAGGGTAGCTTTGTGATGTTTTTGAGAATATTGTTTCAGAGATACTTGTAATCTGATTCTAAATGTGTTTGTTAAGCATTAATTAATTCAGTGGAAGCTACTCCTTCTTACAGCCTCTGCCCACCCAGTTCCATAATAAAACAAATGAAAGACCACAAGTTCCCCTGAACTCCTTGAAAGGAAAATTAAATGACCAGTGTCATGCAAACATGTGTGCCCCCAGCCACCTCTGCCATTGCATTCTAACCAGCAGCTACCATTCCATTCCATTTATTGAATTCAGGATTAAATGCTTTTGGTTTGGGTTTTAATTATGAAGGGGAAAACTGTATGGGAAATGGAATAAACTAGGGAAACAAGATAATGACTCAGATGCAGGGAATGTGTTTTCTGGCAATACTGATATGGCATAAGGATGACTGTCTACTGTTGTGATAAACATACATGGGGGGAAACATTCTAACTTTGCTCCTGCAAGGAATGTGCCTCGCTCTTTTTCAAATGTATTCCAGTTCTGTTAGGCATCAAAGCCCATGTGAAAAACAAAAGCAGAAGCTTGCTGTCATAAGCTAATTTTAGATACCAAAGCTGACATTGCTGGCTGGTGAATGGTGAAAAACTATTATATTTGCCAGAGTAAATAACACCCTGCTGAAATTCAGTTTAGGGGAAGGCAAGGAACTAAAAACTAGAGTTGTCACCTTTCTTTTTTTCTCTGCCTTTACCTCTAACAACAGCTTTCAGAGCAAAAAAAGTAATTAAAGATTTTTTTCCCCGCCAGGAAACTTCACTTGCCACCTTTCTTCATCTCAAGATGCTGTGAAAGCTACAAGAACAAGGCCAGTAAATTATCTGTTAAATGCTAGCAGGAGCTCATTTCCTTCTCTTGGGCTTAGTTCTCGTTGCAATATTTACCCACATAAATCCCACTGAGCTAGGGGATTCTGTATCAATGTGGCAGTGAATCTTTTCTACATTTTAATCTAAACTTTAAAAGAGCTATCCAGGGTGCTAGACACTATTTCCAAATAAGTTCAGCATCCTGGATAGCTCCTTATAAATTAAGACCAAAAACTAGAGCAGATTTTTTAATCCAAACTTTAAAAAAGCTATCCAGGGTGCTAGACACTATTCCCAAAACAAATTCAGCACCCCTGTAGCTTCTTATAAATTAAGACCAAAACCAAGAGTAGATTCACCATCCCACTGAAGTGGAGGTCACCAGCCATCATTGCAGTAATCTCCATAGGATGAGTTTGACTACCGTAATAACCTCTGTGTGAAAAGTTTTAGATCAGCTTTTGCTGATCTAGAGTGTTGTGTCCAGGCTACTGTCTGAGTCTGTCATGGCTCACTGTTTCTGGTCATAATTAAAAATGTTGGACATGTCCTATAAAGCTTTACAACTTGGGACCAGACTATCTAAAAGGCATCCCATCTTGAACATACCTGATCTCATCTGATTTTGGAAACTAGTTGGATGAAAGACTATTAGGGAATACAAGAATCTCCAAGGGCTCTGTCACACTTTATCATTATAGCACTATGATTCTACTTTAATTGTCATGGCAACATCCAGTGGAATCCTGGGTTTTGTAGTTCGGGCAAATGGCAGAATTGCTCTCTGGCTGAAATTTTTAAATGCTGCTCTTAAACTGCCAGAGCCAGGATTCCATAGGAGGTTGTAATGGCAATTAAAGTGGAATTATAGCACTAGACATATGTAATGCAAAAAAGTTTCAGGTAAGGCTAGGAAGGAATCATGCCCCAAAACACCAGTGAGAACTATATATACTGGACTAAATCAAGGTGGAAATCACGTGGTCCTCCAGATGCTGTTGAACTGCAGTTTCCAGAAACCCTATCCAACTTAGCCACTATTGAGGAATGCTAGGAGCTGAACTTCAACAACATCTGTAGAGTTGCACAATTCTTACTCCAGGGTCATGGACCAGTGGTCTGTTCCAGGCAGCATCCTAGGCATTCTCATGCAAGCCTAGTGAATCTGAAGACCTTTCAGGGGCCTTTCTTTGGTTCTTTCTGCTATTAGCTGTATAGTTGGTAGGGTCAGATAGGGTTGCCAGAATGCAAACTGGAGAGGGCTCCTGTACCTCTAATGGTTGTACGGAAGAAGAAATTGAGGTATCGAAGTGCTTAAGCTGGGCAACCCTAATAAGAAAGGCCTTTCTCTGTGGCTGGCCCAGGGTCTGGAACTCACTGCTAAGGAAAGCTAGACAGGCCTGCTTCCTGATATCCTTCCCCTGGCAAGCAAATCTCTTTTTATTGAGAAAAGTCTTTGACACTTAAGCTAGGCTGCTTGTTAAAGGAGTTTTAGCCAGCTGGATGCTGTCTTTTCTTTTTCATTTATATATTTTTAATTGTGCTTTCAATCTGTTTTTATGTTTTAACTGTTAGTTTTATTTAAATTTTATTCAGACATCCTGATTGTCCTCATAGTCCGCATCAGCATCAGCAGCATAATTTGTGTAAAGATGAAATATAAATCATATTCTTAAAATGTGAAATATAGGTTGTACACTGTGTATTTGCCTTGGGCTTCAACCCAAAGCATGTTTCTAAGGGAATAAGCTGCAGCGAATATATATTCAGTTAACATATATTGGTTATGGAAAACACATAATCAAAAACACTTCCTAAAGTGAACCCAACCATTCTTTGTGTACATAATATATATACTCTGGTTGCAAAACACAATAGGTATTGCCTAACTGTTCTTTATAAATACTTTGTATATTATTGTTTTGAAAAAACGTCAGGAATATAAATCCTGACACAATTGCTGGCAAAGAAAGGTATAAATTACAGTTGGGACAGATTTGAAGGTGTTTCATGTATATACAAACAGAGAAGACACAAAATTACAATTAGAAGGGTTCAATAATAAATTTGGTTGGCATGCCTACATGTAATATGGAAAATTAAAAGCTAATAAAATATTTATAGTATTTATAATTCAAAAGACATTGCTAGAGATATGGATCAAATACAAAAATAAAAAATATAGAAAACCGCCAATATGGATCTCTCCAGAAGTAGCCTTCTTTGGTCATTGGAAAGAATCAACAAAAACTTGGATAAGATATAAAGATTTTCTCACATTAAACAATCAATCAATAGTTTTTTGTGGGTTTTTCAGACTGTGTGGCCATGTTCTAGAAGAGTTTCTAATACTCACATTAAACAAGCAATCAATCAGTTAAAATTCAGAGATGATCTGGAAGGAGAAGAAATTGTCTGTCACTGGTTTTTATATAAACAACTATATGAAAGATATGAGATGGATAAGAAATTAGATGGCTTTGACATTGAAGAGAAGGAAATTGACAAGATAAGTATGTCATAAAACTGAGAAATTATATGAGGTAATCTTACGAATTAAATTGAAAAAAGAAACAGTGAATGACTATGATCAAACGAGCCCAAAATATTGGGCACACAATAACTCTAAAGCAGGGGTAGGCAACCTTTCCCCTTTAAGGGCCGAGGGACTTCAGCTCCCAGAAGCCTCAGCCATGTTGGCCAATAGTCCCATGTTGGCCAATAGCTCCTGGGATTCTGGGAGCTGAAGTCCCTCGGCCCTTAAAGGGGAAAGGTTGCCTACCCCTGCTCTAAAGCAATAAGAGAATTCTTAGTTTAAGCAGACCAGGTGGCAACTCTGCTCCCAGAATGAGAAGTAATGTTTCTAGCCAAACTTGTTGATTTTGATAGGCACAATTCTAATATTTTTTCACAACTATTATTGTTACCCAAAATGCCAGGGTCCTGGGAAGGCACCCACAATTAAAAGTCAATAGGGCAATTATAGTAGCTCAATTAAAATCAAGAGGGCTCAGGCAACTCAAAGCAGGGATCGAGCATATGTATACCAGTTATGAGAAACAGAACTCCAGAGTGCAAGTTCCAAAACAGTTTTATTTATCAAAGATTCCTTAGTCAAAGGTAATCACCAGCCATGCAAAGACAGTCACTCATGCACACATTCAAGGGCTAACAAAATGAAGTAGATAGTGAGTTAAGGGGTTGCAGAGGGAGATAGTATACTGGTTTCAGATGCTGAACTCTAGTCGGGGGATATTGCGAAGAGAAGTGGCTCAGCAAGCTGCCTTAGCATTGTGGCATGGCCAGCAATGCTGAGGAGTCACGCAAGATAGGGGCAGCGTCTGTTTGACCTCAAGCGAGACCAAATTTTGAATGCCTAAACAGCCATACTTATTGGGCAAAACCTGTCCCAGGACAGAATTCAGGATTAAGGATTAGCTTCCAGGAGCGGAGAATGAGAAGGGAAGTTGTGAATGGCCAGACAATCAGTGCAAATATCCTTGGACAAAGGAGTATTGTCTCCAGAGGGAAGTGTTCTTGAAACTTCTGTTCATTTGTAAATGCAAGGTCTATCACCCACCATCACTCTTATCGGTGAAGGGACTATACAGATTCCAGTCTTGACTGATCTGTTCTTGGCTACATGATCTTGAGCTCCCCCATGCTGAGCCTCTGGGGTCTCCTTATATGGTAAGGCTATTTTCCCACCCTGGAGTGCCTCATGGCTAGATGCTCTAAAACAGAGGTCAGCAACCTTTGTTGCCGGGGGGCCAGGGGAGGGGGGGAAATGGTGCGGGGGCTGGTCGTGCGGAAGCTGGGGGTGCGCGTGCGTGCTTGCGCTTGCGCACATGCGCACACCCCTGACAGCCACCATGGGGCCTTTCCAACCCCCCCCCCTGCCCCGATCCTTGGGGGAATTTGCCCCAGAATCAAGCGGGGAGGCCTTGGAAACGGTCCTCCAAGGCCCCCCCACCCTGATCCTTGGGCGAATTCACCCCAGGATCGAGCAGAGGCACCTTGGAGGACCGTTTCCAAGGTGCCTCTGCTTGATCCTGGGGTTAATTTGCCCAAGGATCAAGCGGAGGGACCTTGGAAAGTGTATCTGGGGGAAGTACTGCCGCACCCCCCCGTGCGTGCTGCCGCCGCCACCGCCACCACAACGCTTTGCGCATGCGCAGTACTCCTGCGCATGCGCAAACACGTCGCAGCCGCCATTTTGGAAAACAAAACGCGACCAAAACGCGCGGCGGCAGTGGCAGGTGGCGGTGGCAGGTGGCAGTCCGCCTGGGCCAGTAAGCACGGGGCCCTGGGCCGGAACCAGCCCGCGGGCCATAGGTTGCTGGCCCCTGCTCTAAACATTCATTTTAATATAACCTTCATATCAAAAAGAGAGGAATGCATGGAGGTTAGACCTCACTATTCTTATAAGAATTATAATTCTTATAGTTCTTGCAAGAAGATGCCAATGTTGTAACATAATCAATTGATGAGGTGTCCAGCAACTCTGTTAATGAAATTACACTGGCTTGGTTTCAATCTGTGAGTACTGAGACGTGGACAAGCTCTTGGTAGAGTGAGGTAGATAGATGACTTGCCCTCTCGATCCTTGCCCATCATGGCTGGCCGTCTAGGGGGGAGATGCATTGAGGGCGTTCCTTAGGGACATCATCAATGCATCCCTCAAGGAAGGTTACGTTCCACCTTGTTTGAAGGAAGCGGCGGTTAGGCTGCTTCTAAAAAAATGTCCCTGGACCCCCTGGATATGAACAGCTATAGGCCAGTCTCCTTACTACCTTTTCTAAGCAAAGTGATTGAGAGGGCGGTTGCTCTTCAACTCCAAGCTGTCTTGGAGGAAACTGATTATCTAGATCCATTTCAAACTGGCTTTAGGACAGGATTTGGAGTGGAGACTACCATGGTTGCCTTGGCTGATGACCTTCATCTGGGCATCGACAGGGGTAGTGTGACCCTGCGGTACTCTTAGAACTCTCAGCAACTTTTGACACAATAGATCATAAAATCCTTTTGGATCGCCTGAGAAGGTTATGAATCGGGGGCACTGCATTGCAGTGGTTCTGTTCCTTCCTCTGGGGCAGATTCCAGAGGGTGTTGCTCGGGGACAGTTGCTCCTCTAGGAAAGAGCTTAATTGTGGCGTCCCTCAAGGCGCCATCCTGTTCCTGATGGTATTCAATATATATATGAAGCCGCTGGGAGATATTATTCAGAGTCATGGGGCGGGGTGTTAGCAGTATGCTGATGACACCCAGATATATTTCTCCATGTCTCGGTCGTCAGCTTTGACTTCAAATGGTGTCTCTCCCCTCAATGACTGTCTTAAGGCAGTAATGGAATGGATGAGGAAAAACAGATTGAGACTTAATCCAGATAAAACGGAGGTACTTGCAGTAGCGGCCCTGAAACTAGGCATTGGGATACAACCTCCAGTCCTGGACAGGGTCACACTCTCTGCTAAGGATTGTGTTCGCAGTCTGGGGGTGCTCCTGGACCCATTTCTCCAGATGACTACTCAGGTAAATGCAACAGTCAGGAGCACCTGTTATCAGCTTTGGCTGATACGCCAGCCGTGCCCTTTCCTGGAAGTAAGGGACCTTGAAACTGTGGTGCACGTGCTGGTAACCTCTCGTCTGGATTTCTGTAATGCAATCTACATGGGGCTACCCTCGTGCTTAGTCCGGAAACTTTAACTAGTACAGAACATGGCAGCCAGGTTGGTCTCGGGAACATCAAGGAGAGACCATATAACACCTGTCTTAAAGTCACTCCACTGGCTGCCTATCAGTTTCCGGGCTCAGTACAAGGTGTTGGTTATCACCTTTAAAGCCCTAAATGGCTTGGGTCCATCCCATCTTCGGGACGGCCTCCTCCCAATAGTACATCCCGTGCACTCTGGTCCTCTGGGAAGAATTTGCTACAGCCTATAAAAACAAGGCTGTCTGCAACCTCCCAGAGGGCCTTTTCGGCAACCGCTCCCAAATTATGGAACGACCCGCCGGACGAGATCTGTCATATTACTACCTTGAGCAGTTTTAAGAAAGCTGTTAAGATGGATCTCTTCTGGCAGGCCTTTCCTGACTAGATTTCCAGGCCTTAAGAGTTAGTCCATCCTACTCTTCCCCTACTCTCTGCTACAGCCAGGGTTATTGTTTCTTTTAGTGAATTTTATTTTAAGTACGTTTTAAATTATGATATTGTTTAATACCTTTTTAAGGGTGCGTGGGTTTCGGGGTTCTCTGGGGTGTGACTGGGATTGTATTTTATGGAAATTTTTAATGCTGTAAGCCACCCCGATTGCTCTGCAGAGGGGCGGGATAAATTATTATTATTATTATTATTATTATTATTATTATTATTATTATTTCTTTCACATCCTTCTGCATATCATATTCACAATAGATGTCTGTACACATATCATAACTCAGTGATCTATAACACACTTTTGATGGTCTGCACAACAAAAACGATAGATGAAAAATGTTTGGCAACCAGTGGCACATAACAATCACATTGTTCTCACTGCAATGGATGCTATACTAAGGGCTAAATGCTCTGGGGAAACCAAAGGTGTTCCTATGTATGGCAGGCTCCAAAATATTTGTAAACACTATCTATCTATCTATCTGTCTATCTATCTATCTATCTATCTATCTATCTTCTCATTGCAGAACACTAAATTTTTAAAAAAGGTATACTAGGGCACGTTCCCATCAGACATTGACTTTCTGCTGAATGTCATGGAACTCAGATATTAAGAAAGCCATCCATGTATCTTGAGGCAATAATGTATTCCACAGACAAAGCAAAAAAATGTGATTTGGAATATTACCTCAGATATAATTCATTATTTATTGGTTTGTCTTTTACGTGTTGCATCAATCAAGGGGCAATTGTCAGATATTCTCTGACAGTATTTTGATAAATCACCTTAAGATATTGTGAAAATTGGTTTATATTACTAAGATAGTGGCATAGCTTTCCCAGAGGCCAGAAACTGCGTAACACATTTTGCTAATTATTAGGGCTGACTTTGGTTTTGCCTCTTTGCTAGATGCAGATCTGTTTGAAGAAAGTTGACCTTGCCTCATTAGTGATGCCTCTAGACTTGGTTATTCTAATGTGTTCTCTGTGGAGAAGACAGTTTAGAAACTTGCATTGGTGCAGACAGAATGTAGCAACAATGAAGCTTATGGAAACCAAACAAAGAGTCTTATTATAATTCTGTTCTCATTATGCTACTGGCCCTTTAGTTTCTGGAAATAATTAAAATGCTCGTTCTAAGTTTTAAAGACTGAAATGGTCTGGGATCCAACTGTCTGAAAGACTGGCTGCAACTGTGCGAGCTTGCCCATGCATTAAGATCTCTGGCCCATTATTAAAAGATGGATGCTAAATTGACAAGTATCAGGAGCAGGACCACTTCTGGTGGTGGCGCCACACTTGAGGATGCTATTGACACTGGAAATCCACATGGCTTCATGGTTCTTTTGCTTATAAATTATATTCTGAGTGTTTACCAATGTATGAAGTTTTGCAGAATGATTTGCTATATACAGTAAAGCTCACTTTATTGCATCTTTATGATAAACATTGCATTGGTATTAGCATTTACAAGCTTACTTTCTTACATCAGCTTCAGAATACGGGGGAGTTTCAGCTTGGAAGGATTTAATGTAGCCACCCACATGACAGCTGCAAGCTAAAACCAATTTTTTTTTTAAAAAAAAAAAATACTGTCATGCAAAGAACAAACAAATCAGAACAGAAGTCCAGAACATAACTGTTGCCATGAAAAGCAAACTTGTTGCTCCATGGCATGGAAAAGTTACTTTTTAAAACTTTGTTGTATGTTGTTAACTACCCTTGAGTCAAGTTCAACTCATGGTGACCCTGTGGACAAGACATCTCCAGGACCCTCTGTCATCAGTCTCCCTGCTTAGGTCCTGCAGGCCCAGGCTATGGCCTCCCTGATCAAGTCTAACTATCTGATATGTGGTCTTCCTCTCTTTCTGCTGCCTTCCACCTTTCCTAGCATCATTACCTTTTCTAATGATTCATTTTACACTTTATAATCTTGTCCAGGTCTTTCATAGCTGTGCTTCCCAATCCTAGGAGTTTACCACACAGGGACCATATGTACCTCCATTCCGATAATGATTAAAGCAGACACAACCCACAAAAGTGTGCGATGCGCGAATGATTTTCACACACAGAATACAATTAACGCACCAGAAGTTCATTACTAAAGTGAGAAAGTGGGTAGAATGTGCATTTGGTTTTCACACAGATGTGTGTAAATCCTGATAATGGTTTGGGAATCACCTTTTTTTGCATACGCACAGAAGAAGTAGCTGCGTCACCAGAAATGACCCAGAGAAATACACAATTTTATTTACACAATTTTATTTATAAAAAATATACTATACTGTCCCTTACTTTCCAAGAAATGGTATCCAACCTAAGTAAAAAGAATAAAACATTACCCAAAGAAGTAGGAAAGGTAGAATAACAGCATAAAAGGCTGCATCCCTCCGGGCAACCGGTGTCCCTGCCTTCCTTGAGCAACTGTTCCTTTAAGAACCCCAGCTAATGGAGGAGAAGAGACATTGAGAGGGAGAAGCAAGCTTTTTCTCTATGTCCCTGATTTTGTCTACCGTACCTTTGCCTCAGCAACTGTTCCTTTAAGATCCCTGGCTACTCGCCCCAGAGAACCATGGGAAATCTGGCAACAAGTACAGAAACGGGGAGAATCCTGCAAATGGCTTTCACACTAGAGCAATTGTGCAAAAAAAAAAAAAAGTGAATTCATGAATGAAATGGAAATGAATTTATGGTATTTTCCCAAAAATGCCTATTTGCTGGTTCATGTCACTTTCCCGTTGGATTCCAAGCGATTTGTGCTCAATGTCATGTGAAAACTATTTGCGCAATTGAAACTAATACACTGGAAAACCACAGGTTCCAACTCATTTAAACTTCCAATTTTCCCCATGTGATAAACTCCCTAGTCTTCTTTCTCATTCTTGACTGTAGTTGCTATTCCAATCAATATTTGATCCAGGGCATGGGAACTCTTTGACTATTTCAGTGCTCTTGCTATCTAAGGTGCATTCTTGTAGCTCTTCCATGGCCATTATTTTTGTTTTCTTAATGTTCAACAGTAAGCCTCCTCCTTGACCTTCTTCATTAATTGCCAGAGAAACTGGTAAGATCTACAAGCCAAGAAAATAATAATTGGAATGAAAGTGCCTTTCATTCCAATTATTATTTGCCCTACAGGTAGGTCTGGAGTTTCCATAGAAATCAAATAACTGTAATACGTCATCCCCTCTCACAGTCTCACCCTTGCTGCCCCAGGCAGCAAAACACATACAAATATGTACATATGTCATGACAACTCCCAGCAGCCCTAGGTTGCACAGCCAAAGGTGAGGAACTCTGGGAACTTCAGCTGACAAAAAGGGTCACACTTTGTCCACCCTTGGGCTAGCAAATGCTTGAACCCTAGTCTTAGACATTTGGGTCTACAACAGGGGTAGGCAACCTTTCCCCTTTAAGGGCCGAGGGACGTCAGCTCCCAGAATCCCAGGAGCTATTGGCCAACATGGGACTATTGGCCAACATGGCTGAGGCTTCTGGGAGCTAAAGTCCCTCGGCCCTTAAAGGGGAAAGGTTGCCTACCCCTGGTCTACAATGTCATTTTTTCTGCCTTAAGGTATCTATTATTAAAGTGAGCCTGAAATAAAGTAGTCCAGTTTAAAAACAAAATCTGTTTTTAAATACATTTAAATACATTTATGCCTATTGCTGTGGATTTTCACACATTCACATTGACAATTAATTGTATTCACTTTCCTGTGCGATAATGCAGATTTCTGCAGATACTCCGGTAAAAACCACAAAGCCTTTTTCTGCAGAGTTTAAGGCATTTTTCAGTCCCTCTCTGCCACAAAAAGCCTGAACACCTACACTTGCATGTGGCCAAATCACATTCTATTTTACTAGAATGTGGATCAACCCTATGTCCCATGAAAGCCACCATAGTTAGAAGATTGATCAAAATGCCCCCATATTCAGCTCAATCATTTGCTTAATTTTTAAGGACAGTTAAAATGTTGCAATTGTGAGAGTGCCCTGTATAAGTGCTAGAAAACTATTTGTGGCAAACATGGGCTTGCTTCTCTAAATGCAAAAGACAAAAGTGGGTTTCATTCCTGAGATACTTTTGCAAAGTCCATAAGGTGAGTCAAAGAGACGTCACTTCTGGAAGATTCTGACTCTCCTCTGTTTGTTTTGCTTCTTCACACACATGCACAGATACCTAGCTACTGAGACATAACAAATGAGATTTGCCTGTTAATATTTTGTCCATTATTCACCTACTAACTGCACAGGGCATTACTGGTGAAGTAATGGTACTGCAGCCCTCTAAACTAATCCAGTTCCTACATAATCTGTGTATTCAATCTGTTTAGTCCCTTCCCCATGTGCATGCACAAAGCACACAGCTTGCTTTATGGATGAAGCACACAATGGCATTGCTTGTGTAATCCAAGATACCATTCTGGCAATGGGTGCTTCATTTACCCTACTCCATACTATTAAGAAGAGTCATTTACATAAGGATTTACTCCAGAGTATTCAGTTTTCAGATGTATAGCCCTGAAACTTGGAAGGATTGTGTCAAACATTGAGCCCTGAGTATCCAAACCACAATACCATAAGGGTTAAAGGAGTGTGAAGACTAAAGACTAAGTAAGTTGTTTTTTAAAGGTTAATTTATTGAGAATAGTTAAAGCACACATCTGAGATGTTAGTTTTAGGAAGGTGCCCTTGTAACAGAAAATTCTGCATTTTGAATACACTTTTCAGAAGACATTGCTTTAAGAGACTTTCATTTGCTTTTATACTCTGGCTGTATGTAGAGTATTTTACAGCTTCAACTGAGGGTTTTTTCATGATGGTGGGGTTGCATGTTCCTGTGGTGCAAGAGGCTGTGCTGATGGCAGCAATGTCCCATGCTCAACAGGCTCTTGCTGAGGAGCCAGACTAAATGGGCCAAACAGCTACAGGGCAGCAACATTATTGGCAGGGGATCAAGGGTGATACGGATGGAGGACCTCTCACAGATAATGGCAGTGGCACCCCAGCTAACAGTTGTTAGTATGGCACAGAGGGAGGCACAGTAAGCCTCCTTTTTGAAGCTCTTTCACCACAAAAACTCTATAATGAGACAATCCAAAATGAAACAAGATAGTGCCAGTAAATGAAATGCCCAGGTCAGATAGCACTCGGTGAACTATTGGGTTACAGTAGAAAGCCACTATGAATAGCACTGTGGCTAATGATGCAACTGGATTAAGATGAAAGGACGTTCAGCTGTTAGTTTGCTCAGAAGCAAAAGGCAAGTCCAAAGCTGTGCAACCCATATTTTAGGAATATGGAATGTGAGAAGCTTGAATCAGGGGACCTAGACATAGGGCCATTGCAAACCGGCCCAAAGGGCCAGCCTGAGGGTAGAGTTGGAGCAGGGCAGCCACACACTGACCACCCCATCCCCACCCCAATGCCCTTCCGGTGCAGCGTTTAACCACGCTGTACCGAAAAGGCGCTGAAGAGCCATGATGATCCGCCACTTTCCAAGGCAGCTGTGTGCCACCCCAAATGGCCGGTCTGCAACAGACCATAGTAGTGACCAGCTTGGGTCCAATTTTAGAGAAAGGCAGCATATAAAATCAATCAATCAAGAAATACCACAGGTATCATACAACAAATTCTGTGGGAATTCAAAAGATGTAATAAGTGTGAATAAAACAGACTCACAACCATTTTCATTGCTTAGAAGAACACAGCAAGACTACCTGCTTTCTTATATTTTATTTGCATTAGCAATAGAACCATTAGCAGTATTAATAAGAGAAGACTCACAAATAAAAGGAATTAAAATAAAAATACAAAATGTAAGATAAATTTATCTGCAGATGATGTTTTATTATGTATTTGTTGTTGTTGTTAACCACTTTGAGTCTATCTCAACTCATGGCAACCCTGTGGATGAGACATCTCCTAGACTCCCAGTCCTTCACTACTCTTCCCAGTTTCTGCCAATTCATACCTGTGACCTACTTAATTCAGTCTATCCATCTAACATGTGGTCTTCCTCTCTTCCTAGTTCCTTTCACTTTTCCCAACATTATTGTCTTTTTTAATGAGTCATGTCTTCTCATGATGTGACCAAAATATAACAGCCTTAGTTTATCATCTTTGCCTCCAGGGAAATTTCAGACTGGAACTACTCTAGGGCCCACCTATTTGTTCTTTTTGCTGTCCAAGGTATCGTCAGCACTGTTCTCCAGCACCACATCTCAAATGAATTTATTTTCTTCCTGTCCATTTTCTTAAGTGTTCATCTCTCGTTTTCATATATAGTAATGGAGAATACAATTGTTTGTACGATTCTGACTTTTGTGCTTAGTTGTATATCTTTGTTCTTTAGGACCTTTTCTAGTTCTTTCATACCTGCCTTCCCCATTCTTAGTCTTCTGATTTCTTGACTGCAGTCCCCGTTCTAATCTATGTTTAAGCCCAGGTATAGGAATTCTTCTACTATTTCTATTTCCTCATTGTCTAGTTTGAACTTGTGAAGATCCTCTGTGGTCATTAGTTTTCTTTTCTTTATGTTCAACAGTAATCCTGCCTTTGCACTTTCTTCCTTAACCTTTCTCAGTAGTTGCTCTAGGTCTCCAGTGTTTTCTGCTAATAGTATAGTGTCATCTGCATATCTTATATTGTTGATGTTCCTTCCTCCTATTTTCACTCCTCCTTCTTCTGTGCCCAAGCCTGCTCTTCATGTAATGTGTTCTGCATACAAGTTGGAAAGATAGGGTGAAAGGATGCATTCTTGTCTGACTCCTTTGCCAATTGGGAACCATTTTGTTTCTCCATGTTCTGTTTTAACCATTGCTTCTTGTCCTAGATACAGATTCTCGATCAGGACTATCAGATGTGTTGGCACTCCCATTTCTTTAAGGGGTTCCACAGCCTTTCATGATCTATGCAGTCAAAGGGTTTGCTATAGTCAATAAAGCACATGCTGATTTTCCTTTGGAACTCCCTGGTGTATGTTTGCAATGTGGTCCCTAGTGCCTCTTCCTTTCCTGAACCCACTTGGACCTCTGGGATTTCTTTCTCCATGTATGGTTGGAGTCTATGTTGCAGAATTTTGAGCATGATTTTGCTTGGGTGGGAGATTGGTGCTATGGTTCTATAGTTGATGCAATCTTTTGTGTCTCCTTTCTAGTGATGGGAATGTAAATTGATTGTTTCCAATCTGTTGGCCACCGTTTTGTTTTCCATATCTGTTGACATATGTTGGTTAAGATTGGAGTTGATTCCGTCAATGTGAGTTGTAGTAGTTCGATTCCACCCCGATTGCTCTGCAGAGGGGCAGGATATAAATTATTATTATTATTATTATTATTATTATTATCTCTTCCTGGTGATTTATTTTTCCCAATTTCTCTTATTGTAGCTTCTACTTCACTTTTTAGAATTTGTGGTTCATCTTCATATGGCTCTTCGTTCTATATGTCCTTTATTTTTTCATCTCTTTTGTATAGCTTTTCTGTGCATTGCCTCCAACATTTTCCCCCTCCTGGTCTTGAATTATGTTATTTGTGTCATCATAGAGTGTCTTGGTCCTTGGTTTGAATGTCCCTTTAATTTCCCAGATCTTGAGGAAAAGGTATCTCGTTCTTCCTTTTTTGTTATTGTCTTCTATTTCCTTGCATTGGCCATTGTAGTAATTGCCTTTGTCTTTTCTCACTAGTCTTTGTACTGTTGCATTCATGGTTCTGACTTTGTTCTTGTCTCCCTTTTGTTTTGGTTCTCTTCTTTCCTTTACTGCCTGAAGTGTTTTATCTGTCATCCATTGTTTCTTCCCTTTCTTTGTGACTACTGTAAGTGTCTGTCTGCATTCATCCTTTATTGCCTCCCTGGCTTCTGCCCATAGTTCCTCTGGTTCTTGGTTGATTATGCTTAATAGTGCGAACCTGTTTCTTATATTGTCTATGAATTCTGTTGAGATGTTCTTCAAGTCATATTTTGGTATGATGACTGATTTTGATTTTTTTTTCTTCAGATTTACTCGTAGTTTTTATATAAGTAGTTCATGGTCTGTACTGCAGTCAGCACCTGGTCTTGTTTTGACCACCAGGATGGAGCTTCTCCATCTTTTGCTTTCAATTAAGTAATCTATTTGGTTTTTGTGTTGACCATTTGGTGGTGCCCATGTGTGTATTATTTATTATTTATTATTTATTATTTATACCAAATCCAAATGATAGGGCTGGATATCTGCTAAAGGTTCTAAACTCATTGGATTTAAAATAAATTATGAAAAATAAACAATTACTAAATATAGATATGACACAAGAAGATCAAATAAATCTGAAGAGAGTATCCAATTTATCAATTAGCTTATCTGGATTTCAATACTTAGGAATTCTTATAATCAATTTTTAAAACTACATAACAAAATAGCAAATATGTTTACAGAAAAGATGTTTAATATATGGTATAGATATAAAATTTTTAGCACCAACATTATCACTCCTCTGCCCTTTCCTAGGACACCCATTATTTAAGCAGAAACACAAATATGACCAATAAAGGGGATGGGAAGAGAAAGAAATATGTAGAATTAAGGATTTATACATCAATGGCAAACTCATACAATCAGAATTACTTAAAAATAAACTTAAACCAGTAACCCCGTGGTTGCAATTAACACAAATAAATTCATTTTTGGCAAAACCAAATAGAACAGATGGCCCTCCAAGAGTTCTAGCTATATTTGAAACATATTGTAATAACAGAACAAACAAAATGACAAATCAGGTCTCAAAATTATGCCAAAAAATGCAAGAGACAAAATTTGGCAAATCTCAAGGGATGAGTCTTGTTATGAGTCAGATCTGAGGATACAAATATCTGAAAAACAGTGAGACTCAATCTGAAAAATACCAATTTATAAATAAATATCTGTCCAGGCCAGATAAAATGTATTAAAAATGATTCACAAATGGTATTATTATTCACTCAGATTTTTTAAGATTAATAATGAAATGTCAAAACTATGTTGGAGTGGTTATGGGAAAATAAGCCCTTGGGAACATATGTGGTTAACTAACATGTGCAAAGGTATTTAAATTCTGGAAAGAATTATTAAGATGAATAAGCCAAATGTTAGGTCAAAAAGTTTATTTTAGAGGAACAATATTACTCATTTCCATATCTGAAAGTGTTAATGAAGATCTACCAAATCAGGATCTTGTAACACTTATGTTTAATGCCACAAGAATAGAAACTGTGAAAGCATGGAAAACATTAGATGATCCTTCAGTACAAAAGTGGCTGAACAGAATATGGTCAATAGCACTTTCCGCAAAATTAACATACAAAGTGAGAGTAGCAAGATGGGAAATATAAGAAGATGTATTTGATATCACTTGGAAGCCAGTTGTTGTTTACAAAACTCGTGTTAATACTAGGCTTATGTCACTTTTGGACCAAGTTCTCTGTTGGAAAAAATTATTATTAAAAGTTAAGATTACATATGAACAACAATTAACAGTTTGTAAGATAATTTACATCTATGCTGATTGACAGGAATTAGATTTATTAATTCACGATTGCAGGAGGGGAAGGCAGAAGGGAGGAAGGGACAGAGGAAGGACCGTTTCACAACTGTGGTACATACCTTGACTGAAAGGAGATTATTGTATATGTTATGATCAATACAATTACTTTCATTGCAGCATGTTTAAAAAAAATAAATTGAAAAAAACAGATAGCACATTTGCCTCTGTGCTAGGAAACACAGTTGGAGACCCCTGAGGTACTGCCAATAAGTGCTGCAGAAACTTGTTTTGACAGATCTCCAGGTTGTTAACCTAAAAGATGGGTGATGTCAGGGGGTCCCCACTAGCAGTGCTAGAGTCTCCTTAAAATATGGGGAAATTATAGCTCAAAAGATCCACTTCAGGATCACAGTGGTGGCCTGGGTTGGGGCCGGGCGTGTGCGGTTGATGTAGCCGTGGTGCAAATAGCTCCGGCACAGTCCCACCCTGGTCCTTTGGGCCTGTCTGTTTCAGGCAAATGTTAACAATATTATTAATTTAAAGTTTAAATAGGAGGGATACTAACAAATAGTCTTATCTGACTCCTTCTGTAGTACAGATTTCCTTACATTAAAAGAAAATGTTTAAAAACAAATAATGTTTTATTTTATTTTTTATCGCTGGCCATGTTGACGATGTAGCTTTCCTGGTCCACAATATACATTTTAGATGAGCTTCTGTTATTGTGATTGTGAGTAAGTCTTTTGGAAAGATTTGACTCTTTGACTTCCCCTTTCAATGTTCTTTTTACCAGTTCCCTTATTTTTTTTTTTAAAAAAAAGGTTCCTGTTTTGGAGTCAAACGTGATCCTTTTGGACTTCTTTGGTAAATTTCTGCCTACAAACAAATAAAAGTTTATAACACTGTGTTCTGAGCTAAGACTGGAAACCACTCCAGGCCTGTCCAAGAGTTTTGGATGATAACAAGGTTGACACAAGCCACTTGTGCCAAAGATAATTTTATTGATCATTGCAGTACATGGATGCAGTACATGGTTTCCACAGATAAGCTTTCCTTGTCATTCAGGTGATAAGGGATCAGTATTCCCTCAGAGTAATGGATAGGCTGAGATCCCCAAGCAGACTCCCAGCCAGACATGTCCCATGACCCAGTTCACCTAGGCTAGCATGCACCTTCTCCTCCTCCTGGGATGAGAATCCTAGATCTGTCTTTGTCCCAGATTTATATACCTTTACCCATATTGCAATGTAATAGTATTCTATGAGTATCCAAAACCATCCCCTTTAGTGACAGATTGCTGATTGGTGTTTCAGTCAAAGCTGACTCCAAAGCAGAGATGTCCCAAAATCCTAGGAGGAAATGGTGTCTGAAAAGACTGGATGCCAAAAGTCAGCTGATGTGACATGCCTGGCTCCAGCAGAAGATGTCTCAACCAGGGGCATCACTAGGTGTTGTGGGGGATATATATCGCACCTCAGAGAGCATGTCACCCAATGCACTGATGGGAAGGGGCTGCCTTCCAGGTCTGGTGGCTCTGCTGGCCAGGTGCAAAAGCAAGTCTCTTTTCTCTCCCATTCTCCCAGCAGCCAGACCCAGAACAGGCTATTGAAGAGAGGAGACAGTGTTAAAAAATGATCCGCACCAGGCATCAAATATACTAAGTCCACCATTGGCTTCCATAATAATCTGCTAACATTGACAAAACAATTGAAAGTGTTAAGAATGCTAGGGTGTACACAGTATAACTTTTTTTAAAAGAGGGAGGTGTAACAATATTATTTTAAGAAGCATTGCTAGACTGGAAAGGAAAATCCTACATCCACATAGAACAGTACCAGAACAGCCCAAAAAAGAGGACAGGGGGTAGTAAAGTCCAGCAGGGAATGAAGGAGATGCTCTGAGCAGGAACTCAAGGTAAGGAGAGCAAACACTTATGCTCAATATTGCCAATATATACATATTTTTCGCCATATAAGGCGCTCCGGCATATTGGGTGCACCCAATTTTAAAGGAGGAAAATCCAAGAAAAAAGGATTCCTCCCTTTAGCCGGAGGCCAGTTGTTCAATGGGCTGGTGCTGGGATTGGAGAACTTCTCCGATCCCAGCACCAGCCCATTGAACTGAGGTCGCGGGGGGAAGGAGGGCTCCTTCCCCCGCGACCTCAGTCTTTGAATGGGCTGGTGCCGGGATCGAAGCGATCCTGGCGCCAGCCCATTGAAAGACTGAGGTTGCGGGGAGAAGGAGCCCTCCTTCCCCCCCCCCCCACCTCAGTCTTGGAATGGGCTGGTGCCAGGATCGAAGCAATCCCGGCACCAGCCCATTGAAAGACTGAGGCCGGGGGGGAGAAGGAGCCCTCCTTCCCCCCCCCGGCCTCAGTCTTGGAATGGGCTGGTGCCGGGATCGAAGCGATCCCGGCACCAGCCCATTGAAAGACTGAGGCCGGGGGGAGAAGGAGCCCTCCTTCCCCCCCCGGCCTCAGTCTTGGAATCGGCTGGTGCCGGGATCGCTTCGATCCCGGCACCAGCCGATTGAAAGACTGAGGCCGGGGGGAGAAGGAGCCCTCCTTCCCCCCCCGGCCTCAGTCTTTCAATGGGCTGGCGCTGGGATCGCTTCGATCCCGGCACCAGCCGATTCCAAGACTGAGGCCGCGGGGAGAAGGAGCCCTCCTTCTCCCCGTGGCCTCAGTCTTTCAATGGGCTGGCGCCGGGATCGCTTCGATCCCAGCACCAGTCCATTCAAAGACTGAGGTCGCGGGGGGAAGGAGGGCTCCTTCCCCCTGCGGCCTCGGCCCTTCGCCCTATAGGGCGCACTTACTTCCCCACGCACATTTAGGGGAAGAAAAAGTGCGTGTTATAGGGCGAAAAATACGGTATTTGTTTTAGCTTTTTTTTATTAATGGCGAACAGCACTGCATACAGATGTCTCTAGCTACCATTATTAAATGTTATTAATATTAAACTTTTCTGGAATACACAGCTGTGTTTAACTATTTAAAAAACACAAAATTTAACTAAACAGGGGTGGAATTTGCCTGGTCTTTCAGGAGGGGATACAATCTCTAATTGTTCCTTCTGTGCAAATGGAAAACAATCTTGTTCCTCTCACAAGCCCTCCTACCACAGAGGCCTTCTCCTTTTGCCTCTGAAAGAAGGAGCATACAGCACAACAGACTCTCAAGTTTTTCTTCACAACTGAGAGCAAATACATAACAAATAGGGCAGTTAAACAGGGGGGAACTGGGACTTTAAACAGTGATTAACCTGTGAAAATCATGCAATTGACATTAAAGCGTGATTAAAATGAGATTAACACAAGAGCCATTATCCTGTGAAAAACCAGGAAATAACCAGGCAATAAACAGCAAAAAGTGATTCATGGGTAAATCTCATGAATGATTTGCTGCTATTTCTTGCCTGGTTATTCATGGGTTAATGGCACTTTAATCATGTTTCACTTTGATGTTGTATGAAAACCATTAGCGCAATTGTGGGATTATCACAGGTTATTCACCGTTTATATTTCCAATTGTCCCCCTTGTGATAAACTCCTTAGAGAACTCAGGGTGCATCTCCACTGTAGAAATAATGAAGTTTTAAACCACTTTAACTGTCATGGCTCCATCCTATAGAATCCTAGCATTATAATTTTGTGAGACACCAGCAGTCTTTGCCAGAGAAAGCTAAAGACCTTGTATAATCACAAATCTCAGAATTCCATAGGATGGAGCTTCAGCACTTAAAGTTATATCAAACTGCATTATTTCTACAGTTCAGATACACGCTCAGACACACCAAAGGAATTCATGATAATCCAATCTTGTGTGTGGATTCCATTATGTTCTGCAGCCTCCATGCACCAGAAATATGGCCTTTTTTGTGATGGTCCAACATCCCAGGAATATTGCCACTACTATTTCCCCCCTTCTCTCAGTTGGCCTTTATACAATCTCGAAAAGCCTTTTTATTCCAGTCAATTTCTGAATTATTTGATATACTGTCTGCTTCTTGGTTTTTCTATGTAATCTTGTTATGTTTTAATATCTTAATTTTTAAAGATTTTAATGTTTTAAGTTTTTGTGAGACCTCATTATGTTGTTTTATTGACTAAATGTAAACCATGTTGAAAGTGTAGACTGTGTATAGACACAGTAAAATGCCTGACGATCTATATCTGGCTTTAACACCATAATTTCTAACCCCGGATTAACTCCAACATCAAAAACTCATAACATGTGAAGTGGCTTTAAGTTGATAGTTTTCCATCAGAAAGTCAAACAAAGATTTTCTTTCTCAATATTAGCTTTCTTGCCAGTTTTAGTGCATTTCCCCAGTCTAGCCTATGCTTACTTCCACCTCATGATTTACGGGAATTCTCAGTGAATGAAGAATCAATCATTCTTAATTTTTAACTGACTGCTACTTTCAGCCAGCCAAGTCTCCCCCCATTTCCC
Organism: Phrynosoma blainvillii; assembly: GCA_026167975.1. NCBI lineage: Eukaryota > Metazoa > Chordata > Lepidosauria > Squamata > Phrynosomatidae > Phrynosoma > Phrynosoma blainvillii. The sequence goes on from JANUYF010000001.1 coordinate 313,421,904, forward strand.
TCCCCCATGCATCTTTAAAGGCAGCTCCAGATAAGGCATGTTTGAAACAACAATTTGGTTTGATAGGACTTCGCACACTGACAGTAATCAACCAGGTAATGGCTGAGATCTAGTATTATTACTAGGAGGGTTGTTTGTTTTTTTGTTTTTTTTTTAGACTCCTCCTCTTCTTTGGCCTCATTTGATGGCTATTGTTATTTCACATTTTCTCATTATTTCCTTTAAGCCAAGTGAGCTAGGGAAATGGAATTCCCCTGAAGAGAGTGAAACTAATGTTTTCTTTAGACATGTGATCAGAGATTGCGAAAAATGGGAGAGCTGAGCCTGCAAACAGCCAGAGAAAGAAGACAAGCAGTTGCCAGAGAGGGAGAAAACGACTACTGGAGTGGATATTCTTCAGAATCCCTCTACGTGAGGAGCCACTTAAGTGCTTCACAGGGACCAAAGTTGGAAGGTTGGGCAAGAGCCTTCATCTTCTGACAGAATTAAACACATGTGCATTTGTTTGGCAGGCTCTTTGCTACCATGAAGACCTGGATGATCCTCATATACCTGGCTGCTACAGTGGCAGTAAACTTTTCAGAGGTGAGTAGTAGTTAACACCCACTAGCTCCCCACCCCAAACCCAAATCCTTTTACCAAAGCATAAAGGGGATTATGATCAGATTTCTGTATATCTGTCCTCTTTATCCTTGTTGTGAATCATCATAACCCATTTTGTAACTATGGGGGGTTGCAGACTGCCAAAAATAGTGCAAATTGAGTCCACTTTTAGGGTTAGGGTTAGGGTTAGGGAATCATGGGAACTGTATTTTATTGTGGCACCAGAGCTCTCTGACAGAGAAGGCTCAATGTCTCAGGAAAAAAAAAAACAATTCCCATGACTCCCTAGCACTAACCCTAACCCTAAAAGTGGACTCAATTTGCACTATTTCTGGCAGTCTGCAACCCCCCTATGACACAGTCAAGATGCAGGTCACATCAGAAGGCCCATCTGGACCAAACCTGAGTGTTAACCAACTGAAGGAACCTGCGATTAGGGTGAGAAAATCCTACTGGGAAGGCTAGAATTCAGGCCATTTCAGGCCATTCAAAAGGCATGTCATTTTTAGGCATCTGTCTTTGTTGTCTCCATGAAACATAGGTGGTGTCAGGCCAAGGAGTGAGGGGGCACCCAGCCCTCAGCCACCTAATATAGCTCTGAGTTTGTTCGTTTGTTTCATATGCTTAGAATGTTCCTCTTTATCCTCATCAGTCCTCCTAAGACTGTGAAGTTGAAGGCTTTCACAGCCAGCATCCATAGGTTTTTGTGGGGTTTTCGGGCTGTGAGGATGTGTTCTAGAAGACTGTATTCCTGATGTTTCGCCTGCAATTGTGGCTGGCATCTTCAGAGAATGGTGGCATGGAGGTGTGTGGAGTATATATACTGTGTGACCCTTGGTTGAGAGGATTAGCATGTAAATCTGTGTATTGTTCTGTTGAGGCAAGGCCTCAGGGTGGGAGGATATGCAAGGAGGATTAGTGTCTATTTAATTAATGGTCTGTTGTCTGCTGGGAATTAGCATGTAAATTAGCATGTAAATCTGTGTATTGTTCTGTTGAGGCAAGGCCTCAGGGTGGGAGGACATGCAAGGAGGATTAGTGTCTATTTAATTAATGGTCCCTTGTCTGATGGGAAGCCCCCTGACCCTGGGTGAAGTTCGTTTGCATTTGCTGAGTCCTGGTGTTGGTGTTTTGGAGAACTGGTAGCCAAACTTTGGGGGGAAGCAGACGGAGGCGCTGGAGACACCGCCGGACAGAGCGCCGCGGGAACGCAGCCTCCACACCCCAGTGCTCCTGCGGCGTCCCTGGAAGGAGTGCTAAATCAGCACTCCTTCCACAAGACAGGGAAAGTGCGCCCTAAAAGTGTAGGGCGCACTTTCCCTGCCTTTTCCGCCACAGCGTGTCCGGTTGCTGCGGTGGGAGGTTGCCCCGGAAGCGCCGGCCGTGCGGAGGGCCGGCAGCTCCCAGGGCGACCTCAGGAAGAGGAAGGAGCACCGCGCATGCAGTTGCTCCTCCTCTTCCGGGTCTCACAGACGACTCAATTAGTCGTCTGCCGAGGCCCTTTGTTTATTTTCAAAGGCGGGATATAAATAAATTGTTATTATTATTATTATTATTATTATAAGGTTTCTTCTTTGCTGTTGAAATTGTGCAGAACTTTGTGAATTTCAATGGCTTCCCTGTGCATTCTGATCTGTGCATGACAGTTGTTGGCATGTTCCAGAATTTCAGTGTTTTCAATAGCATTTTGTGCCCACGTTGGTTTATAATGTGTTCTGCTACTGCTGATTTTTCAGGCTGGCCCAGTCTGCAGTATTGCACGTGTTCTTTAATTTTCGTTTGAACACTGCATTTTGTGGTCCCTATGTAGACTTGTCCACAGCTGCATTGTATGCGGTATACCCCACACACCTCCATGCCACCGTTCTCTGATGATGCCAGCCACAGATGCAGGTGAAACATCAGGAATACATTCTTCTAGAACATGGCCTCACAACCTGAAAAACCCACAAAAAGCTCCTAAGACTGTTTCAGTGAAATAGAAAATGAAAAAAGACAGCCATCTGTCAAGTACTTGTATACGAGCAAATGGTATAACTTAGGTTTTCCCCTGCCTTCTCTTATAAAGGAATATAGATTGCCCAACAGGCATCTATACTATACAGGAGAAGGGGGAGGGAGAAGGAGGAAGAATGTGGAGGCAATCATTGGCTACCTGACTGGGGACAGGGAGAGACAATAACAGTTTTGTCAAGTCAAATTTTGCTCTCCCCACTAGCCTCAAGCCAAAGCAAACTGCTGAATCTTCTAGCTTGTGTGTTCTTCCTCATTAATAACTTTCCCCATCTTAACCACATTCTGATGTTGCTTGCCACATATGTCCCAATTTTCATCTTTGAAATATTGGAGGATAGGTTTTTCAGGAAGTCTTTTACATGCTTCGTTCCTGCATCACCATCTTGCTGTTCCTGCTCCCTATGTAGGCTATGTACCATTTGCTCCTTCTCCTCTGCCGCCATTGCTGCTGCCTCCTCCTCCTATAGTACACATGCCTGTTGGGCAATCTACATTTCTTTATAGGAGAAGGCAGTGTGCAACAGTAGAGTGGTAATAGTACCACTCTATTCTGCTTTGGTCAGGCCTCACTTGGAATATTGTGTCCAGTTCTGGGCACCACAATTCAAAAGAGATATTGGCAAGATGGAGAGTGTCCAAAGAAGGGCAAGCAAAATAATGAAGGGTCTAGAAACCATGCCCTGTGAAGAGGGACATAGGGAGCTGGGTATGTTTAGCCTGGAGAAGAGAAAGCTAAAAATGGATATGATAGCCCTGTTTAAATATTTGAAGGGGTGTCATATTGAAGATAGAGCAAGCTCATTTTTTGTTGTTCCAGAGAATAGGACCTGGAGCAATGGATGCAAACTACAGGAAAAGAGATTCCAGTTAAACATTAGGAGGAACTTCCTGGCAGTAAGTTGAACATACTCCCTCAAAGGGTGGTGGAGTCTCCCTCTTTAGAGATTTTTAAACAGAGGCTGAATGGACATCTGCCACAGGAAGTGCTTTGATTGTGTGTTCCTGCATAGCAGAGGGTTGGACTGGATAGCCCTTGTGGTCTCTTCCAACTCTATGATTCTAAGGAGTTTATCACACAGGGACTATATGTACCTCCATCCCAATAACTATTAAAGTGGCTGCAACCTGCAAAAGAGTGCGATGTGCAAATGATTTTCACACACTGAACACAATAATGTGTCAGAAGCTCATTACTAAAGCAAGAAAGAGGGTAGAACCTGTATTTGGTTTTCACACAGATGTGTGTAAATCCGGATAATGGTTTGGGAATCATTTTTTTTGCATATATGCAAAGAAGTAGTTGTGTCACCAGAAATGACCCAGAGAAATAAACAATTTTATTTACACAATTTTCTTTATAAAAATATACTGTATTGTCCCTTACTTTCCAAGAAATGGTATCCAACCTAAGTAAAAAGAACAAAACATTACCCAAAGAAGTAGGAAAGGTAAAAGTCTGTGTCCCTCTGGGCAACTGATGCCCCTGCCTTCCCTGAGCAGCTGTTCTTTTAAGAGCCCTGGCTAATGGGGAAGGGCAAGGGAGAAGAGGCATTCACACAGAAGGAGAAGCAAGCTTTTCCCCTGTGTCCCTGCCTTTGCCTCAACAACTGTTCATTTAAGAGCCCTGGCTACTCACCCCAAAGAACCATGAGAAATCTGACAACAAGTATAGAAATGGAGAGAATCCCGCAATTGGCTTTCAGACTAGAGCAATTGCGCAAAAAAAGCAAATTTGTGAATGAAAAGGAAATGAATTTATAGTATTTTTCCGAAAATGCCTATTTGCTGGTTCATGTCACTTTCCTGTCAGATTTCAAGCAATTTGCGCACAATGTTGTGTGAAAACCATTTGTGCAATTACGCCTAATATGCTGGATAACTGTGGGTTCTGACCCATTTAAACTTCCAATTTCCCCATATGATAAACTCCTAAGGTGCAAAGCGCAGTCTTCAGGGCAAGGAAGGGGAGGGGCAGCCGCACGCTGGGCGCCCCAACTCCTTTCCGAAGACATCGTCGGAGCGTCAGACCCTCCGCACGGCCGGTGCTCCGAGGATGCCTATCCGCCGCAGTGTCCACACACACTGCGGCGGAAGAGGCGCCGAAGGTGCGCCGGCAGCCTTTTGCGGCGCACCTTCAGCGATTTGTGGAAGGAGTGCTATTTTAGCTCTTCCAACACACACCAAATAAAAATTTAAAAAACATCAGATTTGATTTCAGTATGGTATGTAATTTTAATTCAAATGCTTATGACATGCAGGTACTTAGCAGGGAAACTGTCACTTATAAACACAACAAACTACAGCTCCCATATTCCCTAGCATTTATTTCTGCAGTGTGTTTTGGATCTTACTTTTTAAAAAAATAGTCCAGATTTAAATGCTGCTTTAAAAATTATTTCCATCTCCCAGCTATGAGATGGTTGGAGGGGGAGGGGAACTGCCAATATACTAGGTGATGCATTCTGGGGTATATAGAATTTGCGGCCAAGAAGTGATGCTGGGCATGTCCCACACTCGCAGCCTCAGAGGATGGTAATGGCAACCCCCATTTGATTAAACATGCCAAGAAAACCCAATGATAAGGTTGCCTTAGGGTCGCCATAAGTCGGAAAGGACTTGAAGACACACAAGAACAACATAAAAACATGGTGTAGTGGTTTGACTGTTGGACTACCACTCTGGAGACCTGGGTTTGATTCCCCCACTCTGCCATGAAACCCACTGGGTGAACTTGGACAAGTCATGCACTCTCAGCCTCAGGGGAAGGCAATGGCAAACCTCCTCTGAACCAGTCTTGCCAAGGAAACCTCAGGAGAGGAGCGCCTTAGGGTTCCTCTCTTCCTCCTCTTCTTCCTGCCCCCACCTCTGTCCTCCTTATCCTTTTCTTCTCCCAAGACTTCTCCTCGCCCCCACCACTGTCGTCCTCTGTCCTCCTCTCCTCCCAAGGCTTCTTGCCACCCCCACCCCTGTCTTCCTCCATCCTTCTGTCCTCCCAAGGCTTCTTGCCCCCCCATCCTCCTCCATCTTCCTTTCCTCCCAAGGCTTCTTCTCACCCCACCCCTGTCCTCCTTGTCCTCTTCTTCTCCCAGGGCTTCTTGCCACCCCCACCCCTGTCCTCCTCCGTCCTCCTCTCCTCCCAAGGCTTCTTCTCACCCCCACCCCTGTCCTCCTTCGTCCTTCTGTCCTCCCAAGGCTTCTTGCCACCCCACCCCTGTCTTCTTTGTCCTCCTCTCCTCCTAAGGCTTCTTCTCACCCCTACCCCTGTCTCCTCTGTCCTCCTCTCCTCCCAAGGCTGCTTCCCCCTCGCACCTCTGTCCTCCTCCTCCTCGTCCTCCCCTCTCCTCCTCCTTATACCCAGTGTATAAGATGACCCCTGACTTTAACCCCAGTTTTTCCTGGGTTAAAAAGTTGTCTTATACGCTGGAAAATACGGTATCTTTTTCTGCACAATGGTTTGTGGGTAGATGAAATTTTCACCAAAAAGTCCCAAATATGAAAAATCTATGTACAAATCCTATCATCTCACTCCACAGTGGTCAAGCATTTGAAATTCTTTGTTCTAGCACAGGAGAATGAAACAAGCAAATATTTGCTTTTCTACTGCTCTTTCACATGTGGTGGATAATGTCTACATCCTCTGTGTTGAGGAAAAATCAATCTCAGTTGAGTGAGCTTGTATACATGAGGCACAAAATGTCTCAGGCCCCCAGCATTTGGACACTGATCTATGTATGGTATGATATCATAGAGGATGATATCATTTGTACTCTCGAGTAGTGCTTCTCAAACCCTGGTCCTACAGACATTAGGAACTTTAGCTCCAATAATTCCTGAACATTGGCCATACTGACTGGGACTTCTGAGAAGTGAAGTCCAAAACCTCAAAAGGACCAGAGTCTGGACGTTTTCACACTAGACCCACCAAAGCTGCCTGGAGCCGACCGTGCCGCTCATTCTGGAATGGCTCCGGCGGCAGCAACTTGCCGGGGCTGATGCCGGAGTTAGCGCTGGATCGGCCGGAGTGAGGCCGGACTTGCTGCGATGTGAGTGTGAACACATGGAGCAAGGAGCCGGACTGATGCAGGGATGGCACCAGAAGGGGCGGGGTTTGCTGCGACATGAGTGTGAACACACTGGAAAAGGAGCCGGACTGGGGCCGGAGGGAGGTAGGATTACGTCCGCCTAAAGCCCCGTGTGAAAACGCCCTCTGAGAACTATATAGCTCTAGAGGATTTATTAGCACACGTAACTTCTGTGCAAGTAGGGGAAGAGTGTGTTTTCTGTGGGTTCTGCCTCTTCACTTACCCGCTGATCTCTGACCTGTTGGGTTCCAGTGCCTGGCCTATCCTGCCACACTGTACATCACACTCACTGGGATCTGCTGGTAGGAACCCCAGTGTAAACTTCATTTATTTATTTTTTGCATATAATTCCAGTATCCTAAGGGTGGGGGATTCAAGGAGTCCAACAAATTAACTTTTACAAACTGTGGGTAGGGCTGAATTGCAAAGTAGATTAATACTATAGTACCCCATTTTTTTTAAAAAACTACCAGCTGCTGCTTGTGAGAAGTTAATTCCAGAGTGTAACTGCCAAATGCTAATGTTAGTGTTGCCAAGTGTCCCTTATTATGAGGGATGTCCTTTGTTTGCAAGTTGGAAAGCTTTTTTTTTTATACAGACTGAACGAAACCTCCCCCAAAAAAACATATTTTGGGATGTGGACCCTCCATAAGGACATGAAATTTATGAATGTGGACAATACAGTAACTTTATAGAGAAATATATGGCTAGGTTGACAGAAACCTATACTTTCGTTTCATATTTACCTAGAACACAACCCTGCTAATAGCTACTTCCTGACTGTCAGCCCTGACTGTCATGAATTTTTACGCTTCCTTATTGTTGCTTTGAAAACCTGGCAACATTAGCCAGCATGTACATATCATGCCATCAAGGGAACTCTTCTGCACAATCTTTCCCCTAAGAATGCTGGTATCAAATACCATTTGTCTGAATTAGATGAATTAGATTGATCCTTCTTTTCATCACACTTCCTGGCATTAAGACAATGGCAGATGGTAGAAGAACAGGGCTTCATTAAAAAGTGAGACTGATAATCTGGATGATTAGTCCTTTTCTGTGCCTCAGTCCTGAACACATCACTATATTAGAGCTGTTAGCTATGTCTGTTAAATTATTTATTTGTTCCAGAGAAAATTAAACACAGTTTTTGTTTATGTAAGAAGCACATTTATTGATTTCACTAAACAGAAAACCCTAGAGTTGCCTGACCATTTCCAAAAAGTAGCCATGTTAGTGTGTTGCAGCAAAAGAAACAGGGTATCTTATGGTCTGATACAGACGGCCCATTGGAGGCAACAGACAACTGCCCTGGGGAGCAGCGGATTGGGGCCATGGCAACCCCACGGCATGGCCCCAATCCTTCCTTTTGCCACCCCTAAAAGAGCGGCAAAAGGCCACTCCTTTTAGGGGTGGCAAAAGGCTGCCCTAAGAGCGGGCACTGTGGCTCTTCCGTGTCCTTTTGGCATAGCGTGTCTGCACACTGTGCCGGAAGGGCGTCCTGATGCCACATGCCATGTGTACGGCCACGCGGCATCAGGATGGTGTCAGGGTGGGGCTGGGGTGCGGGCGTGCGGCTGCCCTACCCCAACTCTACCCCCAGGCCAGTCCGTTGGGCTGGTCTGCAACAGCCTTTATGTCACCCTAAAAACCAACAACTCAAGAACTGCATGAGTTTTCACGTACTGAATGCATCTGAGGCTATGGGCTGTAGTGCACAAAAGTTCATGCTGTAATAGATGTGTCAAATTTTTAATGAAACACAGGAGTCTTCATATATTCATCGGGTGGATACTTCTTTCACTACACTTCTGGCAGCAAAGAGACTGAGAGAATAAGAGAAGCTGGGATCCACTTCCCAGCCATGTTGATGAAAGCAAGGGACAGGAACTGTAAGGAGTGTTGAACATTTGTGCAGCTATGACCAAGAATGAAATTCTGGCATGATTCTGGCCTATGTTTCACATATGTGACCTAATAAAATGGCTTGTTATTGTTGTTGCTGTTGTTGTTGTTCAAGTCATTTCCAACTTATGGAGACCCTAAGGTGAACCTGTCATGGGGTTTTCTTGGCAAGTTTCTTCAGAAGGGGCTTGCCATTGCCATCCTCTGAGGCTGAGAGAGTGTGACTTGCCCAATGTCACCCAGTGGGTTTAATGGCCAAGCCAGGATTTGAACCCTGGTCTCCAGAGTTGTAGTCCAATGGTCAAGCCACTACAGCATGGTGGCCCCTGACACTGAAGAAACAACAGTGTGGGTTTTGGGTCTAAAAGACAGTTCCTATTTGACACAGTTTCCTTAATAGAGAGCCATTCACTCATATTCTGGGAGATTTATTTCTTCACAGTCTCTGGAATCAAGATGGCAGTGAGTGGCAGAGGACTCTGGAGATCCCCATTCTTTTTCACAGTGATGGAGTTGAAGAACTGGAGTTGCATGAAGGCATTATTTCATTCTACTTCTAATCCAAAAACAAATCTTTAATGTTAACCAACATCTTTTGAATGACATTTTTATCTTAGGGAATCTACTTTCAAATCTTAACACAGTTTCTGAAACATTCCTATTAGTTCCACAAAAGTATAACAGTTTACTAATGGAATTGTTTCTCCACAATGTTTTGCATCAAGGAAGCAGCAGGCACTGAAAGGACCGATACCAGCACCAAGAACAGGGATTCTGGAGGATTCTGGAGTTCCCTTTGGAGTAAACTGACATTCTCTAAGGTGTGACAGACAATTCAGATAAGAACAAGAATTAATTACTTTCCTTCATTTTTCACCCACAAATCATAATTAATTTATCATGCTTAAATTTTAAGTGCTGCCCTGTCTCAAATTAGTAGTAGCAGTAGTACAACTACTAGTATTGCTAGTATTAACAGCCTGATTTCCACAATACATTAAGATAGTACAAGAATAGAATAATGCAGTAAACACAGCAATAAAAGATACAAGGTATCTGAGTTCAGGAAAAGAAAACCAGTAGTAATGATCGCTGCCTGTATTGCCTACATGTAACTAATCTAAAAACACAGCAGTATAAAAACACATCTTTGCATGATGATCACCAACATTTTTTTCAATTACTTTGGAGAACTACCCCAGGTGTCAACACAGTAGCTAGAGTCCTTTCGGTATCTTACGTATGTGAAAGTTCCTCTGCAGAAATGGTCAAAGTATTTTTAAAGTAATAGTTGGGCATCCAAATTGATGTACAGTACCGACTTTTAGATACCCAGTGAATTGCATAGTTCCCACACCATCTCAATAATTTCTGTAAAGCAATTTTTTAAAAATAAAATAAAATAAAATAAAAATCCACTTCTCAGGCAGTCATGTGGTGTGTGTGGGCATAATACTGCTTCTCTCCCACTCTCCCTTGCAGTGATCACAGCCACCAGCACTTTCCCAAAACTGGCTGCTGTTGTGCATATTCCCCCTATAAATTTGCACAGAGCAGCCAGCTTCAGGAAGGTGTTGGTGGTTGTGATCACTGTGGGGGAGAAGGGGAGAAGAATAGAGTCATGCCCACTCACACCCCATGATTTCATGAGAAGTGGAACTGCAGCTGCAGGGACCAATTGCATGAAGGCAGTAATGCACTAGCAGTGAGATTGAGAACTTCTTGACAGGTTTTGCCCATCAATGAAAAGGTGCACTGCAGTAACAAATGAAATGCAAGGCAGCAGCAGAATGGACAGACCATTGTGTGATAAGTTTGAGCCAAAGATGCTTTTATCCTATTAAAATTCTGCTTTTTTATCCTTCTGTGATAAAGTCCTTAGGGGGGTTGCAGACTGCCAGAAATAGTGTGAATTCAGTCCACTTTTAGGGTTAGGGTTAGTGCTAGGGAATCATGGGAACTGTTATTTTTCTGAGACATTGAGCCTTCTCTGTCAGACAACTCTGATGCCACAATAAAATACAGTTTCCATGGTTCCCTAACTCTAACCCTAACCCTAAAAGTGGACTGAATTCACACTATTTCTGGCAGTCTGCAACCCCCTTTAGTTGCTGATTTGGTTCAATTCAATAATGAAAGGGCGTTGCACAACAGCTGTGTAACTCCATATGAGTAAAGTTACACTTCTCAGTGTAGAATCCTGGCTAATTTCAGAAGCATATGTTTTGAGTTGTGATAAACAAGAGTTAATAGATTTATTCATGGGGATTTATTTCTGCATGGCATTTACATCAAGGAGGTAGCAAATGACAGAATAAGGTGATCTGCAACTCCTCTTCCTTCCGAGGATCCTTGGAGAACCAAAGAACCTGACCTGTCTTCAGACACAGAAAGAAACAGCAAGGACACTGAAGGGGGTTGCAGACTGCCAGAAATAGTGCAAATTGAGTCCACTTTTAGGGTTAAGGTTAGTGCTAGGGAACCATGGGAATTGTATTTTTTCTGAGACATTGAGCCTTTCTCTGTCAGAGAACTCTGGTGCCACAATAAAATACAGTTCCCATGATTCCCTAACTCTAACCCTAACCCTAAAAGTGGACTCAATTTGCACTATTTCTGGCAGTCTGCAACCCCCCTGAGAAGCCCTCAATCTGGACAAGATTTAAAATGTTTTTGGGGTTCTCTAAGGCATGATGCATTATCCACATTAGAATGGGAATTGATTAGTTCACCTTCATTTTCAGCCCCAAATTAGGTGTAATTTTAAAGTTTTTTGAATAATAATGTTTGTTAGTGCATTAACAAAACACTTATTTGACCATTACAATATTAGTGAACATACCAAAAAAAACACAAAGAAATTAAAAAAGAAGAAAAAACAAAGCAAACATAATAAAAAGACAAATAAAAACAAAACTTTAAAAAACCCTAAAATACTACAACCCCATCCACCCACTACCTATATTAAACATATAGTTTATATAAACATTAAATTATTGAGCTTCCAAATCATATAAATTGCAGTTGAATATATCTATCATCTTACCACTCCTCTAAATATCAGATCCTATCCATTCTACAAAGGAAACAATAAAAAAATCCAAAAGATAAGTACATAATGCTTACATATTGAATCCTAATATCACTATATCCCCTCTCAAATTTTAATATATAATCCATAAAACTCAAGAATTCATTTATATCATTGCCTTTAACAAAATTGGTCAGTTTTGCAAGTTCCACCAAGTCCATTATCCTATCCAGCCATTCTGAGATATTCAGGTTTTCTTCTTTTTTCCAATTTTTAACATATACCAATCTTGCAGCTATAACCATATAATATATTAATGTTTTGTGTCTTCTTTCCACTTTATTCTCATAGTCAATCACGTTCAAAAAATATAATTCAGGTCAATAGGCTGTGTCCTCTCTCAAGACCTTTTGTATAGTAAAATTTTACCCAGTATTTCCTTGCTTTACTATAGGTCCACCAGAGGTGGAAAAACATTCCCACCTCTTGGTGGCACTTCCAACATTTATTATTCCTCCCTTTATACATTTTTGCAAGTTTATCAGGCATTAAATACCACCTGAAAAACATTTTATAGTAATTTTCTATAATATCATAACTACAAATGAATTTCAGTTTCTTGTCCATATACTTTTCCATTGATTCATATGAATATTATTTCATATTGGGGGGTTTTTCTGTGTAAAATCTAAATAACATTTTATATAGCTTAGATATGGTGTGGTTTTCTCTTGATTTAAATATTTTCTCTTATTCTGTAATTTCTTGATCAAAACCAAATTCTACCATATCAACATTAAATCTCTCTTTTAATTGATAGTAATTCAGTCATTGTATTTTAAACCCTTTTCGCTCTAATTCACTTAATTTTTTTAATACCTCATCCATTCTGATCTTTTTCCAACAAGTCTTCATATGTTATCTAATTTCCCTTCCTTCCTATTCCCCACCTATAAAAAACCTCCTGGGGTGACCACCAATTTGGGGTTTTAGAATTTAATCTCTTTTTGTACTTACCCATACTCTCAATAAACATTTCATTACATGGTTTTTAAAACCTAAATTTGTCTTAATTTTCCCATACCAAAGGTATGAGTGCCATCCAAATTTTAATTCATGTCCTTCTAATTCTAGCAATTTTATATTATATAATTTAATCCTTTTTTTATCCATAGTAAACATGAAGCTTCAAGGTATGTCTTCAAATCAAGCAACCCTATACCTCCTCTACTTTTATCATCTATCAATAATTTCCTTTTTATCCTTTTTTTTTATCCTGCCGAATAAATCTAGACAAGTCTCTTTTCCAAGCTGCAATGGGTGTATTTGAGCTGATAATTGGTATTGTTTGAAATAAATACATTAATTTTGGCAACACACTCATTTTGATTGTGGATATTCTTCTCATCCATGATAAATTAACATTTTGCCATCACTTTAAAGCTCCTTTAATCCCTTCTCAAATTCTAACATACTAATTCTCAAATAATTGTTGATTATTTGAAGTCAGATTTATTCCTAAATATTTTACTTTCCTCACAATTTTTAATCTGGTTCTCTTTTTCAATTCTTTTTTCTCTTCTCTTGTCATATTTTTTGTTAGAATTTTAGTTTTATCTATATCTACTTTAAACTCTGCAAATTTCCCATATTCCTTCATCTTTTCCATCAAAATATCTGTACTCTCCAATGGCTCCTCTAACATAATCACCACATCCTCTGCAAACACTTTTATCTCTCCTTTTCTTTCTTTTATTCCTCTTATCTTATTTTCATCTCTTATATCTTTACACAAAAGTTCTAAAGTCAATATGAACAAAGTGATGAGAGTGGGCATCCTTGTCTGGTGCTCTTTTCATTCTGTATATTATCAGTCATCATATCATTCACTATTATTTTTGCTCTTTGGTGGCAATAAATTATTTTGATCCATTTTATAAAATTATTCCAAAACTCCATTTTCTCCAATATTTTCATTAGAAAGGTCCAATTCAAATTATCAAATGTTTCTCTGCATCTACAAAAATGAATGTACCTTTGATCTGATTATGAAAATTCAAATACACCAAAACATCAGTCATTATCCTTACATTGTTCCTAATCTGTCCATGTGAGTAAAGTTATACTTCTCATTGTAGATTCTTGGCTACACTTGGCAGTGTAGATTTCAGAAGCATACATTTTGAGTTATTATAAACAAGAGTGCATAGATTTACTCATGGGGCTTTATTTCTGCATGGATTTACATCAAGGAGGTAGCAGATGACAGAATAAGACAATCTGCAACTCCTCTTCCCTCTGAGGATCCTTGGAGAACCAAAGAAGCTGACCTGTCTTCGGACACAGACAGAAACAGCAAGGACACTGAGGAGCCCTCGTTCTGGAAGCCATTAAAAAAAAAGATTGGGTTCTCTGAGGTATGATGCATAATCCAGATTAGAATGGGAATTGATCAGTTCACCTTTATTTTGAGCCCCATATTAGATGTAATTTATAATGTTTAAATTTCAGCTACAAATACATTTAGCTCAAATAAGTTGATCCTCTTTCAGCAACAGAAATTTGAGAATGCCAGTCAGGAGTCTTTACTCTGATCTTGAGATCTATGCAATAATTCCAGTATTTCAACTCATCTTTTCAGTCTCTCAGTGGTACTCATTTATAGACCATCGGCTATTTTTTTGGTATTTTAGCTGATGCAAATAAATGTCGGTGAGTACGCACACACATGCACGCGCACTCACATGTTCTTTCACTTTTGTGGCACTTAACGTTGAGTGGGCAAAGCAAAGCTCTGCAGCTGCATACAACCCCTCTCCCAGCTATTTTTGGGTCTCTGGACCATTCCAAATTCCACCAGATGAATTGCTTTTCCAGTAAACTTTCAGGAGTGGCAATTAACCTTTTAAATAAGTTACAGCCATCCACCTACCTGAGAGCCAGTGTGGTATAATGGTTTGAGTGATGGACTAGAACACTGGGAGACCAAGGTTCAAATTCCCCCTCAGCTATGGAAACCCATTGGGTGATCTTATACAAGTCACACACTCTCATCCTCAAAAGAAGGCAAAGGCAAATGTTTTCTGAACAAATTTGCCAAGAAAACATTGTGATTGGTTCACTTTAGGGTCACCATAAATTAGAAACTACTTGAAGGCACACAACAGCCCCGCAGATCAGCTCCACATACAGCTCCTTGCAGTAGTTTAGATGGTGCCAATTCAAGGATTGCTGTGATCTTCCAAAAAGACAGCAGGTGCTCTAACCATAGCTGGTAAATGGCTCTCTTATCCAGTGAGGCCATTTGAACCTCCAGGGCAGAAACTTTTTTAAAAAAGAAATTCCAACATTTCTGTCACTGGAGGATCAAAGATTTATTGTTGCTGTTATTTGCCATCATGTCAACTCAGTAGCATCATTGGGGGGTGCAGGGGGTGCAGACCACACCAGGTGACACCCCAGAGGAGGGGTGACACCCAGCTGAGTGACCTCCTCCCTCCCCCACGCCAGTTTACTCTGAAGTAAACCAGTGCGCAGCAGGGAGGGAGGCTGCTCAGGGAGAGAGGGTACTCTGGACGCTGGTTTACTCATGACTAAAATGGGGCACAGAAGGGAGGGAAAGTGTGTGTCGTTTGGCTCTGCACCCACAAGTCCCCCCACACATACCAGGTGACACCAGGTGGAGGAACACCACTGTGTCAACTTCAACTTATGGTGACCCTATGAGTGAGAAACCTCCAAGATCCTTGGTCTTGCAAACTTGGGGCCATGCTTTCTTGATTAAATTGATCCACCTGTAGTGCAGTCCCCCTCTTTTCCTGCTGCCTTCCACTTTACCAAGCATTATTGTCTTTTTCAATGAGTTATGTCATCTCATATGTCCAACATACAACAGTTCAGGCTTGGTTTACTTTAAGATCCATTCTTTTGTCTATAGCAGTCCCTTACTCTTAGAAGTCTTCTCCAGCACTACATTTCAAATGATTTCATTATCTTCCTGTCAGCTTTCTTCACTGTCCAGCTTTCACACCTGTACGTGGAAAGTGGAAACAGTACGTGGAAAGATGATTCTGATTTTGGTATTGAATGATATATCTTTATAGTTGAGGATCTTATCTAGTTCCTCCATGGTTACACTCCCAAGTATTAGCCTTCTTCTGATTTCTTGACTACACTTTCAATTTTGATTAATCACTGGACGTTTTCACACGGGGCTTTAAACGGAGGCAATCCTACCTCCGTCCGGCCCCACTCCGGCTCCATTGTAAAATCGTTCATACGACGTCTATGCAAGCCCCTCCCCATCCTGCGCCATCCCTGGCGCTATCCTGCCTCACTCCGGGGTCTTGCTCATCGTGTTCAAACGACGTCACAGCAAGCCCCGCCCCATCCTGCGCCATCCCTGCGCCATCCCTGCCGCTAGCCGGCTTTAGGCCCATATTTCTAATTCCTTTTTTAAAAAGGAATTAGAGGGGCTGCTGCCGGAGGCAATCAGGAGCCATTCCGGCGGCTGCTGTTTTCACCGCCGGAACGGCTCTTGATTGCTTCCAGGGGGCTTCCAGGCGGCTTTAGAGCCACCTGTGTGAAAACGTCCACTGAGCCAAGGTTGTTTTTATTCATTTTATTGTCAGCTACCCTGAGTCCCCCTTTGAATGAGGAAAGCAGGGCCTAAATCAGTCAATAAATGAATAAGTAAGTGCAGATAGAATGTTAATTCCTGACTAATTACAGCCCTGAGTAGCATTAAAAGTAGCCAGTGTATGTTATAATAGAAAGAAGTTACAGTCCAAGCCTAGGAAAGACATTCCAGCTTCTCACCACTGTACCAGAGATCTTGCTCATGTTGCAGCGCTGCCAGCAGCAATGAGCTGAAGTGATGAAAAAGCAGCTTTCTTTATTGGAAAGTTCATAGCTCAGGAGCAGAGATCATACTTTGTATGCAAAAGGTCCCTGTGTCAATACCTTGACTCTCTAGATAAGCCTGGGAGAAAAACGCTATCTCAAACTCCAGTAAACTAATGTCACTCACTGGGTGGAATCCTGTTAGTTAATCCCAACTAAGCAATTCTGAGGAACCTTAGCACCATCCTACTTACAACTGTTGTTGTTGTTGTTGTGTGCCTTCAAGTTGTTTCCAACTTTTGGCAACCCTAAAGTAAACCTTTTCTTGGCAAATTTGTTCCAAGGAGGCTTGCCATTGCCATTATCTGAGGCTGAGAGAATGTGACTTGCCTAAGACCACCTAGTGGGATTCCTTCCCCAAGTGGGGATTCGAACCCTGATCTCAAGTGATAGTCCAACACTCAGTCCACTACACCATATTGACTACACGTAACTAAATAACGAAATAAATTACATAATTCAAGGTGACTTTTTTTCAAAAGAAAAATAACAGACATTGCTTGGCAGGGTTGATAAAAATGGGATGATTGTCAAAAGGTAGAAGTTTAATTCTTTTCCCTCCTGTCACAGTTCAACAAAAATTATCCTACTGAAACTGCTGTTTGCTTTGAGGTGGAATAGCCCATCATGAGTATCAAATAAGAACTTTCCTCCCCATTCAAATAGCAGCTGTGGACGATGGGCAGATTTCTCTGAGCTACAGCAGAAGGGAAAGTATTGTACTTTCCCTTTGTGCCAGAGTAGTTTTGACTTGTAACACACACACACACTGCAAACAGTTTTTGTTTTTAAGAAATACCATGTTGAACTGAGCCAGTCCTACCCTAAGACATAATAAAGCAGCTATTTCAGGTAGCAGGTTTTTGGTGTCATGAAAACAGTGAATTGTTAATTCATTATTATTGCATTTTTACTCACAAGAAGGAAAAGAGGTGCTTCGGGACTTTCTGCCTTCAATGCCATAATAATTGGGCTTGATTACTACTACAGGTTGAATATTCCTTATCCAAAAAGCTTGAGACCAGACATGTTTTGGATGTTGAATTTTTACAGATTTTTTTTTAAATATTGGAACCTCCTTGAATTCCATTTTGGGAGAAAGGCAGGATATAAATCCAACAAATAAATAAATAATAAAATAAATATTTGCATATACATAATGAGATATGTTAGCAGCCAGATGTGCTAGAACAGTCCTATATTGAAAACAACAACAAAGTTAGTGCAAACTGTAATGTGGGCCTTAGAGCACTTTTATTGCGAGGGATTTCCCTGGTGTCATGTTTTTTCCACTTCATATGGGTAGAGAGGCATTATCAGCACCTGTTGTCTCACAGGACTGGACAGCACTCCTGCTATTGCTAGGAGTTATAAAAGTACAAGCTCAATAACTGCAGTGGTGGCTGGTAAATACAGTTATCAGTGGGGCTGTGAGTATGCTCTGAATTTGAAAAGAGCTGTCTTCAATGCTGAACTCTATTTCCCAGATGGGTTCAGCGTCTTGGATAGCTTTTTTCAAATCCATACTAAAACCCGGAGAGAATTCTTTGCCCTGCTGATATATAGAAGCCACCAGCTGCCACTAAATAAATGCTATGTGAGTGTAACATGTGTAAACTACAACAGTATCCTACCACATGCTTGACAGGACACTTCAAATGAGAACAATGACGATGGAGAGAGTATCACAGCATCCACAAAAGGAGAAGAAAAAGAATGGAGTGATGAGAAAGAGGAAACAGCTCAGGTGAATGCTGCATCTCCTGAAGTACAAAGGGAAGAAAAGGGTGAGATGGAGGAAATGGCTCATGTGCATGCTACATCTAATGAAATACAAAAGGAAAAAGTAGGTGAGGATACCAAAGTTGCTTGCAATCAGACTCTTGGCTTTGAGGACCCCTTACCAATGCAAATA
This sequence comes from Phrynosoma blainvillii, assembly GCA_026167975.1. Taxonomy (NCBI): domain Eukaryota; kingdom Metazoa; phylum Chordata; class Lepidosauria; order Squamata; family Phrynosomatidae; genus Phrynosoma; species Phrynosoma blainvillii. The sequence continues at coordinate 313,440,358 of JANUYF010000001.1, forward strand.
TGTCTGAACACTACAGAAATGCCTGCAGTAGCATCAACCACAGCATATTCTACCACAACTCCTGCAACATCGGCAGCTACCACATGCCCACCCGACAAGTGTCTCCCACCACGTAGTAACCCATGGGTTGCATGTACTAATCCCACTCCAGAAGATGACACAAAGTTGGCTGATGCTCTCACTAAGTTTGCAGTGGAGTTCTACAAAGCTGCCATCCAAAATGAGAAGCGTGCCTCCAACCTGGTCTTCTCACCCATCAGCATTTCAACAATGCTCTCCAACCTGTTACTAGGTAAGATTATGCAATCAAGTATGCACATAATTCCTGCAGGTTTAGAGCCACTGCACCAGTTGTTGTTATTATTATTTGCCTAGAGATCTGGCTACAATGGTTCATGCCTAGTTACCTCTCGGTTACATTACTGTAATGAGCTCTACTTGAAAAGTGTTTGGAAGATGCAGATAGTGCGAAATACAGCAGCCAGACTTGTGTCAAGTCGTGCATTTTCAAGACCATATAACACTGGTCTTGCAAGAACTGCAATGGCTTCCAATTTGCTTTCAAGTCCAATTCAAAGTGCTGATGTTGACCTACAAAGCCCTAAACCTGAGGCCTGGATATCTGAAAGACCTCCTCCCCCGTTATAAGCTTGCCAGAAATTTAAAATCTTTAAAGGTGGCCCTGTTGCACGTTCCAACACCTCATAAAGTTACATGTAACAGGCTTTCTCTATAGCAGCACCTGTCTCTCTTAAGCTTCCAACAGGCAACCAAAACTGTGCTATTCCACATAGCATTGAGTGTTTGAAATTGCTGTTTTAACTGTTTTAAAACTGGATTCTAGGATTGTTTTAGGCTGCTTTCTAGGCGTTTTTGAAAGAGTAATTTAATGTGTTTTTAAAATACTTTTTATCTTTGTATTGTTTTAATAGGTTTTTATTTGTTCACTGCCTCAGGAACTCTTGTGTGCTGAGATGCAATACAGAAATACTTTAAATAAAATTAATTTTTAACAAGTACATAATATATTGGCAGAATATATACCAGCCTGACTGAATGTATATCAGCTTTTTCAAACTGGTGCCCTCCACATATGTTGTACTACAACACTCCTAATCCCCCAGACCCTGTTATAAAATGCCCAGAAATTGCAGGAGCTGTAGTCCAATACATCTGAAGAGCATGAGCTTGAGGAAGGCTCAAAAGACAAGGCTTAGGTTTCTTCTGCCTTTTCCAAGTGGTGTTTGTGCTATACCAGTATGCTAGGTGTACCAGCTCTTTTATGCTGCTTATTATTGTTGAGAATTGAAGGAAACATGATGAATTGGACCCAGATGTAGTAATATGTAAAGCAGACTTATCCAGATAGGCCTGAAACAAACTGGCCAAAAGGTGTAGCTTCCGGCCGCTTCAGGGACGTGGTGTGCAGACAACGCACATCCCCAACATGGCCAGAGGTTGTTCTGGGGCCGCCAAAGGTGGCCCGAGGCTGTCAGCGAAAGGAGCAGGGAAAATCCACTCCTTGCCAGCAGCCTGTTTGGGACAGCAATGGCGGCCCACTTTCAGAGCAGGCTGTCCAGTCGCCGCAGTCCCTGGCCAACCGTGGGCCAATTGCAACTGAAGCAGCCAGAAGGTGCTCCAAGCCACTGGTCTGCTTCAGCTCTTAGACATTAGAAGTTATATTTGCAATATGAATGCCATCTACAGGGTGAAGCCAGTGTTCTGGAAAGGTAGCATTTGAAGCAGACCTCAGAAACAAGTCTCTGACTGACACTTGCGAATGCTTGGGAAATAATTTCTATGGTATGGACTGCCATTACAAAATGTGAACACTGTTGATTTAAAGAAACAGAAGCTGCCCTTCCCTCCATAAAACTTTGGCCTGCCCAATTACAGTCTATGAATCAATGTCTTTGCTAAACAGGAACCTGCAGTGAAACCACAGACCGCCTTGAGAAGCTGCTTTTCTATCCTGAAGAATTCACGTGTGTCCATAAAGCACTGAAAGCCCTTAGCAAATCAGATGCCTTGGCCTCAGCCAATGCAATTTTTTACCAATCAGGTGAGTTAAATTTCTAATCTCAAGATTGCCCCACATTAGTTTCTCTCAGATAAGGTCTGATTCATAGATGCATATGTTTCAAAACAGAAAACATTATTCAGTTATCCAGTTGAAATTTGGTTTGTAGCTATGGATTGTATTCGACATGTTCTCTGCATCCTCCGTCTGTGGGTTATATCGGAACTCTCCAAAACAGTTCCTCCATGTCCATGTCATAATATTGAACTCATTAAAAGTAGGATAAGGTACTCCTTCAGATGTTCAATCACCTGTTGTTGCCATTGGACAACCACTGTCCAACAATTCCTGTCTGTCTTGAGGAACATCCCAAACTTTAAGGGTAAAAACTCTGTTTATTGGGTTACCAGTTAGCCTGTGAGCACAAGGCCTTCCTAACAGTGGCCTCCTACAATATGGAATCCCCGCCCATAACTGGTTGGTGCCCTGAGATGCAACATTTTAAAAGTCCTTGAAAACACAGCTGTTTCAAACAGATTTTAACTGGTGGCTTTTGTTGTTGATTATTCTGTTTTATTTTTAATTTTTTGTGATAGTTCTGTAACTTGTTTTTTTATGCTGACTGAATTAATATTGTAATGCATTGTGGGTTTCCCTTTTTGTGTTCTATAACTTTTAAATAATATTTGATTGTGCTATTTTATTTTATTTTTCTCTTTGTGATTTGTTTGCCATCTTGAGTGGGTTTGGTCTGTAAAGCCTGTTTATAGTTATTTTTTTAAAAAATAAATTTAAATTGTAAACAAATAAATGTGAAAGATGGGGTAGGGCAGGAATGAACAACTTTTCCTCAGCATATATCAATTAAGGAGATTATTGCAGCGCTAATTAAACCGGCTTACCTGAGCTCTCTTAAAATTTTAAATGGGTGGCATCCTGATCTTATCACAAGGATTTAGCCACCAAAATGGCCATCTGGGTCTAGCGCTGCTCCCAGGACTGCTCCAGCACCCATTTCCTTAAGCTGGAAAACTCCCGGCATCAAAAAGAGGTGCACTGAGCACCCCTGTGAGCAGGAATGGACTCGGGCTGGAGCCAGGTGGCAATTTCAGCTACTAAATCCTTGTGATAAGATCAGGATGCTGCCCATTTTAAATTTTAAGCTGGCTCAGGTAAACTGGTTTAATTAGCACTGTGATAATATCCTAAAATGCTGTCTGTTTCTTCTCTTTTTCACTTGCTATCTCTGGAGTCTGGTATGTTTTTTTTGGGGGGGGGGGGTTGTTGTTAAGCACCAGTGTATGAAAATGCTTTGTGACAACTGAAATTTGACATAGATAGATATATGAGGAGTATCCTAATTAGTATCTGTTGCCAGGGGATAACAACTTCCTGCAGAGCAGTTATATATATAGTTATAGAGATTTATGGGATTCTTGAATTTATGAACACAACATTCAAATTGGGTTCAATCTTCATCAAGGTTAGAGCAGACCCACTGAAATCCAAAGAAATCATGCCTAACTGTAGTCTAAATGAGTTAAGTGGTTTTACTCTAAGCATAATCTGGATTCAATTGTTCATATTAAGTTGTGGTTGTCAACAGTCCGCTTATATATTTTAAATGTATGTTAAAATAATGATGGGAAAAGGGATTCCTACACAGTGACAGCTGCCCATAGCTAAGGCTCTATCTACACTGCAGAATTAATGCAGTTTGTCACCACTTTAACTACCATGGGTCAATGCCATGGAATTGTGGGAATTGTAGTTTTGTGAGATATTTAGCCTTCTCTGTCAAAGAGCTCTGGTGCCACAACGAACTACAAATCCCAGGATTCCATAGGATGGAGCCATGACAGTTAAAGTGGTGTCAAACTGCATTAATTCTGAAGTGTGGCAGCAGCTTGACTGGTGTTTGTTGTGGTAAACAATATCTGTTAAGGTAACCTTTGAAAACTAGATGCATGGCTTGAGTGAATATGTTAGCTTCTTTTGTCCTTGGATTTTTGAAACACAGCACTCAAGTTGAATAGTGAATTCCGCAATCTGACATGGGAGTACTATCAAACCAAGATGTCACCTCTTAATAACAACAGCAATCAGGCTGTGCTTGACATCAATGCCTGGGTGAGCAAACACACTGGCAACAAGATCAAGAAGCTCTTGGATGACCTGGACCCAGATGTCCAAATGGTGCTTCTCAATGCTGTTTACTTCCAAGGTAAGTAGAAAGTTCTTAGGGGCTTCCCTATCCAGCATGTGATCTTGGAGAAATTGTTTTCCAGACTGGGGAAAATGCTCACCTGCACCCATTTACTGACCTATGACTTTCCTACTTTGGGGCAGTCAAGTGATAAAACATGTGCTCCCAAATAAATTCTAGACACCCCCCTTTTTTCTCAGCTTGGCAACTCTTAGGAGTCCATCCCATCCTACATATCTTATTTTATGGTGCATAACTGTTTTTCAGGTCTCCCTGTTCCATCTGAAACTTTTAAATTATACCAAAGACATCCTTTGAGTAGTGTTCCTTGATAAACCTTGTATTTGAAAAGATTAACAAAGAATGGTGACATCTGGTTTGACCCAGGAACATACCCATTAAAATAGGATATTGGATAACCATTTGGCTTTCCCATTTTTCTCCCAGCACAAGAGTGCTGAGGGCCGTTGTCTAGAGTGCACATTTAGAGATGACTCTCAGGGCCTGAACAGACTGCCAGAAATAATCCAGCTTGAGACCACTTTAACTGCTCTGGCTCAGTGCAAGGGAATCATAGGAACTGTATTTTATTGTGGCACCCAAACCACGTCATATACCCCTTCCTCAAATCCATGGTCTCAAATAAATCCTGGAAGAACAGCAGCAACTGTTGCCATGGAAGAGGCAAAAAGATAACCAGGCCCCATTCATCAAGATTTGAACCCTCCAAGGGCGACTCCCTTGCCCAAAAAGTGAAGGGCAATGTCAAAGAGCAAGTGACGCTTCCAGAGGTGTTCTGGGGTCTTTGGGCAGGAAAAATAAATCCCTTTATTAATGTTAGGAGCTGAAAGTTGAATTTTTTGGTTATCATTTTACTTGCCAGTGGGAACAATACATCACAGCTTACTAGCATTATATGAATGCTTGCTTTTATTGCTTCACAACTGCATAGTAAATGGTCTCATACAATTAATAGCCTTCTGCAGAGGATTTGGGAAGTCAGAGGATTTGGGAAGTCAGGGGTCACTAATAGTGCTACAACTACAGTCCTTACTGCATACATTCAGAAGCAGATGCACTTGCTGGAGACAAAAGTGGCATTTTGTAAGTGAGTTATCTTTCCTAATCTGACACTTTCAAGGAAGGTAGTTCACTACACAGGCCATACTGACTGGTGATGATGTAAGTTGTAGTCCAGACCATCTGGAAAGTACCAGGTTGGAGAAGACCAGAGGAATTACAATATGTTTGTCCAGAGCTGGGTAGCAAAGGACAAAAAGAGCTGGAATGAAGAGGAAAGATCAAAGACATATATGGTATTTCCCCCCAATATCGGGTGTGGTTTGTTTTGATGTTAGTTTGTGAACATGTGCAAATTATTCTTTATCCTTATGATCCTTATCATGCTACTAGGGCATTTCATTAACTCAGTGACAGAAGGTTCAGAATAGTCAAATTGAAGTATGTCTTCATACAGCACAGAAACAATGGATTGAATATGCTGTCATGGCTACTAAAGTTATTGCCTTCACATCTTCCTGGAGGCATCTGGTTATCCACCGTGTCAATGAGATGCTGGGCTCGATGAGAGCTGTGTTCTCATATAGTTGGTATATTTACACTGGAGGTGATTTTCCATTGAATCATGCCTTCTCATGATGTGTTCAAAGTACGACAGCTTCAGTTTTGTCATCTTGGCATCCAGAGAGATTTCTGGCTTGATCTACTTTAGGACCCGTTTGTTTGTCTTTTGGGTTGTCCACTGGATCCTCAGCATTCTTCTCCAGCACCACATCTCAAATGAATTGATTTTCTTCCTGTATTCTTTCTTAACGGTCCAGCTCTCACATCCATATATGGTAATAGGGAATACAATGGCTTGTATGATTCTTCCTTTTGTGCTCAGTTGTATAACTTTGCATTTTAGAATCTTTTCTAGTTCTTTCATAGCCAACCTCCCCATTCTTAATCTTCTTCTGATTTCCTGGCTACACTCTCTGTTCCTATCAGTGTTTGATCCCAGGTATGAGAACTCTTACTATTTATGTTTCTTCATTGTCTAGGTTGAATTTATGTAGATTCTCCATTGATCTTCCTTAGTAGTTATTCCAGGTCTGCCCTATATATATATGGCAATATCTATCTATCTATCTATCTATCTATCTATCTGGGGGTAAGAGGGTTGGATTCTCCCACATGATTACCATCCCTGATTTAATTAAAAAAAAAACTTGATTCAAATTCTTCACTTTTCCAGCCAAATGGAAGACTCTGTTTAAAGAGAAAAATACAAAGTTGGAACAATTCTACCGTCAAGGCCTCCCTACCATCTGGGTGCCCATGTTGATGAGCAAGAAATATCCAGTGGCTTCCTACTTTGACAGCTTTCTGCAAGCTAAGGTAATGTCGATGGGATAGAGAGGGCTGTCTTTTCCATTGCTTATCACTTTTCCATACATGTTAGAAGACAGCATCAAAAAATTGGTAGAGGTGGGCTACACAAAGAAAACTGTGGCCTAAATCCTATTGGTTGTTCTGCCTAGAGTAGAACCATTGAATCAGCTGGATTTGCCTACATGTTGACTTGCCATTAACAATTGATTGCAAGAATTTACTTTAATTGGGATTATCTAACAGGATTCTAGCCACTGTCTGAAAACACAAAAGACATGCATCAATGTAATTTAATGGTATGGCTTCCATCCAGCCTTGGGAATTATCATTTTGTACAAAAGGCATAAGAAGCCACTTTGGGATCCTTATGAAATTACATTTTCCAGGTTTCTTTACATCAACATTTAACTGTTTTCACATTAAATTAAAAGTTCAGAATGGGTATGCTCTTTGCTGATATCTTAAGATATCCCTATTTTCTTGTGTTCCCTCCATTATACCTAGGCTATGCCTTGTTGGTCTTATTGTATAGAACAGGCCCCTGCTAATGAAATGTGCAACCTGTAGAGGTGGTTCTCAAACTTTGGTACTCCAAATGTTTGGGGCTTTCATCTCCAAGAAACCCCCAATGGCATGGCCAATGGTCAAGGAGAAGAAGTCCAAAACAGCTAGAGGACCAAAGTTCAAGAAACACTAACAGTGTCCTCTCCCAAGATACATTTTATGGTTTCTCCAGTGCACCCTGTTGAACCTATATTGCTCTCCCTGTGGCATTTGGATAAGAAGCATGAAATAGACAAGTCTAGGAATGTGGAGCAGGATATATGTATTCATTGAAAATATGAAAAGCAATGATAATCTAAAGTAGGGTACACAGGAATATGGAAGAGAAACAAGAGGCTGAAGGGTTGTTTTGCTTTGTCAGGTTGGTCGATTTCAGCTGTCCCACAACATGAGTCTGGTTATCATTGTGCCACGATCACTATCTCAGAGTCTCTCAGAGGTGGAAGAGCGTCTAAATGCAGATATCTTCAAGTCAGTGATGACCAAGCTGGAGAGTATCACTTTCAAACCCACTATTGTGTCTCTGCCCAAGTTTAAGGTGGATTCTTCCCAGGACCTCATGGAAATAATTGGGAGAATGGGTGAGAAGAATAAACTTGGTGGGTGTGTTGGCTACAGTAGTTGAAGCATTTGTTCATGTTCAGTGTCAGTGAAATGAGTGATACAGATAGTGATGCAGAGAGAGATAATCCCTACTACAATATTCTATGCATATCTAGTACACTCCTTTCTGGAGCTTGAACAATTTATCATCCTATAACTCGCAGAATTCCCCAATCACTACTGCCAGTGGAAAAATTACATTTTGTACTAAAACTTCCAAAATCTACCATAATTTTGAGAGTTCTAATCCAAAAAACTAATTTTCCCTAACTCTGTTCCTATTCAGTATGGACAGTATTGAAGCTGGGAAGTAGTGTTCCTCTGCCAATTTGAAAGCTAACCAACTTCTCTTTGCCTTGAACTGGTGGGTGTTGAAGAAACAAAGCCAATCTTTACAAAAGAAATAAAAGAGAAGTAATAATGTTTTCACATTAAAGCAAGATCGGCAGGTTGGCAGTTCGAGGCCCAGGTGCTGCTTGATGGGGTGAGCTCCTATCACTACTCCCACCTTCTGCCAACCTAACAGTTCAAAAGCATGCAAATGCAAGTCGATAAATAGGCACCAGTTCAGTGGGAAGGTAAATAGCATTCTGTGCAATCTTGCTGGCCACATGATCACAGAGTAGTCTCTGACAATGCTGGGTCTTTGGCTTAGTAACAGAGATGAGCACCGCCCCTTATGGTCGGACACGACTTGACAACCTTGTCAACGGGGAATACTTTACCTTTTTAATACTGTGGTATAATAATGGAAGGAAGCCACTAATGTGACACAATTTTTGTCACACAAGCTAGCGAAGAGGGGGACAACTAATCACTGATCACTATAGGCTGAGTCTCCCTTATCCAAAATGCTTAGGGACAGAGGTGTTTGGGATTTTCCTTTCAGATTTTGGAATATTTGCATATATATAATGAGATATCTTGGAGATGGGATCCACATCCAAACATTAAATTCATTTATGTTTCATATACACTTATACATATAGCCTGAAAGTAATTTTATATGTAACACAGTGGGCCCTTGGTATACGTAGGGGATCTGTTCTTCCTGTACAAAGCAGAAAGCAACAAAGCACAAAGAAGGAGCTCTTAATTAATGTTGTTGAGGATTTTTACAGAATAGGCTTTACTTGTAAATTAGCGATACATAGGATCTTTACCATGAGGAAGGGCATTGATAGTTAATACAATACTACTTTCAATGTTTTTGTGATACTTCCATGTTAATTCTACTGCCAGCCACGTAAGCAAAAGCAATGCTGCACTGACACCACATAGCTCTAGTACTCAAGTGGCTTGGGCACACATTGGGTAGCCTAATGCTAGGAACTAGTCCCATCGAGTTCTCGTCCCCAACACCCAGCTTCCACCTAGTGATAATTCCCAAAAAGGAGAGAGAGCTCATTATTGCAAACAAGCTAACATTTTTGCATTTAACCTAACCTTCTCTTTCAGATTATGGCCTTTTCTTTGATGCCAATCTGTGTGGGATCTCTCCAGATACAGAGCTTGCAGTCTCCAGTGCCCAACACAAGGCTGTGGTGCAAATCAGTGAGGAAGGGGTGGAGGCTGCTGCCGCCTCAGGAGTCTCCTTGGCACGCTCTGCAAATTTCTTTGAAGTCCAGCAGCCCTTCTTATTTTCATTGTCAAGGGATGGAAAGGCCCCACTCTTCCTAGGGCGCATCACTGATCCGCAGGCACAATAACATGCTCCTCCTTGCTCCTGTGCCACCTTCCAAGAGTGGAGTGAAGACACTCTCTGGGCTCAGCCTGTACTTTGTATGCATGAAGCTTTATGCAATGGTGAATACAGGCAATGTGTTCCCTTAGTTTCTTCCTTCTTGTTACCTCTTTACATTACTTTTACTCACTCACTCACTTCCTTCTCTCTCTAACTCTCATAGCCTTTAATTGTTTCTTTCTTTGAGTTTAATTGTTTCTTTTTGCCACTTTTCTTTGTGAGTTATTTGACTGCAGCCATAGAAGAGACTCATGTTTTCTCACTGATGCCATGTATAAAAAGGGTGAATTTTTTTTGTAAAAGACCTCATTTGCCAAGCACTTCTTGTCCTTTTTCTATGTAACTGCTATAACAACTAGTTCAGGTTTCCATTTTCCTCTGCCTTTTGGAAGAATAAAGTATGACTATATTGGCTCCCTGGATAGTCATTGTATTCTGTGAGGTTTATTTGAGGAGGTGAGATAAAAGAAAGCTTTGACCAAAACAAAAGCCCTTGTGACCTATTGCTACTTCTAATCAGAAACATAGACCTAGGTGTCCCAAGCAGTGGGTGAGATTGGGGGAAAATCTTATCCATGGCTATATATTACCTCCAGTACCAGAAGCATGTGCAAATACTAGTCTGCTGTGAGGGGATATTGCTACCGTCCTCATAGCTTGTGAGCTTCCCATAGGCACTGGGCTGACCACTGTGTGAATAGAATAGATAGATCTTTGGTTTGGTCCCACATGAATCTTTTTACTTGTTAAAATATGTGTCTGAGTCATACTTAGGGTTATTAGATTTCAGGGCCTGGTCTCAGAGCCTGGGCTCTCTTCTCCAACCTTCAGGGTGAGGAGGAAGAATCTCTGGGTGAGAACACTGCCTTAAAAACTCTGTGTGTGTGTGTGTATTCATCATTTGTTGGACTTGGTCTTTTCTGTTTGAATGATTGTGGTTTGAATTAGCTGTGGTTGATGCTTAATGTATTATGCCTATGACATCACTAGAGTCTGCTCTTTGTAACATCATTCTTGTAACATCACAAATGCCCAGCCCCTATGACATCATAAGGCTCATCCCTAGGTAGCAAGTTTTGGACCTGAAATCTCAGGGGCTAGGAAAGTCTAGAAATGGCAATGCTATTTTTGAAAATCCTTCTGCCCACTTTAATATGTGTATAGTTGTCAGCCTCATCATGTAGATCATGAAGGCCAAGTTTCAGATTACTAGCTCAGTGGGTGCCATTTTTATAATCAATAGAATCTGAACTTTGAGGACAGGTTATTGGGGTTTTATTTGCAACTCACATTAACTGCCTCTTTAATCATGTTGTTGCATTCCATGGCAAAATCACCCATTGGCAACTCTTGGGATTTTTTTTTTAATATATATATATATATATATAGGCTAAAGATGGGCATACTAGTTATGCTTTAGGATTTATATAAGCTAAAGATGGACATACTAGTTATGAGTACGCACACCAGCCTTGAGAAATCTCAACACTTTTTAGAAATATACTACAACCAGAGGCTTAGAAAATAGTTTGCTTTTATTTAAAATATTTTCACTTTCCAGATTTACAAAGCAGAGCTGCTGGTGATCATAGTGAATGAATAAACAAAATAATAATAATAATAATAATAATAATAATAATAATAATAACAACAACAACAACAACATTCATACATAAATAGGTTGACTAGATATAACAGAAATCAAGTAGCCCTTATTCTTTTTAGTGCTTGGCACTATTCTAAAGGTACATTTGGCATGAATACATTGCACTGAGCCATTGGCTCCATTCTGTATTTAGCCACTCATGCTTCCATATGCATGAACATTCACACACAACCCTCCTGGAAATGCATACATGTACCTTGTGCATTTCTTTGCCTCTCAGACAGAGAGATGCACTCTTAAGCCTTAAATTCTTATCAATGGATCTGCTGAATCAAATGTTGGATTTTGAGTTAAATCCCATTGATTCAAGGGCTCTATCCTTTCTAGGACTGCCAAGAGGATTCATGCTTTAAGGCTCAATCCTGTGCCCACTTACTTAGTAGTGCTTCCGAGTAGACATATATAGGATTGCACTGTGAGAAGCCCACTTTTGTAGACCGAGGTATGTGAGCTGAGATCACCTCCCATATAGACACACAGACTCTATCCCTGTACTGCAACTATCCTTCCCCTTATAAACATCTGACCTTTCAAACGAAGACCAACCAGGCATACAGATGCAACCTTTATGTACACACTCAGAAGCCACAGTGCCCTCTGTATGCATCTATGCACTCTGTGTCTCCTCAACTACAAGACACATCAAGCTCCTCCAGATAGGTTAGCAGCTCCTGGGTTAGGGGGGCTCCTTTGGTGACCTCGTCCCATTCTGAATCATTGAAGGACCAGGAGATTCTGCAGTGGCCTGTACATGAAGCTGGAGGCTGTCGCTAGAAAAGAAAGCAAAGATTTAAGAAAGAGCATAATAAGCAAATGCAACCATGCAAATTCAAGATTTCAATGGATGACATCTAAAGTAAATGAAGTAGAAAGGAAATTGAATTTTGTTTCTTCACATGTAAACTATTACATTCTAACCATGGTGTAGCAGTTTGAGTGTCTGACTGGGATTCTGGGAGGCCAAGGTTCAAATCCTCACTCAGCCATGGAAACCCACTGGGTGACTTTGGGCAATCACATTCTCACAGCCTCAGGGAAAAGCAATGGCAAGTCCACTCTGAACAAATCTCGCCAAGAAAACCCTAGGACAGGATCACAATAAGTCAGAATGAACTTGAAGTCACATAAAACACACAATGTGAATGTTACAAAAGGCTATTGTATATGACATAAGGGCAAGGCTTGTAAAAATTACTTGTGGGTGGATTATAACTCCCAGAATCCCTCAGAACATATGGCCACTGTGGATTGTGAGAGCTGTAGTCCAAAAAATAAGCTCTGTTTAAGGGGTTATTTGGGAACCAAGGTACTTTCCTCCCTTGTCAGGGTTATTATTGTTACTGAAAAATTAACCTGTAGAACTTGAGGTAAGGTTGATGAGAAGACAGAGGCCATTGAATCTTTTCATGGGAAAGGCATGCTATGATGTTATTTAGCCAGTTCACACTTGTTGGTCCAAACTGTTTATAACAATAGTAATAAATAATAATAAATTTTATTTATACCCCGCCCCTCTGTTAAAACAATCAGGGTGGCTTATAGCAATTAAAAATATATCAATACAATCTAAAAACCCCAACCCCCCACCCTCCCCCATAAAAACGTATTAAACTAACATCCATTAAAACCAAGTAAATCATAAATAACAAACAATAAACAATAAAAAATAAATAGACAATAAAAAAATCAGACAGCAGCAATCAGAGACATAAAGGGCAAGGGTATAGCTCCTAAGGCCGGGATCAATCAGGAAAGGCCTGCCAAAAGAGATCCGTCTTTACCGCCTTTCTAAAGCTACTCAGGCTCGTAATCTGACGGATCTCATCCAGCAAACCATTCCATAATCTGGGGGTGATTACCAAAAAGGCCCTCTGGGAGCTAGTAGACAGCCTAGATTTTTGTGGCTGAAGCAAATTCCTCCAGAGGACCGGAGTATGCAGGGGGATTATATGAGAAGAGGTGGTTCTGAAGATAAATTGGACCCAAGCCATTTAGGGCTTTAAAGGTAATAACCAACACCTTATACTGGGCCTGGAAACTGATAGGCAGCCAGTGAAGAGATTTTAACACGGGTTATGTGATCTCTCCGAAATGTACCTGAGACCACTCCGGCTGCCATATTTTGTACCACCTGAAGTTTCCGGACCAAGCATGAGGGTAGCCCCATGTAGAGCGCATTACAGAAATTCAGACGGGAGGTTAAAATTTGATAGGTTCTCCAACTGTTTGTTTTTTGGACAGAAAATGAAAAGTTCCCTGTGCCCTAACCCCCTAACTGCTGCACACTTTGACTCATTCGCATCTGCTCTCTCCATCAACAGCAACTGAAATGCAAACCAAAAGCTCTCCTCGCCAACCCCTGTTCTGCCACAGTGGTACATGCTGCCAGGGAAAGGTAAAGAAGAGTAAAGGGAATTGATCACCACCTCACAGGCATCCTCCATCAGGGAAGGAAATTCAGGCATGAAAGAAGAAAAGGGAGAGAGCAAAGCAGAATGACACAGAGACAGGGACAGAGGGAGAGTCATCTGAAGAGCACCCAGCCCTGATCCTTCTCCCCTCTGCTGCAGGCAGGTGGACACCCACACACATTTCTCCAATGATAAACCATACAACAATTGAAAATGTGTGGTTAATGTGCACATGTTTTGGCAATAAATAAATAAATAAATAAATAAAATAGACAAAACCAGTTGGCCAGAATTGTGTATGGGATTTATGTATGTACAGGGTAACCAGATGTCCTCCTTTTCCAGGTCATGTACTATATTTCAACCTTCTGTCCAGGTGGAATTTCAAAATGTCCCCCATCTTGAAGATGACTAAGAAGCATGAATTTATATCTACATGAGTGTTTCTAGCTTTTATTTTGTAATCTCCTACATTTTTCTTGAATGTCCTACATTTTGTGGTGCCTTGTCCTCCTTTCAATGAGGACATTGGTCACCCTGCATTTGTGGAAGCACAGTAGTTATGGTGCTATACAACACATTCCATCTCAATCCCCCCAATCCCCACTAACTAGGGAGCAGCCTCTGTGATCGATGGGGGTCTGTTCCCCTGTCACTTGGGAAACAGCTGACTGCCATTTCCACCCCATACTATGAGTGATCTCCAGAGCAACAGACAGAATCAAGGTCCATATCATAATTCTGCTTTGTGCCAGAGATCACTCACTAACACCAACCCCTTCCCAATCACAGCAGCAGCTGCCCACCCAGTAAATGAAAATTGGTGAACTTTTATAATCCCTACATAGCCCCTAAATTTGGGGCTGCGTTAGAATCATAGAATCACAGAATTGTAGAATTGAAAGAGACCCCAAGAGCCATCCAGTCCAATTCCATTCTGCCATGTAGGAACACTGAATCAAAGCACTCCTCACAGATGGCCATCCAGCCTCTGTTTAAAAACCTCCAAAGAAGGAGACTCCACCATACGCCAAGGGAGTGTGTTCCACTGTCAAACAGCTCTCACTGTCAGGAAATTCTTTCTAATGTTGAGATGCAATCCCTTGAATACATTGCTCCAGGTCCTACTCTCTGGAGCAGCAGAAAACAAGCTCGCTCTATCCTCAATATGACATCCCTTCAAATACTTAAACAGGGCTATCATATCACCTCTTAGCCCTCTCTTCTCCAGGCTAAACATACTCAAGTCGTTCCTCATAGGGCATGGTTTCCAGATCCTTCACCATTTTGGTCACACTCATCTGGATAGGATCCTGAATATGAAACAGTCACTCTAGGTTACACATTCATAACTGCCATAGAGGATTTCAGACACTACTGAGGAAATGGAATGTCTGGCCTTTAATATTTCGGGTGCTGAGCAGGGCATAAACATGCCCAAAGTAGACTTTGCAATGGTACTTTGTGATCACAAGATGTACAATTAATAGCATAGTATAGCAATGAGGTGGTTGTAAAGAAGCTGTAGCCACTACTTTTTAAAATATATAGTTCTTTACCTTCATTTTCTTGATGGCATTTTCCAGCTGATTGAGGTACTTCTGACAATATTTAAAGCTAGTTTGGAATGTGCTGTACTCCTTGATTGTTCCTGCCAAATACTGAAAGCATTTGGTGTACTGACACAGTCTTGTGTCAATGGTGTCCTGCGTAACACAAGGAAGAGAAGGCAGTAAGGAAATGCATGTCCTGGCCATTCAAAGTGCTTTCTATCAATCCTTATAGGTAAAATCTGTAAAGATGCAACACACTAACAATCATAGTGCAATCCTGACTCAAAGATATTCTGGCTGTAGGGAGTCGTTATCCAGCTTTTTCCTAGCCCTGGCATTCAAAACAGTTTACAAAAATTAAAACACATAGAGACAAAATTTCACATCAAGAGAATCATACAAAAGTTAAAATGCACCAATATTTTGATATTGTTATCAGAAACCTATGAATGAAGCAATTTTGGAAACACGTCCATTAAAAAAACAAGAAGCAGAGACAACAGAGCACATGATCAAAAACTTATGATTACATGCGAACCTCTTCTGCTGGCAGAACCCTTGAATGATCTCAGGAGTTTATCACACAGGGGGAAATTGGGTGATTAACTTGTCAAATCACACAATTGAGATTAAAACACGATTAAAATATGATATTGGAGTTTATCAGATGGGGGACAATTGGAAATATAATCGGTGATTAACTTGTGATAATCTCATAATTGTGCTAATAGTTTTCACACAACGTTGTGTTCAAAGTGATATTATCCTGAGAATAACCTGTTATTATGCGCAATTGCGCTAATGCAGGAGTAGGCAACCTTTCCCCTTTAAGGGCCGAGGGACTTCAGCTCCCAGAATCCCAGGAGCTATTGGCCAACATGGGACTATTGGCCAACATGGCTGAGGCTTCTGGGAGCTGAAGTCCCTTGGCCCTTAAAGGGGAAAGGTTGCCTACCCCTGCGCTAATGGTTTTCACACAACATCAAGGTGAAACGTGATTAAAATGCCATTAACCAATGAATAACCAGGCAAGAAAGAGCAACAAATCATTCACAGGATTTTTTGCTGTTTATTGCCTGGTTATTCCCTGGTTATTCACAGGATAATGGCTCTTGTGTTAATCTCATTATGATTACATTTTAATGTCAATTGTACTATTTTCTTGGGTTAATCACTGTTTAAAGCAGGGGTAGGCAACCTTTCCCCTTTAAGGGCCAAGGGACTTCAGCTTCCAGAAGCCTCAGCCATGTTGACCAATAGTCCCATGTTGGCCAATAGCTCCTGGGATTCTGGGAGCTGAAGTCCCTCGGCCCTTAAAGGGGAAAGGTTGCCTACCGCTGGTTTAAAGTCCCAATTTCCCCCCATGTGATAAACTCCTAACAAAAGAACCATTACCCCATGAATAATCAGGGAATAAACAGGCAATAAACAGGAAAAACTCATTCACAGGAAAATCCCATGAATGAAGTGTTGCTGTTTCTTGCCTGGTTATTCACAGGATAATGGCACTTTAATCACATTTCATCTCGATGTCATGTGAAAAACATTAGCGCAATTGTGCAATAATAATGGGTTATTCACGGGATAATATCACTTTGAACACAATTGATCAGTGGTCAATTGTGGGATTATCACGGGTTATTCCCGGGATAATAGCACTTCGCGCATGATGTTGTGTGAAAACCATTAGCACACTTGTGGGATTGTGATGGATTAATCACCGTTTATACTTCCAATTGTCCCCCATGTGGTAAACTCCTCAGTGTGGACAGAGCAACCTGCTGGTAGAACTGTTCTGCTAGCTAAACTCTGCTGGCAGATGAGACAAAATCAGGGCAAAGAAAGGGTAGGAGGATCCTAGTTATGGCAGGCTGAAACATCCTCCAGCCCAGATCAAGGTGAATGTAATTTCCAGTCCCTTTAGGCTGAAATAGGTTTACATTCAGTACAACTTCAGCTGCCCCAGAATCATTTCAGCTGGCCCTTAGCCATCTTTGCCACTCCATTTGTACTGCAGCAATAAGCCAGGTTGACACCACTTTAACTACCATGGCTTAATGCTATTAAATTCTGGGAATTCTAGTTTGCTGTTTCCCAAGAGCTCTCTGACCAAGAAGGTTAAATATCTCTCAAAACTGAAATTCCCAGAATTCTATAGCATTGAACAATGGCAATTAGAGTGGTGTCACTGGATTATTTCTACAATGTGGATGCAGCTTATCTCTCCCTCAGCCTACTAGTTCTCTCACCTTCTTTATACCTTACCACAGGTACCCCTTTGAAAATTAATTGTCATATTATTGGTTGGCTAAAACTATCAAACTGTTGACAGGACAAAGCCACTGTGGGGTTAAAAGAAAACTGTGAGGGGCATGTGGGCAATATCAAGGTCTGCTGCAATTGGAGTGTCTCCTCTTCGCCACAAGAAAAGCTGAAAGGGTCAAACTAGATGTTAAAGGGAATGTTTTTAACTTCATTTAACACCCTTTTCCTCTCATAATGAATTTCTTTAGAAATATGTTCTTCAGCATTCAGACATACAAAGTAAGCCCATGCTTACCTTCCAATGTCTATTCACAAAATAAATTACATTAGACAAAATATATTAAGCACAAGATACATAGTTTGGGGGCACACAGCTCGGGGAAATAATATGGTATGACATCTTTCACTATTTGAGGGAGTACCTCTTCTAAATAAATGTTATGGACATGGTCTAATTCAATCATTTGCTAGTTGTAATGACTGCATCATGGAAGTGGTAGCCAGTAACTTTTATGTCAGGGGAGTGGATTCAGTCGGGATCTTATTCCACATTTTAAGGTGCTATCCAGAGTACTTGACCTGATCCACAATATATATTCAGTATGGAGGCACTGTGAGATAGAATATCAAGGGCTAAATCTTGCTTCAGTGGGATTTATTTGATTTATTTGGAGGGAGAATTTGAAAAAGGATTCAACGTATGATTCTTGGTGTATCTGTTTTAAGCTACTCTGAAAACTTCAAGGCAAAAACAAGAAATAGTTCCACTAAATAAATTTGAAACCCTTTTCCTAGGACTATACTAAACAGGTCAATCCAGAGTCCTGTCTTGTATTGCAACTGATATTTCTACAAGTTGTCCTCTTTCACTTTTTTAGATTTGCCATATCCAAACACACCCTCAAAGCCCAACATCCCACAAGTCCATAACTTAACTCCCTTTCTTAGGGTGCTTCCCAATGGAGGACTCCCAGCACCTCCATCTGAAAGGCATTGGCCAAATATTCCATTTTCCTTCCTTTTCCATGGCTTTTCACTACTAAGAAAAAAATGAAGAAGCAAAGACGAGAGGCTCACAAGCCAAATACATCTGCTCACCCACCCTTGCTATTTTCTGGAGAAATGTTGTGACCAAGGGAGGGCAATAGCACAGTAAAAGGTGCCTCATCTGGAGGTACCTTTGCTACATATATTAAAAGTCCTTCAAACATGCTCCTGCTGATAAAGAGAGAGGAAGTAAGAACTGAAGAGATTAATATTAAATATTAAAAATGTTTGGGATAGCTGGGATTGGCAAAGTGTGGCCTTCCAGGTGTTGTTTCTCTTCAGCTCCTAGAAAGAATGATGAGGGATGCTGGGAATCATTAACTCCCTCAAAGTTAATAACACAGTTTAGTGGCCATGCCATCTGACAATGGTTATCCCGCTGCTAGGACACCTCTTGCATTTCACCAAATGTTTCCTTACCAGATCCATGGACAGATCTCTGACACCAGTATTGCTCAGGATACACACGGGTCCTCTCCGACCTCCATAACCCTCATCCTGCAAAATTTAAAGAAAACAAAATGCTCAGAAAGCCCATGCTCCAAAAATGACAGTATGTTTTAAACTGAAGGGGGAAAGGAGAGAATGAGATCGTTTGTGTGGCCCTACAGAATTAGTCAACATACAGCTCCCAGCAGCCCTGGCCAGCATAGACAATGATGGAGGACATTGGGAGTTGCCATTCAACAATATTTGGAGGGCCACACAATTCCTACCCTTGATATTTGAACTGTTCCTCAACTCCTGTAGCAATGTCTCTGGCTCTCCTCTCCTCCTTGTTCAGCTTTTCCAAAAGAAAACAAAAATCCTGACAGCCTCCATCCACTTCTGATTGGTTGTTTGCCTCCCCAAGACTGCTTCCTAACCACATTTTGGTTGACTTCCAGTAGTCATGCTGAATTCTGAATCTGGAATTCTGTCAAGATACAAACAAAGGGATCTTGTAGCACCTTTGAGATTAGCTGAAAGAAAGAAAAAAGTTGGTAGCATAAGCTTTCATAGACTTAAATCTGCTTCCTCACATGGACCCAATGAAGTAGACTCAAGTCTACAAAAGCTTATGCTACCAGCTTGTTTCTCTCTCAGTTGCTCAAAGGTGCTACTAGATTCTTTTGCATATTGATCCAGACTAACATGGCTATGTCTTTGAATTCAATCGAGATAGTTAGTATACCAGGACCCCTGGGTGTTCACGGACACTTGGGCTATTTTGGGCAGCAGAGCCTAAAAGTCACTTTTGTGCACAAGAAGGAGAAAGGCCAATGGTGAGCAATGACGACTGGACATGTTCAATACCTGCAGAATGCAGAGTACCTGTCAGGGATGGGGGCAAAAGACCAAATAGAATGAAGAACAGAATAGAGTCTCCTGAACTGGAGCTCCCCTCACTGCAACATGTTGTTGCAGAACCCATTTGTGGTTTTCCTATTGAGCCCTTGGAAAAAAAGTCCCCTCTTATCAGTTTGCATTTTCATCACCACCACACCTGCTTGGAAGCTTTTATTACAACCTAAACTAAAATTGGTAAAGTACTTTGTGAGGAACAAAGCAGAAAAGCCTCACGAACTTTAGCAGAATATTGAGACTCATAGAGTAGCCTCAGACCAAAGTCCAAAATCCAGTTTACATGTGAACTGAGTAAGGATCTCAACTGGAATCACCATGTCATAATAACTTTTGCTTAAGTTGAGGATCTGATACATCATCTTCAACAGGCTAAAGAAAGAGTGCTCCCCCACATCAGATCAACTAGAAACCTTAGAATATAGCATCCTCTGGCAGTGATATATTCAAGTCTTTTACTCAAAGGAGATTATCACACAACTTTTTACTGTGGGAATGTTGCTAGAAATCTGAAGTTGTGATTTTTTTTTTATCACACAAAGCAGTGACTGTCCCATACTCAACCTCTAGTCCTCCTGTTCTCCTAGTGTTTTGTTTTTTTAGTTTAGTTTAGACTAGTTTTGTTTTTTCATTTATGGCAGGAACCTGTGAATTAGCCTGTTCTAGGGCTTATGTGTTGGGAAACTCAGTTTAATTTTCCATGTATGTATGTCCCTTTAAGACATTTAATGTAAGAATTCAGCACCTGCAGCACATTTAACAGTGAGGATATGTGAGTGTATTCAGCTAGCATTAGTTTGCAATCTTTGAATTTGTATTGAGTGTTTGAAGAAAACCAAGGATATGGGTAAGCAACATACACAGATTAGAATGTTACTTGTTTGGGTGATTTCTCTGTATGATAAGTCTATATATGGTCAGTAATAGTGTTAATCTTATATATTTAGAATAATGAGGATTATCCTTGAATTTGCATTGAATGTTTGAAGAAGACCAAAAATATGGCATAATGAGGACCATAAATATGGAATACATGAAATAGAATCATCCTATTATATACTGAAGAAGATAATACTGTCGAAACGACAACAGAAAGTCTCTGGAGGTAGTTGTCTGGCATCTCCAAAGTAAATTTGTCAACAGTAGTCTATTTTCCAAGCAAATTTTTCAATAGTAATCTCCTAAACAAGTTTGTCAATAGTGGACTCAGATAATAATTTTTACAGGACACTTTCTGCTAGTTGCTCAAGGCAAGTGTTCTGGGATATTGTGGAAGTAATTTCCATATGGACTTCACAGAGAAACAATCCCCCACAGTTGTTTATTGTATATGTTTATTGTTGTGACTGTTCCATCATTGTTGCATTGACTAATTATATTCAGTCCTTGCAAATACATATACATACAGTAAAATATGTTAAACTTTGATTATTTTGTGGTACTTAGGGATTTATAGTATTTTCCAACATTTATTTTTTATTTTTTATTTTCTCCCATTATATCAGTCCTTCCACCTCAGGCCTAATGAATTTGCTGTTCTCCTCCAAAGAATGTGCCCTGCATTCTGGGGCAGACCTAACCGGCTGCTAAAAGTGAATGACTCTAGCAAGCTAGTCGCTAAAAATACACCAGTCGCAAGTAGAGTCAAGTAGAGCATCATTTATTGCTATGTCAAGCCCAAGTCAAATCACTGAAGTAACTTCAGCCCAACTTGAGTCCAAGTCAATTGACTCAAATCTACATCACTGTCCTTTGCAGCTGGCGATTTGGGATATTCATCTGAATCCTCTGATAGCACAGTGGTCCTTCCATATTCACTAGGGTTAGGAGTAAAGGACCCCTATGACTGTGGAAAAAACACAAATAAAAAAAAACACTATTCTTTTTACTCAAAAGAACACTTCTTTAGGAATCTCCTGGTCCTACAGTGCAATTCTATGGCCAACATCTGCCAAAAGTTGATCGCAGAATCATGCTGGAGTACCTACAAATGCCTAGAGAAGCTTCTAGATTGTCCAGCACAACTCTGTGGTCAACTTCTGGCAGAGTTACACTGGAGAACCTAGAGCTTCCTAGAGAAAATATATAAATCAAAACTGCAAATAATCAAAACCGCAAATGTGGAGAGCCAACTGTATACGTCCTACAAACAACCCAAGCTCTTTCACGCCACACAATTATAATGTTATGATTATAACATTATGATTGTAATATTATAATAATTTCATAACAAGGTTTAAGTGCCCTGATTCCATACTATGTAATCCTGGGATCTGCAGTGTAGGGAGGGGCCATGGTATCACTAAGGGGTTTTGGGAGTTACCGCCTCACCTGGTGATACCTCAGACTGGGCGAACTGAGGTGTCACCCAGTGGGGTAATAACTCCCAAGACCCCCATGGCTGCCACCCCCTGATGTCAATCAACTGTGGCTGCTAGCAGGTGCTGCTGATGCCTGGCAGTTCCTTCTGGGTTTGGAGGGGCTGGTGGCCAAGAGGGCAAAAGGCCACTGGGCAGTGGGAACAACCCTCCTCCACCAAGGGCCACTGGTGGGAAGGAGCTGCCTTCCAGATCTGGTGGGTCTTCGGGCCAGGTGAGAAAGCAAGTCTCCTCACTTTCCTGCCCATCCAGCAGCTCCGCCAGACCTGGAAAGCCTACTCCCGCTGAGGTGGAAGAATTTCATAATCAATATTTTAAACTGTTTAAATTAGAAATGTATGACATTATATGTAGAGAATAGATGCTAAGTGACAAGCAGTCACACAAAGAGGATTCTGGGAGATGAGGCCTCTTAAGGAATGCCAGAGGGTTGTTTAGATTCAGCTTGACCTTCTGAGGAACCTAATGTATTAAAGACCTTCATTAGTAGCCAGAGTGGACCAGGGAGCCATAATAAATCATTAGCAGCTACTCTGTCTGTGCAAAGGGGGCTCCTGCCTGGTACACACCAGTTCTTTTACTGATAAGGTTGATACAAGATGACACTGGAATGTGGCCAGATGTGTTTAAGTAGATTATAATGTATTCTTCTTGAAAATCTATATGTTTAGGGTTTGAAATGTCCAATAAGGTGCAAGAATTGGATTTCTTTGTTTGATGGTGTATAAAACGAGGCAATTTTGATCTGTTTCTTTGCCCATAATTCTGGAATGCTAATTCCTTTGGGGCTGCCGGCATAATAAACCTGTGTTTGCCATTCATTGAGGTCTCCTCTCTTAGCTCTGCTCTGCAAGAAACCCGAGAAGCTGTGAGTGAATAACTCATAGTCTGTTATTTCTACAACACCACCAGCAGCCACTGGTGGAAAGAGACTGCCTTCTGGGTCTGGTGGGGCTGCTGGCCAGATAGGAAAGAGAGTTGCCTCCCTCTGCCACTTGCCCAGCAGCTCTGCCAGACCTGGAAAAAGATGTTGAATAGAGGAGGGGAGTATTAAAAAATGATACACACCAGGTGTCAAATATCCTAAGTATGCATCTGGGGAGGAATATTTAGAATTCCAAGAAAAATTTTAAATAATTTAGAAAAATTAAAATTTAAACATTTATACATTAAAAAACCCAGATGCCTTTCCTTTCTCCTTCCACTAAGTCCCACTTACACCATCTCTTCCGCTGAGGACCTGGGTAGGAAGCCATAGCCTGTTTTTGCCAAAAGGCAGATATTTGGGGAGCAGTCATGTCACATATCCCTTAGAGTGTCATCTGGTGCAATCCGCACCTCCTGCACCAATGCCCCTGGGCCAGCTTAAACCTGTTCAATACTGAACACAATTTTTCATAGCAATTCACACAGCCACTGAGTTAAAATATCTCAGTATATGCCAATTCCTACCCTAGCCCTCAACACTGGTAATGTGGCATCTGCTGACAGCACCAGGGAAACCTCTTTTCAGTGGCACAGAGATGGGCATGCTCCAGCTGTTGAAGAGCTATTTTCAACAAAGTTATTTTTAAAATATTAGTTGTGTGTTCACACAGACACACAGTCCTGCCTTTTGGACACCCACTGAACTACATGATTCTCACCTTGGCTTCTGCAAGTTATGGCACAATTGCAATAAAAATTGTCCATATATATATTTGCACTCAAAGTTCAGTTATGGTTTTAACCATTGTTTCTAAGCTTTGATAACAGTTTTAGGGACTTTTCTTCTTTTTAATTCAAATCTTTTTCCCATGGTGGGCAAGATAATAAAAATTGCTAAGATATTGATGTGTGTAAATGTATTTGCAATTCTGTATTGACTTTCTCCTTTAAAAATAATCACTTTCACAATCTGATTGCCAGGATTTTATGTACTCATAAATCTTTTGAATGGGTGTATGGATATTTCTTTTAAAACGCCCTATTTTCATTTTCTCTTATATCCTGTCAGGCTGCAATGGCATATCTGGTAGCAACTAGATATGACATTTCAGGTAACTGGAAATCATTTCCACTCACTACATCAGCATTTTCACACACACACACACACACACACAATTTCTCAAGGTGCCCCTCCAAAAAAAAAAAAAAAGCATTTAGGGACAAAATGGGTCCTCTAAAACCCATTTTTTCTAGAAGAGATGGAGAGTAACATGAGGAGGCTCCCAAAGTCTCCAGCAAGGTTCAAGGGTCACAAGAGATTCACCAAATGATCCCATGCAGTTTGCATGATTCCCATCCCTGATTTATGAAACTAAACAGGCATGGAGTTCATCAAAGCCCTTATGCGCTGGAACAGCAAGCAATGGAAGCACAAAAACTTAGCATTGTTCTGCTAAGTTCTTGTTTTAGTGACACAGAAGGCACAATTTCTGGGAGAGCTTGAAAAAAGCATTTAGAAAATAATGCCTAGAACACCCCAGCCACCATAACTAGTGCCGGAAGCTGCACTCTAATAATGAACTTTCCCAAAATGTTGTAATCTGGATAGCATCTTTTCCAACGTACAGTTCCCAGACAAAGAAAGAAAAAGTAAAGCATAAAAGGGTCTGTCATTCTCCTACATACCACAAAGGACTCGTACAAATCCCTCAGGCTCTTCTTCAGCCGATTGATAATGGCAACAGTATTGGGCAATTCCTCAGCACATGTGGGTCCAGGTTCATTAGGGCACCCCTGGCTTAAACTCCAGAGCACTGTTATCATGGACATCAGGGATATGAATCTGTGCTGTCCTGTAACAAAATGAAGATTAATACCACTAAGACAAATTACTACTAAGCAAGACTGGGCATATTTCCCTGGAAATAAGATCCATTGGATTTAGTCAGACCTGTTCCTCAACTTATGCATTGCATAGAACTGTAGCCTTAATTAATTGCACACAAAAAAGTGAAAACGGAAATAACCAGGAGCTCTCATATTTTGGAATGTGACAGGTTAGTGACACTAATAGAATACAGCACTAATAGAATATTTAGACAAATAATAATCACAGTTTTGAAAGATGTATGTATGTAGGCACCATCTTCCAATGCTTTGGAGGAACTCTTTAATTAGACTGTTGTCTGGCAAATTTTTCAATTTTACTTTATTTTCATCATGCCAGTGCTACACCATCTTCTGCTGGTGTCTACAAAAAAAAAAGAAAGAAAGAAAAAGCTGGAGATGGGAGAAGAAATAAATGTTTAAACATTAGGCCAAACATGCTTTTCTGTTTCTTTTCCCAGTTCTTCCTTTTTACTAAAGAACTGTTCTGGAGAACTTAAAAACTTGCATATTTTTGTGGCATTTTGGTTGGTCCTAAAAATGATAGCTGGTGCCTTCTGTGTTCATGAAGGTAATGAATTTGCTGGGATTTTAGTTTGAACTTTAAAGACCAGCACAGCTATCTTTGGCTTTTCCTGTAATACTAGAGGTTTTTAAATCGGAAATATTGATTTCAAGTATTCTGCAGAGGAGAAGGATTTTTGCATCATCAGGTCCTGTTGCAAAACACTTCTTAGGAAAACCGCACTCATAAGACTACAAAATCAAATGTTCTGAGTGGCAATCAGTACACAGAAACAACAGTAACTGCAACAGTTTTATAAAAAGATGGACATGATCATTTTTGATGGAAACCATGCCTAAAAAATCCAAAAAGCGCTCCCTAGACAATGGGTAGCATCCAGATGTCTGCTTAGAGCACACTCATTGAAATCAATAAGATACGATCAACTTCCTCTTTAATATTATTGGAAAACCAATACAATAAAACCAAGAACTGAAAGTAAAATGATAAAACAATAACAAATTTTCATTCATTAAACGATTTACTTTTTCTAAAAATTCAAGATTTTGTTTGTCAGAACATTTTATAACATTTACTTTTTTAAAAAAAAATAGAAAGCAGTTTGGAGTAAAAACAGCTACAATGAAACAAATAGTTAGAAATAAACAAAATCAATAAAATGATGAGGGGAGGTGGGCATCCTGGTTTCACTCCATTTTCAATTCTAAATTTTCTTCAGTTCTCTCCATTTATCATAATATGTGCTATTGTATCAATACATATTTCCCTAATAGTATTACTAAACTTTTCTCCTAATCAACAAAATGTATACAAATGAGGAGTATTTATTTATTTAGGAACATTTTGTAACTTTTCATCTTCAAAAATCTCAGAGCCATTCACAATAAAACCAAATGAAATAATACCAATAATTAATTAATTAATTAAATAAAACCAGTTATAAATAGTAAAAGTTTTTTTTAAAAATATTTTTTTGTATGTGTTACTGGTGTGAATCTGTTACTTTTACTTCTGCTAAGACCCCCCCTAAAGCACAAAGGGAATCCAACCACAAGTATCATGGCTTCAAAACTTGTTGTGCTTAGATTTCTTTAAATCAATAAAACTTAACAGAGGTAATTCAGAATTTCCTTGGTTTTGATGGAATGTCAGTTTAACCCAGGGGTAGGCAACCTAAGGCCCGGGGGGCCGGATGCGGCCCCCCGAGGCCTTTGGACTGGCCCCAAGCCAGTCCTGCTGCCGCTGCTGCCACCCGCCATGATGATATTGATTGTTGCTGTTATTACTTGTTCTTGGGGTTTTATTGACAAAATCTCCACAGGGGGGTTGCCATGGCTTTTCTGGGGCTGAGAGAGTGTGCATGCATATTTTTTAAATTTTTTTAAAAAAATTAAAATATTTATTTATTTATTTATTTTTGGTGCTTCAGCCCCCCATTTGTCTGAGGGACAGCAACCCGGCCCCTGGCTCAAAAAGGTTGCCTACCCCTGGTTTAACCAATTGGTTTGGGACCCATGCATTTCATATTATGGCACAACACCAAGAAAATTTCACTGCCAATATTTATTAGCACATGTGCATGTGCATGCACACATACACACATATTTCTTAACACTTATCAAAGGAAGTAGTAAATAGAATGGGTTAAAAATCTCTCATATAACTAAATATTAAGCTGGGTTTATGGAGAGAGGTTTTAGGTTTCCTTTCACCATTTTTGTAACCAAAATGCCCAATATCCAACTATTAATCTCTACTAAAGTAGACTCATTGAAACTGTGACTGAACGTTTAGTCAGTCCTTGAGTAAGTCTAACTGATGCAGTGGGCCTCCTCAAACTGAGGCTTATATTTGGACTAAGGCGAATAACCTGTTCAGACATGGGTGCTATATGGTGGTGGTTGTTTTCATTAAGAAACATCAAAAACATTTCTTCTTTTTAAAAAAAAAATAAAGTTGTTTTGAATGAGAGTAGAATGTATATTGTGAAAGTAAAAAGAGATAAACATGTTGCCAGGCTGTAGGTATGGGTTATTTCCATTAATATGAGTTATTTCCATTCACTCATCTTTTTCTTCCCACAGTCACCCCTAATTCACCTGACACTCCCTGATAGCCATCCTATGAGTAACCAAAGAGACGGACTCATGGACCAGCAATAAATCTTTCACCCACTCTTTCTATTCCCCCCCCCCCTTTTCACATACATACATACACACACACACACCTGCTTCAGGAATTTGTGCCAGGTGGCATGGCTGTGGGCTCAACTTCATACTCTCCAGGCAGAGTGGAAGAGACACCACTTGCTTTCCTGAAAAATGCTTGTACAGCTGCTTTGCTTATTAATGCCTTGGAGCAAAGACGGTCCTCGAGGGGTCTTCACTACCACACCATGTGAGAAGGAACAGTGGAAATGTAGCCACTTGAACTAGAAACAGATAAGGTAGCATACCTGTGGCAGGGTCATGGCTGCTGTCAGGTTCAAGGCAAGGCTGCTCATCAGGTGATGCTCTGGGTAACTGATACAATTTGCAAGGTGAATCCCCTACATCCTTCTTCAGTTCATACTAACTTGTGCCCATAGCCTGATATTCCAAGTCAGCTCCATTCAATGCACAGAACTAGAGTCTAGGAAAGTTGCTTTTTTGAATTGAAACTGCCAGAATCAGGGAATTCTGGAAGTTGTAGTCCGAAAATAACAATAACAACTTTCCCAAATTCAGCATAACATTCTGCCATGCCCACTATTCCAGTGTGGAAGAATTACTAGGCTGAAGTTACTTTTTGGACTAACACTCTCATAATTCCCCAGCCAATAATTTGAAGCTATAGTTGTTGTACAACTACAGCACAAGAAATTACTGGGGGGGGGGGGGGAATTAACAGTCAAAAAAGTAACTTTTCCAGGTTCTGAGTGAGGACAGGTCAGAATGACTTCAAGCTTGAAGCTTTTGTTTTTGTTGTTGTTTTCTGTTCTTGAACGTCAAGATCCACCAACTGGAACCTCATGCAAAAGGCACAGAAATAAAGGTATTTATTTATATATTTGACTACCAGAACTTAATCAGGCTCATGGTCCTTTCATTAAAAAAAATCCCTCCCTGCTTATCCAGAAACTTTATACATTTCAATATTATAATTAAAACAGGGAGTGAATCATGTTATTGCTACTATTATTAAATAACTGGATAACATGAACCATTGTTGATCCACTGTAAGTCGCTTGGGATGCACCAGTAGATCCAGATCTACCTTCTGCCCACCTCCAGCTTGGAACATGATCTTTTAATGCAAGAAATATAATGTATTTCATGGGTGGGTGAAAGAAAAATAACTATGAAGATATCCAGAAGCTATGTATAGCTAAGCAGAGGGACCCGAAAAATCATCTCACCCTTACTTAGTTACAGATAGCTTCAACACATCTTTATTATAGTTATCTTCAATTACAGGTGACTTTCCAAACTCTGCTGACACAGCTATGGCACTGTACATTACTAACCAAATTCCCATGCCCACCTTCCCTAGACTGGCCAGTTAGTGATCCAAACCCACAGCTCTGGCAATAGTGCAAGGGAATCACTTTTTTGCTGGGCAAGGTGGTGTTCTGGGTACATTTCCAACTCCATACCAAGGAGTATCACCTATTTTTATTTTATTTTTACCTGGCAGGTAAATTACTAAATGTCTAAAAGGAAAAACAAAATAAAAATAAGATAACAAACCCCCAGGAGTGTCAGCCCTATGCTGGGCCTACATGCTGCTCTAAGTACACATGGCCTTGTTGACATCCTACCAGCCCTGGGGCATCCTTGTGCTTGACTCATCACGGGACGGGGCAAAGCAAGATAAAGGCACTTGTCCCTTGTTTATAGGCAAATCAAGCATGCCCCCAAGGTTCAAAGGAGAATCTTGAACAGCAACGGAAGAATGCAGGAATTCAAAAATGACATTTCACCATAAGTAGTGCCTCTTTAAAAAAA
The DNA here is from genome assembly GCA_026167975.1 of Phrynosoma blainvillii. Lineage (NCBI taxonomy): Eukaryota > Metazoa > Chordata > Lepidosauria > Squamata > Phrynosomatidae > Phrynosoma > Phrynosoma blainvillii. The sequence continues at coordinate 313,469,879 of JANUYF010000001.1, forward strand.
AAAACCAGCTCAGTTTTCATTCAAGCACTCAAACATGAATCCAGATTTTTCAGTATTGCTCAGCATTACAGGTTTGTAGCTAACTTTGTTCATGTCAGTGGTAACTCAGTATGCAAAAGACTCGCTACTAAACAATTTTTCCTTGCTAACTTTTCCCCAAGAAGACTTCCCAAAGTTGCACTGCCCCCAGATCTTCTGCCAAATGAAAGTCAACACCCCGACAATATCAGCAACAAAACTTTCAACCAGTTCAGCTTTTGTGGGTTTGTATACCAGTTTTCTGCTTTTGGAGACCTAGGGGCCAACAGACTGAAAAATGCCAAAAAATGAAAACAAACTTGGAAATGACCAAAAGTCTACTTCTGGTTTTGAAAAACAGTGGTCTAAAATGTTAAACAGGGCTGGGGTATGTGTTAATTCAGTTTATTTAAGAAGGTAGATCACCACATCCAGTGGCTTGTAAGAGAGACAACCCGCCATTTTTAAGCTAAAAAAGGTGGTCCAGGGATGTTGGAGGGCTCAAGAGCTGCAAAATCAGTGGGGAGCGGGGGGGGGGTCTACACTTTGCTTGTTCCTGAGAACCACTTTTCTCCACCCCCTGTATTCATATATATATATATATATATCCCGGTCAGTTCATCTCTCTACACTCTCTGCTAGGAGATAGTGTATATACACTATCTGTATATCCACACATGAAAATACAGTGCCCTCCAGTATCTTCTACTTACCCTGCTTCATCTTGCTCCAGGTTAGATAGTTTTCTGCCTTCCAGGGTCCTTATATCTCACCTGTTTGCTTGTGATCACACCCCTACTCTGACATCACTCTGGCTTCCCATGAAAAGCAACATAATAGTTCTGTGAATGGACAGGATGTGGGAACTGTAGCTGAAGAAAGCAGAATGAACTCATTGGACACTTCTGGGTAGGGCAGGGCAGAGCAGGGTAGGGCAGGGCACTCTATGGAGGGTCCTCCATGAGAAGCTGAGCCTGATGATAACAGAGATTAAACATTCTCTAAGCGACTAAGATGCTCTCTCATCAGTCTTCAGAACAAAATGGGGGTTTCCCAACCCAAGGAAGTGGTGGGCATCAGGTAGGCAGGGATGCAGAGCAAGGCAAGGAGATCGCTGAATCCAGATGTTGAGAAAGGATGTTGAGAAACTGGAGAGGATGCCCTGAAGGGCAATATAGAAAACATTTTTAAAAAGTTGAGTAAGACAATAATTCCTAATTTCATGTATAAACCAGCAGGATCTAATTGGTGTCATTGGAATAGAAATCATATTTTAAGGTAATGGCAGCTAGTTCAGTAGCAATCTCAAACTTTGGATCCAAGGCAAAGATATAGCCGTGTTAGTCTGTAGAATCATTATGTAGAGAGACCTTGTAGCACCTTTGAGACTAACAAGAAGTTGGCAGCATGAGCTTTTGTATAGTAAAGTCTACTTCAGATACATTTGGCATTTGGATCCAATGGTATGGATTATTAGGCAGCAGATTTAAACTAAAACTACCACGTGCATAAACAGTCTGTGCAATGGTTGTATTTGGAATACTGTCTGCCCAAGTAAATCAAAAAGGATGAAGGAAAGGAAAGTTGCAGGGTTAGAAATAAAAAGGCAACCAAGACCAACCAAGAGCATGTTCCATCCCAGGAATGGCTCAAATGTTTTAGATGTTAGTTTATTTTTAAAAAACAAAAACAAAATGTGGGGAGGGACATTGCAGAGTTCCAAAAGTATTATGCACAGCAGCATGAAAGAAGTGGACAGAAAAATTTACCCCATCCTTTCCCTTATACAGTAGAATTCTGAGATATAGCCATGTTAGTCTAGCAAATCAGTATGCAAAAGGGATCTTATAGCACCTTTCAGACTAACTGATTTTGAGATGAATCATAGAATCATAGAGTTGGAAGAGACCACAAGGGCCATCCAGTCCAACCCCCTGCTATGCAGGGACTCCCAATCAAAGCATCCCTGACAGATGGCCATCCAGCCTCTGCTTAAACACCTCCAAGGAAGGAGACTCCACTACTCTCCGAGGGAGTGTGTTCCACTCTCGAACCGCCCTTACTGTCAGGAAGTTCCTCCTAATGTTGAGGTGGAATCTCTTTTCTTGCAGCTTGCTGGTTACCAACTTATTTCTTTCAATTAGTGAAAATTGAATTAGTGAAAAAATGAACTGGTTACCAACTTATTTCTTTCAATTAGTCTCAAAGATGCTACAAGATCCCTTTGCAGTAGAATTCTGGGTGATTTAATAAAACTGATTCAGGTCAAGAAATAGTACTTCTTCATCCAGTGTAAAGCGGGGAGGGGGAGATGATTTTGTATTTTGATACACCCAGCTCTGTTTCTTCTTTCCACCAAACTACAAGGGAGATTTTTCTGTTCTAAACCATTAATTAACTGAATGGAGATGAACAAATTGAAGCTTAATCCAGACAAAACAGAGACTGAGAATTCTAAATGTGTGTGTGCATGCTTGTGCAAATCAAGTCACTTGTTGACATGTGGTGACTCCGTTCATAGGGTTTTCTTAGCAAAAGAAAACTCAGAGGCAGTTTTGCCAGTTCCTTCCTCTGCAATATAGCCTACAGCCTGGTGTCTCCCATCCAAGCACTAGACAGCTGACCCTGCTCAGCTTCCAAGATCATATGGGATGATGGACCTTATCACACGGGGCTCAATGCAGACAGAATCCAAACGAAATCCTGACCTAATACGTATTATTTTTCCGTGTGTCCATACGACGTCGCACAGAACCCCGACAGAACCCCGACAGAATGCGGAAAGAACCGAGATCTTTTGAATTTCAGTTTCTTCAGGAATTGCAATTGCGCGATGGGAATCATTTCGCTTTTGCCGTAGGTATGAAAACCCAATACGTATTGGGGAGCATTTCCCCAATATGTATTGGGGAGCATTTTTCCGCCTGCGCTCCGAGGAGGTCCTCCCCGGAGAGCCGCCTCTCTGAGGATGTCCTCCTTGGAGCGCCGGCCCCGCGCAGGGTCTGCGCTCCGAGGAGGTCCTCCCTGGAGAGCCGCCTCTCTGAGAACGTCCTCCTTGGAGCGCCAGCCCCGCGCAGGGTCAGAGAGGACATTCTCAGAGAGGTGGAGGAGGACGTCCTCAGAGGAGGCGGCTCTCCGAGGAGGACCTCCTCAGAGAGCCAGCTCTCTGGGGAGGACCTCCTAGGAGCACAGACCCTGCGCGGGGCCTGCGCTCCAAGGAGGACCACCTCAGAGAGCCGGCTTGGGAAGGGGTGACAGCCGTGGCAAGTGACGGCCGCGGCTGTATTGCGCATGTGCTAGAGGAGCATTTCTAGCACATGTGCGGGATTTTCTCACTTGTGTGTGAATGGCAATGAAAGCGCAATGAAAGTAATTGCGTGTGATAACCATTTGCGTATTGTAGGATTTCTATCGGTTTAGTTCTGGTTTTATTCTTTTATCGCATTATTATCGCTTTGTGGCCCGCATGTGATAAGGTCCCTAGTGCCTTTAGGGTATTTAGGCCCAGTGAGAATTCTAAATACATGCTTCTAAACTGAAAATACCAAGAATCCATAGGATGGAGTGTCAGCAGTTAAAGATGAATCATATATAGTGGGAAAGGGTTGTACTGCAATTGCCAAGTTGATTTCTCTGTCAGTGCTAGATTCTGTTTCTAGTTATGCTAGTCACCCTCAGATCTTTGGATACAGGGCATGATATAAACATTGAATAAAAAATAGTTCCCATAAAGTGACATGAGAATATGGCATAGCTTATACATAGCATGAAATAATTGGGCAGGTATCTTCCGTGCCCCCAACACACAATTTTCCATAAGAATAGGACTCAGGTCACTTGAGTCAATTCAGCATAAAATAAAGGACCTCTTCACACAGAAGTATGTCACAGAGCAAGATGATAGATTGCATCCAGCTCCCAGAAGCCTCAGCCCATGGTCAAAGATTCTGGGAGTTGAACATATCTGAGAGGTCAAAGACTGAGCACTACTCGATTAGATGGTGCTTTGGTCCAGTCCTTCATGGTTTTTTCTGTGTTCTTATGTCATGTTTATTAACAACTACAAAAATTAAAATGCAGTCATGAACACTAAAGTTGCAGGTATTTAGCCAAATGTGAAAACTCAAATCTAAGCAAAGGCAACAAATAAACACCCAGCAGTAAACTAATGTGAAAGTAACAAATGTTCTTTCTAAGGCATGGGGGAAAACCAAGAGTCAAATATAAAGTGAACAATAAGTTAAAGAGTGTGTGCTAAAATGAATTAAGAATTCTGGCTATAAAACACAGATGGAGTGGTGGGAAAATATGTGGTCAATGGGAATGGGATTTGGATTATGTCACAATTTTAAAGAGAATTTTTATAAAATGATATATTGTTGCTATAAGATGTTAGGAAAATTGCTGAGAATGTAACAAGATTTTAGATGTAAATGGGAAATGTGTATAGAGATGTTTATTATATGTGGCAAATACATGGATTTAAATAAACATACTAATGTAGTGGATTGCAAAGATTAATATATAATTAATATGGGAAATTTGCCTTTTTGGAGAATTATGGATGTATAGTTGGAAAAGAGCCATGGAAGATTATGGCAGCAAGATTGTTATGACAGGTGGAAGAATTCATCATTATCCAACATAGAGGAATGAACATTGGAGCTGATAAATTCAGCAGAAATGGCCAAAATATTTGATTTGATTAGAAAAAGGTTGTTAGTTATTGTTCTTAGCAATCTGAAACCTTTTATTGACTTTTTGCAGAAAAACACACAAAATGAATTGGTAATCTTTGGTTTTAATAATTAGTAAGAATAGGTTTTGAAAGAAGAGAAGACTTGTGTTTGTGGATTGAGAGCTATGAATAATTATATGCATTTTTAATTGCTACAAAGAAGAGTGAAAGTCATCTTTATTTTTTCTTCTTTATTTTTTTTTCTTTCACTTTTTCTTTCTTCTTTGTGTTAATTCTTCTTTCCTTAATTTCTGTAAGTTTTACTGTATCTTTTAAAAATCATAATTTTTTTTAAAGGAAGTAACAAATGTTCATGACTGGGATGTGGGGGGAGGGATGCCAATATGAAGAAAGGAATCTCTTAAGAGGAAGAGATTTCTTAGAGTTTCCATATGCAAATTAGATAGGTTTCTAAAATATGCAATAACTGTATTGAGCGCATGATTGGGTGAGGACTGGAGAGAGTCCTACAGCGATGCTGTTGCACAAGAAATTATGGACAGTATGAATAAATTAAGAAATCTGAGAAATGCCCCAGAGGAAAAGGAAATGGTGGGTGAATTAATCAAGGTTGTGGATGGGAAAATGTGAAGTGAAGTATGTCACAGATGTTCCCAAATCATTTAACCAAACAGCTGAAAGGATGGAGTAATTCATAAGAGTTCCTGGACAAAAAGTCAGCAAAAGGGTGTGCTTTAGTAGCAAACAATTACTGGAAGCAATTATTTTTCTTCAAGACTTTTATGGAAGAAACATGCAGAAGACTGGGGGGGTGGGAAGCAGGAAAAGAAAGATTTCCAGGAAAGTTGCCCTTCACACACTCACCTTTATATAGAATTAATCATGAACACAGTGAACTCTAGTTATATGTGTGTGTACTTTCAAGTCTTTTTAAGAACTTTCCAACTTGTCATATTTTAAAGAGTTGTTAATGTCTGGTATATCCAATCACTACAAATTAAAGCTCTTGCAAAAGTCTGTTGAAGAGGACTCTAGAGCATGAAAGATCATCCCAGGCTTTGCAATCCAGAATGTGCAAAAGACACCAAGGACTAAGGACTTGTCTACACATTTAAAATACTCCTCATTCCAATCAAATAGACTACGATTCAGAAGCATCAGGCTTTTTGCATTCACTTCCCCCCTAAAAAAAAAAAAAAAAAAATCAATAAACTCAGCTGAAAAAGGATTCCTGATTTTTACCAGAGTATCCATGAAGATGTGCATTATTGAATGTGTGACCATCCATCCTCTTTGCACGGATTCTCATGGGTGATCATTTTCAGCAGAGGGAGGGTGAATAGATGCAAATTTGTGCAGGAAAGTAAAGACAATCGAGTATTGATGCAAATGTGAAAAAACACAGCAGTTCGCATAATACCCTTATATCTAGACTAGGGGCCTTTGCAGACTGCCAGAAATAGTGCACATTAAATTGAGGCACTGCCCTGGCTCAGTGCTAGGGAATCATGGGAACTGTAATTTATTGTGGCACCAGAGCTCTCTGACAGAGAAGGCTCAATGTCCCAGAAAAAAATACAGTTCCCATGACTCCCTAGCACTGAGCCAGGGCAGAGCCTCAATTTAATGTGCACTATTTCTAGCAGTCTGCAAAGGCCCTAGGCCTCCCCCATCTCATTGAAATAAGTTGGAATTCATTCATATATATTTCAAAATATATATTTCAAAGTCTTTGTTAACCGTTTATCAGCCACCTCAAGAAGGATAAATACTGATGAGGAAAGAAAAAGGGAGACTTCTAACATTTTTTTAAAAAATGATTAAAAATTAAAACTGGTTGAAACATAAACTATTTTTTAAAAAGTTTTCATACATGTTACAAGGCGAGTTTCCCTTTTTTTAAAAAAAAAAAAATCCACTCTCAATGGCCAGCCAGAATAAAAATGTCTTCACCTGCCTGCAGAAAGAGGGAAAGAGGAGTTATTAATCCCAGGAGCTATTGGCTAACATGGGACTATTGGCCAACATGGCTGAGGCTTCTGGGAGCTGAAGTCCCTCGGCCCTTAAAGGGGAAAGGTTGCCTACCCCATTCTAGCCTCTCTGGGAAGGGAACTCCAGAGCTTGGAGCAGCCGCTGAGAAGGTCCTTTCCTGTGGTTCCACCAGGTGTACCTGTAAGAATGGTGGGATAGATAGAAGGGCCTCCTCAGTAGATTTCAAAATATGAGCAGGTTTGTAGGGAAGAATATAGTCCTCCTGAGTTTGCTTGCTTGTTTGCTTTATTTGTTTTTCTGATTCATATACCACCTTTCTCCCTTCTTCCAACCCAAAGCAATGTACAGTATAAAATTAAAACAAAATACAGTTAAGACAATATATAGAACAATGGTTTCAAAAAATTAACTAGATAATCACATTAAAATATTTAAACTGTTTAAAATACACATAAAACAATGTGGTGTAGTGGTTTGAGCAATGGACTATGAGTCTGGAGACCAGGATTTGAATGCCAGCTCGACCATGAAAATCCACTGGGTGACCATAGGCAAGTCACGTTCTCAGCAATGGCAAGTGCCCTCTGAAGGAACTTGGCAAGAAAACACTGTGATAAGTTCACTGTACAGTCACCATAAGTCAGAAATGACTTGAAGTCGCATAACAACGAAGATACTTGCCATCATACTAAAAGGCATTTCTGCAATACCAATTTAAAAACTGAAGTTCTGATCAAATAAAAAGGGTCTTTGCCTGCCTGCAAAGAAAGAGATCACCTTTTTAGTTGCTGCATCGCACTGCTGACTCATGTTCAACTTGTGGTCCACCTGGATTCCTAGATCCCTTTCACACATAGACTCATTCAGCCAGGTGTCCCCCATTGTATAATTGCGCTTTTCGTTTTTCTGCCCTAAGTGCAGTACCTTACATTTCTCCGTGTTGAATTTCATTTTGTTAGCTTTGGCCCAGCTTTCTAGTCTGTTCAAACCATTTTGAATTTTGATCCTGTCTTCTGGGGTATTAGCTACTCCTCCTAATTTGGTGCCGTCTGCAAATTTGATAACTATGCCCCCAATACTGTCATCCAAGTCATTAATAAAGATACTGAATAGCACTGGGCCCAGGACAGAGCCCTGCGGCACCCCACTGGTCACTTCTTTCCAGGTTGAAAAGGAGCCATTGTTGAGCACCCTTTGGGTTCAGCCAGTCAACCAATTACAAATCCATGTAACAGTTACTTTGTCTAGCTCACATTTTACCAACTTGTTTGCAAGAATGTCATGGGGAACCTTGTCAAAGGCCTTGTCAAAGGCCAAATGTGGTATTGGTGGAGAGTTCTGCAAATACCATGGACTGCCAAAAGGACAAATAAATGGGTCTGAGAACAAACCAAGCCTGAACTCTCCCTACAAGCCAAGATTATTAAATTGAAGCTGTTGTACTTTGGACATATTGTGAGAAGATGTGAGTCATTCAAAAAGACAATAATACTTGATAAGGTAGAAGGCAGAAGGAAAAGAGGAAGACTGTATTGCAGATGGATACAGATGAACAGACTCAATAAAAAAAAGCTATAATCTTCAGTTTGCAAGATCTAAGCAGGGCTGTTGATGGTGACTTGAAGGTCTCTTCTTCATAGGGTCACCATAAGTCAACATCAACTTGATGGCAGTTAACAACAAAGAGGAAAATAAGAGACAGCCTCAACAAGACATTAACACTGCGGCTGTCCCTAAGTGGGATGGCACTGTAGGCCAAGCCAAAACTGATAAAATGTATATAATGATGAGAAGTCATTATGAAATCTGATAATGAAAAGCAGGGCATTCTACATGCCAGCAACCGCTGTAGCCATTGTACAAAAGGAGGGTTGGATGCAGTTGACAATGCCAACAAGAAGTTTGATCCAAAGCATCTAGATAGCTCTTCATGTTAGTTATAAATGAAGCAGTCAGGTGTAGTCCCAACAATATACTATCAATTTCAAGTTATGAAGACTGAAAGGTAACAGTTGTCATTCTAATTTTCTATTTCTTTATCTCATCCACTTGTTTAAGAAATAATCTTATTTCTGAATAAGGCCCATATTGCCAATTGGACAAAAATCTATTTCCTATTGTGCATTTTATTTCCTTGCTACACAAAATGTGTCCAGCTGCATATTAGAATTATGCCTGGTAAAATGCAAATCACCTTGTCTATGATGAAAGACAAGGGCAGGGCTAGTTCCTGAACTCACTTTAAACCAAAATGTTTCTTTTCTGCATGCCAGGTCCTGCCAGCTTGTATAACAAATATTAAAACCAGAAAGTATATATCAAGTTGGAAAATTACACAGATGAACATTGGTCTTGATGGCGATAAAATGGTTAGCCAAAGACATTGTTATCCTATGGACAAATATCAAATTACATTCTGTTAAGTTGTATAGTACCCAAAGATGACTTGGCACCTGAAGCTGAAAATGTGTGTTAGCATCATTGCATTTTTTTATGGAACACAAACTGCAGAGAGTCTTAAATTTTGCCTGCTGACCTCTCCAACACAAACTGGGCACAAGTGCCCCCTATTCTGAGAGCTGTGCTAGAAAACCTAGGCCTCATTCCCTCTATGATTTAAAACGAATTGCTGATCAGGTTATATTCCTGTTGTTCCCACTTGAAACCAGTTCCGAACTGACTGCACTCGGTTTCAATCGCAATGAAGTGAAGCAAATGCAAAAGAACCGCTCTTTCCTGACACTAGTTTTTTGGTGGTTCTTTTGAAAAGAAATGATTAGCAAGCGTGTTCAGCAAGTGGGAACGGAGGACCTGAATCGCATCAAACTGAAAGGGAGGGATTACTGTTGCAGAGGGTTGGCACATCACTCACCAGTTTTTGGGGAAATCCGCCATTCCCCCCCCTTTCCCAGGACTCATTCTGCATTTCAACCTTCTGTCCAGGAGGAATTCCAAAATGCCCTCCATTCTGAGCTTGACTAGGAAGCATGTCCTCCAAGTCTGCAAGGCTGGGAGGGCACCACTTCAACTCCCCATGTCCTCCAAGTCCTGCAAGGCTGGGAGGGCAGAACCTCATCCAGGGGAGAGTCCTCCATATGACACCCATGGCTGAGTCATCCCAGGGGACTTTGAGGACATGAGGAATTGAAGTGGTGACTTCCCAGCCTTGCAGGACTTGGAGGACATGCTTCCTAGTCAAGCTCAGAATGGAGGGCTTTGGAATTCCTCCTGGATAGAAGGTTGGAATGTAGGATGGGTCCTGGGAAAGAAGAGGTGGAGAATGGTGGATTTCCCCCAAAACTAGTGAGGGATGGGATCCTGTGTTTTCTTGAATGTGTTGCCGGTTGCATCACCGATAACATGTAGATGATCAACAGGCATTTTGAAGGGGCACAAACTAGTGGGAACAACAATCGTGCCCAAAAAGAAGTGAATAAAGAAAAGACCCGCTTCTATAGTGGGAATGACGCATGGACTGGAATCAATTCACCTACCCAGAGTGAAAGCAAATCGCAAACCGGGTTAAATAAGCCTCTACAGTCCCCTGCTATTCCAATGAAGGAAGGGGAATTTTTCCCAGTTCCTGTCCTTTCTTCTGAAATGAGAAACAAAAATTTAAAAAAATAGCTTGGGGCTGCTCCTTCCTGTAATCCACCAGGATGGTGCATACATGCATAAAAACTGGTTTTAACGTATATGTGTGATTGCGAGAGGCATTTCCAGGAATGCCAATAAACCAAATGCCTACTTTTCCCAGCATTTATAATTGGGCAATAGACAAATGGCACCCATCCCACCCACAGAAGCCATGTAAACTGCCTACTGAATCGTATTTTAATATGTGGGATTGCATGATATTCTACTGCACCTGAGCCCCAGATTAGTTTAGGCGGTTGTGGGCAGTCCAGGCTGCGTATATAGTTCTGTGTTCAACAGAAATGGGGGATACCTGTGGAGTTCTGGAAGAATGGCTGCTGCCCAGTGTCTGCCACCTGAGGCACTCTACTCACTTTGCCTGATGGTAGGGCCAACCCTTATAGTTGCTGTGGTTGCCATCTGAGTTTGAAACTTAGCCGTATCGCATTATTAAACAAACCTGTCAACCAAATGAAAAGACACATGTGTTTTTCCCCCCTCTGCATGACAATGGAGAAAAAAATATTTTCATTTGCTTGTTGAGTTTGTTTAATAATGTCATAAGGAGAGCCGGGTGAGTGCGTGAGTGGAGGTAGTGTCTTCTTGTTTCTTCTTACAGTGTTTTCCTGCTGAAGAATGACACCATAATACTAACAGAAAACATCAGAGATATGGAAAAATTATTGAAGCAGGTCAAGGCAGAAAGTGCAAAGGCAGGTTTACAGGTGAACATAAAAAAAAAATTTATCACCGCAGATGGTCTACATAATTTTAAAGTAGACGATGAAGAGATTGAAACAGTTCAAGATTTTCCATACTTCAGTTCAATCACCAATCAGAGCAGAGAGTGAAGTCAAGAAATCAGAAGAAGACTTGGGACGTTATCACACAGGGGCAAATCTGCTGGTTAATCCACACAAAACCCAAACAGAAACTGGATTAGTGCCCCGTGTTTTCACACGACGTCGCACAGAAACTGGACAGAAAGTGGACAGAAACTGGAGTTAACCGAGATCTTTTGAAATTCGGTTGTTTGGAGGAAATGCAAATGCGCAATTAAGGTAATTTCGCATTTACCGTAATGTGATAGCCAAATGCGCATTTGGAAGCATTTCCCCTTAATTTCCCATGGTTCATCCCGCTTCGTCCTCCATTTCCAGGATCGGCCCAAGGAAAGGCAGAGGCTGACAGCTTTCCTTGGGCCGATCCTGGAAGCAGAGGCCAAAGTGGGGCCATCCTCCGCTTCCAGGATCGGCCCAAGGAAAGCTGTCAGCCTCTGCCTTTCCTTGGGCCGATCCTGGAAGCGGAGGACGGCCCCGCTTCGTCCTCCGTTTCCAGGATCGGCCCAAGGAAAGGCAGAGGCTGACAGCTTTCCTTGGGCCGATCCTGGAAGCAGAGGCCAAAGTGGGGCCATCCTCCGCTTCCAGGATCGGCCCAAGGAAAGCTGTCAGCCTCTGCCTTTCCATGGGCTGATCCTGGCATTCCACTATCTGCGCATGTGCTAGAAGCTTATTTCTAGTTCATTTACGGGATTTTATCACTTGTGTGTGAACCTTAAATGCGGTTTCAGCAGGAGCTTACTTTAATTTCGCATTTAAGGTAATTACATGTGAAAGCCATTTGCGGAATCAAGGTTTATTTTCGGTTTATTTTTGGGATTTGTCATTTCCAGTTTATTATCGCTTTGTGGTCCACGTGTGATAACGTCCTTGGACTTGGAAGGGCAGCTGTGAAGGAACTAGACAAGATCCTGAAGTGTAAAGATATCATTAAATACCAAAGTTTGGATTGTCCCTGTCATCATATTTCCTATTTCTACATATGGTTGTGAAAGCAGATAGAATGAAAATCAACTTATTTGAGATGTGATGCTGGAAAAGAGTTCTGAAAATGCCATGGACCACTAAAAGACCAATGGATGCGTCCTGGAGCAGATCAGGCCCAAACGCTCCCTGGAAGCCAAGATGACTAAACTGAGGTTGATGTATTTTAGGCATATCATATGAAGAAAGGACTGAGTAGAAAAGACTATAATGTAAAATGGAAGGCAATAAGAAAAAAGGAAGACCACATTCCAGGTGGATATATTTAATTGGAGAAGCCATAGCCACGAATCTGCAGGAGCTGTGCAAGGCGGCTGAGGATAGGGGACTTGGAGGTCTCTCATACATAGGGTTGCCATGGGTCCAGGTCAGCTCAACGGCAATTAACAACAAAGGAGATATAAATAAAGACAATATTATTAATAATAATATTAATAATAACACTGCTACTTGACCATGATTATTGTGACTAATGGCTGCTGTAGTCTGACATCAGAAATTATCCATCACTGCTTTACATCCCCATGTACACATACAAATTTAAGACAACTTGGTGCTTCGAGGGGAAAAAAGATGGAAAGTGACAGGGAAACATAGGCTGAAGAAAGGTTGGAAACAGAGAGGTTTGAGATGATGAATTTTTTTTAAGTGTTTTCCTAAGGCAAAAGACTGTTGTGGCAGGTGGCCGTAACATGGCTTCTCATCTGGCAAATGTGGAGACTCCCCCACTCCTCACTTTATGCATCTTTCCCTGTTAAATCAGGTGTCAATCCAATGGCAGGTGCCTGTTTCTCTTTCTCCAGATAGAAAGGAGATGACGAGAGACTGTAATATAACTGTTAGATTTTAAGGAGGAGGGAGGGGGGAAACTAGTTGAATCTGAAATTGCTCTTTATTTGAGAGGTGCTGGGGCAGAGGGAGACATCTGCTTTATCACACTAACAGTGATCCATGGATGGCTCCCCTTGCGTGAATGTGTTTCTATGCACCTTTCTTCATAGAGACATCACCCAGTAGGCCAGCGGTTCTCAAATAGTGGGGCGGGCCCCCCAGGGGGGGCGCGAGGCTCCATAAAGGGGGGCCCATTACGGCTGGAGAGAGGGAGATTGTCCCAGCACAGCCCCAGTAGTTCTATCCTGATTGGCCAAACCCGCCCATGTGATCACGCGGGGGGGCGCGAAATGTTTTCTTCTTTCCTAGGGGGGGCGTGACAGAAAATAATGGAGAAACACTGCAGTAGGCCAAGGGTGCATCTTTGTCATTGTTATAGTTGTGCGCTTTCAAGTCGTTTCCAACTTATGGCAACCCAAAGGCAAACCTATCATGGGGTGTTCTTGGCAAGTTTCTTCAGAGAGGGTTTGGCATGGCCATCCTGAGGCCAATGTGACCAGAGGTCCTCCTTTTCCAGGACATGTCCTACATTTCAGACATCTGTAAAAAGATCTTGTAGCACCTTTGGAACTAACTGAAAGAAAGAAGTTGGCAGCATGAGCTTTCCTAGACTTATGTCTGCTTCCTCAGACGCATCTGAGGCAGTAGACTTAAGTTACGAAAGTGCTACAAGATCTCTTTATATACTGATTTTACAGGCTAACATGGCTATATCTTTGATTTCTGTCCAGGAGGAATTCCAAAATGTCCTCCATTTTGAGCCTGACTGAGAAGCATGAATTGACATAGATATGAGTGTTTTTAGCTTTTATTTTGTCATGCCCTAATTTTTTCTTGAATGACCTACATTTCACAGTGCCTGGTCTTCCTTTGCCGTTATAACATCTGGTCACCCTGCCTGAGGCTGAGAGAGTGTGACTTGCCCAAGGTCACCCAGGGGGGTTCATAGCCAAGCTGGGAACCCAACCTTGGTCTCCAGAGTCACAGTCCAGCACTCAAACCATAACACCATACTATTTTTTAATAGAGCACCAACAAGTTCTAATTTGTCCTTCTGCCTTTTGGTAAATAGTGCAGCTCTGGTTTATAGAAATCAATTACAGAACTTATTTTTGTTTTATTTTATGGGGGCAAAACTGGAGTGCAAGGAGAGGACTATTTTGGCTATTGGTCGTTTTTGACCCCAAGTTGATCTGAAAGCAGTTCTATGCATCCAAGGAAGTAAACTTTAGTTTAGGAAAGCTCATGCTGACACCTTTTTTTATTTCAATTAGTCTGAAAGGTGCTCTAAGATCTCTCTACACATATTACTGGTTTCAAACCACTAGACCACACTGGCATCTATACTGCAGAAACAATGCACTTTGACACCTGTTTAACTGCCATGGCTCAATGCTACAGGTTTGTAGTTTGGTGAGGCGCCCCGACACTCTTTGGCAGAGAAGTCTAAAACTACACTTGTCCCTCTATATTTGTGGCTTTGACTTTTGCAGATTTGATTATTCACGGATTTTATTACTATGTTCTCTCTAGGAATATCCTCCGTTTGGTTAACTTTAACCAAAAAGTTAAAGTTAACCTATGGTTAACTTTAACCAAAAATTGCACTGAAGGACCTAGAGATTCCTAGAGGGAACACTCCACTAGGCATTTATTTGTGGCTCCTCCAGTGCAATTCTATGGTCAATGTTTGGCAGATGTTGACCACAGAGTTGCCCTGGAGGACCTAGAGATTCCTAGAGAGGTGTTCTCTCAAGTAAAAACATAATACTTTTGTTATTTGTGGTTTTTCCACATTCACTTGGATCCTGTCCTCTAACCACAGCCAATGTGGAAGGAGGAGTGTTTTTGTTGTTGTTGTTAACTGCCTTCTGGTCGATCTCAACCCATGGCGACCCTATGGATGAGACATCTCCAGCCCCCCTTGTCCTCTACTGCTCTGAACAGCTCCTGCAAACTTACATTCATGGTCTCTTTAATAAAGTCCATTCATCTATGTGGCCTTCCTCTCTTTCTGCTCCCCTCCACCTTTCCTAACATTATTGTCTTTCCCAACTATTCATGCCTTCTCTTGATGTGTCCAAAGTATGACAGTCATAGTCTTGGTTTCTAGGGATATCGCTGGCTTGATCTGCTCTAGGACCCATTTGTTTGTCCTCTTGGCTGTCCATGGGATCCTCCTCAGCATTCTTCTCCAGCACCACATTATCTCAAATGCGTTGATTTTCCTCCCAAATCCCACGTGCTGGAGCTACTAGAGCGCCTGAAGTGGCTTCGAAGCGCGTTAACTCCCACAGCGCAGACGCCCCCTGGCGGGCCAACAATGGAGGCCGAGGAGCGCAAAACAAAAATGGCGGGGGAGGGCGGGTAAAGCGAAAGAGAAGGGCCAATCGGAAGGCGGGGCGTCGAAAGGCAGCCAATGAGCGTCGAAGGAGGGAGGCTCACACACGCTCCATTCAAGAATCTCAAGTATTCAAGATGGCGGGAGGGGAACGCAGAGGAAGGGAAGAAGGGAAGGGGGTTCCACAATTCCGGGGCAACAAAGGGAGGGGCGGGGGTGAGCCATGCAGGGTTTTAGCCTCCGCCTCCGCGTGAGACGAGGAGAAGGCCAAAAGGACTGCCGGAAGGGTAAAGAGGGGCCTGTCCAGGGATTTCTCTGTGGGGCGCAGGCAGCAGGCACTCCCACTCCCACTCCACGCGTGGCCCTTCCTCCCCTTCCCACGCCGGGGGCCTGGGCTGGAGGGCGGCAGGGGCCGGGAGAGCCAGAGATGGGGGGCGGAGGAGGAATTCTGTGCCTTTCCCCCTCAAAACACTGCAGCCCAGTCCCTCTGCTGTGCCTCCGGGTCCTTTCCCACTCATGGAGACCCTAGAGGGCCTTTGCCTTTGGCTTCCCCTGAGGCTGAGAGAGTGTGGCTTGCCCAGTCATGCACTCGCTGAGGCTGAGAGAGTGTGGCTTGCCATGGCCCAGCGGGGATTCGAACCCTGGTCTCCAGAGTCGTAGCCCAAGCTCAGACCAGTATGGCTGCCCACTGGAAAGTTCCCTGGAGGTTGGAAGGGGTGTCGGTGTGGGTGGGTGGGTGGGTGTCTCCCATCTCTCTTGCCTTTGGAGTATAATGGAAGGGAAAAGAGAGTGACCTAAACCCTCTTCTCAGGGCCACATGGATGTCTCAGTTTGGGGTCTCTCGCCCTTGTCCCAGAAAGGCCCCAGTCAGGAGGAGAGGTTGGACATTTTGCCATTTTGGCAGTGGGCTTCTGTGCCTTGAGCACTTGAGCAAAAGACCAGCCGCTTCAGCCCAGTCCCAGTTGGAGATTTAATCTTGTTTGCCTTCATGTCCTTTCCACTCATGGAGACCCTAAGGCAACACTATCCTGCAGCTTTCTTAGTAAGTTTCTTCAGAAGCTCTGAGGCTGAGAGAGTGTGGCTTACCCTGTCACACACTCACTGAGGCTGAGAGAGTGTGGCTTTCCATGGCCCAGCATGGATTCGAACCCTGGTCTCCAGAGTCGTAGCCCAAGCTCAAACCAGTATGACTGCCCACTGGAGAAACTTCCCTAGAAGTCGGACATGTGTGTGTGTGTGTGTGTATGTTGGGCATTTAACCATTTTGGACTACAGCTTGCCAGGATTCCCCATGCTCTCACATTCCTCCTGCTTTTTGGCAGCTAATAGAAGGGAAAAGAGAGTTCCCTAAACGTCCTTTTCTTGAGTTATATATGCATGTTTCAGTTTGGGGTCACTGGCCCTGGTCCAGGGAAAGGCCCCAGTCAGGAGGAGGGGTTGGACATTGTACCATTTTGGACTGCAGTTTGCCAAGATTCCCCATGCTGTCCAGGTGGGTGTGTATCTTGGATCTGGAGTCAAAAAAGTAACTTTTCCAGGCTCTCCTAGAAACAGGGAGAGCAGCCCTGCAACCTGGCCAGATTCCACTCAATAGTATTCCCAGTCTACAGAGATTTTTTTCCTTATTGTTCCTCTGAAGCTCATTTGAATCCCTTTCCTCTGTGTTTTTTGTGAACTTTGTTGCAGAATACAAAGGAGAAGGGATTTTAAAGTTGCAGGTACATTCTAGCAAACAGTACGTGTGTACCTTTGCACTCTACCTACAAGAAAGGCAAAAATGCTAGTGTTATATTCTCAGGGGGGTTTAGCAGGGAGGGTAAGAATCTTGCATGACCTCCCTCATATTTTCCTTTATCTTTACAAACATGCTTTCCTCTCTCCTTTTCTGTTCAGGATAATGGAAGAAAAGGAATGATGGAAGGTGTACTTGGTGTGACACTGCCCTACAAATGTGACAGTGATGACAGTACTCAAAGAAGTACCACGCTTTCTTTTCTCTGGTATTGCTCGCTGAGTTATTGCTAAAGCAACAGACCAGTGAGTCATAGGAAGCGCCTGTGCTCAATGCCCTTGATTAGTGTGCAAAATGGAGAAATTGAGCCTGTGGGAGCACATCAGAATATTACGAACTTTGCAGGATTTCTGGTTCAGTCATCCAGCAACCACCAGTTTTTTTCAGTACTTTTGGGAAGAAGGCACTCCCTGGAGTGCCATTAAAGGAATAGTTCTGTAGTTCTTCAAGCTCCAAGGATTTGGAAGGTTTCGCTAGCTTAGCAGTTCTCTTTAGCTTGTGTGGTTTACATTTTGACCCTTGGAAAATGCAAGCCTAATGTTTGTATAGATTGTAGAATCTGTGTTTCATTAGGGTGGCGTTATTGCATTAAAGAGAAAAGATACCAGTTTAATGATTGGTGTGTCCAGTACCTTGTTGGGAGTTAGGAGTCAATCTGAATTATGCTATATTTTCTAAACACTTATATCATGTATGTGTATACAGCACCTGTTCATAGAGAATGGGTACAGATTGTGAGAAAAGCCTAAGAACTGTGTGAATTAGCCCTAGTTTAGGCAACTTTCCCTTGCCTTTAGTGCAGTTAGACCAAGGTTCAGGCTTAATGCCATGGCGTAAAAGTGTTTTCGAGAAAGGCCTACAGGTCTTGTGATCAGAGTCCCTTTGAACTAGATCCTACCTGCAGAACTGTCTCTAGTGCAGGCAGTTAATATCTAATAAAATGTCCTCTTTCCTGAAGAGTTAGTAAATTTAAACAAGTAGATTGGGGATGGGCAGGAGAAAGGAAGAATTGGAAGTCCAGAGAGAATGGACAGTTTGCTAAGGATTTTCTGGAGCAGACTAGGAGTGTGTAACTTTTACAAAGAGCTTGGTTTATCTGAAAAATATTTTTAATTGGTGCACATATGTTAGGCACAGTGATACATGTTTCTAAATACTGCAAACAGTACTAGCAAGACAAGACTGTAAAGAAAAGTGGTTACTTATCCAGAAAAAAATGGTTCAGTCATGACTTTTTGTTTCTTTGTTGTTGTTTTCTCTTGCCTTTATTCCAAAACAGTTGCCCCAGGAAAACCAGAGGAAAATCTGTTTTTTCCTTCTTAGCTACTGTTTCTTTTTAGCTGTGCATCTTAGGTGAATAGACACTTACAAAAACTGTGGGGCTTAGGACATTCTTTAGGATTCACCTCTTAAGAGTTGACCAGAAACTGGGATTGTAATTTTAACAGTTACAATCTACATAGAAACATTTGACCTTTGCATATTATTATGGCAAGGTCAACCATTTCTAGGCTGAGAAACTGAAAGTTGCTTGGCAGTGGGGAAAGACATTTTTATTCAATCTACTTGAAAGCTCTTTGTTCTCCATTAGTCATTGTGCTCAATATGCAAGCAACACTTCAAAGACAAGTTGCTTCGATGAGCACAAACTTATCAATATAAGTTTGAAAGATCTCCTAAATCCTGAGCTTTTATTGATCTTTCAAGTTGAAAATCAAATTCTGTGCATTTGTATGTATCTGTGAGTGAGTGAAAGACAGACTGACTGATAGGCAAACTGGCAGATGGAGTCATCAGGTATAGAAAAGCAAGCCCTTTCCTTCAGCACATATCCACAAGCTCATTTCCTTCTGTGGTGAAATGGCTTCTTTGGGAAGTATATAATAGGTCTGAAATGTTAGTAGTACTGTACTGGAACACTCTTAGTTTCCTTACAGTTCCCACAACTACTTGCTATCAGTTTGACTTGCTAGAGCTTAAAAGCTTAATTAGTTGGAAATATACGGTAATACTATAATAATGTTGAACCTGAAAGTTTGAAACAGAAACTTTACTAATTAGCAGGTCTGCAGCCAGGTGAGGCATGGAGGCCCAGCCACTTCAAATGCTCTTCTAGCCTTCACTCCAAAGACAGCAACAGATTGGCCATTGACCTAACCCATCTGCCTTTGGGCTTATTTGTTTCCTGGTAGAGGATGTGGAGCCTATGTGTATTTACTAGGATTACAGTTCACCCACTTTTTCCTTCGCAGTGCTAACCACCCACATTTATACTCAGACTGGTCAACATATAATTTCTGCGTATGGACCTCTTAACCAGAAACATTTCTGCTTGGTTTAATGGTCTCTTTCAACTGGCTACCACCTGAATTTGTGAGGAGAATCCCAGCATCCTGCCAAAGTTGGAATCGAAGATAGGTTGCCTTGCTAAGTAACATCTTAGTACTTGTATAAAATGCACACAGTTTGGGCACTCTGTCTCTGATCTCATCAATGTATGAATATTTACTTTCACAATGAAGTCTGCCTCCAGTCTATGCATCTGATCTTCCATGTTAACTTTTGAGCATGGGAGCATCTCAGTTGAGTGGGCTTCACATCTAATTAGGTTTAGGGTTCTGTGGTTTATAAATACTTTTAATGTATTTCTAGTCACATTTTCTTCATAGTTTTTTCTAGAAATGATAAACCTGAAACTACTGTTTTAAAAATTTAGGTAAATAGCATTGCTGAAACGTCATCTCTCTACATTGTTCTGCAAGAATTCCATGCAGCTGTTATTGTGAGATAACTCATCTTGTGGAGAATTTTAGGAGACAATGTGAACTAAAGAGAAAAGTCTGTTCATTTAGGTGCAGAGTTACAGGGTGTGTTTTGTTGCAGTGATGATGGGTTTCTGCCTGTATTAGATAATGTAAGCTACTGTAGCATTAATATATATATATAATTATGTCTTGTGGTTGCAGCAAAGTGATCATAATTATGAGCCTTTGGGATGTTCTCCTACCTACCCATCCAGTTAAAACTACTTTTCTCAAATTATTAGAGAATGTGCTTGATCTAAATTAAGAAATGGCTGCCATCACTTCATGAATGATTTCCATATTCTCTCCTGGGATTATCTTTTTGTTAATTACATATATCCTTGTTTGGTCATTTGAGCGGCATTTATGTGAAACCTGTGTGTGATTTTCCCTTGCCAATGATTTCTGTATCTGACTTTCAGGAATTTATGGATTGTTTTTGCCTTGTGCAACTTGTCATCCATTTGTGATTTTTTTTTTCTGTGTTAAAATTTATTAGAGTACTGAGGGGGGTGGGTTCACCAGTGTCTTTCTGTGTTTTCCAGAAAAGTTTCTATAGCCAGGTGTAATTTAATGTGCTTAATCAATCCAATAATCACAGCAATCCAGTGAGCTGTATTGTGGCGATGTGATTTTGATTAGATCTTTGCAGCTATTTCTATCTACTAACCACTGGATTTTTGCAGATATACTGTAATAGAAAACTGGGCTTCTGCAGTCAAACAGATCTTTTATATGGAGAATAGAAGAGCTGTTAAATGTAGATTCCTACCCACCCCTGAGCCATGTATGAGAGAAGGAATAGGATGATAAAGGCCATTGCCTGTAGTTGCTTTGTGTCTAATTCTCTTAACACCAGACTCCAAACAAGAGCTGTTTCTCCCCTGCCTTTGCTCCAGAAACTTGTCATTTCCCCAATTCCATGTGCCTCACATCTGGACTCAGAGTTCAATAGGGGGTGAATGACCTGTTGGTGAAAGATGAGGGCATGATATTGTACCACTGTCCCAAACCTTTGTAACTAAACTATCTGTCATCTCTCTTGGTCCTGCTCCCAGTTAAAGAACCAGACAAATGTAGAGGGGAACTTTGTTTTGTTAAATAATTCATCTGCATCTGTTTCAGCTGGTACAATGTTTGCTGGTTCATTTTTTGATGTCTTCTTAGGTGAATGTTTTGGCTAACAAAAGAGTTCTAGGGGAGGCAGTTTCTATCCAGAGTTTAAGGTTTTTATCCAGAGTTTCTATCCAGAGTTACAGTTTCTCCATCCGATGTCAGCATACCACAGGTGCTCCTTTGGGAAATCCTCCCACATTTGCACCTCTGCCTCCTGTCCCTTGTTATCTATTTACTTTTGAGCTTTTCTGGGCAGAGAGAGTCTTCTGCCCTGTATTCCATGAGAGCTTACAACTGAACCTATAGTTATTAACATTGTTAGAATAGTTTCACTCAAATTTCCTGCTGGGGCACCTAATGAAGGAGTGTTGTTGTTTTTTAGCATCTATAGTGAATTCCAGAGGATTCAGGGAACAGTTGCAGACTTGGAATTGGAAAACCTGGTTCCTATCCCTGGCTCTGATATTGGCATGTCAGAGGATAACCCTCTCTTCAATTTTCCAACTGTATGGTGTAGATCAGGGACCAGCAACCTACGGCCCAGGGGCCGGTTAAGGCCCCGGGCCCCGGACTTACCGGCCCAGGCCGTAGGTTGCCGCCATCGCTCGCCGCCGTCGGGGCGCGTTTTCAGCCGCACTTGCTGCGGCCGCCATTTTGGAAGTCAAAATGGCGGTTGCGACACGTTTGCGCATGCGCAGTACTCTTGTGCATGCGCAAACGCGTCGCGACCACGATTTGGACTTCCAAAATGGTGGCTGTGACATGCGGCGTGGCGCTGGCGGCCACGCGCGCTACGGCGGTGGCCATGGTAGCGGCCGCGTACGCGGGGGGGTGAGCGCGCGTGCCACCATTCCTCAGCCCCGCCGAGACCTGGGCGATGGGAGACCGGCCCAGGTCTCAAAAAGGTTGCCTGTCCCT
Organism: Phrynosoma blainvillii; assembly: GCA_026167975.1. Lineage (NCBI taxonomy): Eukaryota > Metazoa > Chordata > Lepidosauria > Squamata > Phrynosomatidae > Phrynosoma > Phrynosoma blainvillii. The sequence goes on from JANUYF010000001.1 coordinate 313,491,909, forward strand.
GGTGTAGATGGATCACCCTAGAGCATCTGTATTTGTGTATGAGAGACAGTGTGGTAGAGATCCTGTTTTTAACTACAACTCCCAGAATCTCCCAGTCAACAGAACATACTTTCTTGTTACAAAAAAAGTAACAAAAAGAGGTATGTGAGGGACAAGTGGTACAGCAATTAACTACACCCAATAAAACACACACACTAGACCTATTATTACAGTATTTTCCGGTGCAAAAAACTCCCAAACTACCTTATTTCTTGCAATCTCATTTTGATGCAGAATATTCTCCCTCTGTCACAGGTTGGAATTTAAAAGAACATAAATACAAAATAATATCTGGGGAATAAGGTGGAGTCCAGCTTTTTTGAACCCCTTTTGCATGGTACGTGAGCAGGTGAGAAAATATACTAGTACTAGAGCCAAGTGTGTTCCCACCTGGGTATTAACTTCATATTATGGTGAATCTGAGTGTTCAGATTATGTTCAAGCAATAAATCATTTTTGCTGTACCAATGCAACCTCAGCAGGATGTCCTTGTACACTATTGTATAGGAAGAACTGATAGCTATTCACTGGCAGAGACAAGTTATTTTATGACCCTTTATTCCCAACCCCTCCTTCCCTTTGTAGGTGGAATTCCTGAGTAATCTAGAAACTTAAAACAGAACATTACTTCTGGAAGAAGACTGACATGGTTGACCTGATTTGTGCATGACAGCAGGAACCCAATATGTTCCATAGCAGGCTTTCTAAACAAAGTGCCTTTGATAAGAGTTAAATAAATCCCTTTCATCTTGTGTGATCCTTCAGAGATCCCCTTCAGAGAGGTGACGGTGTTTCTCTTCTTTCAGCAGAGAGATGCAAGGCCTTCAAGTGCACTGGGCATGGCCCCTGTCCGAGGCTCTTTTCACATTGTGCTACTGTCTGAGCCCAACCCAAGCAGTGCAATGTAAAAAGGGCATCGGGTGGGTGGCCGCGGCAGCATGAAGCCTCCTAACCTCAGAGGCATTGAGCCTTGTTACATGCGAGGCCAAAGGGTTGCATCTTGGAGAAAAATTAATGCCCCAAAAGTGGGCAGTCCATCTAAAAAGGTAAAGGTAAAGGTCTCCCCTTTGACAGGGTTGTCAATTGTTACCTCTATGTGGGTCTGTCCAACATCAACTGTTTGGGTTAGATAATTTACCAGCCACTGGGGTACCTGAAGGGATACCTGAAAGGTCCTTGAAGGATGGGTTCATTTTTTGTAAGTCATCTGTGGCTATCTTCTTTTTGAGGCTGATAGCAGTAACCAATTCTTCAGAATAAATGTTTCTCTGTTGGTAAATGAGTCTCCCTAGTGTTCTTGTACATGTGATCAGTTGTTGGTCAGTGAAAAAGTCTATGGAAAGAAAAAGCTTTGACTTTTTCTAGATGTGAGAAGGAAGGTGTGGGGAGCTGTGCTAACCAATTTCTGAAATACAGGAATTTTACACACCTGTTTCCAGGGTTTCCCGATTATAAATGTTGTTTAGCCTTTCATTGTGTACTTGGGTTTCCTAATGCTTGCTCAGTAGTGCTGCTGGTTGTTGTTTTTTTTAAATGCTATATTAAACCTTTTTGTTGAGGCAGTCAGCTGTTGCTTCTGTTTTCTGTATTTATTTAAAACAAGCCTTTTTGGAATATTTGACCAGCAAGCTTTTCCTTTGTGAACAGAATTGCTGGCTTTAGGCTAAGTTTAGCAAAGAAACAGGATGACAGAAATAATTGGTACTATGCTATTTGTTTGTTTGCATTAAATATAAAACACTTTTATTATACAAAAAATTTCCTGCGCTGGTGACAGTGCTTGAGGCTTTGCTCCCACCTGACCCCCCCCCCAGCCTTTCTTCATGTGTGGTGAGGAGATTGTGGGGGTCCATGGTGCCCCGGGATCACAAGCACATGGCGACCCAAAACAAAAGAAACAGACTCCATAGATTAAACATGGGGAAAATACCACGGCAGTGTTTGGGGAAAGGGGATGGTGAAGGAGGAAGTGAACTACCATGGCCCCATGTGGAGAGGGACTGTTCCTCTGTCCCCTACCTCCAGGATACTTTTTGTTTCAAAGTGGGAAGGACCGAGTCTCCCTCCAGCATTCTCTACCCAAAACTGGTATGCGGACACACACTTTTAATTTCTCTCCACCAAAAATGAGGAGCATAAGAAGCTGTCCTATACTGAACCAGACCACTGGTCCTTCCTACTCATTATTGTCAGGTGTGACTGTCAGCAGTTGCCCAGGGACTTGGAAAAAGTTCTGTTACAGCCTTGCTCCTTGAGGTTCTCTTTTAAACTGAGAGTGCCAAAGACTGATGAACCTGGGACTTTCATCGTGCAAAATGTGCTCTGCCCACTGAGCTGTAGCTCCTGCCCTGCTTGCCCTGTGTTCCCATGCATTTTGCCCCTTCCAGAAAGGACTGAATCTCCTATACAAATGACTGCAAAGCTCAAGCCTTTGCTGTTCTGGTTGCCCCACCAAACAGGTGCTTAGAAGTGCAGGGGATGGGGAATAGCATGCCCTGTAACAGGTCATGTAGAATCTAATTCACAATCCTCCCACATAGGCCCCTGTACCCTATGAGCTTGCCCTTCTGCTATAGAGGTGATGTAGGGTCTTCCAAACTGGATCCAGCATTTCAGAAACTAAGAGGTTTGGGAGAAAGGTCCTGGTCTTTCCACTCCCACGGGTGATGCTGTGCAGGGGATGGGGTGGGAAAGGGAATGGGTTGGTTGTGCCAGGATGCCAGCTGTGGGGTTAGGAAAGGGCAAGGCATGCTACGCAGGAGGGTGTGCATTCAGAGGCCCCCCTCAGTCCCAGCCGTTGTCCTTCACCATATGTGACATCTCAATAATGTACTTTCCTTCTTTGTATTTCTGGCTGGTCTCGAAGGCTTGTTCCTGGCAAATGAGGAAATGGGAAGATATGAGCCCACTCACTTCAGACATTGCCTTCCTAATTCATTCCCCTACAATTATAGCATGCAGATAGATTTGCTTCTAGAAAGGGGGTGTAGTATGTTTAGCAAAACCAATAATTACAACAGAGTTATTGGGAACCAGCATTTCCACTGGTATGGTGTGAGAGCTGGAGACTAATCTCAGCATATGTGGTGTAACCCTGGTGCCTCAGAGGCACATTCTCCCCCAAGAGACAATGACAGAGACTCTAGCTTTTCCTTTTTTCAGTAAGAGGTTTTCCAGAAATCCTGATCTGAAGGGGATTTAATTGTCCCATAGGTAAGCTATCTGTATTCGGTACTTACATATTTCCAGCCCAGCGTAGTCTTGCAGCTTTCGCAGAATATGTCAGCAACTGAATGGAGACCTGTGAGCAAGAGGCGTTGCTCGGCTGGACCACAGCCCACATTAACCCTGCAGTCAAAGAAATTAGAGGGCACCATCTCTCATGTTATCCTCATCAGAGTTGCACCCTATTCTCTCTGCCTACAAGGGAGATCACTCCAAAGTCTTGTCAAGGACAGGATAATGTCCCTATCCTAAGATGTTTGCAAGAAATTTTCAGACAGAGAGAAAGAAGTCTTTTAAGCACACACTTTTTAGGGGAGTAACAACAAGATCTCAGCAACAGAAACAGTTTATATATTTGATATGAAATCTCAACAGTTCTGGTTTCCAGATCTAAATCTACTGAGCAGCTATGGATACAGAAGTGTCACCATTGTGTCATGCCTTAAATTTAAAAGAAAATAAATACCCAGTCTGCTGAGCTAAGAATTTGAAGATGGAGCACTGAGAGTAAAAGGACGATTCTGATTTCGTTCCCACAGTGACCTCCAGTGGGCAAGAGAAGGACCTACACAACAATGTACCTGACCCAAGGACAAGAGGACCGGGACACATCCATACTGCAGAACCAGTCTAATTACCCCAATGGTGTCTAGGAAGAGAGAGTGAGACCCTAAACAAACATGTTTTAATCTTACTCTGAATTCTACATCCTTTCCTCCTATATTTAGTTGGCATGACAGCTTGAGAGCAGTAGAAAGTGCCAAAGGTTTGAACCTTAGGGGAGCTTTCTAGAAGCAAAACATAGTTTTACAGTTAGATAAAGATGATAGAAGCAGGAATAGGTAGGCTACTAGCTGGAGCTGCAGAAACAGATGGATCTGGCATAACCCAGGAATTGTCATCTGCCCTGGCAGGCACAGATGCATCCCTAAACGTGTGATGTTTATGCTCACTGCAGTAGTCTCTTACTACACATAATCATAGTCATTGTAGCATGACATAACAGGTAAGATCTTTCTGGAAGCTAGCAACAGCTGAAAATGAATCATGGGCTGTTGGTAACAATAAGCTGGTGATCTTCCCCCATAATTTCAAGTTGATAACACACCAAAAGTTACATCCTCCTGAGATGTGGAATTAGTAAATAAGAGGTAGAGGAAAAGAAAGTTTAACTCCCTCAGTAAACTGACCTCTGTTGAAGTGAAAGGTACCATAACTGCATTCTTTGCTATTTGTTTTGCATTAAGCTGTATCATTGTATTAAAACCTGATTTAAGACTTATGAAGACAGCAAAAGTAAGAGTTACATTTAGAAGTAAACAGTTCATGTTTGTCCAATGGCAAAAACAGATGAAGATCACACTGGTAGTCTAATAAGTTCTTGCTTGTGGAATTCCTTCCCTGGTGAGGCTAGGCTGGCTCCCTCTCTCTTTCTGCTGGCAAGAAAAAAACTTTTTTGTTTACCCAAGACTTTGCAGAAGGTCTTTTAATAGAGATGTGCTATGTTTTTTATCATTATTATGTTTTAACTGCTTTTCAAATTATTGTAAATTAATATTTTAGTACAGCTATTCATTCTTAGTGGAAGTTTGGTATTGTGCCTTGTTTTAATTGTATCCTGTTTTAATTTCTATTGTAAGCTGCCTTGGGTCACATATTAACATAATAAAAGCACAGTAGCACAGGCATTAATAAGAAATATGGAACATCTATGGGAATGTTAAATAGAGACTGTGTTATTTCTCACCACCTGGCCAAGCATATTGTTGCTTTGGCCATCTTATGCATTCCTGCCACTGAGAAAAAGTAACTATTTCTGAGAGTATGCAAAGGGATATTGAAGCTACACTGTCCTTTTGCATATTGGTCCAGACTAACACAGCTATATCTTTGATTTCTATTTCTATGGAGAAAAGAATTCACCATTCCAGAACAACAGTTTGCTTGGTTGGGTTTGACAGCCATGGAAGAGGAATGCTAAATTCTTATGACTCAGTCAAACTGATTTGGAGCTAAACTGCCTCCCTGCCAAAGACCACTGAGAAACTAAAAGAGAGGAAATTATGTGTTTTTCTGCACTTCCAGAACCACAGTGCACACACAATACACAGATGCCCCTGGAGAATCTTGCACCTTAAGTTGTATTTTGCATGTATTATACCAGAAAGAAAAGGCACAGCCCCACAAGTCTGAAGGACAATGAAGAACTCTCTGTTCCAAGTTAATAATCTTACCAATTTTTGCAAAAAATATTAAACATGTCAGTATTGAATTAATTTTAAAGAGCAGATGAATGAATGGTTTGTAATTAAACTGGAGGGCAGATAAATAGTAAATAAGAAACATTTCATGGGCACTATGATTAATCATTTGATCAGAGTGAGAAGTGATCCTATCACCAGCAGTTCAGAGTCAAGGGAAGGTCATTCTTACAGATCAAGAGTTTATCATCTTGTGGGTAGCTGAGCTCAGCACCCAAAAGAGAGCCATGATGACACAAGCAAGGAAGCCAGGCCAGAATTCCAGTGTAAAGTCTGAAGGGCTGCCATGGAATTCAGCAGGAGAGTGTAGTAGGGGCCGTTGCTGAATTAGCACTGATGACCCTCCAGGAACAAAGGTTGTACAAAGAAAAAATGAAGCACTACTTCCTTTCTCTTGGAATATGGTTTATTCCTGAAAAGTGAATTGCTAGAAGTTGGTCCCTCTGACTAAGGCCCTTCTTTCCTCTTCCAAGTTGCAGATGACAGGGGGAGGGGGTCATGCTGTTATAAGAGCTGCCTTCTGCACACATTCACCTGTACTTTTTAAAAAAAAAATTCCTTCAGTTTGGTGGAGCTCGGACTGTAAAAATGCCTGTGGACTATGAGATGATAAATAAGATACAACCGATATGTTCCATGGTATGTCTTCTGCAGAGAATACCTAAGCATAAACCTAAACTTCCCACCCACAAACCAGTGAGATTGTTTTGGGGAACAAGCCAGAGACCTGTTCCTCCTTTTAGTGAAGAATTGTTGCAGCTCTCTTATTTTCTTCAGGTATGAAATAAAACCATCTCTTTGCCTGCCTCTGGGCTTACACTCTCCCCACATTTTGCCCACCCTCCACCAAAGAAAACCAATTGCAGGAGGACACTCACACAGAATTGAAAAGATAGGCGCGACCATGACTTCCCTGGAAGGACTGTGGAAATAAAGTATAGGAGTTACAACTCTCTCCCCTGACAGGATTTTTAACCCACTCCCCCAAACCCCGCAACTTCGCTCCAAAGTAGAAATCCCCAGAAGTGAAAATGGTCAAGAGTATTCCTGGACCCACCAATATCACCAGTGAGATACTGTGATGAGATGCTTTTGTTAAATAGTGCCCTAGTGGAGCCTTGGGCTGAGCTAGAAATAATGTTTTGGGGAGGGGGCTACAATTCCCAAAATTCCCCAGCCAGCATTGCTAGTGGATATTGAGAGTTGTGGTCAAAAATAAAGACATTTTCCAGGCGCTAGTCCTGAGTTAACACAAAGGAAGCACACAGTGCCAGAGAGCCTGTGAGGCCATGCTAGCTGTACTTCAGCTTGCTACCAGCATTGTGGGACATGCCTACCTTTGAGATGAGTTCATCGTGCTTGGCCAGGTGTGCCCGACAGTGGACACAGCTGTATGTTCGGTGGCACCGTGGCAGGTAACTGCGGAAGGTCTTGGTAGGGAGACAAGGTGCAGGTGGTACCGGCTCGCAGCTGGGCATGACAGGCTGGAGAGCAATGCCCTGTCTAGGTGGGGGAGCTGGTGCCGTGCAGCCCCCACACAGGCGATCGCAAGTGAAACAGCGAAGCAGGTTGGCTAGAGCCGTGTTTCAGAAAAGTGAAGTTTGGGGGGGCTGCACTGCCAGGGCCCCCCCAGATGAGAACCAGACCGAAAGGGGAGTCACCTGCAGAGAAACAAAGAACATACAAATATCAGGCAAGCCCACTTTCTGTTCCCTGCATGCTGGACCCTGAGGAAGGTGATCTGGATCTTGTGGTGCTGAAAGCAATGGTAGCAAGTGCATCCCATGTCAGTGGAGTAGTGAATCCACTCTAGGTTTTAGTTTGACTTTTAAAGGAGCTGCCCAAGGTGCTGAACCCTATTTTGTGGATAGGGTGTTGCACTTAAGATCCTTTACATTTTTAGACTAAAACCAGCAGCAAATTTCCCACCCCACCGACATGGAAGCCACCAGCTCCTACTGGCTAGGGGCCTTGTCTGCAACTGCATTATAATATTAAGTAGATATTCATCAATCTCCAGTAAGAACCACTGGGCCTTTATTGCACATTCACAGTCAGTACTGCCACCAAAAGAAAGTGGCTTGCCTAAGAAAACCCTATGAAATTCATGGGATTGCCATAAGTCTGCAGGCAACTTGGAAAGCAACACACATCATAATTTGAATCCTAAAATAGGGTAGCAGCAAAGAGGAACTTTACCTACTTTGTACCAAGTTCAAAATGAAAACTAAAAGAGAGCCGAGGGCCACTAACTAAACTGTTCTAAGCAATTTTGGGTATGCAGAATTCAAATCTCAGTTCAGCCTATTGCTCTAAGAACAGACATATTTCATGTAGCTCTTGAAAGTCTGAAGACTGAAGAAGTTCATTTAGGCCTCATTCACACTGCATAATAAACGAATTTTTGCATTGGATCATTTCGAATTGATGGAGCTAGATGTTCACGCTATTGAAGCTGCGATCAAACCTACCCATTTCAATTTAACTCACTTCACGTTCACATTAACAATTGGATCAATTCAAAATGGATTCTCCGTGTGATCATGTCATAGGGATGATTGTATGACAGGAACCGAATCTAATTGACAACGTGTTCGCACTTGCGTTGAACCAAATCATTTTAAAAGATGCAGTAAATACCTCAGATTTGGAAGAACAGGTTAATCCGGGTTTAGTGCTGCCACCCTTGCAAACCGCGCCGGAGAAATTCATTGTCACTGTGAACAAGGGCCCTTTAAAGCAGTTTGAATCAGTTTGAAAACCAGTTTATTGTGTAGTGTGAATGGGGCCTTAGACTTGTTTCCTTTTGAAGGCAAAGAATTCAGATATCCCAGATTATATGTTGCTTATCCTCCCAACTTTTATGACATAACAAGCCATGTCAAAATTGTTCCTGGTGGTTGCTTTCATTTAAATATGTAACTGCATACAGGCAGTCCTTATTTATGCATACACAGCCATGGGTTAAGTCCAGAGTTCAGTAGGTTTTACTCCCATATGCATGATATTGTAGTCTTGGTTTCTGTGGTTCTGTGTACGAATGAAAAGTAATACCGTATGCTCTTAATCTAAAATTAATTTGATTTAGAAATAAATCTGTTTCCTGTCCTGTTCCTGGAGTACCTGCAACCATTTTAGCCTCCTGTCAGAGCCTAACTGGAGTGTCTGCAGCCTCCTCCCACTGTTTGTCTGCCATGGCTTTACAATTCTGGCCATTTTCCTCTCTCCTCCCTTAAAAAAACAAAACAAAACTCTGTGCAACATTTTCCCAGATTAAGAGTTCTGTATTTTGGGCCCTTTGGGTAGGTCTTACAAAAGCTTTACACTAACATGGATGGTGGACCCTTCTTTTGCCCCAGCAGACTACCTTCCCTTTTGGTTTGCCTACTGTTACACAACAAAAGTGCCACAAAACCTGAGAATGGCTCTTGTCACATGTGAAAGCATCACAACTTTGGCCGAAGCCGACTTTTTGTGTCAGCACCCCACATCCCACCCCCAAACTCTGTAACCCTGGGTGCAAATACACTGTAGTAGCAACGATGTGCAGTTTGACACACCCTTTTAAGTGCTGCAACTCCATCTTATGGAATCCTGGGATCTGTAGTTTTGCAAGGTCCTTAGCCATTCCTGCCAAAGAGTGCTAGCGCCTCAATGTATTTCTGTAATATAGATGCACCCCTCTGCCCTGCCCAGGGTGACCAGATGCCCTAACCGCAAAGGAGAACAAGGCACCGTGAAATGTAGGGCATTCGAGACAAAATGTAGGACATGCCGAAATAAAAGCTGGGGACACTCATATCAATATGAACCCATGCTTCTCAGTAATGCTCAAAATGGAGGGCATCTGGGGATTCCTCCTGGACAGAAGGCTGGGATGGAGGACGCGTCCGGGAAAAGGAGGGCGCCCGGTGAGCCTGGCCGCTCTCCATTCTGCGCAGAGTTCATTCATTCTCCATTCGCCATCGCTGTCAATGCTCTCTCCCTTTTCCCCTCCGCACGCCCACTTTAATGACAGAGTGCTCGAGCGCCCTCTGCTGGGCTTCCGGCGCCATTCCACCCGGCCCTTTCATTCAAACGCTCCCGCTCCCCTCGCTTTTTGCTCAATGGCTCCCAACTCCGCGAGAGCGCCACCTAGCGACAGGAAGGAGGCATTACACCTCTGAAGCTGTCTTCCTTGGGTGCATCTACACTGGTAGAAATGCAATGGTAGAAATACCAGTCCTTTGGCATCCTCTGGGGTTTGGTTCCAGGAGCCCTTGGGAATCCCAAAGTCCATGGATGCTCAAGTCCCATTATAGACAATGCTGCAGTAAAATGCTCTGTAAAATGGGAATATCAAAATTTGCTTTTTTTTTTGTAAAACCTCTCTCTCTCTCTCTCTCTCTCTCTCTCTCTCTCTCTATATATATATATATATATATTGAAATATTTCCAAGCCCTGGATGGGTGAAACTGTGGAGGATTCATGGATAAGGAGGGCTGACTGTAATGCTGTTTGACCCCGCTTTAGCTGCGTGGCACCCTCCTAGAGATTCCTGGGATCTGTAGTTTTGTGAGTCACACACACACACATACTCTTTGGACCCAGAAGGCAAAAGACCATTGCCAAACTGCAAATCCCAGGATTCCCTAGGGTGAGATTTCAGCACTTGCAGTGGTGCCAAACTGCATTATTTCTAGATGCACCCCTAGTGTGGGATCTTTTTGTTCGCCGTCGTATTTGGGGCACTTCATCCGCGATCCCAAATCCATCCTTGCAGCACCTCCAGATCCAAAGTTATCCACTCCATCTTTCCAAAACCCGGCCCCTGATGATGCTCAAGGCAGCCAGGAAGCATCCCAGCAAAACAGAAGCATCAGAAGCTCGGCTTCCTCCCTCCTTCCTTCCCTTCCTTCCTTCCTTCCTTCCTTCCTCTCAGGTCCACCTTCAGGATCAGGACAAGAGGGGAAAAAGGGGAGGAAAAGAAGAAGGAGGAGGAGGAGGAGGAGGAGGAGGGAAAAAAAGAAGGGAGGAGAGGCCAGGTAAAGAAAGGTGGTGGCGTCCCTGCAAAGCTCCACTGCAGAAATAATCCAGTTTGGGAGCGCTTTAAATGCTAGGAAATCCTGAGCAATGGAGCTTTGGGAGACACTGACCCTTCTCTATCAAAGCTCCAAAAGACACACTGCAGAAATAATCCAGTTTGGGAGCGCTTTAAATGCTAGGGAATCCTGGGCAGTGTAGCTTTGTGAGACACTCGCCCTCCTTTGCCAAAGGTCCAATAAAAAAACACACTGCAGAAACAATCCAGTTTGAGACCGTTTTAAATGCGCCCTCCTCTGCCAAAGCTCCAAAAGACACACTGCGGAAACAATCCAGTTTGAAAGCGCTTTAAATGCTACAGGGCAGTGTAGCTTTGTGAGACACTCTGCCAAAGGGCCAATAAAAACAAAACAAAACACTGCAGACATAAACCAAATCTGATCGCTTTAACAACTGCCCTGGCTCAAGGCTAGGGAATCCTGGGGGATTGTACTTTGGCCAGACATTGAACCCTTCTCTGTCAGAGAGAGAAAGAAAGAGAGAGAGAGAGAGAGAGAGAGCTCCGGTGCCACAACAATTCCCAGGACTGAGGGGCAGGGCAGTTAAAGCGGTCTCAAACTGGGGTTATTTCTGCAGTGTGTGTGTGAGTGTGTTTTGGACCAAAGTCTGACTCAGGTGGGAAAAAAGAAGGGTGCCAAGTTCCCAGGAGGCGACAAGGAAGGGGAAGGAAAGTTCGCAGCTGTGTCCACACTGTAGAGATAACCCGGTTTGATGCCGCTTCAGCGGCGAAGGGCTCCAGGCGATGGCATTCGGGGAATGGTTGTTTGTTGCGGCACCTTCGGTGCCGCAACAAACAACCATTCCCCGAATGCCATCGCCTGGAGCCCTTCGCCGCTGAAGCGGTATGAAAGCGGGTTACCTGTGCCGTGTGGCCGCCTCCCTCTCACCTTGACTCGGTCTCCCGTGGGGCTGCCGGGGTCCCTCTTGGGGTGTCTCTGTCGGTGGTGTCGTGTCTCCTTGGGTCTCTAGGCGAGTGGAGGGGCTGCGTGTTGGGGAACCGCATCATCATAACATTGTGAGTCATGCTCCTCCATCCCGCCCTCTTCCCCCCCAAAAAAAGCCCGTCGCGACGTCAGAGACGGATCCAAGAGGGAGGGAAGGAAGGAAGGAAGGAGGCAGGCAGGGCAAGGAAGGGGAGAGAGGATGCTGGAGCCTGGAGGAGGAGGAGGAGGAGGAGGAGGAGGAATAGGGCCATTGAGGGGGAGAAGATGGAGGAAGATGGGGAAGGTGAGGCGCAGGTGACAAATCCCTCTTTGCGCAGGGATGCTGCACACCTGCCTCCTCAGGCTCCCAAAGCAGAGAAGTCAGGGCGACCTAGACCCGCTTTTCTCTTCTTGCCAACCTTGGAGCGAGCGGCCTTGTTGTTGTTGTTGTTGTTGCTTCCGACTTATGGCGACCCTATGAAGTAAGGCCATAGGGAGCCCGCTGGGTGACCTTGCTCCTGTCACTCTCTCTCAGCCTCCCCTGAAGGACGTGGCTAAACCTCCCCAGGGACCCTAGGGATGCTAAAGGGGATGCCGCCTTGAAGTCGGGCATGACCTGAAAGGCACACAGCACACAATCTTATCTGTTTTGCTTTCCCCCCCCCCCTCCTTTTCGTTTGTTGTGTGTTGTTGAGTCTGGTTCTCCCAGAGGGTTAATAAATAATAATAATAATAAAAATTATTTATATACCGCCCAATGGTTGCCCAATCAGGGCGGTTTACAGCATAAAACACAATTACAATAAGGTTAGGGTCGCCTTGAGGTCACCATAAGGCAGGAAGGACTCGAAGGCACACAACAACAACAAGAAGAAGGAGGAGAATAACAACAACAAAGGGAGGGTGTTGTTTTTTTCTGGGGCTGAGAAGGTGCGACTCGCCCAAGGTCACCCAAAAGGCTTCCATGGCCGAGCGGGGATTCGAACCCTGGTCCCCAGAGCCTTCCTGCAAAGAAGGGTGACCAGCTGTCCTAACTGCAAAGGAGGACAAGGCACCGCAAAATGGAGGACGCTCAAGGAAAACGTAGGACATGACCAAATACAAGCACTCCTGTCAATGTAAACCCATGCTTCTTAGCCCTGACCAAAATGGAAGGCATTTGGGAATCCCTCCTGGAGGGAAGGTTGAAATGGAGGACAGGTCCTGGAAAAGGAGGACCACTATTCTCATGCAACTCATGATCTTCTTGAGCACCCATATGAGCCCTCATAGCTCTGATGCGCTCAAGTCTCTATCAAGACAGCTTCTTTTCCTGACAAATAGATTGGCCGCCTGAGGAAGCCTCCCCCAAACCAGTAGGATCTTAAGATCAACACAAGCAAGGGCCGAAAACTCTTGCACTCCAGTTTTCCCCTGTCAAAACAAAATAAAAAATACATTCTGGCATTGATTTCTATAAGCCAGAGCTGCACTATTTACCAAGCAGCAGGAGGACAAACTAGAACTTGTTGGTGCTGCTATAAAAAATATCGTGACATACTAATTTGAGCATTGGACTATGACTCTGGAGGCCAGGGTTGGATTCCCAGCCTGGCCATGGAAACCCACTCGGTGACCTTGGGCAAGTCACATGCTCTCAGCCTCAGGGGAAGGCAATGACAAACCTCCTCTGAAGAAATCTTGCCAAGAAAAACCCAGGAGGGTTGCCATAAGACAGAAACAACTTGAAAGCACGCAACACACACAAAAAATAAGTAGCCTATAGCCTTCCTTGGTGAAAGCATGAGCCACCCCATTGAGGCTGGACACACTGTGGAGGTACCGTACATTCAACTTTTCCGATAAAGTGATGCGATTAGTTAATTTTTGATGGTTTAAGGCAGAACAAGGGTGTTTGATTTTGGTTTTTTTTTAATGGCGCGGGAGACTTCACCAAGCAGGTCTTCTCTTCCAACATTGGTTTACCATTCTGTTTTGTTCCAAACACTCCAGGAGTCAGATAGTAAACCGTCTCTTGCATATGATCCTGAGGAGTTGCAATTCCTTCTTGAACTAAAAGCCAAGGCAGCACATTTGGAAGAGAGTATAGATCATTTAAACAGAAATATTGGCTGGCATGCAAGTAGGCCCTAATCCTAAATAACAACTGACTCTAGGTGATAATTTTCCAGATGTACAGCATTTCAACTTGTGTTTTCACTACAGTGTTTTCTCCCGAGTGTGGCAGACAACCCATTCTTTCACTCTTATTTTAATGGCCAAAGCATGCACACACATTTTGAACAACAGCTGTACTAGTATTTAACATTGTTCTGTTTTACAATCTGACAGCACTCTCTCCACACACACATCCATAACCTTGGCACCTTTAGCCCAGGAATAGGGAGTTTTTGCTTTCCAGATATTTTGGCTTACAATACCGTACCCAATATGCCTAATAGTAAGAGACTGTGGGAGCTGTAACCTAAAACATCAGTCTGGTCAAAGTTTACTCTTCTGCATTAAAATTCCAAAAATATTTTTAGCAGGGAAGCAGGTTTTAAAGAGGGTTGGAATATTGATGTACAAGTAGGCTATTGAAAGGGAGACCACTTCTGTAAATTGTCAATAAAATACAGGGTGTCCAAAATTATCTCTACGATTTCAATTCTATCTAAAATTGAAATTATAAAGATAATTTTCAGACACCCTGTACTTTTCAAATATTTGGTTCCTAACTTTTGTTCTAATTAGTGTTCTTTCTCCGTATTTTTTCCTTTGTTTTGTTGTGTCATGTTTGTTTTTCTAATATTAAGAATGACATCTTGCTTGTGCTGCTGCCTCTTTCAACCATTGGATAATCATTTTGGGAACAGAGAAGACCAGGACATTGTGGGTTAAATCTCCCTTAACAACCAGCTATGACATTTTATTGTCTGAAATCAGAATGAGATGTCAACCTCATTCCATATTAAAAAGTTGACCAGACTCAATCTTAACTTTAGCACTCATGGATGAGACAATATCCTCCACCACATCTGAAGGCAACAGGCTAGCACAGTAAAGGCTACATATTTCTGGCCTCCATACGCACTGTCCTATTTTTGCAAGGAATGAGGACTCCCTGCCTGACCATTTAGCTAGCAGATCGATCTCCCCACCCACAGTGCTATTTAGGCTTCTTATAGAAGTCTAAAATATAGACATCTGTGCTGTATAGCTTTCAGGACCCTCATCAAACTTGGCAAGCTCATGGTAAATCAGATGGATGGCAAGTCCTGTCATAGCAGTTGCTTCTGTCTGAATATGCTGCAGCATCCACTGGTTGTGTTGTGGGACTGCTGTAATTAAGGTGTTGCAATAGTAGAGTGAAGTTCATCTGTTATAAACAGATGAATAGTGCGGGGTATACATGTTTTACCCCTTTGCTTGTTGTGCTTTGGCAGCTGTGTTGAACTTGGTTCTCCCAGACAGTTTGAGACAAGAGTTCAAACCAGTAGTATATTGTCCTGTGCATACCTGCTTGGATTGCAAGCCACCTGTAGCTTTTCCACACACAATGCAGCTGGATCATCACAGAAATTACTGTTATTCTAAGGAAAGCATGTATTTGTCTTATCGATACTGGCTATATACTTTTTATCTCGACTCAACACATAGCCTATGGTGAATTGGGTAGAACCAACTGCTTCAAATGAATCGAGCTACTTCGCCTATTCTGTTTTGTAGCTGTTACAAAGATATTGGCTTAGGACTCAGCTACTACTGCTATCCTCTCAGGATGCATGGCTTGTAGGCTGAATTTCATCTCTTCCTGTGTGCTTCAACAGCAGTGGCAGTTCCTGCTTTTAAGGATGCCTTCTCTTCCCCCCAATACACACACAGAGACATACACACACACACACACACACACTTCTTCAGCCAATGCTTTGGCCACAGCTAAGCTGAGGTTGTCAGAATAAGCAGACTTCATTGACCTTGCTGAGCGCCTAGAAAGTGGGAGCATTGTGAACTTTGTTTTATTATTCCATAATCTACACTCTGCCTCTATAATAACTTTTTACAATGTTATCTCTGTCCTGGTTTATAGTCCTCTGAATGGCATGTTCCTTCAAACTTGAATCAGTATTGGCTAGGAAGGACAGTTGTTACCAAACAGCAATTGTTGTCACGTATAGTTGGAGTTTAACTGGTCCATTCTCTGTTGAATTTTACTTCTACCTACAGTTGTAATATAATATGTATCTTGTACTACCTTATTCCAGGTCCTGCACTTCTGATTTTTCCTGGTGCTGTTTTTTCTCAACTCCATATGGTTCCCGGGCCTTTCTGGTCAATGTGTTTGCCCTTTAGGGCCTGTCTGCTTCCAAAACTTCATGGGCTGCAGAGAGAATCTCAGCAGCAATATCTGTGGACATGGGTTCTGCCATAATTCTGAAAGTACAGGAAATCTGGAGTCTATACTCTGGTCCTGGTTGCACATCTGAATTTTGACTGAAGAGCAAACCTGAGATGTAGGAATGTAGCATAAGGTGTAGGCCATAGGCATTGGGCCTATCAGATAATCCCTTTCCACACATGTTCGTTTTTGATGTCTGTCTACCCAGACAGCTAAATTCACATCCAACCCCTCTGAGGTAAACTAAATATCAATGTCATGCCACAACATGAACAACAAATAAAAGGGCATAAATATTTCAGGAAGAAAGAAATTGAAAACTGATAAGTAAAGTGGAATAAAGGAGTGGAAGATGATGGTTTTTAAAAGGGAGGAGAAAACCAGGCCCTCTAGACTGCAAAATAAAATAACCGTGGAGAACCAGACCAGGGAGAAGATGTTCTAGGGACAACCTATCTAACATGACACAAGGAGTCAGGGTAAATAAATTGCTAGCAAATCTGTACAAAAAGAGCAATGTAGCTGTAATAACAAACCTAAGACAATAGGGTATGCACACCGAGCTCTGACCTTCAACTGCTCATTGTTGCTATTCAGGAAATCCCATAACAGCTCCAGCCTAAGACAGCCATCTCACTCTCCTTAAGGGCAGGATTAAGCCTATATTGCACATATGTGATGCTGTGTGTGTGTGTGTGTGTGGTTGTGTGTGTAAAACCTTGTCACAAAGGAATGATTTGAAGATGACACCATTCTTGATGAAGATAAATGAATGTATTACTTCATACTTTTCATCTCCCTTTTTCTCCTAATCCATTTTCTTTCTACACATTACTTATTCTACAGCAGGGAAGTGGCCCTCCAAATGTTTCTAGACCCAAATTCCCATCCATCTCTGAATCCAATGAGACTTGCTTGGAAGAGGCTTCTTTTGTGGCATCTTTGCAACTTTTAATCATTTCTGTGTTGCTGTCTAGCTCTGTAGACCAGATTTGACTACTAGGTTGGAAGAGAATTTGAATACTTCTGAGAAGATGCCTACGACTTCACACCTATTTGTGTTTTATACCATAGTTGTCTTGAGACTCGTTGTATGGTAGCACTTCTATCTGACCACTGAGAACTTGGGGAAAAATTGAATAGTAATCTTAACCCAACTGATTGACCTACAGTTCCCCTGAATTCTTCTCCTATTCCTTATAGATTCTGGAGATTTAAAATTTAAACCTACTGAGAGTCATAGTGATCGGCATAGATTCAGACCCTGGTTATGGAATTTATCTGGACAGCTCCAATTTCACAATCCTCAGCTGATAAAGAGTTGCATCTACTTCCATGTGTATATAGTACTTTTGGTTTGTCAAAAAGTGCATCTTAAATGATGAGATAATTAAGTTTGGTAAGTAACAATCATTCTGAAGGGTCCTTTGCTGGAGCTGATGAGGTTGGAAGGGAAACCATCCTAGGTTTCTAGGTATGAAAAGAAAACCACCCAAAACTTTTCTAGGGTGACCAGATGTCCTCACTGCAAAGGAGGACAAGGCACCGCAAAATGAAGGCCATTTTTAAAAATGGAGGACATGACCACATACAGACTACAAACACTCATATAAAGATAAAATGCATGCTTCTCAGTTATGCTCAAAATGGAGGACATTTTGGAATTCCTCCTGGACCAAAGGCTGAAGTGTAGGACATTCAAGAAAAATGTAGGGCATGCCCAAATAAAAGCTAAAAACATTTATATAAATGTAAATGCATGCTTCTTAGTCAGATAATCCCTTTCCACACATGTGGAATGACCACATTGAGGAATTCCGCAGGGACAGAAGGCTGAAATGAAGGACGTGTCCTGGAAAAAGAGGATGCCTGGTCACCTTTGCCATTTCCCCCTCTTCCCCTAGCATTCAAGCAGCTGAAAAATAAAATCAAAAACTACATTTCCCAAGAGTCCGCGCGAACGGCCACCCGTCCCTTCCGTTCCCCTTTATTTGCATAGCCGTGGCGTTTCCATCCAGTGACTAAGCGACGAGACGCGTCACAAAACATCACCGCCATCAAGCTCTTTCACTTCCGGGGCAAGTGGCACTTCCGTTGTCTGCCCCGGTCGGCGGTTCCCCGTGGATTTAATCGGTGGGTGGCTTCGTTGCGGCTTTTCAAGGCCTTGGCTCTGTTCCCATGGAGACGTCGAGGCCTCAGGGCGCGGAGAGGCCTCTTTAGGCTCTTCGCTAGGGATGGTTTCCTACTGGACCGGCTTCTTTCGAGTCTCAGAGCGCACGCGTGGCGTAGTGGGTTGAGCGCCGGACCAGGACTCTGGGGACCAGGGTTCGAATCTCTATTCTGCCATGTAAACCCAGTCGGCGACCTTGGGCAAGTCACACTCTCTCAGCCTCAGAGGAGGGCAATGGCAAACCCGCTCTGAACAAGCCTTGCCAAAGCAACCCCATGATAGGATCTCTTTAGGGTCGCCATATGTCCGAAATGATAAAAACAAAAACAACAGTTCGAGTCTGAACACTGGATGGGGTGGGACTGAAACTCCGTTCTGGAAATGATGCTTGGCACTCTGGCGAATGGCAACCAGGCGGGGATGGAGCACCCTTGTTGTTGTTATGTGCCTTCAAGTTGTTTCAGGCCTATGACCACTTATTCAGACTTACTGGGTTTTCTAGGGCTGAGAGTGTGTGGCTCATCCATGGTCACCCAATGGCTTTCCATGGCCAAGCGGGATTCAGTCCCTGGTTCAAACCCAGAGTCCTGGTCTAATACTAAACCACTTGTTGTTGTTAACCACCTTTGAGTCGATCCCAATTCATTGTGACCCTGTGGATGAGACACTTCCAAGACCCCCTGTGCTCTTCTACTCTGTTTAGGTCCTGCAACTCATACTTGTGACCTCCTTAATAGAGTCCATCCATCTCTAGCATGTGGCCATCCTCTCTTTCCCTCTACATTTCCCAGCATTATTGTCTTCTCTAATGAGTGCTTTCTTCTCACGACATGATCAAATATGGGATAGGATTTTATTGTTAAGAGGGAAATGCAGCCCCCCATGAGAAAATCATACATGCCCATAGAGAAACCATCCTTGCCCATGGTGAAATTCAAAGATATAGCCATGTTAGTCTGCAGGATCTCTCTACATACTTGCCCATGTTTCTCTATGGGCAAGTATTCTCCAATGTTTCCCTACGGGCGAGTACCGTCATTTTTTTTAGTATGTCCCTAGTATGACAGCCTCAACTTTATCATCTTGGCTTCGAGGGAGATTTCAGGCTTGATCTCTTCTAGGACTGCAAGCCCCCTATTAGGTTGGGAGGAATCCAAATGGTTGTTGGACTGCATCTCCCAGTAGACCTAGCCAGCCTGGCAAATGAGAAAGGAGTTGTGGTCCAATAATATTCAGAAGGCAAAGATTTCTCACTCTTGCTGTAGTATAGGATGAATTTTAACCTTGCATTTTTTTTTATTATTTATTTATTTATTTATTTATTTTTGTTAAATTGAATAGCCTCAGCACCACGTGTGTCTGCATGGAGAATTCTTGGCAATTTCCTTGGGCAGGAAGGACTGGACTGCTACTTTTTATCCTTTCTTCAAAATGTTCTTGTAGGAGTAGTAAAATGAATTGTTGAATTAATTTAGGGGACCTAAAAAGAGTGATTTAACTGACCTGTCCTGTCCTAAGAAAAGATCCTGCTAACAAAAGTTTAAAGCACATGCTCCATCTTATGGTGTACTGCAAGCAGAGAAAGGCCATAATCATAACTTCTTCTCTCATGGTCTTTAGAAGACAGAATGAAGCAATACATAGGTCAGTAATGTGAACTGTATACACTTCAAAGAAGACGGCATGTTCTTAGGCATTTTAAGGAAGATGAGGTCTTGTAATAATAATAATAATAATAATTTTTATTTATAGCCCGCCTCTCTGCATTGCAATCGAGGCGGGTTACAGCATTTAAAATATAACAAATTAAGACAGACCCAGCACCCACAATCTCCCTCCCACCCCTTAAAACAGAATTAAATCGAAAAAGATTAAAACAAGGCAATGCATTAGATTAAAATACTATAATACTTGTAAAGCTATAGATACTGTTACCAGTTAAATCAAGTTTTCCCAACTTGTGTCCTGCTAGATGTTTTGGACCACAACTCCCATCTACCCCAACTACCTAATCAAGGTAGTCAAGGTTGATGTACAGGTGCACAAAGAATGTGAAGGGACTTAAATTGGGGAAGGGTGATTTAGACCTTAAATATGAAAGCTACATTTGATAAATACTTGTTTTGAGAACAAACAACAACAAAAAAGTTGGTCATGCTCACAGGTTTAGATAAAATGGAACAACAGGAAAGGAAAGAATCCTCATTATTTTTGCATGCCATTCAACAAGAGTGCATTTTTATTATTTAAACATTTAAGTTAATTAAATTATTTATGGTTTATGTCCATAGAAATTATAAATAAAACAAGATGGCAGAGGAAACGGGGGATGAAAAGAAACTGGTAGCCAAATTTGAGCTGGAGAGAGAGACTGAGCTCCGTTTTGAGGTTGAAGCCTCACAAACTGTCCAGCTGGAACTTATGACAGGCATGGCTGAGATTTTTGGCACTGAACTGACACGCAACAAGAAATTCACCTTTGATGCTGGTGCTAAAGTGGCTGTGTTCACCTGGCATGGCTGTTCAGTGCAGCTGACTGGTCGGACTGAAGTAGCCTACATTTCTAAAGACACTCCCATGCTGTTGTACCTCAACACCCATACAGCCCTGGAGCAGATGCGATGGCAGGCAGAACGTGAAGATGAACGGGGCCCTCGGGTTATGGTGGTGGGTCCCACAGATGTAGGGAAGTCAACTGTCTGCCGCCTACTGCTAAATTATGCTGTCCGCCTGGGCCGCCGACCCACTTTTGTAGAGCTGGACGTAGGCCAAGGTTCAATCTCTATCCCAGGCACGATGGGGGCACTCTATATTGAGCGACCTGCAGATGTTGAAGAAGGATTCTCAGTTCAGGCCCCTCTGGTCTATCACTTTGGGTCTACAACACCTGGCACAAACATCAAGCTCTACAACAAAGTAAGTAACATGCTTGAAGTATGTGTGATATGATGAGTGTCTTTATGTGTTTTAGTCCCTGTAGTCATTTAAGGCATGTTGGGGGCAGAAGATTCCAGGCTTCTGGAGGTGGTGAAGTGGGAATAGAAACAGTCCTATGTTTCAGGGTGCTCATTCAGAAGAATCAGCAGGAGAACCTCCATATGTGTGCAAGCAAGTTGGTAAAATGTGGGCTAGACAAAGTAACTGTTACATGGATTTGTAATTGGTTGACTGGTCGAATCCAAAGGGTGCTCAACAATGGCTCCTTTTCAACTTGGAAAGAAGTGACCAGTGAGGTGCCACAGGGCTCTGTCCTGGGCCCAGTGCTATTCAATATCTTTATTAATGACTTGGATGATGGTATTGGGGGCATAGTTATCAAATTTGCAGATGACACCAAATTAGGAGGAGTAGCTAATACCCCAGAGGACAGGATCAAAATTCAAAATGACTTGAACAGACTAGAAAGTTGGGCCAAAGCTAACAAAATGAAATTCAACACGGAGAAATGTAAGGTACTGCACTTAGGGCGGAAAAACGAAAAGTACAGATATATGATGGGGGACACCTGGCTGAATGAGACTACGTGTGAAAGGGATCTAGGAATCCAGGTGGACCACAAGTTGAACATGAGCCAACAGTGTGATGCAGCAGCTAAAAAGGCCAGTGCAATTTTAGGCTGCATCAGTAGAAGTATAGTGTCTAGAGCAAGAGAAGTAATAGTGCCACTCTATTCTGCTTTGGTCAGGCCTCACCTGGAATACTGTGTCCAGTTCTGGGCACCACAATTCAAAAAGGATGTGGAGAAACTGGAGTGTGTCCAAAGGAGGGCAACTAAAATGGTGAAGGGTCTGGAAACCAAGCCCTATGAGGAACGACTTAGGGAGCTGGGGATGTTTAGCCTGGAGAAGAGAAGGCTGAGAGGTGATATGATAGCCGTGTTTAAATATTTGAAGGGATGTCATATTGAGGAGGGAACAAGCTTGTTTTCTGCTGCTCCAGAGACTAGGACCCGAAACAATGGATGCAAGCTGCAAGAAAAGAGATTCCACCTCAGCATTAGGAGGAACTTCCTGACAGTGAGGGCAGTTCGACAGTGGAACACACTCCCTTGGAGAGTAGTGGAGTCTCCTTCCTTGGAGGTCTTTAAGCAGAGGCTGGATGGCCATCTGTCAGGGATGCTTTGATTGGGAGTTCCTGCATGGCAGGTGGTTGGACTGGATGGCCCTTGTGGTCTCTTCCAACTCTATGATTCTATGATTCTATGATATGCAGCAGGGTTGGCTTACCACAGTTCGATATAAGAGAAATTACAATTCGATATAAGTAAAACCCATTATTAATCTAAAGAGCCCCTGCCATCCTGACCACTAAAATCAGGTGTCCAAAATTTCCTTATTTTCACTGCCTGATCCCACTGGGCTGTAATGGAATAACTCGTATCTTGCTCACATAGATATCAGGGTGATAGTTAGCAATTGTATTTCCCTGTTCACCTCAGATTTTCAAATGTTTCAGTTGAATAAGCGACACATGGCCATCTTGTCCCTCTTGTGAGTTCTCTTGAGCCAAGATGAATGAATGAATTTCTTTATTGCAGCCTTAGACCAGCACAGAGCCAACATGTGATTGGCCACTATTCAGGAAAAAAGTAGTAGCCTGGTCCTAGAGCAAAGGTGGAGATCCGCAATCTCTAGAGCCAAATCCAGCTCCCTGGAGGTCTCCAGATGGCCATATCCTTTTATCTATGATATCATCATTTCCCAGTTTTTGTTTCCACCCTTGCCCTAGAGCTGATCTTTGCTCTAAGCTAGCATGGCAAATTCTTTGTTGTTGTATGCTTTCAAGTCATTTCTGACATATGCTGACCCTGAGACAAGCCTATCATGGGATTTTCTGGAGCTGAGAGTATGTGACTCACCCAAGGTCACCCCATGGATTTCCATGGCTGAGCAGGGAATTGAACCTGGGTCTCCAGAGTCATAGTCCAACACTCAAACCATTACATCATGCTGGCTCTCCTAAGGTATTCCTACGAAGAGTAGATGACAGTATGGAAGTGTTTATACAAACAGCGCTAGATAATGTGGGAGGGAAAAGAGAGCAGGTAAATCTTGACAGGACACTTTTCTTTTTTTGAACTTTGTGAGCTGGGGAATACAAATTATTTAGATAACCAGTAATTATGCTTGTGAGAGGTGTAGAACTGTTACCACTGGTTAATCTAGTTAAGCTGGCTCATCATGCATTTGTTTTCCAACTATGATTAATTTGGAGTCTGATTCAGGACTGCCTAAGCCCATTGATTTGAACAGTCTTGCCCATATGTAATTCTAGGACTGGGCTGTTCGTGGTCTTAGACATATCATTTAACCAATAACTATGAAAGGACAGTAATTTTCATAGTAAATAATAATATTTCTTTACAAATTATACCAATAAATGAAACTTACAATCATGCACTAACTTTCGTTTTTACAGCCTACCAAAAGATAGTTACATAAATTTAATTATCCCTATACCTTGGAAATAATGTCAATTTGGACAAAAGGATTATTGCCTGTACCCTCATCTTTATGTCTCTTTCTTAGCCATCCCTATCTTCCCCATATAACTAAACCACCCAGTATGCAAGGTGATAAGAAAGGAGCATTCATATAATAAGGGACAAGTTTTAGAGAGGAATTCCAATTACAAAAGAGTGATCTAAAGTCAAAGATGTTAGCGCCACTTGGCCTCAAAAACTCCAGATTTGTGAATTTGCCAAGATGTTACAATGCAACATGGGCTTCTGAGATCACTGACAAACATTAGAAGCCTTTATTTTCCCATTTAAATGTTACAAGGGGCTGTGTTTACAAATTATATAACTGGTATTGGCAAACAGTGGGTATCGTGCTAGCTTGGGAAGCTGATTTATGTTTTTAAATTACTTCCAATAAAATTGGCTGTGGGTGTCCCTCGTTTTGAAATTACTTTGTGCTTAATTATGTGAAAACTCTGCAAAATCATTCATCACTGATATGATGAATGAACAAACAAAATGAACTTCAACACAGAGAAATGTAAGGTACTGCATTTAGGGCAAAAAAATTGAAATGCATAGATATAAGATGGGGGACACCTGGCTTAACGGGACTACATGTGAAAGGGATCGAGGAGTCCTAGTCGACCACAAGTTGAACATGAGTCAACAGTGTGATGCTGCAGCTAAAAAGGCCAATGCGATTTTAGGCTGCATCAATAGAAGTATAGTATCTAGATCAAGGGAAATAATAGTGTCACTGTATTCTGCTTTGGTCAGGCCTCACCTGGAATACTGTGTCCAGTTCTGGGCACCACAATTCAAAAAGGATGTTGAAAAACTGGAGTGTGTCCAGAAGAGGGCGACTAAAATGGTGAAGGGCCTGGAAACCAAGCCCTATGAGGAACGACTTAGGGAACTGGGTATGTTTAGCCTAGAGAAGAGATGGTTAAGAAGAGATAGGATAGCCCTGTTTAAATATTTGAAAGGATGTCATATTGAGGAGGGCACTAGCTTGTTTTCTGCCGCCCCAGAAACTAGGACCCGGAACAATGGATGCAAGCTGCAGGAAAAGAGATTCCACCTCAATATTAGGAGGAACTTCCTGACAGTGTGAACTGTTCGACAGTGGAACACACTCCCTCAGAGTGTGGTGGAGTCTCCTTTGGAGGACTTTAAACAGAGGCTGGATGGTCACCTGTCAGGGATGCTTTGATTTTGAGTTCCTGCATGGCAGGGGGTTGGACTGGATGGCCCTTGTGGTCTCTTCCAACTCTGTGATACGTATGTGGCTGTGTTGAATCTAGGTCTCACAATATTGGGAGCAAATATTCTCACCTTAAGGCAAATACCACGTCAGTCACTAAAACAGCATTGCCATTTTTGTCTCTGTTCTTTGATGATAATGAGAATTTACTTTACAAGACTTATTATTTGTTGCAACATATTTAGAGAGTACTAAATTGGAAAATTTTGATCGTCTTTACATTAGAGCACTGTTCCCCAAACTTTTTAGGGCTACCATCTCCTTTCTTCTTGGGCAAGAATCCTAGCATCCACCAACACCTATTTCATGGTATTAGGTCTACTGTTTGTGCAGCAGTGAGCCAGCCAGTGGCATCTACCTCAACCACACCCAGCTCACCACTGCCGCCTCCTCCTCCTCTTGTCATGCAAATACAGCAGTGGCAATAGCCCAGGCCTGCTCCTCCCTCTTACCCACACTGGCATTACAGCAAAAGGAAGGATAGCTGTCTGGCTGCTTGTTCGTGGCTCCCTTCGTACCTATAGAATCATAGAATCATAGAGTCAGAATTGAGACCACAAGGGCCAAACAGTCCAGCCTCCTGCCATACAGGAACTCACAATCAAAGCACCCCAACAAATGGCCATCCAGCTTCTGTTTAAAAACCTCCAAAGAAGGAGACTCCACCACTCTCTGAGGGATTGTGTTCCACTGTTGAATAGCTCTTACTATCAGGAAGTCCTCCTAATGTTTAGGTGGAATCTCTTTTCCTGTAGCTTTCATCCATTGCTCCGAGTCATATTCTCTGGAGCAGCAAAAAACAAGCTCGCTCCAGCCTCAATATGACACTCCTTCAAATACTTATAGAGGGCTATCATATCATCTCTTAACTGTCTCTTCTCCAGGTTAAACATACCCAACTCCCTAAGTCTCCTCATAGGGCATGGTTTCCAAACCCTTCACCATTTTAGTCACCCTCCTCTGGACATGCTCCAGCTTGTCAACATCTTTTTTACCTCTTAACCTAACCAAGCAACTGGCTGAGCAGCAACTGAGAGGCCTGTTGCCTGTGCCAGCCTTGTGGCAAAGAGCATTGTAGGCAGCTCAAAGGAGTGTCATTTGCACCAGTCAACATGCAAGCAGCAACCGAGCAGCTGGTTAAGCAGCTGGTTCACTTAGCCATGGAAACCCACTGGGAGACCTTGGGCAAGTCATACTCTTTCAGACTCAGAGGAAGGTAATGGCAAATCGCCTCTGAACAAATCTTGCCAAGGAAACCCTGTGGTACATTTGCCTTAAGGTCACAATAAGTCAGAAATGACTTGAAGGCACAAAACAACAAGATTCCCTGGCTGTGGATGTCTACCTACTGTTTGTTCCCCAGCTACTCTTCGAAATAGTCTGATTTCCTCTATTTCTCTCCTGGTTCCTTTTATTTGTTGAGTTACATATATCTGAAAAGTTCATAATAAACTTTATATTTAAAAAATAAGGACTACTAAAGTAATACCCCAGTGCCTCTAAAAGATCTTGAGACCCCCTAGGGAAAGAAACTGCTAACTGAAGCCAGATATCTTTGGTCACAAGGGTTTTAGTCCGTGGGTTTTATGTCACTTTCTAATAATTAAGTTCTGATTCTTCATCTCTGCAGATTACATCTCGCTTGGCTGATGTATTCAACCAGCGTTGTGAGGTGAACCGCCGTGCTTCTGTGAGTGGCTGTGTCATCAATACCTGTGGCTGGGTGAAGGGATCTGGGTACCAGGCACTTGTTCACGCTGCTTCTGCCTTTGAAGTTGATGTTGTAGTAGTGCTGGATCAAGAGCGCCTCTACAATGAGCTGAAGCGGGATTTACCTCACTTTGTTCGGACAGTGCTGCTCCCCAAGTCAGGTGGAGTGGTGGAGCGCTCCAAGGACTTCCGGCGGGAGTTCCGTGATGAACGCATACGTGAATATTTCTATGGTTTCCGAGGGTGCTTCTACCCACATGCCTTTGATGTCAAGTTCTCTGATGTAAAGATATACAAGGTGGGAGCTCCCACAATCCCTGATTCATGCTTGCCCCTGGGCATGTCGCAAGAAGACAACCAACTTAAGCTAGTACCAGTTACACCTGGCCGTGACATGGTACACCACCTACTAAGTGTTAGTACAGCTGATGGCACAGATGAGAACATCTCTGAGACAAGTGTGGCTGGTTTCATTGTAGTCACTGGTGTGGATCTTGAACGCCAGGTGTTCACAGTGCTTTCACCAGCACCTCGGCCATTGCCCAAGAACTTTTTGCTCATCATGGACATTCGTTTCATGGATCTCAAGTAATGTCATCACTGGCAAGAAAAGGTCATACTTCATCAGGCCACTGTTAGCACCATCATGAACAAAGCCATTACAATTACCTAGAAGGGGATGGGATAAGAACAATTGGAAACATTTAATATACTCCCTTCTGTTTCCCTCAGGCATTGGAGAGAAACTCAGAATCACTGAGTTAGAATTACAAAGGTCAAAGCTGAAAGATTCTTGGAGTGTGCCTTAGAAACTTCTATAATGAACAAAAGCATTGTTTGCTAGCAACTTATATGGTCAACATTATTCCTCTTGAGATTTCAGTGTGTGAAACTGGGATCTTACCTAACATTGTCATTGTATCATTTGAAAGTAATCTTGTTTTAGAGAGGTAAAAATGTTTACTTTCTAAAACTTGAATAAATTCCAAAATATTAATATTTTAATGTTTGTCAGTAAAGGTTATTTTTTAGCATTAGAAATCCCATATCCACATAGATACAGTGAAGAGAAATTGTTGGGTGTAATGAATGTAAATTCTTCAGCGAATTTCCCTTCTTTTCCTGGCAAGGATGAAGACTGACATGGGGATTAGGTCCTTCCTCTCAAGCTAGGAGAGTCCTCATATCTTAAGTCCTGAGGTGGATGTGCCTGTCTCTTGATCCCCTGATACCTCCACCTCAGAAAAGTATATCACAATGAGACAGTCTGGGTTTATTTTAAAGTACAACAGGAATGCACGGGCACCCAGTATAATAGTAATAAGGATGTCCAGACGTAATGAATCCTAAATTGACCTTATGGTTAACAACAAGAAAAGGGAAAATACATTTTTCTTTCCTAGAAATAGAAATAGTGTATTCAGATTTAGGATGGACATAATAAAATACCAGCAGTGAACAGAGTGGAGAGAGAATCTGACCCTCTGAGGCTGCTATTAAAGGGTTCTTTCTGGGCAGGAATATTCTCATAAAAGTGCATCCTTAAAGAGAGCCAGTCCAAAGGTGGGTCCTAACTGCCTCCCCTTGAGAAGAACAGAAATGAATTGGTAAGCAAATAATTCCCATTACTTCCCTTGAATACAGGAGGATGTCAAAATCAGTATATTCTTGGTGGGGCGGGGGGACGACGACCCTAGTGCCAACAATCCTGCAGAATCCTTTGAAGTACATCTCCCCCAGAGGAACCCTCAGGGAAGGGAATGTGTTACATTTTACAGTGATTGGTGAAGGCATGCACCAAGGTCTAAATAGCCACAGTACAATTTTCTCCAAAGGAGCCCTTTTCCAGAAAATGGTTGAGGTTAGAGTTCCTATAATGGAGTGTGTGCTACAATGCCTTTAGGAATTAAAGCATTCTCATGGTGAACAGCCAAGAGCATCACCCAGAAAACCAGTAGATTTTGACCACCTGTCTCAGTTTGTAGGTGATCAGGCTCATAGATCTCAGATCCTTACAGAGGTGCAGGAAATCCATATAGTCTGGTAGAGACCACTCGTCATGGCTGCCTTAGCACAAATGGTAAAATCTTTGCCTAGTTTTTCTGAATAATAATAATAAGTTTTATTTATATTTCCCGCCTCTCCTTATGGATCGAGGTGGGATTACACAATAAAATGAATACAATGTACAAAATATAAACAATAAAGTAATAAAAATCAGAACAATAATAATAGATTAAGAGAATAGAATACAATATAATAAAATAAATGAAAATAAAATAAAATAGGATAAAATAAAATAAAATAGCCGATCATTGTCAGAGTCTAAAAATCTGGAAGATCAGATGGATAGGCCCGCCGGAAGAGCTCTGTCTTAAGTGCCTTCTTGAAGGCTTCTAGAGTAGTAATAAGACAGATCTCCAGCAGGCTGTTCCACAACTTGGGAGCTGCGACCGTAAACGATTTTTGGGAAGTCGTGGTAAGTCTAGCTTTATGGTGTTCTAATAACTTCTTCCCAGATGTTCTGAGAGTGCAGGGCGGATTATGTGGGGAGAGGCGTTCCTTCAAGTAACTCAGGCCCAAGCCATGTAGGGCTTTACAGGTAATAACCAACACTTTGTACTGTGCCCGGAAGCTAATCGGCAGCCAGTGAAGAGATTTTAATATAGGTGTTACATGGTCCGACCTAGATGTTCTGGTGACCAATCTGGCTGCCGCATTTTGAACCAATTGGACATTCCGAACGTGGTACAGAGGTAGCCCCATGTAGAGCGCATTACAGAAATCCAAACGAGAGATTACCAGGGCAAGTACTACTGTTTCAAGGTCCTTTCGGTCCAGGTAGGGACGCAGTTGGCGGATCAACCGAAGTTGATACCAAGCACTCCTGGACATCACATCCACTTGAGATGACAACTGTAAAGATGAATGCAGGAGTACTCCCAAACTGCGTACTTTGTCCTTTAGGAGAAGTGTGATTCCGTCCAGGACTGGATGGCAAAGCTCCTTTCCCGGACTTGGGGTACCTATCGCGAGTACCTCTGTTTTCTCTGGATTCAGCTTGAGTTTGTTTTCCTTCATCTAGCCCATTACCGATTCAAGACAGGCATCAAGAGGAGTAATACCATCTTTAGTCACTGCAGCAGACGGAGACATAGAGAAGTAAAGTTGGGTGTCATCCGCGTACTGATAACATCATGCCCCATGTCTCTGGATGATCTCTCCCAGCGGCTTCATGTAAATGTTAAACAGCATGGGGGATAAAATGGCGCCCTGAGGGACGCCACATGTCAGCTCTCTTTTCGAAGAGCCTCTATCCCCCAGCATCACCATCTGGAATCTGCCCAAGAGGTAGGACCAGAACCACTGAAGAGCAGTGCCCCCAATACCTAATTCCCTCAGGCGTCTCAGAAGGATACCATGGTCTATGGTATCGAATGCCGCTGAGATGTCCAAGAGCACCAACAGAGCCACACTTCCCCTGTCTATGCCCAGACGGAGATCATCGACTAAGGCGACCATGGCAGTCTCAACTCCATATCCTGCCCTGAAGCCGGTTTGAAATGGGTCCAGATAATCAGCTTCTTCCAAGACAACTTGGAGTCGGAGGGCAACTGCCCTCTCGATCACCTTACGCAAGAACAATAGAAGGGAGACTGGCCTATAATTATTTTTCGCCAGGGGATCAAGGGAAGGTTTTTTAAAGAGCGATTTAACCACCACTAGTTTCAAATTAGATTGAAATTTCCCTTTCTTGAGGGATGCATTAATGATGAGTTGTAATAATGTTTTTACTACATCTCTTCCCTGGACTGTCAGCCATGATGGGCAAGGATCAAGAGGGCATGTTGTCCTCCTTACACTTCCAAGAAGCTTGTCCACTTCATCAATATTAACAAACTCGAAATGATCCAGTGTAACACAGTCCACAGAGTCTCTGGACATCTCTCTTATTGGTTCTGTTATAATGCCCGCATCCAGATCAGTCCTTATCTGAGAGATTTTATCTACAAAAAAGTCATTAAAAGAGTCACAGCAGGCTTTAGTTGGTCCCAATAACGGGTTCAGGGTGGGAGGTAATTGAGTTAATTCTTTAACCACCCTGAACAGTTCAGCTGGACGAGACTTTGCAGATGCAATACGTGCAGCATAGAAAGAATACTTTGCTGCATCTATTGCCACTAAAATAGGAATCCAACATGATCCTATGACGTGTCTTATCAGATAAACGTCGATGTTTCCGCCAGTGGCGCTCTAGTCGTTGTACAGCCCGCTTCATTTGGCGAAGATCTTCCATGTACCAATTTTTTAATTTGAACTTTATTTATCCTGAAGCTTCTTGAGCACATAGAGCAGGGGTAGGCAACCTAAGGCCCGGGGGTGATGATATTGATTATTGTTGTTATTACTTGTTCTTGGGGTTTTCTTGGCAAAATCTCCACAGAGGTTTTGCCGTGGCTTTTCTGGGTCTGAGAGAGTGTGCATGCATATTTTTTAATTTATTTATTTATTTATTTATTTTTATTTATTTTTGGTGCTTCGGCCCCCCAATTGTCTGAGGGACAGCAACCCGGACCCTGGCTCAAAAAGGTTGCCTACCCCTGACATAGAGGATGAGTAGGAGAGGGGAAACATGTACTAGAGAGCTGTGGACCAGTTTGCTGAGAAAACTTGTATGATCTTCAGCTTGGATGTTTGCTCTGAACCTTTTGAAAGTGCATACTTTTGTGCAAGTCAGCCATATTCATGTGGGAAGTTCAATCTGGAAGTTTGTTGAAAACTGGTGTAGTGAGTTTGGTTTTAGGTTGGGGAGGGGAAAGTGCAGCCTATGGGACACATGAGCTTCCAAGGCTGTTTTGTGCAGGTCTCCAAGAGTCCTTGACCACTAAATTGTGTGTGTGTGTGCGTTTGTTTGTTTGTATAGAAATAATGCATTTTTGCCTCATCTGGACTATAGCACCAGACTGCCATGAGGTACTATGGGCCATTTTGCTGCATTTTTTGGTGTGGGGTTAGGGTGCACCCTTTTTTTATTCCTGCACTAAACTTTACTTTCAAATAGAAAGTCAGCAAAACCAAACTATGTGTATACAGTGGGCCCTCCACATTTGCTGGGAGGACCCCTGTGAATGTGGAAAAAACGCACATAAAAAAACACTATTCTTTTTACCTGAGAGAGCACCTCTCTAGGAATCCCCAGGTCCTCCAGTGCAACACTGTGATCAAAATCTGCAGAAGTTGATCACAGAATCATGCTGGAGCACCTACAAATGCCTAGAGAATTGTTTTCTCTAGGAACTTGTAGGTTCTGCAGAACAACTCTATGGTCAACGTCATGCGGAGTTGTGCTGGAGGACCTAGAGATTCCTAGAGAGAACATTATTTGCAGTTTAATGAAAACCGCAAATAATCAAATCTGCAAAAGTCAAAGCCACAAATGTGGAGGGCCAATTGTACTAAAAGCCTCTTTCAGATATTCTACCCTGATGAAGTGAAGATAGGCTTTGTTACAGAGGATAGGTGGCAACCCTCTGAAGGAATTTCAGCCTGACACCCCACTCCTCCACCACCATCCCTTCTGTTGACCTAGGTTTTGATTTCAGTAATGTCTTGTGTGGATCAGGATATCTTGGGACTGAAGAAAATGGGGAAAATGAATGCTGATTGCCTGGAATTTCAGAAGATTTATGATCCACTTGAGAATCCCCCGGGGACCACAAAACTTTTTTTTGCAAATGTTCTTCTCATCTGCTCTGGAATCTGTGGTCAAAGTCACTGTTGACTTCCTAGAAAAAATCGCCCCTCCTTTTTTAGGTGCTGAACTGAAATCCATCTGAACAATGTATGTACCTTGAATGGGGCTGATTATCTTTGGGGTTGAAGTTGTTGGGAGGCTTTCAGTGGCATTCTGGATGAAAGGTCTGGAGTAGTGTGGATTAAAATATTAGCCAAGGAAGAATGCTGGCAGAAAAATCATTGTTCCCTATGGCTTGAGGTAGAGGCATTAAGAAAGACTCTGTTTTATTTATTTTACTATTATTTCCCCCCTCAAAGGAGACACTGACTAAGGCTGCATCTGCACTGCAGAAATAATCTGCATGGTTCAATGCTATGGAGTTCTGGAAATTGTAGTTTTGTGAGCCATTTAGTCTACTCCGACAGAGAGCTATGGTACCACAACAAATTAAAAATCCCAGAATTCCATAGCATGGAACCATACAAGTTAAAGTGGTGTCAACTTAGATTAATTCTGTAGTGCAGATGCAGCCTGATGCATAGTGACTCTGCTGGAGGCAGAGGAGCTGTTTCTCCCTTTGCTTCTTGAGGAAAGATCTGTGATTTTGTCTGTTATTATGGTGGTTACACCCCTGAGAGATGTACAGGAGTGATAATGGTGGAAACCTGCAGGTCTTCTACATCTATGTGTCTATGGAGGAGGAGACCAATTCTATATACAGTAGGCCTTTGTTATCCGCTGGGGTTTGGTTCCAGGACCTCCCATGGATACCAAAATCCATGGATGCTCAAGTACTAGTAAATAAAATGTAAATAAAATGGTGTCCCAAATATAAAATGTCAAAATCAAAATTTGCTTTTTAGAATATTTTCAAGCCGTGAATGGTTGAATCCGTGGCTAAAGAATCTGTGGATATAGAGGGGTGACTGTAGATATTACAGTATAGATTCTGTATTGTTATCTGCTATAATGTTTCTGTGGAACAATGGTGAGAGACAAGACATGTATGTCCACATCCCTCCCCCCCCCCCCCGTGAGTGGGCCTGTCTCTAATTCGTAATATGTGCTGAGGGGGCAGTGGGATTCACCTGAATAATAATAATAATAATAATAATAAATTTTATTTTTACCCCGCCTTTCCATGGATATGATCAAAGCGGCTTACAAAGAGTTAAAACAATAAAAAAGTTAAAATTGCTACAATATAAAGGTTAAAAACATCGGTGCAGGGAAAAGGAACAGGAATCAGACAAATCACAAATATCAGGGGCAAGAAGTGGGGGGGAAAAAAAGTTACAAACAGTCCGGGGTCAACAAGAAAACACATGGGGCAGAGAAAGGAAAAAAAATACCATTACTTAAGGTGGAAATGCCAACTGAAATAGATACGTTTTTAGATTTTTCTTAAAAGAGACTAGTGATGCAGAAGAGCGAAGCTCTGCGGGAAGCTTATTCCAGAAGGAAGGGGCGATGATGGAAAAAGCCCTCTGAGAGGTCCCCACAAAGTGAGACTTGGGGACCTCTAGCAGATTAGTCCCAGATGATCGGAGTGTGCGGGGCGGATTATGTGGGGAGAGGCGGTCCTCTAAGTACCCTGGGCCCAAGCCATTTAGGGCTTTATAGGTCAAAACCAACACCTTGTATTGAGCTCGGAAGCGAATAGGCAGCCAGTGAAGGTCTTTTAGGATAGGTGTTATATGGTCTGACCTGGAACTACCAGCGACCAATCTAGCTGCCATATTCTGCACCAATTGCAGCTTCCGGGTTTGGTACAAGGGTTGCCCCATGTAGAGCGCGTTGCAGAAATCCAATCGAGAGGTCACCAAAGCATGTACAACAGTTTCAAGGTCCTTACGGTTCAGGTAGGGACGCAACTGGCGTATCAGCCGAAGCTGATAACAAGCACTCCTGACCGCCGCATCCACCTGGGATGTCAGTTGGAGCAACGAATCAAGGAGTACTCCCAAGCTGCGCACCGAGTCCTTCAAGGGGAGCGTGACCCCATTCAGGACCAGACGACAAATCTCGCCACCTGGAACTGGGGAACCTATCACCAGTACTTCCGTTTTTCCTGGATTCACACTGAGTTTGTTCTCCCTCATCCAGCCCATTACCAACTCCAAGCAGGCAACAAGAGGAGAGATGCCATCCTTAGTTACTGCATCAGTCGGAGACATAGAGAAGACTATTTGGGTGTCATCAGCGTACTGATAACACCGCGCCCCGTGTCTCTGGATGATCTCTCCCAGCGGTTTCATGTAAATGTTGAAAAGCATAGGGGACAAAATCGCTCCCTGAGGGACACCAGATGTAAGGGCCCTCTTATCGGAGCGACAGTCCCCCAGCTCCACCATCTGGAACCTGCCCGAGAGGTAGGACCGGAACCACTGCAGAGCAGTGCCCCCGATACCCAGCTCCCTCAGGCGGTCCAGAAGGATACCATGGTCGATGGTATCGAAAGCCGCTGAGATGTCCAAGAGCACTAACAGGGACACGCTTCCCCTGTCCATGCTCAGACAGAGGTCATCAACTAAGGCGACCATGGCAGTCTCAACTCCATAGCCCGCCCGGAAGCCGGTTTGAAATGGATCCAGAAAATCGGTGTCATCCAAGATCGATTGAAGCTGGAAAGTGACTGCTCTCTCGATCACCTTCCCCAAAAAAGGTAGCAGCGATATGGGCCGATAATTATTGTGAGTCAGGGGGTCTAAGGAGGGCTTTTAAGCAGGGGTTTAACCACTGCTAATTTTAATTTGGATGGAAACTGACCCTCTCTTAGAGATGTATTAACGATGCGGTGCAACAATGTTAACATCGCATTTCCCCCTTGAGCTGCCAACCATGAGGGACAGGGATCAAGGGAGCATGTCGTCTTCCTAACACTTCGAAGGATCTTGTCCACTTCCTCGGTACTGACAAACTCAAAATGATCCAGTATAACAGGGGCCACGGACGCTTCGGACACCTCTCTAGGACCTGCAGGAATACTGGCGTCGAGATCAGCCCTTATCCGAGAGATTTTATCCACAAAGAAGTTGTTAAATTCGTCACAGCAGGCCTTAGATGGTTCCAAAATAGGGCTCAGGGAGGGGGGGAGCTGAATTAGCTCCCTCACAACCCTGAACAGCTCTGCAGGACGCGACTCCGCGGACGCAATACGTGCAGCAAAGAACGAATTCTTTGCTGCATCTATTGCCACTCCATAGGCTCTTAAAAGAGAACGAAGGAGTGTCCTGTTGGACAAGCGCTGGTGTTCCACCAGTTACGCTCTAGTCGTTGCACAGCCCGCTTCTGTTCCCTGAGGTCTTCCGTATACCAGGGTTGTTTATTGAAAGCAGGCCGGAAAGGACGCTTGGGAGCGATGCTGTGTATAGCCCTGGAAAGGTTAGTATCCCAGATGTTAGTCAGGGCGTCAACAGAATTGCCGTCAGAGCCAGCCGTATACCCCTCTAGGGCTTCTTGGAATCTTTTGGGTTCCATCAGCCTTCGAGGGTGGACCATCTTGATAGGTCTGCCACCCCCGGGGGGGCATAAGGTAGAAGCCTTGATTCGAGCCTCAACCAGGAAGTGATCCGTCCATGACAAGGGAGAGATGTTAGAAATCTCTACCCATGGAGCCTCCATGTCCGTACAGAAGATCACATCGAGAGTATTACCAGCGCAATGCGTCGGCCCTGAGACTAATTGAGACAGGCCCATGGCTGTCATGGTAGTCATGAACTCCCGAGCTGCACCTGTTGGAGTATCACTGGCTTCGAAAGGGATGTTGAGGTCCCCCAGGACAAGGAACCTAGGGGACTCCAACAGCAGTTCCGAGACCAGCTGCGTCAGCTCGACTAGGGAGTCTGTTAGCGCACGGGGTGGCCGGTAAACCAACAAAATCCCCAGACTGTCTCTGGCCTTCAGGGTCAGGTACATACACTTGATGTAGTCTGTTTTCCGGACTGGGTTCCTGGTTAAGGAAAGGGTGTTTTTATGGACCAAGGCAATACCGCCCCCCCGCCCACCTAACCTGATTTGGTCCTTAACTGAGTACCCGGCAGGGAGTACCCGGCAGGGAGAATAAAACAAGGTTCCACCTGTTGAAGCCAGGGTATATGTCCTCCCCCTTAATAATTGCATTTGGGGAGTGTTTGAATTCTTTTTGTCGCCTGAGAACCCCTGGGGAGGCAGAGACAGTCAGCCCACCCTCCTTGTCCATGGGGATAGCAGTTGTCTCCTATTAGGGGTCATATTTTTGCACAGTTTAGTCATCCATGTTCCCAGTGCTATAGTCATCCATCTGGGAAACATCTAAGACCAAAGAATACTGGGACTGAGATACTTATCAGCGTATATTCCTCTGGGATGGCACTTCTGTGGTGGTAGACCAATAAGAAAGAGACTGCCAAGCAATCCTAGAGAAGGGGGCTAATCCCTATCCTAGCTTGTCCTCCTTTAGTCAAAAAGGGAAACATAAAAGAACTAATTAGTATTTGAATGGGTAGAAAGACACAGAAGTGATATTACATGGTTAAGAAAACAGTGGAAGTATTGACCCATCAAAGAGCTGGGCTTAGAAATACTGCTAGCTGCTTTCACATAGGAAGTTAAAGAAATGCAATTTTAAACATGTTAATTATTATTATTATTATTATTATTATTATTAATTTCTTATATCCCGCCTTTTGCCTAAGCAATCAAGGCGGCTTACAAATATAAGATACAGATTAAAAACATACATTACAACAAGAACAGTAATAAAATACCACCACCACCTCGATGGAGGGAGGGCCTTCTTCTTTTCTGGCTAGGCCTGATGGAATGTTAAAAGAACAAACTCTTGTTGTGCAGTGATAAAGAGCTTTATACAGAGGGAAAGAAAAATAATCTTATGGCACCTTTAAGGCTAATTAATTTATTTCAACCTGTTTTTGTGAGGTATATTTTATACAGGTTTATAGTGATGGAGTGTTCTGGAAAGAGGTATCAAAACCAGGCCCACACTCAAAACTACCAGAGTTACTTTTCCAGAAGGTGAGTCAATTTTACAAAGCCCCTATTGAGTCCCAACAAGAATAGAAGTGCCTTCGCCCTGTAGTCCCCAACCCATCTCCTAAATCAGGTTACCGTTTCTGGATAAGAATTTGAATTTAAAGGTGATACAGTGGTTCACAGCTTCCCCCAATCAAAATGAAACATGAATACACAAAACCAGTATGTGGAAGGATTTCAATACACACACACACACAATTTATCCAAGCTGGAAACAGAAGCCAAGCCTCCTCTTTAAAGTCTGCAATTCATTCTAGGCAGTGAAAATAAACATCCTGGTAGAGGAAAGGGAGGAAGACAGGCTTCTGTGCACAGCAGGGTGCTTTCCGCCCTGTAGTAGTGTTAGCCAATAGCTGTTGTTTGTGCCTGAAACCTATTTTTTGTAACTTTTGATCTAAGGGTCAGTATTTACATAATTGTTTGTTAAATGATAGGTTCCTTGACAGCCTGCATCTGTAGTGATTAGAGCAGCAGGAGCAAGGCAAAGCAGAGTTTAGCAGCCTTCAGGCTCTAGGGTAAAGGGTTTCAAGAAAGGAGGGGAAAATCTGTCAGCATGAAGAGGAATATTATATTCCTCTTTCCTGCCATATCTGAATATGAACTATTCCACAATGAATGAACTTACTGTTTCCTGAATGCCCTCTCTCACCATTTTCTATACAAGTTTGAGACTTTTATGACTAGTATAGTTAACTATATACTATTAAGAACGGAAAACGAGATGAATCACAGTCACAAGTACCATTCAGCATTGTAACATAAAGGACATTTAAAATGTCACACTAACTGGAACAGAAATGTTTAGTTCAGACTGACTGGCCTGCATCACAACAACTTCAGATACATCTGAATCCTATCCTGTGGAACTAAACCACCCACTGTAACAGATATGCAATATTGCTATTGGCCTGGAATTTGCCTATTAGAATGTTACCGATGGAAGAATTTTTTTAATCCCAATCCCTTTTTGCAGGGCTTGATAGTGGTCTGCTGCAAGTGTGTTTGTTATATTCAAGGCTGTTTCCTCACATCAATTCTGCCAGTGTTGGAATAGAATCAATTGGTCAAGCAATCACTTTTTCTTCTAATTACTTATCCACTGTGGATTGCTGTCATCAGATCCTCTTGTGAGAAATTAGGCCTACTATTTTAAACCTTTCTAATAGACACTTGTGATTACACACAGTATCAGAAAATAAAGGAAAAGAAACTATATAGTCAGTATCACCATCAAGACATTAACGGTATTGACATCATTTAGACTTCAATCTTTGAGACATTTACCAGGGAGCAGGTTGCATTAAATTCAGTGGAGCTTGCTTCTGAGTAGACATGCCCAGAATAGTACAGCAAGCCTACAATCCTATAGACACTTAATTTGAAGTAAACTACATTGAAGAATGTCAAGGAGGAAAGTTCTAAGGTAGGTTTGATGTTGAACATTAAGAAAACAAAAATAATGACCACGGAAGATATATAAGAGTTCATCCTAGATAATGTGAACATTGAAATAGTCAAAGAGTCCCCATACCTTGGTTGAAACATTAACCCAGGGGTAGGCAACCTTTCCCCTTTAAGGGCCGA
The DNA here is from genome assembly GCA_026167975.1 of Phrynosoma blainvillii. Classification (NCBI taxonomy): domain Eukaryota; kingdom Metazoa; phylum Chordata; class Lepidosauria; order Squamata; family Phrynosomatidae; genus Phrynosoma; species Phrynosoma blainvillii. The sequence goes on from JANUYF010000001.1 coordinate 313,530,781, forward strand.
GGGACTTCAGCTCCCAGAATCCCAGGAGCTATTGGCCAACATGGGACTATTGGCCAACATGGCTGAGGCTTTTGGGAGCTGAAGTCCCTCGGCCCTTAAAGGGGAAAGGTTGCCTACTCCTGCATTAACCAGATCAGTGACTGCAGACAAGAAATTAGAAGCCTAGGATTGGGAAGGGCAGCTATGAAAGAAATGGACAAGATCCTAAAGAGCAAAGAATGAATACTAAAGTGAGGATCATCCAAGCCATCATATCCCCCATCACCATGTATGGATGTTAGAGCTGGACAATGACAGAAAGAAAATAAACTCATTTGAGATGTGGTGCTGGAGAAAAATGCTGACATTGACAGCCAAGAAGACAAACAGAGCAGATCAAGCCTGAACTACTGACTAAATTGAGGCTGTCATATTTTGGCCACATCATAAGAAGGCATGAATCATTAGAAAAAACAATAATGCTAAGTAATGCTAAGTAAAAGAGAGGGCAACAGAAAGAGGGGGAAACTACATGCCAAATGGGTGGACTCAATCAGAGAGGCTGTGGGCCTGAGCATGCAGGAACTGAGCAGAGCGATGGAGAACAGGGTGTCTTGGAGATGTCTCATCCACAGGGTTGCCATGAGTCAAGGTTGACTCGAGATCAGTTACCAACAAAGCTACATTTAACAAAATGGGAATTATTTCTGCATAAAGGTGCATAGCATTGTACTGTAAAACACAGGTTGATAGGAAATGGCTCTTATTATTTACCACAATATTCTAAGCACTGTACAGATATTGTAAGACAATCTCTACCTGCAGGCTCATAATCTAATAGACATGATACAAAGGAAAAAAGGAATGGGGAGCAAAGAGGAATGTGATAAATGGACTAGCAGCTCTTTCTCTGGCAGATGAACGGAATCAGTTGGATTTTCTACTTGCAGATGAGCCTCTCAGTTGCCTTTGCTCTTATGGCCAATAGATGAGCCCAGAGTGTTGCAATTCAGAGTCAGCCCTAGAAGTTGAAATTTCTGGCAGCAGATGATGAGCATGGTTCTCCCCAGCCCACTACTTCTGAATTCCCAGACCATTCCACCATTTTTCAACTGACACCCTAATAGTGATGGTTCTTGCTTGTTTCTGACCTGGGCTGTTTGTGATGGGTAGTCAACTTCTATATATACACATTATTGAAAGTGCCTCTGAGTGGAGAAACTGAGAAAGCCCATTCAAGCCATAGATTCCTTGCAGGTATGATGAATGTGCAAACTTTGTTGTGCTCAATAAATGCTCTGGTGATACTGATGCTGCACTACATAATTTGTTTGGGTGGGCGGCATTTAGAGCCAGGTGGCCCAATGAATGAGTGGCTGTGAGGTGTCAGAAGACAGAGCTATACATGCCAATTGTCACACTCTGTGCCTCCAAAGGTAGCGTACTGATATCAGAAGAGTTATAGAATGTAGTTCCATCACCAATGTTAAGTAAGATTCAACTGCCAGTTGTTTTCTTAACATGCAGTGTGGGATGATGTCTTTTACTCCAAGGAGAGATGCAAAGGCCCAGAAAAAAAAATCAGAAAACTCCCAGGGGGCGGGGGAACGTTTTTTCTGGGGGAGGGGGGTCTATAAAACTATTTTAAAAAGTATTGTAGAATATTTTGATATTTTACTTTAATGAAGACAAGTTGCTGCCCCAAAATCCCCCAAAGAGGAAGAGTTTTATGTAAGCCTACAGTATTTGATCACTACAGCTCCTGGTCTTGGTTTCCTTTTCTCAGTTATTTTTATGGAAACAAGTATGTTATGTCTGCTGGACACTATGGAGAAAATAGTTTCCCCTGTTTTACTGATGTTGATGTTTTATTGCGTGTTTTGGTCAAACTGGCAAAACGAAAAATGTTAATTACAGTTCAGGACCCTGTAGTTTCCTTTGTAGCAATAAATAAATACTTTTAAAAAGTTCAATTTGTAATTCTATTCAGAATAAACTGTATTTTAATATATCAAATGTTGATAATTGTACACCAAATGAATTTTATGTTCCTAATGTAACAAAATTATTTTCAGTCTGTTTAGGGGGTGGGAATTGATAACATGGTCTTAGCAGTCTACCAAAAACTCAAAAGGAATGGAGGCAGCCTTTCGAGGAACTTAGTCAGGATGCTGCTACAGAAACTGCCTTGTGATGTGTACTTACCACCCTAGTCTCATGGAAATAACTCAAAGGAACACAACAACAACATATGGGAAGAGGCAGTCTTTCAAATATTCTGGCCCAAGCCATGTAGAGTATATTTAAGCTACATTTTTTATCAGTTGATTAGAAATTAAATTTAGAATCATACATTTCAATGGGAATCCTGAATGCCATCTAGTTCAAGCCCAAGGTCACCAAGTGGGTTTCCACAGCTGAGAAGGGAATAGAACCTTGGTCTTTGGAATCATAGTCCAATGCTCAAACCAATATACCACACTGGCTCTCTAACTGGGGTATAGCTGTAGTTTAAATAAAAATATCTGCTTTTCTCCTGGTGAGATGAAGAGGGCTATAATTCATAGTTTGTAAAAGCCAGGATGACTAAGGGCCTTTGCAGACTGCTAGAAATAGTGCAAATTGAGTCCACTTTAAGGGTTAGGGAATCATGGGAACTGTATTTTATTGTGGCACCAGAGCTCTCTGACAGAGAAGGCTCAATGTCTCAGAAAAAAATACAATTCCCATGATTCCCTAGCACTGAGCCAGGACAGTTAAAGTGGACTCAATTTGCACTATTTCTGGCAGTCTGCAAAGGCCCTTAGTTTCATGAGTTGTGACTTTAAGTTGAGGTTATTATTATTATTATTATTATATTTATTTGTCGTATTTTTCGGTATATAAGACGCTCCAGCATATAAGACGCACCCAATTTTAACGGAGGAAAATCTAGGGAAAAAAAAAAGATTCTTAACCAAATACAGTCGGAGGACACCTCCGACCCAGGCATCCGCCCAAGGAAAGCAATGAGACTTTCCTTAGAGCGATCCTGGGGTCGGAGGACGCCTCCCTCTCCAGGGTTGGCCCATAGAAAGCAACGCTTTCCAGGATGCTTTCCTTGGGCCGATGTTGGGGTCAGAGCCGTCCTCCGACCCCAGCATTGCCCCCAAGGAAAGAAAAGTTGCTTTCCATGGAGCAATGCTGGGGCCAGAGGCGTCCTCCGACCCCATCATCGCCCCAAGGAAAAAACCATTGCTTTCCATGGGGCAATGCTGGGGTCGGAGGCATCCACCGACCCCAGCACTGCCCAAGGAAAAAAACGTTGCTTTCCATGGGGCAATGCTGGGGTAGGAGGCATCCTCCAACCCCAGCACTGTCCCAAGGAAAAAAAAGTTGTTTTCCATGGGGCAAAGCTGGGGTCGGAGGCATCCTCTGACCCCAGCACTGCCCCAAGGGAAAAAAAGTTGCTTTCCATGGGGCAATGCTGGGGTAGGAGGCATCCTCCAACCCCAGCACTGCCCCAAGGAAAAAAACGTTGCTTTCCATGGGGAAATGCTGGGGTCGGAGGCATCCTCTGCCCCCAGCACTGTCCCAAGGAAAAAAACGTTGCTTTCCATGGGGCAATGCTGGGGTCGGAGGTCCTTGGGGTGATGCTGGGTCAGAGGAGTCCTCCAACCCCAGCATGGTCCCAGGGAAAGCGACGCTCCTTCCACCCGCGTTAGCCGCGGCCTTGGAGGGAGTGTACATTCGACATATAGGACGCACCAGCTTCCCCACCTCCATTTTGGGGAAGAAAAAGTGCATCCTATATGCCGAAAAATATGATATATCCTGCCTTTCTCCCAGTATAGGAACACAAGGTGACTAACAAAATTTAAAACAATACAAGTTAAATACAATACAAAGCATTAAAATATAAATATAGTGTTTAAAAACAATTAAACAATTATAAATAGTTAAAAACATTACACATTAAAATTTAAAATATGACAAAAACTCTATACAAAACTCTATACAAACTGTTGCTGTTGCTGTGCCTTCAAGTTGTTTCTGACTTATGATGACCCTAAGGCCATATAATGCATTTTTCTTGGCCAGATTTGTTCAGAGGAAGTTTGTCATTGCTTTCCCATGAGGCTGAGACTGTGTGATTTACCCAAGGTCACCCACTGGGTTTTATGGCTGAGAGCATTTAAAGTCCAACGCTTGTCAGCTTGAGAAAGCCTGGCAGCATAAGAATGTTTTTATCTGCTGCCGAAAGGAGAACAGGGATGGGACCATCCTGGCCTCTCTAGGGAGGGAGTTACAGAGCTTGGGAGTAGCCACTGAGAAGGCTCTTTTCTTTGTTCCCCACCAAAGGAACCCAAGTGGGTGGTGGGACAGAGAAAAGGGCCTCTAGTGGGCTCGTAAAGGGTGATATGGTCCTTCAAATAATCTGGACTCAGGCCATATAGGGCTTTATAGGTCAAAATCAGCACTTTGAATTATGCCCAGAAACGAACCGGCATCCAATAGAGTTGTTGCAACAAGGGAGTTAACAACCTGGCTGCAGCTCTTTGGGCCAAATGAAATTTCTGAGGACTTTTCGGAGGCAGACCCATATAGAGTGCATTACAGTAATCGAAATGGGATGTAACCAAGGCATGTATCACCATGGCCAGTTCGGACTACTCCAGGAATTGGTGCAGTTGGTGCACTAGTTTTAACTGGGCAAAAGCGCTCCTGGTCGCTGCTGATACCTGGACTTCTAGCCTCAGAGCTGAATCCAGGAGTACTCCCAAACTGTGAACCCCAAAGGTTGTCGTACTTTGGCCACATCATGAGAAGGCATGACTCATTAGAAAAGGCAATGATACTAGGAAAGGTGGAGGGCTGTAGAAAGAGAGGAAGATCCCATGCCAGATGGTTGGACTCAATCAAGGAGGTCACAGGACTGAATTTGCAAAACTTAAGCACAGCAGTGGGGGATGGAAGTCTTGGAGATGTCTCATCCATAGAGTCACTATAAGTCATGGTCAACTCAAGGGCGGTTAACAACAACAAACACATAGAATATGGTAAAATATACTTGATGTATGAATCAAACACCATCTTTTCAGTCCATTATTCAGTCCTTTTCATCTGCTGCCCCAGACTGTGGTATGCCCTGGCAGAAAAGATAACAGCTGAAAATGCTGATGGCATTTTAAAAAAAACATTAAAGACTTCTTCCAGCAACCCTACCCAGGCAATTTTAAAACATGACTTTTTAATTTGTATATTGTAAAGAATGTACTTTAATGGTTTTATAGTATTGTATTTTAACTGTTGGTTTTATCTGTTTCTCTTTTTAATTGTGTTTTGCATTTTAATATGCCATACCCAGCCTTGATCCTTGAGGAGAGGTGAGAAAGAAATACAAAATTATTATTATTATTATTATTATTATTACAGCAATAACAAAAGATAAACAATGCATGTTGTGACACCTTAAAGACTAGCACATTTTATTTGGCAAAGAGCATTGGCTCACTTCATCAGATGTATGCGTCCAACTTGGCTGTAGTCCACAAACCCTTGTGCCAAATACAATAAATTAGTTTTTAAAGTGTCACAAGGCTAAGACTTCTGCTTCTTCTTTCGCTACATTTTATTACAGCAGCTACATTCATAAATTACACCTAATTACACCTAATACAAAACTCTGCAGCACAAGCGAGTAACAGAAAAGAGGCCACTCCTGGTTTCTTAAGCAGCCTGATTTTCTTGCCATGTGGGAAGCCTCCTTTGGGCACAAGGCAGTACAACAGTGTCCACAGTACAGCCAGCCCTCCACATTTGCATCTTTGACTTTTGTGGATTTGATTATTCAAGGATTTTATTAATATGTTCTCTCTAGGAATATCTAGGTCCTCCAGCGCAAGTCTATGGTCAATTTTAACCAAAAGACCACTGAAGGACTTAGAGATTCCTAGAGAGAACACTTCATAGGCATTTGTACTCTTACATCACAATTCTGTGGTCAATGTCTGGCAGATGTTGACCATAGAGTTGCACTGGACGACCTAGAGATTCCTAGGGAGGTGTTCTCTCAGATAAAAATTGTGTTTCTTTTATTTGTGGTTGTTTCATATTTATGGGGGTCCTTCAGCCCTAACCCCAGCAAATGTGGAGGGACCACTGTATTTCAAAGAGCACACTTTCAAAAAGTACAGGAGCTCAAACCCATAGTAATACTCAAACAAAAATCCATCAGTGATTCCTTTATTGGCCAACCAAAATGCACAATATACTTGTTGCAACTTTCAAAGCTCCATGGGCTTCTTCATCAGATGAAGCCAATAAAGGAATCACTGATGGATTTTTGTTTGAATTTGCTAAATGGCCAACACAGCTACCCCTGAATGTTTTCCATAGTAATACTGCCTATCTTCAAAACGAGAATGAGAATTTTGTGTGCGGGGGGGGGGGGGGGGAACAACCTCGACTTCTGTAATGCACTCTACATGGAGCTACTCTTATACCTTGTTCGGAAACTACAACTGGTACAAAATATGGCAGCCAGATTAATTACTGGAAAATGTAGAAGGGATCACATAACACCAATTCTAAAATCCCTTCACTGGCTGCCTATAGGTTTCCGAGCACAGTATAAGGTGTTGGTGTTGACCTTTAAAGCCCTATATGGCCTAGGGCCAGCCTATCTATCCTTCCATATAATCTGCCCTGCACCCTTAGATCATCAGGGAGGAACCTACTCAATTGAGAAAATCCAGATTAGTGGGAACCTCCCAGAGATCCTTCTCTATTGCTGCTCCCAGACTTTGGAATGCCTTGCCAGAAGAGATCTGTCAAATCACCAGCTTGGACAATTTCAAAAAAGCCATTGCAGACTGCCAGAAATAGTGCAAATTGAGTCCACTTTAAGGGTTAGGGTTAGTGCTAGGGAATCATGGGAATTGTTTTTGTTTTGTTTTTTTTCTGAGACATTGAGTCTTCTCTGTCAGAGAGCTCTGGTGCCACAATAAAATACAGTTCCCATGATTCCCTAGCACTAACCCTAAAAGTGGTCTCAATTTGCACTATTTCTGGCAGTCTGCAACCCCCCTAAGACATCTCTCTTCTGGCAGGCCTTCCCAGAGTAGAATAGTCTCTTCCTAATTGATGTCTCTCCCTCTTTTATATTTTTATATTTCTTAGATTTTCCTTACTGGTGCTTGAACATCTTTTAGCAAGGCATTTGATTTAATTTTTTTAAGTGGGGGGAAGGTTACTTGTTTTATTATGTTTTATTGTCTATGCAGGGTTCTTTTAATGTAAGCTGCCTTGATTGTCCTGGCAAAAGGCGGGGTATAAAAATAAAGTTTATTATTTATTATTAACCTTATATCAATGTCTAATATTAATATCTTATACCTAATATTTAATAAAAAATCTAAAAACCAAAATTTAAAATGACATATGTGACCATAACCAATATGCAGCCACCTAATTTTTTAAAAACAACCGTTTTAACTGAACATTCCCGTGCTAAACCAATGGCAAGACTCGTTTGTCACGTTAGGGAGAAGACAACAACTGAGTGGACAACAGGTTTGTCAATCAAAGCCCCACAAGCTTTGAGCCAATAGGGAGGCGAAGAAATAATCCACATGAGGAAAAGGTGCCTATCGCGCATGCTCCTTCCACACTTTCCTCAAAAATCCTCTCAGGAGGAGAGGTTGCCACGCATGCGCCTGGAGAACCACCCCTTTGGTTGCTATATTGCTGCTGCGCCCGGTCTTCCCTCAGTCACGATTTGTAGAGGTGAAGCTCCTCCCCCTTTTTTTTTTTTTTAAGCAAACGAATCATTCCATCGCCACCACCACTACAGTACTGTACTCTTTCCAGCGGCTTACTGCGCATGAGCGCGCGTGGGGGAGGAGGAAGAGGGGCTGCAGGGCGAGAACGCGAGCAAGGGGCGGGGAGAAATTGAGCGTGCGCATGCACGCGCGCGCGCCCTGCCCAACCGGCGAGCCCCGTCGCGAGCCCCCGAACGGCTTTGCGAGTGCGAGTGCGCGTGCGCGCCCTGCCAGCCGAGCTCGGTGCTTCTCTTTTGGGCCGTCAGAGAGAGGAAGGCAGGCGGGGTCGTGGCACTACCGGCGGAGGAACGGCGTAGGCAGGTGAGTCTCGGGCGCGGCGAGCCGGGACCAGGTGAAGGTGGCGGCAAGGGTGAGGCTGCCTTCCGCCTGAGGGGCGGGCGTGTGGAGACGGGGCCGAGGCTCGGAGGGCCTAATGGCTCCCTGCCTTTTCCAGGGGTAGTAATGGAGGGGGAAGGAGAAGAAGAAGGGGAAGAGGAGGAGGAGGGAGAGTGTGACCGAGAAGGGGGACTTCTCGGTCTCCCCTCCTCCTCCTCCTCCTCCTCTCCCTCCCCCACCTTTTCCTGCCGTTGTTAGCCGCCTTGAGTCCCAAGGCGGGATATAAAATAATAATAACAAAAACAATAGTAGTAGAAGTATGTAGAGAGCTCTTGTAGCACCTTTGAGACTCACTGAAAGAACGAAGTTGGCAGCATGAGAGCTTTCCTTAGACTAAAGTCTGCTTCCTCAGATGCATTTGGGGTTATGCATAACGAATATAAATATAGAATTCAAAGACAGTTAGTCTGTGGAATCAGTTACGTAGAGAGATCTTGTAGCCCCTTTTGAGACTCACTGAAAGAAAGAAAGAAAGAAAGAAAGAAAGAAGTTGGCAGCATGAGAGCTTTCCTAGACTTCAGTTCCTCAGATGCATTTAGTAATAGCAGTAACTTCCACTTCGCCCTCCCCACTCCCCTCAGGGCCTTCCCATGGATGTGGCACATTGAGCCTTTCCCCCCAGACTTTTTGGGGGCAGGATTTGAGTTCCAGTCCTGCCCAACAAACACTTACTCTCCTTTTCCTTCTTTTCCTTTTCTTCTTCTTCTTTATTTTTAGTTACAAAGTGTTTTTCTTTGCCCTCCACGCGTCAGTAGCCACTTATGATGTTCGTGGGCTGAGAAGTTACTTTCTCCAAACTTTCTTCCAAGTAAAACTCCTGCCCCACCCTCTCCTTTCTGTTTTATAAATCTCAGCCGCCGATGGCCTAGTTAAGGCCAGTGTTTAAGGGAGACTAATAGTGTCTACTAATAGGTCAGCGATTATAGCTCCGACTCCGGCCGGCCTAGAGGGTGTGTGTGTGTGTGTGTGTTTGTTATGGGGTTGAGGAGTAATAACTTAGTTGAAAGTGTTGAAAATCGGGTTTGGGTTTCCCGCTCAGGTTTGGAGCCGATGACCACAAGCTTTTATCTGCACAGGGCAGAAGATATTTCTTATATTAATGATAGTAATTCTCTCCAGAGCCCTTTCAAATGGGTGGCTGAAAAAATAGTAAATATCAGGGAGATGAGAGGCGAAGCAGGGCGATGCCATCAGCCCTGTTAAAAAGGCTGCTGACATTTTCCTCCTTTCTTTTTTTCTTTTTGCCTTCTGTCTTTTTAAACTGTAAGTCTGTGGGCAGAGACTGCCTTATTCTTACTAATTATATGTAAAGTAGTCCAGGAGACCTTTTGGCAGAGAAGTCAGATAGTACTTTAACAAAAGTAGTAGTTAGGTAGTGGTACTTAAAGTAAATCTTGTGTGTTATATTTTATACTTGATCCTTCCAGACACTTCTCCCATTTCTCAGAATGTGTCCATGAAATAATTGTGGACCATAAGTTACTTATCTGGAGGTTTTCAAGACAGCATACTTTCTGTATTTCTCACATATATCTCCCATCCAAGGAAGACTGAACTTAGTGAAAGATATAATCGAAATTTCCCCTAGTCCTCTCTTCTACTTCCAGAAAGTAAATAGGTTTTTTTATTATTATTTCTGGTGCACAATGTCACCTTGGTAACACATGAACAGCCCCCATCTCTCTGTTAATGTTTGATTGAGCAAGAAGATTTAAAGTTAAAGAATTTTATTTTCTGAACTTTTCAATAAGAACAATTCAATGAAACCTTCTCAATACATAGCAACAATAACTTAGGAGAAATATTTTTGATACAGTTTCAACTTCGCCTGTTTTCTGTTTCTGTTACAAGTAAATGTCTGTTGAACGACTTTTTTTCTGTGGCTCTGTAATGTACAGTCGTCCCACATTTGCAGCTTTGACTTTTGTGGATTTGATTATTCATGGATTTGATTAATATATTCTCTCTAGGAATCTCTAGGTCCTCCAGCATGACTCTGTTGTCAACATCTGCCAAAAGCTGCACTGGGGAAACCTAGAGGTTCCTAGAGAGAAGACTTCTCTAGGCATTTATAGGTTCTCCAGCGCAATTTCATGGTCAACTTTTGCAGGTCCTGACCATAGAATTGCTCTGGAGATTCCAAGAGAGGTGTTCTCTCAGGCTAAAATAATAATAATAATAATAATAATAATAATAGTGTTGTTTTTGTTGTTGTTGTTGTTGTTGGTTTTCCCACTTTCATGGGGCTCCTGTGCCCCTAACCCCAGCAAATGTGGAGGGTCCACTACATCATTTTTCCTCTGTGTTACTACAGGCTTTTCTCCCACTCTGTCAATATCTTCCCTCTCCCCACACATCCCTATACAGCAAGATGAAACCACCTCCTTGCGTCCCATCTAGCCTATTTTTAAATCTTTCTCTGCTCTAGTATATACTAAATGTTTCATCATTCCCATTTCATCCCTCTGTATTTTTTCCCTCACTCTTTTGTATCCTCTACTTATCTCTGTTCATTTATGCTGAAATTTGTGATAACAGCAAACAAGATTTTACTTTCTTAGTGGTTAACACAAATATAGGTAGGTGTTGCAGTGCCGTTGTCTGATGACAGTAGTAGAAAAAACTGATGCCAACTCTAATATGCAACTCTTGAGTTATTCACAGTTACTCATGTTGTAGTAGTTTCTACTACTAACTATGGACCTTATCCCACGGGGCCAAAAGCAGCAAGAATCCACTAAGAATCAGGCGCTATAGTGCTATATCTTCCCAAGTGATTACACGACGTCGCTCAGAATCCGCTAAGAATCAGGCGCTATAGCGCTATAGTTTTCCGTGTGATTACATGACATCGCTCAGAATCAGCTAAGAATCAGGTGCTATAGCACTATAGTTTTCCGTGTGATTACATGACGTCGCTCAGAATCCAGCAAGAAACCGCTCAGAATGCAACATCATTCGCATTCTTTTGAATGTCTGTTTCAGCGGGCATTGCAATGGCGCGAGCTTATCCATAGCGCTATTATAGCGCTAGCGCCATATTTATACTAGCGCTATAGTACTGCAATGATGCTCATATCGCTTTCTTGCCACTTTTGAGAGCAGCGTGGGATAAGGTCCATAATCATGTTATCTTAGAATCATAGAGTTGGAAGAGACCACAAGGGCCATCCAGTCCAACCCCCTGCCATGCAGGAACTCAAAATCAAACCATACCTGACAGGTGGCATCCAGCCTCTGTTTAAAGACCTCCAAAGAAGGAGACTCCACCGAAGGAGTGGAGTCAGTGTGTTTGACAGTGGAACAGTGTGTTCCACTGTCAAACATATCTCACTGTCAGGAAGTTCCTTCTAATGTTCAGGTGGAATCTCTTTTCCTGCAGCTTGCATCTGTTATTCTGTGTCCTGTTCTCTGGAGAAGCAGAAAACAAGCTAACTCCCTCCTCAATATGACATCCCTTCAAATATTTAAACAGTGCTATCATACCACCTCTTAGCCATCTCTTCTCCAGGATAAACATACCCAGTTCCCTAAGTCGTTCCTCATAGGGCATGGTTTCCAGACCCTTCACCATTTTAGTCACCCTCCTCTGGAAACGCTCCAGTTTTTCAACATCCTTTTTGAATTGTGGTGCCCAGAACTGGACACAGTATTCCAGGTGGGGCCTGACTAAAGCAGAATACAGTGGCACTATTACTTCCCTTGGTCTAGATACTATACTTCTATTGATGCAGCCTAAAATCACATTGGCCTTCTTAGTTGCTACATCACAGTGTTGACTCAGGTTCACACATAGTCTTGTTGACCCCATCCTATATCTATGCATTTCATTTTTTTGCCCGAACCTTACATTTCTCTGTGTTGAAATTAATTTTGTTAGCTTTGGCCCAGCTTTCTAATTTATTAAGGTCATTTTGAATTTTCATCCTGTCCTCTGGGGTATTAGCTTTTCCTCCTACTTTGGTGTCATGTTGAATAGCACTGGGCCCAGGACAGAACCCTGTGGCACCCCACTGGTCACTTCTCTCCAGATGAAGAGGAGCCGTCTTATATATGAGGCTGCCTTTGAAGACTGTTTGGAAAATGCAGTTACTGAAAAATATTGTCAGACTGTTGACAGAGGCCAGTCATGAGAACATATCTCATCAGTGCTACAAGCACTGGTTTCATTTAAATTTCTGAACACTTTAAAGCATTGGGATTTTAAGCCATTTAAGGCATAGAACTGAAGTATCTGAAGTGTATGATCTCATAACAGCCTATGTATGCACTGCAGTAATCTTCAGAAGCTCTACACTAGATGCTCCAGATGGAAGGTAGATGGAAACCAGAGAGAACCTTGTTAGTAGGTTTGCAGAATTCCCTCTTCAGAGGCCTTTGTCTTGTTAGGATTGCTTTTTTAGCGAAGGTTAAGAGTTGATATGATAGCCCTGTTAAATATTTGAAGGGATGTCAAGCTTGTATTCTGCTGCTCCAGAGAATAGGACCTGGAACAATGGATTCAAACTACAGGAAAAGAGCTTCCTTCCACCTCAACACTAGGAGGAACATCCTGACAGTATCATTTTGGAATCAAGCAAAGACACTTCTATTCTTCCAGGGTTTTCAATATATTTCCAAGTGTTACTTTTGTTTGTGTCTTTTCTTTTGGTAAACCTTCCTAGAAACTCTGCTGAAAGGTGCTATATGGATTTTTATATAAACTGTATACATGGACATCTAGAGGTGGGACCAGCAGCAATTAATACATGATTCCATTGCTTTGATCAAGTAAATATTTCCAATCACTTCTGAATATAGATGAAACTGGTCAAGTTTGGCTAACTTGTGAATAAAAAAGTATTACAATAAATATCATCAACTTTAAATGTGTTGGGTGTGGGAAAATACACTTTACAGGAATCCTTTTGGGTTGCATTAGCTTTCTGCATACATTTCAATTGTTAGGAAGACCTGAATCACTAAGAGAGGCAGACATAGATAGGGGTATTTGTTGATAAGATGATTTTTGCAGCAGAAAGCCTGTACTGTATGAGGAGAACCTTGTCCTGCCTTATAGATAAGGAACAGTAGACCTTGGTAATCAGAGCAATTCAAGCGAGGATGCACAATGGAAGAGGATTTTAGAGACCATTGTGATGAAGGGAAATACAAGGAAACTTTGAAATCTGAAAGCAATAGAACAAGAAGAAACATTTTAAATAATAAGTGTACCTCTTGTGGATAAGGGCTAGACCTTCACATCTTAATTTAACCTAGGATTTGCCCCTCCCTCTGTGAGTGGGGGGAAAAACAAAGACTGGAACTTGATGATCTTGTAAGTATGCAAACTGTTGTCTTTCTTCCCCTTGCTGACTGAGAAGAACCATTGTGCCCAATCCTTTGACTGTTACTAGCTCATATTATCCTTAGGCAGCTTTACAGTTAGAACTATAATGTGTGAAGTGGTTTATGATATGTCTCTCCATCTAGAATCAGCAATATAGCAGGCAAAGTTTTGCATAGGGACTGAAAGGATGGGACTATGCTACACACATAAGACAGCTTCCTCTCCACTTACTGCAGCGTGTGACACAAAATGTCAGTGTTGGACCTCCATTCAAAAGTGTGTTTGAGGAGGAGCTCAGTTTTGAGGTGATGAGCTAGTTTCAGAATGTCTAATGTGAGTCTTACATTTACTGTAACGAAGGAAACATGGATATGGTGGAGGGTTATCTTCAGTCAATAATGTAGTAATTGTGTAGCTGTGAATTGAGACCCAGCATGGTGTAGTGATTTGAGCACTGGACCAATTCCCTGGAGACTGAGGGGGGTTGCAGACTGCCAGAAATAGTGCAAATTGAGTCCACTTTAAGGGTTGGGGTTAGGGAATCATGGGAACTGTATTTTATTGTGGCACCAGAGCGCTCTGACAGAGAAGGCTCAATGTCTCAGGAAAAAAAAATTCCCATGATTCCCTAGCACTAACCCTAACCCTTAAAGTTGACTCAATTTGCACTATTTCTGGCAGTCTGCAACCCCCCTGAGTGTCCACTTGGCCATGGAAACCTACTGGGTGATCTTGGACAGGTCATACTTTCTCAGCCTCAGAGGAAAGCAAAGGCAAACCCCCTCTGAACAAATCTTGGCAAGAAAACCCCATGATAATTTCACCTTAGGGTTCTCTATACATCAGAAATGACTTGAAGGCACACAACAACAACAACAACAACAACAACAACAACAACAACAACAACAACAACAGAGTTGGGATGGGAAGAGAATAAATAATGGATTCTGGGGGAGAATAATGGATTGTGGGGAGATCTGGAGTTAGATGAAAGATATTGCTTTAATAATACCTCTGAGGGGATCTTAGTACGGTAGGCCCTTGGTATCTATTGGGTTTGGTTCCAGGACTCCCAGTGGATAATAAAACTTATGGATGCTCAAGTCCCATTAAATACAGTGGCATAGTAAAATGGTGTCCCTCATATAAAATGACATAATTAAGGTTTGCTTTTTGAAATTTATTTTTCAAATATTTTAAAGCCATAGAAGGTTGAATCCATGGATACTGAGGGCTAACATTACAATTAATTTCATCAGGTGTACCTAATAAAGTGGACTCTAATCCATGAGAGCTTCTGCCATTTTATATATTAAAACGATTTTAAGATAATACAAAATTGTGTTTTTGTTGCATAGGCTAATTTGACTACTTTTCTAAATACTTTATAATGAGCCCTTTCTATCTTCTGGGATTTGGTTCCAGGACCCTCTGTGGATAGCAAAACCTGTGACTGCTCAAATCCCATTAAGTACAATGGTATAGTAAAATGGTGTCCCTTATCTAAAAAGGCAAAATCAAGCTTTGATTTTTGGAATATATACATATCTCCAAATATTTTCAAACTGTGGATGGTTGGATTTGTGAATAAGGATATGGATATGGAGAGCTGGCTATAGTTGGCTCTAGAGTGGATACAGTGGGCCCTTGGTATCCTCTGGGGTTTGGTTCCTGCAGTTCTCCTTACTCATTCTCCCTTGCACTGTCATCTGGAGCAAACTTATAGTAAGGGGAAGGAAGATTCCATTCTGCCAGGGATTTTTGTTCTTCTGAAAGATAGACAAAACCCATTGATTTTGCAGCTGGATTTAGTTTAACGAATGTCTGGAAATTAGTTTGTCACATGGAAGGATCCCAGAGATAGTACCTATCAATGGTAATGTGGTGAGAATGCTGGAACAAAGTTTTAAAAGGGAAGTTAGGATTTGTAAAAATTACTTTGAAGCCAGATGAGGAAAAGGAGCACTTTGATTTGAAGAAATCAAATAAAATCATAAAGAGCCCAGCAGAGAAAAAGTGTGTATGAGAGAGGGTTACTTTCTTTGGTGGATCAGAAATCACTGAATGGAAGCGGTTTGAGATGAAAGTAAATATAAATGGGTGAGAATTTTCTTTGTCATAGGGCAGAGAACTTGAAATTTAAACATTTCAAATGTGGGAGAAAGTGAAATTGCAGATTTTATCCATCCAGACAAGACTTTAATTATTTAGGTGTTGAAATTTGAGTTGCAGCTCCAGTGTACAGAACCATGGTTTTGTGCTGAATTAGAGATGCCACCTCTCTTTTTTTCTGACAGCTTTCCCTTCATTGGCAACTACATCATAGTTAGGTGCAGTGTGGTATTCTCTGTGCTTGTAATATCTATACTGAATTTGGCCAGTGTGGATGAGTGAGAATTATGTTCAGTTCATATTTTGAAGAAATGTACTCAAATTGATTTCCCCCTCATAAATTGGTCGGCAAGAATTTCATATATATAAAAAGTTAGATAATCTCACACATCCATAGCAATCAGAAATACATGTTGATTACTTATATTGGGAAGATAATAGTTTCTGGAAAATGTAGGGGTTGAAGAGAAGAATTTCTGACGAAATCTTCAGCACAAAGATTAAAAAAAGATGATAGAAGTAGATAATCATGTAGATATAGAACAAGGGGTCAGGTTGAAGTAAGAGATTCACCATGTTCTTGCTGTGTGTAAAGATCATTGGACTTTGTGTGCTATATCTGACCATCTATTTCTAGCCTTTCCACATTGAATGGAAGGGTCTGAATACGGTTACTACTTGTCACTATAAGGTTACTGATCTGTAAGTTTGAGTTCTATTGTGTTCAAAAAAAGTTCTATTGTGTTCAATAAAACACACTTAAAAGTCAACCGCAGACTTTCCTGTGCTATAGTTGGGGCTGTTATGCATGGGGATTTTATACATCTATAATATCTGAACAAGCCTGTTGTAGATCAGTGAAATCAAGAACATCAGAATAATGTTTCTAAAGTTAAGGTCAAGTAAGTATTCTGGCTTCAGAAGATAGAAGCTGAGTATTGAAGGCTGGTTTAGGTGAAGCTGCAAATTTTATAGGAACCAGCTCCAAGAGACTCACATCTGAGTCAAAAGGAACTTACCCTGCATACTAGCTAATGTATGTTGTATGCACATTAGCAGGTCTTGGTCTATGCATATATTGCCATATATTAGACGTAATACTCAGTTGGTGAGTGTCCATATTTAAAAAGAGTTGAAATCCAGCATTGTTGCCTAGAACAGAAATGGTTGTAAAGTACATGAGAATTGTTGATTCGAGGCATGTGGTGGACCATACACTGGAGTGTGTCCAGAGGAGGGCGACTAAAATGGTGAAGGGTCTTGAAACTGTGCCCTACGAGGAATGACTTAGGGAACTGGGTATGTTAAGCTTGGAGAAGAGATGGCGAAGAGGGGATATGATAGCCTTCTTTAAATATTTGAAGGGATGTCATTGAGGAGGGCACTAGCTTGTTTTCTGCTGCTCCAGAAAATAGGACTCGGAACAACAGATGCAAGCTCCAAGAAAAGAGATTCCACCTCAACATTAGGAGGCACTTCCTGACAGTAAGGGCTGTTCGACAGTGGAACACATTCCTTCTGAGTGTGGGGGGGTCTCCTTCTTTGAAGGTCTTTAAACAGAGGCTGGATGGCAATCTGTCAAGATGGTTTGATTTTGAGTTCCTGCATGGCAGGGGATTGGACTGGATGGCCCTTGTGGTCTCTTCCAACTCTATGATTCTATGATTTTATATAATATGGAAGTATTCAGGGAAATCAGTTCATTTATTTTCCCTGTATTCTGAGAGAAAGGTGGACCTATGTTGAAGATATGTGGACAAAGAAATATTTTGCTCCTTTAAAATATTCTTGAAGTGGACTTTTATCCAGTTGAAATACAATTGGCAGTGGCACCAAATTTTTTGTTATATGTAACACTAGTACAATATCATTATTTTCTTGCAGATTTCGCAACAGTTCTTACTCTTTGTTTTAATAGGGAACTTGTCTTTTGGATTCTTACCAGTTTTATTTTCAGGTGTCTTATGAACAGAAAGTATAATCACATATACATTTGTCATGTTTAGTCAGTTGTAGTGAGCAAACAAATCAAAGGGAGGTGACATGAGGTTTGTCAGGCAATCATTCTAGTACAAAAAGAAAATATGCTTCGAAACAGTTCAAGATACCAGTGATGAAGAAGAAGCAACTGTAACGCAAAAAATACATATTATAACGATAATAAAAATTTCAAAACTCAAGGCCAAAAACAACAACAACCTGAACCCTGAAGTAGATAAGCCAGCAAAATTTCTAAAAGAGTAACAATACCCCACCGAAAAGTGTGCAAATGCACAAAATAAAATAAAATAATATAATAATAGTAGTAAGTTTTTCAAAAATAAAACATTGTTGCTTTTGAATTGAGCAGAGTCACATTGTGTGAGCTGAGGAGTTGTTATATTATATATATCTTTTGAATGCTTGCAGGCCACTGAGGAAGACTGTAGTCGAAACACATCTGACCTTTTTACTAATTACTACTATTATTATATTTTATTTTGTGCATTTGCACACTTTTCAGTGGGGTATTGTTAGCCTTTTAGAAATTTTACTGGCTTATCTACTTCAGGGTTCAGGTTTTTTGGTGTTTTTTGGTGTTTTTTTTTGTTGTTGTTTTTTTTTGCCTTAAGTTTTAAAATTTTTATTATCATTATAATATTTATTTTTTATTTGCATACTTTTCAGTGGCGTATTTTTACCCTTTCAGAAATTTTATTGGCTTTTCTGCTCTAGGGTTTAGTTATTCCTTTATTTCTTCATATTATTGCTTTTTTGTAATTGGAAGTGGGATTATTTTATCCTTGGTTATTTTTTGGCAGAACCCTTCAGTTGGTTTTTGATCATATATCTTGGGTTTTCTGGCTTTAGGGACTTTTGTTGGTTTGAAGCAACTGCAACCCAACTTGAGCTCTCTAGATTTAGGATGGGATATATAAATATTTAAATACAGTGTTGGCTTATCTAAAGGGATGACCAAAATCTGTTATATGTTGTCAAACTGCCTAGAGATGCTGATCAAAATACTATTAAATTTAGAATGTGTGTCCAAGGAAAATTGTCAAGGAAAACCAAGAAATGAGAAGACATGTTAGAAGTAAGCCTTAAGTTGCAGGGCTACCAGATTCCACTAGGAATCCTGGAGATTATTTAAGACCATTGCAGAAGCTCAAATAAAGTTTATGCCTAATGTCATAAATAGTCTTGCTGATGGTACAACATGAAAAAAGCCTTGTTTTGAAATGTGGAAATTTTGCACAAAATAGAAGAATAGAGAACTGCCTGCCTTACTTTATTTCCAGTTTGCATTTTTAAAAAATTCTAGATCAAGTTGCTAAAAGTGCACGCGTATGTTTAAATCAAGGTGGACAACTTCTAAGTGTTTGAATAGCATTTCCCTCTCTCACACCTTGGTGGGGTACACCTCCTGTTGCAAATTGTGCCCCAGAAGCCATTGAGGGGCACAGTTTACAGTTAAAATATAATTTAAGGGGGGGTGGGGGTGGGGGAAAAACTGTTGGTACAGGGGGCTGCCCAAAACCTACAGTTTGCTTACTCATGTTTTAAATATATGAGACCAATGTTAGATGTCAAAGTCCTGACTGAAGATGCAAAGTTACAGGGAAACAGTTCTTTCCAGTGGCCCCAGTCAGTGTCTTCTGTGCTGAGGATTAATGAAGAGACTATTCACTTGAATTATTTTGAGTTTTCATTAGGAAAGTGATGTATATAAATGGAAAGTTAATAAATCAAATCATTATTCAGAATGCAGCTAAAAGATAACAAAGGTTGGTGTTTTAGAACTAATTCACAAGTTTGTTGCTGTGTCAGATTGCACTCAAGTTATTTATATGAAATATAAATATCTTTTAAATAAAATTTAGTAGAAACTGCTAATAGTCTTTTTATAAGAAGATGCTTAGTATAAATAACATTGATTTTTCAGAGGCAGGAAACGTCATACCTTGTTGTTTAACTTATCCAAAATATTTCTAAGGGTTATAAATTTTATAGAAATCTTTGAGAAAGTGACTGTATAGAAAGGTAGAGCCCAACTCCAGATAGAAGACGTTGCTGATGAAGATGGGACAGTGGTATTTGCTGATTCTTTCTTCTCCCTATAACCTATAAATCTGCTTCAGAATGTTGAGGAAGAGTGTGGGAAAGGCCAGAAAAGTTCAGGGAGAATTAACAAAATAACCTCCTCCTTTTCTTCAGTAGTATCTTCCTCTAGCTTTCAGTCCATTCCATAAACAGAAGAAACTCTAGCATTTGCAGAAAAGTAATGGTGGAGGCAAGCCACAGGATTCAGCATTGCTTCCAGACTGGCTTATAGTTAGAGGTGATCAATTGTGAAATCAATGGAACTTGAACTAGTTGTGAGTAATTTAAGTCCTATTGATTTCTGTATGTCTGCTCTTGCTTTGGTGTAGTCTGGACTCAAGCCATAACTTGGATTTCCCTGCCCCAAAAATAATTTAGGGCCTGAACAGACTGCCAGAAATAATCCACCTTGAGACAGCCTTAACTGCCCTGGTTTAGTGCTTGGGAATCATGGGAACTGTAGTTTATTGTGGCATCAGAGCTCTGACAGAGAAGGCTCAATGTCTCAGAAAAAAACTACAATTCCCATGATTCCCTAGCATTGAGTCAGGACTGTTAAAGTGGTCTCAAACTGGATTATTTCTGGCAGTCTGTTCAGGCCCATAGACAGGTTTTCTCACTAGACATTCTTCAGTTAGCTTGAGTCATTGACTGACATTTATCCTATGACATGATAATTTATTAAACAGGAAAGAGATAGACCAAATAGATTAGGGGTGGGACATAATTGACATGTCTCTTGGAGTTTTTGCAGCCCATACCTCAGCCAAAGAACTGGGTTCATTTCTCTTCTGCCTTCTCCACATGGGGACAGCAAAGGAGCAATGAAGTGCTCTAATATGGTGCATCTAGGAACCAGCTGAGTCTTGACTCCTCAACTTAAGAGAGTTCACAGATGCATCAGTAGAATACATAGCTGGCTTTACTCCTGTGTAATAGGTAAACAGGTGTTGCTATTTATTTAGTAAAATCTTCTAAAGACCAGCACTGGGACCTGTTGTGCCTCCTCCTATAAGATCCTGCCCAAAATTTGAGATCCAAAGAGGAGGCCTTTTGCATGTCTCAATACCTCACAGGATTGGGTTGATATCCACATGTAACAGGGCTTTCGCTGTAGCAGCACCCTGATCATGGAACTCCCACTAAAGGAAGTTAGGCTGGCTTTACCTGTTTTGAGCTGCTAATAGGTAGCTGAACAGTTCCACATAGCCTTTAATGCCTTAAAATTGCTGTTTTAATTGCTAGTTTTAAAATTATATTTAGATTGTTCGTATACATTTTTAAAATGTATTTAATGTGTTGTAAATGTTTATCTTCGTACTGTTGTAATTGTATTTATTTCTTGTGCATTGCCGTCGGAGCTGTTATGGGCTGGGAGGCGATATATAAATGGTAGAAATAAATTTTATTGAACCGTTCTGGAGTGAACATTAATTTTGCTGAGTTCATGTATGACACTGGCTTATTCAGAATGGTAAAATCCAACACTGATAGTAGAGAAGTATAAACAGTTCTTTACGGAGTAGGTAACAGCAGGTGAAATTCAGTGCAAGTGAATATAAACTGAACAAAGGGAATATATGCTGGACAAAAATAATGTTAACTGCACAGATTCCATCCATTAATGTAAACTGTTCAGGACTGCATAGAAAGAGAGTAGCAATGTGACAGGAATTTCACTGAGAACATTAGCAGTGTGTTCTCTAATGTTAAAGATTTTCATTGTCAGAAATTATTAGGAAAATAAAATAATGATGATCAAGGGCTTCAGTCCTAAAAGAGGTAAATGGAAGGAAGTTAATGGAGATTATGCCTCTCCAGTCCTCTGCAGTAATCCCTAAAAAGTCTCTCCTCAGATTTTGGGTAAAGGCACAGGTACCTGAAGAGAATGACAAGGGACAGGAAACTCTCTTACTGTGAAATGTTTTCTGTTCACTTATTTGTTTGAAACACATGTGCGTGTGTGTGTGCACGCGCGCGCACACACACACACACTATTCTGTGTACTTGGATCTAAAGTGCTATGTATCTATAAATTGCCCAAGTAGGTGGTATGTTTTGCTGCTCTATTAGAAAGAGCACCAGCAACAACCAGTTATTTGAAGGTTCTTGTAATACTTTTCCTAAGCTTTGCTTTTTTTCTTTTTTTGGAGGGGGTACAGTGGAAGACATAGGTCCAAAACACACTGCAGAAAGCTTGAGACCACTTTCACTGCTCAGTGCTAGGGAATCCTGGGTATTGTCGTTTATTGTTGCACCAGAGCTCTCTGACAGAGATGGCTAAATGTCTCACAAAACTACAGTTCCCAGAATTCCCTAGCGTGGAGCCAGGGCTGTTAAAACAGTCTCAAACGGGATTATTTCTGCATTGTGTTTTGGACCATAATTAAAAATGATATGCTTATCATTGGCTTGGAGTGAATTGGAGAATATGTTGATTTTTCACCAAAATGATACTCGTAGTAGGATTTAGAACTAACAGAACATTTCACACAACTTATATTTCTGTCTGGAAGTTACTAATGAAAGTTGTAACAATGATCACTAGATTAGAAGGATTTTAAAATGAGCTAGACAAAGTCATGACAGATAAGCCTGTCAGTAGCTATTAGCCATCAGAAACACAGTCTCCATATACAACAGTTCCAGGCATTGGAATAAAACAGGAAGGCCATTGCTTTAATGCCTTGCTTTGAGCTTGCAGAAGTATTATCTGGCTTTCTGCTGTTCAACAGTGATTTAATCAAGGAAGACATTTATTGTAGCCATATTACTGTTGACTAAAATTTCCCCTGAGTAAAATAACATTCAAATTATTTTCAAAAGTGTTTTGTTTTGTGTTTTTGGTTTTTCCAGTAGGGACATCACAAATTTCATATAAAACAACTATTAAAGTAAGTTACATACTGTATATACTCATGTATAAGTCTACAAATTTGATTTAATCAAGGAAGAATCAAATTTTAGTAAAAAAAAATGACCCAAAAAACCTAAGTTGACTTATCCATGTGTCAATGTAGGTACTGTACTTTAACTTTTATTTTTTAGAAAGGAACCAATCATTGGTGAAAGGCAAGAGTGTCATCTGTCCTGGAAACACTGATCTGTCTCTCCCCGCCCCCCCCCCCCCATTCTCTCATTATCCAGACTTTAGTCTGACTACAGTTATACCTGCTGGAATGTTCTAAGTTCTTTGGCATTGTTCTTCTTTCCTTCATCCTTTAGATCAGGGGTAGGCAACCTTTCCCCTTTAAGGGCCGAGGGACTTCAGCTCCCAGAATCCCAGGAGCTATTGGCCAACATGGGACTATTGGCCAACATGGCTGAGGCTTCTGGGAGCTGAAGTCCCTCGGCCCTTAAAGGGGAAAGGTTGCCTACCCCTGCTTTAGATCCTTAGTTACATGGCCATAGCCTTTACCCTCATCTTATCTATGGGTCACATCAAAATCCATAGTTCTGGCCGCAAAATCTGCCCTCATACATGGGGTTGACTTATAGTCGAGTATATATGGATATATGGTAATTCAGTCCCTTCTCTTGATATATGAAAACAGAATATTATCATTCATTAATATATTTACCATGTGTTATACATACTTAATTTTGCAATCTTTTGAAATTTCTGGGGATCACAGCAAACATTATTGCCTTCCTTTGATCAGGCAAACAAAATCATTTTTGGTAAATTAACCTATGTGACATAAAAGTTTTTTAAAATTCTAAAAAAGCATCTTCCATTAAAAACTTACTGGCATTCTACAGAGTTAGAGTACACAAACATGAAAGAGATTTGGTAGGATTTTGTGGTAACATTGCAAGACATCAAGGGGCATTGCTTGAAACTTTAGTACTAGGAAGGTATTGCAAAAAAAGGTGGGCATCAGATTATGACAATAGAGTCTTAAAGTATGAGTTATTTACATATAAAAAGAGTGATTAAATCTGTATAAATACCGTCAGTCAAATTATTTTTCCTTGCCTACTCCTGATTCCCCCACTTTTTAATGTTCTGAAATTAGATATCAAATTCTATTCTGTGTTTCCTATGGAATATATGATTGCTGAGTGTTAGGTCCAAAACACACTGCAGAAATAATCCAGTTTCAGACTGCTTTAACTGCCCTGGCTCAGTGCTAGGGAATCCTTGGAAATGTAGTTTATTGCGGAACAATAGCTCTCTGACAGAGAAGGAAGGCTAAATATCTCACAAACCTACAGTTCCCAGAATTCCCTAGCACTGAGCCAGGGCAGTGAAAGTCTCAAACTGGATTATTTCTGCAGTGTGTTCTGGACATTTGTGTTCTAGGGGAAAAAATTGGTAGCCTGTTCCTATTCATTTTAGGTAGTTTACAATAATGTAAAAAGGATATGCAGTTTAACACTTTGACAAACATGAACCCTACTTCTAATATAAATGTCTTGAAGAGGCATTAAATTGGGATTCTAAGTTTTTGTGGTTCCCATTGTTCACATTAACTTTGTATAATTGCTGCAAATATTTAGTAAGGAGACATTTTTAAGGTAATTTTTTTAATTTTTTTCCAGCCCTTAATCTTCCCATTTAGTGTCCAGGTTTAGTTGTGAAGACTATGGGCCTTTGTAGACTGCCAGAAATAGTCCAAATTGAGTCCACTTTAAGGGTTAGGGTTAGTGCTAGGGAATCATTGGAATTGTTGTTGTTTTTTCTGAGACATTGAGCCTTCTCTGTCAGAGAGCTCTGGTGCCACAATAAAATACAGTTCCCATGATTCCCTAACCCTAACCCTTAAAGTGGACTCAATTTGCACTATTTCTAGCAGTCTGCAAAGGCCCTACGAGAGTGTCAAATTGTTTTTGACAACAGCCATTCCAATTTCATTTGGAAATTGACCACCATCCAAATTGCTTAAAACTATAAACCTACTTGATCTTCTGACCTTCTGGAGTTTTTCTCCAGGTAGAAATTATGATCACATATTAGTGTCACTAGGGATGAAGGATGTCACTCAACAATTATTTTAAGAAACCTTTCCTTTAAGTCTTTTCCAATTTTTAAGCTACAATCATTAGATGTAATCCACCTTGTAACAACTGAATTTCAGTGTTTAATTGTTACAGTTTTATTGGGTATATATAAATCCTCGGATACACTTTAAATAAATTCTGCCATTTCTTCATTAGTTTTAGAATTTCCACTACTTCCACTAGTTCTTTTTTCTGTAAGCACTGGATATGAAACTACTGTAGTTAATTCAATATCCTTGCACTTTGTATGGTATCCTGCAGGTGTTCTGTGATATCCTGCAGTAATCACATTTATTATAGTTCTTCTAAACACTAGATACTGCAGTGTTGCTACTTTGTTTTTCCAGGCCCTTTTTATATTATCTAATATAATAATAATAATAATAAGTTTTATTTATAGCCCGCCCCTCTGCTAGGCAATCGGGGCGGGTTACAGCATTTTAAAACAGCACAGTTAAAAACATTCTCTCCAAACATAATCCCTCCACCCACCCCTTAAAACAAGATTAAACCAAAAAATAATTAAAACAACACAAGAATAAATTAAAAACTCAATCCGGAGTCAGTGGTCAATGAGCAAGTTGTCCCTCTCCATGGACAGATATTATTCTGGGAAGGCCTGCCGGAAGAGATCCGTCTTTACTGCCTTCTTAAAGGCAGCAAGGGTGGTTATCAGACGGATCTCATCCGGCAGGCCATTCCACAGTCTGGGAGCGGTAGCGGAGAAGGCCCTCTGGGAGGTCCGGGACAGCCTAGTTTTTATTGGCTGTAACAGATTCCTCCCAGAGGACCGCAGGGCGCGGGGGGGATCATACGGGGAGAGGCGGTCTCTAAGATAAGATGGACCCAAGCCATGTAGGGCTTTAAAGGTCAAAACCAACACCTTGTACTGTGCCCGGAAACTAATCGGCAGCCAGTGGAGGGATTTAAGCACCGGTGTTATGTGCTCCCTCCTTGATGTTCCCGTGATTACCCTGGCTGCCATATTCTGTACTAATTGAAGTTTCCGGGTTAGGCACAAGGGTAGCCCCATGTAGAGTGCATTGCAGAAATCCAGACGTGAGGTTACCAGGGCGTGTACCACAGTTTCCAGATCCCTCATATCCAGATAAGGGCGCAGTTGGCGTATCAGCCGAAGCTGATAACAGGCACTCCTGACCACCGCATTCACCTGACTAGTCATGTGAAGCGATGAGTCAAGGAGCACCCCCAAACTGCGAACACAGTCTAGTTTGTGTAGCCTGCCTGTGATTAGGACCAGAGTTATTTTTAAGGAATAGTTCATGAAAGGTAAACTACGTGGATGATAAAATTGTGTGGCATTGTATTACTATACTAGCATTACTTACAGAAAATTCTCATGTGATTCCTGTAATCTCAGTACTCTTTAGCCTAGGAAGTTGTGTCTTACTGCACTGTCTAAATTGGCGGTCGGCAAACTACGGCCCATGGGCCGAACTCGGCCCGTCGAGGCCTTGGAACGGCCCATGGCTGGTCCTGCTGCTGCCGTGCTCGCACGATGCAGGGCACCATTTTGCTTTCCAAAATGACGCCCCGTGTTGCGCACGCATGCGCACGACAGCGGGTGCCAAATGCAAAACAGTGCCGGCGTCGTGCACATGCGCTTGTGACGCCTGCACCGTTTTGTGTTTCAAAATGGCACCCGCCATTGTGCGCATGCATGAAATGCAAAATGGCGCTCGCACTTGCGCACGCATGCGCATGACAGCAGGAGTAATGCACGCGCATGCCTCCGGTGCCATTCTCCCCCTCCCCCTGAGGCCCGCCAATGATCGGGGGACAGCGGAACCGGCCCCAAGACAAAAAGGTATGCCGACCCCTGGTCTAAATGTTGAACCTTATCTTCTGCTTCAGAGCTTTCTTTGTCAGTGTTGCTTCCAGGTACTTATAAATAAATGGGAAAGTGGACTTTAATTTTCTTCAAATAATTCAACAAAATTTCATGCGTAATCTGCAGTTCATTGTCTCATCTTCTTGGGGAGGTAAATACTATGGAAAGTACAACACAAACTTGCCATGCTGTCTAGTGTATAGTAGATGGGGCTCCCAAAGCAAAACCACTTTGTAGGAACAGTATTTGTTTTTCTTACCTATCCCCTCACTTTGTATTTTTCACTTGAGGAGGAGTAAGGAGTAGTCATAGGCTTAGGACACCTAATATTTCTTTAGGTTTAACTGATCGTAGCTTACGTCTTTTTAGCATGTTCAGGTTTTAGGGAATAAAAACATTATTAATTTACAGAATAAAAAAATAAGCTCATGCCTAACATTACATCCTTGGGTTAGAGGTGGATTTGTGATACTGATTTTATGTAATATTGGTATACTAACTAATTAGTTGGCCTTTTGGAAATGGATAAAGGAAAAAAATCCCCACTTCACCCAATAAGGAAGGTGACTGTAAGCCCTAAAGACACTTAATATGGGTAGGGAAAACAAATATACCCTTGTTACACAACATAAAGTGCTAATACGTACTAGTAGAGTGAAACAAAAACAGGAATAAAATAGCACCTGCTATATCACTAATAGCTTCAGTCAGAAATTATGAATTATTTAAAATCTAATAAATATTAACCTGAATGGCATGAAAAAATGAAAGTGCTGAGTTGCTATAAAGCACGTGTGAGGAAGTATCTGATATGGGATAATTCTGTCAACATCTAGGCTGTGCCACAAGAGATGCAGACTGGAATCCTCTACAGCAGTTACAAATGTATAACCTAGAGTTATGCACTCATGATCCCTGTAAAGTCCCTAGTTTAGGGGACTACATAGGACCATTAAAATCACCCAATCTCCTTTTACCAGGCAGCAGCCACAGTTATGAATGGGGGTAGTTTCCCTATTGATTGGGAAGTAGGTGCTGAATGTTTCCAACTCCCCTTGTGTGAGCATGAGGGGGAATGGTCCTGCTTCTGCCTGTTGCACTGGAAAATGCTCACAGGAGGAGGTGGAAATGGCACTCAGCTGCTTCCCAAGCGATTTTGGAACAGGCCCAGTCAATCACAGCAGCTGCTTCATGGTAAGTGGGGATTGAAAACATGTTGAGCTGGGATTCCTTGCATCACATCATACCTGTGGTATTTATACATACATAAATTCTATGCCTGATTCCAACTATATTTATAAGATAAACTGCAGAAAATAGGGATGGCATTGGAGGAAACTGAGGGTCCTTTACCCAAGGGATCCAAGGACAGTGGAATGAATAAAGAAGACAGAGTTTATTATAAGCTTAGATGTATTATAGGAAAGGAACAGAAGATTTTCAGAGAGTGCAACTTTATATTTCACATGGGAAGCAATTAAAAATGCAGTGATCACAACAATTTAAAACTAAATTCAAACAGAACTCCATTTAAAAAAATAAACAAACTTTCTTCTAATGTTTAGTAAACCCCTTAAACTGGGAGTGGGCAACTTCTGACTGTCTCAGTGTTGTTGTACTACAACTCTCATAATCTTTCACCATTGGAAATACTTGCTAAGCCTGATGGAGGTTGCAGTGCACCAACATCTGGAAGGCCACAAGTTGCCCGTCCCTGCTTACACTGTCTGTTCTGTTTTGCAAGTGCTCAAAGAGTAGGCAAGTGTAACTGAATGCTTTGAGCAACTTTTCCCAATCTTACCCTCTCCACCTTTTCTGTGCTGCCTCTCCCTTCAGCATCCACTGCCATGGCAAGTGAGTAGATAGCATGGGGTTTGACCAGAAGAGGGGAAGGCACCAGTTTGGGGAACTCTGCCCCTAGATTGGGGTGGTAAATGCCTAAGGATGTGGAGGCTATTTTTGACCATAGCAGGTTATGTGCAGTCGGCCACCACCACCCACCTGGCAAAAGCTACCTAAAACCCTTTGGAGAAAATTGCTGTAAGATTCTGAGTACATTATAGTTTGTTTTATACTGATTAACTTAAGTTTGGTCCTAACTGAAATTCGCCATGGGGCTTTGTGAACAAAAATGGTAACTTGTATCCCTAGAAATCTTAGGACAAATATGGTTTGCCATTTAAATGTTATTCACAACCTGTGTTTTTTTTAAGGCCAGAAAATACATTTTTTAGAAGGAGGAAGTGACATGTGCATGATGTGCTGTGGTTGTCCAGTCACCCACTACCAGCAGGCTACGCCTATCTTCTGTTGAGATAATTTGGGTACCTTTAGTTTCACCATCACTGTTTGTGGAATAGCTTGTACTACTTCCTCCCATACGCTTTAAATTGTTTTTATTGTAATGTGTTTTTCAAAGTGTTTTTATTTGTGAGCCACTTTCTAGGAGAAAGGGGGCATAGAAATGAAATGAAATGAAATAAATAAAGCAGTATTGGCATTCATTCTTTTTTTTACTAATTAAACAATCTTATTTAGAAATGGAGAGTTTTCCACAAAAATCTAGAAAATTTTCTGCCTGACATCATTGCTAGTGCAGTACCATGTCTGAGATATATTGGAATGCATTAAAATAGAACATTAAAACACCAGTGAAATGAATTCTTTCTTTCTTTCTTTTCTTTCTTTCAATTTCTGTTTAAGTTATATATGACTTGTTACTTCATTTATGCTTCACTTTTCTTAATTTATGTTTCTGCGCTATTGTTTTGTGGAGGGGAGGATCCATAGGTATATAGAACTAGATTTGCTCTTATCTCGCAAGGCCAGCTTGGGTTCTGCATAAGGAGAAACTGAATAAATAAATTATAAATCTGTATGACTATATATTCCATGCATCTGTGGCAGTGGGTGCAGCTCATGCTATAATAAACTTGTAAGTCTTAAAGGTGCCACAAGTCTCTATGTTGTTTTTAATATGGACAAACAATCATAGTTATTACTGAGTTTATGTCTGTTGTGAACTTTCTAATGAGAGAATACAGAACGGACTAGTGAGACTGAACCTGACTAGAATTGCTATAATAGTAAGGCTCAACTGTGAAATGCAATCTGTATCTAGACTCGATCCTTCAGGATTTTATTGATTTCTGGCTTCCTCTCCATGAAGATTGCCAGATTGCTAACAAATAATGTAATTTATTACTTTCTCTGTCATGATATAATGTAGCCTGTGATTAACCATCATAACCAGGAAAGCAGAAATTTTCTGACAAATAGTTTATGAGATCTAACACTCAAGTTTCTCATGACATATTAATTGACACAAGGACATGGAGATTTGCAAATTGGTTATATTTCTCTGTAGAGCAGAAGTTATCTGCTGTGATTGCCTCTGTGCAACAAAATAAACTGTAAGTGGTGCTTTCATAGAAATTGGAATAAATGTTTGTATATTGATTTTTGCCCCAAAGTACATGCATAATGATGAACATTTCTGAGTGAAATATGGCTTAGAAGTCTTAAAAGAAAAGAAATGTGGCGGGAGGGAACTAAACAAAGACTGCTTAGTGAGTTGGGAGATGAGGAGTATGGAAGACAGTTGGACCACAGAATGTTGAGGGTGTAATTTGGAGAAAAATGAAATAGAGATGCTGTAATGGCAGCTGTGAGCCCCCTAACAGTTTATGGTTGGGGGGGAGCAATTGGAATCTGTAGGATAAATGCTATGATGTGGAAACTGAGTCATAAAAGTCACATACCTAATTATAGGTTCTTGTTTAAGAATAGTATTCTCCCCTTTCTTTAGTTCTGTGCTAAAGAGCCAATGTTATATCATGCACCAGATAAATGTGTTATAGATGAGAAATTCTTAATTTTATCTTTGTCTCTTTTAGGTACAAGAAAGAGCTCAAGATGAAAAGCTATTTTAATAATGTTGAGAATATTAAAGCAAATACGAATGAATGATTATGGATTTTTCTTGTATGATGGCAGCATGACAGTGGAGCAGTTTGGAACAGACAAAGTGTTCTATGTCATGGATGTGGAAGGCCTGGACATTTTCCCTCCTCTCAACTGCGTTTTGGAATTTTTGACAAACATTATTTGAAAACTTTTTCCCTTACCTCAATCTGCTGTAATCACAACATTATAGAAGAAATCTGAAACTTTTTTCCCTGTTTTGAAAAGTGACAATTATACTTTTCAAAGGATTCACAGCATTGTTCACAAATAATAATAATAAGAAAACACAAGAGCAGCCTTTCAGCATGTCTCCCACTCCCCCTTGAAAGAAAAGGATTTACAGCTCAACCTTGTACCAGCTGTTACCCAGATTTAGCAGTCAAGAGAGAAATAAACGAAATTAAACAAGGACTGCTAGACAGACAGCCCCAGTTCCTGATGAAATCGGGGAGAGTGCTCTTATATTAGGAGAAAAATACATTGGGGGATGTGGAAGAAAGATGTGTGCAAGACTGGCAGATTTGATAGAAGGATAACCGCCTCCTGAGCAGACGCAAAAATGTACTGCTTTATACAAAGAGCAGATTAGAAAGGAGAAACTTTGTCCAAAGCCTGCTTTGGAAATTACAGTGGGCTTTCCCAAAATAAAGTAGTGATATATGAAACCCTAAAACAAAACTTGTTGACATCTTGTCATTTTCTTTGGAGTGCTCATCTCTATCATCCTGCTCTCTTCAGTGGAAAGTCCAGTCTAACTACTTTATTTGCTACATTTCTCAACTATTTATGTCATCTTCAGAAGAGGACCATCTCCAGTAGCTCCTTGAAGGAGTGCATTTTCTTCCAGAGCTTTCTTGGTTCAAGAACTTGCATAATTTGCACTGTTTGTGCTGAATCACTAACATTTTAAAATGGAGTATAAGCTCTTATTTTATATTTTTAAAATTTCTCTTGCCCTACAGAAGTCTTGGAAATAGGCACTGAATTCCCTCATTTGTTTCATGACACTTATTTCAGTTGTTAATACTACCCACATTCTTATTGATGTCAGTACCGTCTTGATCATACTGTAAGTCTGTTCTGATTTAACAGTTAACTTCTCAAGAACTTGTGTAACTATTTAAGCCTCTTCCTGCACACATTGATTTACAGTTTGAAGGTCCCTGTTCCCTTTTTTCTTGTCCTTTCTGAGTCCAGTTGGGCCTGGGCTATGCTGCAGAGCGGATCATCCACCAGAGCTCCAACATGCCAGCAGCATCTGGAAAGAGATTCAAACCCAGCAAGTATGTCCCAGTATCAGCTGCTGCAATCTTCCTAGTAGGAGCCACAACGCTCTTCTTCGCTTTTACGTGAGTCAAGAATTTAGTATTTGGGGTGGATAGACTGAATTAGACATGACTTGTAAAGCCAAGTATTAAGAAAATCTGGTACCACTAGAGGTAAATATCTGCTGTACATGCCTTTCTGTCGTGTTTACTTTCCAGTCTAAGTGAGGCACATTTCTGCTCAAAACCCACTGACCATTTTTATTCTTTATTGAAGTTTGTAACTAATTAGATATTAGAGTAATTAAACTTTGGTGAGCAAGGCTTCAGTCTTTCTAGGATAGTTTTCATTTCTACAGCTTTTAAGGTGGAACCTTTTGGAAAATGATGTGTATTTCATGCAAGAAGTACAATTCTCCCTCTGTATTCGTTGGGGTTAGGGGCACAGGACCCCTGTGAATATGGAAAAACCACACATAACAAAAACACTATGTTTTTATCTGAAAGAACACCTCTCTAGGAATCTCTAGGTCTTCCGGTACAGCTCTGTGGTCAACATCTGCCAGAAATTGGCCATAGAATTGTGCTGGAGAAGCTCCAAAAGGCCTAGTGGAGTATTCTCTCTAGGAATCTCTAGGTCCTTCATTGCAACGTTCGCTTAAAGTTGACCATAGAATTCCTAGCGAGAACATGTTAATAAACTCCGTGAATAATCAAATCTACAAAAGTCAAAGCTGCAAATATGGAGGGACGAGTGTATTGTCTGGCACCAACTGCCCTTCTCAGCACCATCAGAGGTGGAGTGCACTGCTCTATTTTATTTTGAAGAAGACATTTAAAATGCACACTCTTGCATATTCAACACAAGATGAAAAGAGAGATGATCTAAAACATACCACTTGTTATTTTAATGTTGTAAGCCACCCTGATTGCTCTGCAGAGGGGTGGGATACAAATAAATATTATTATTTTTGTTGTTGTTGTTGTGATTGAATGTAACTATAGAATATGATGTTTCATTGAGTTGTGAGATCTAAGAGAGGTCACTGAGATTACTCCATTTGTTGGTCACTTCAGTAATGGTGTTTTTTGCCAAAAGTAGGTAGGGCTATTGCTACCATTTATCTGTCACAACCTGAAGTAAATGTGTTTAACACGGAGAGTGTTGTTATAATTGACATTTTGATAGTAGACAAAAGTTGCCATATCTGTCAAGTTACTGATGAAGAACAATTCATTTGAGAATATGAAACGTTTAGAGCCTACAGGCCTGATTTCCCCCTTTGAAATTTATTTTAAGAAATCTTCTGTAGTGATGTCTTCAAATTTCTAACACTGATTTTCAAAAAATATGCTTGCAAATGTGCAAGGTGTATTTTGTTCAGGATATGGGAATTGTGGGCTTTGTTTTCATCATAAAATGAGGATTGTATTTATTTATTTGGAGTATTTATATGCCGCTCTTCAGCCACAAAGGCTCAGAGCGGTCTTTTTTTTTTTTAATTATACAGTCCCCTGCCCTCACACTTACAGTCTAAAAAGACATGACATAAAAGGAGAAGGGAATGGTGGTGGGGAAAGGATCAAGTTCATTGGTTCTCCTCTTCTTCTGGGGCCATGGTCATGGCAGATGGGCTGGAGGGAGGGCTCTTCTTCTTACTTTGGCTAGGCCCGATGGTGTTGGACTACCTCTCTCCCTCTCTGAGGCTGGATGATGGTGGATTGGAAGGAAGGAGGACCTTTTTTTACTTTGGCTGATGGAGCTGGCCTGCCTCTCTCTTTTTCTTAGGCCAGATGATGGTCATGGAATCATAGAGTTGAAAGAGATCACAAGGGCCATTCAGTCCAACCCTCTGCAAAGCAGGAACATAAAAGTATCCCTGACAGATGGCCATCCAGCCTCTGTTTAAAGACCTCCAAAGAAAGAGACTCCACCACACTCCCAAGGGAGAGTGTTCCACTGCCGAACATCTCTCACTATCAGGAAGTTCCTCCTAATGTTGAGGCGGAATCTCTTTTCCTGTAGCTTCCATCCATTGTTCCGGGTGCTATTCTCTGGAGCAGCAGAAAACAAGCTAGTTCCCTTCTCAATATGACATTCCTTCAAATATTTAAACAGGGCTATCATATCACCTCTTAACCATCTCTTCTCCAGGCTAAACATACCCAGTTCCCTAAGTCGTTCCTCATCGGGTATGGTTTCCAGACCCTTCACCATTTTAGTCACCCTCCTCTGGACACACTCCAGTTTTTCAACATCCTTTTTGAATTGTGGTGCCCAATGGTGGATTGGAAGGGGGGGGTTCTTACTTTGGTCAGTGGAGCTGGCCTGCTTGTCTCTCCTCCTCAGGCCGGATGATGGTGGATTGGAAGAAGGGGGAGACTTCTTCCTAGTTTGGCCGATGGAGCTGGTCTGCCTCTCTCTCCTCCTTAGGCCAGATGATGTTGGATTGGAAGGATCATATGAGATGCCTAAAACATTTCTGAGCATTTTACAAGATAATGGACAGGATCCAGTAATTTTTTTGCTAGTAGAATCCAGTAAAATAGTGGGTGGGTGGAAGATCCATTCTGCCATTGCAGTCCCTGTGTGTACCCAAAACTGCTCTAGAAGGCTGGAAAATCCTCTGGAGCCAGTCTTTGGGCAGCGCAGATGGCTGCAACAGAGACAGTAGAAGAAAATTCTAGTGTGACTGCTAGAACAACATAGGATTTAGCCCAGTGAAAGAAAAGAGGGTCTATTTCTGCAGACTTGCAATGTATATTTACAATATTAAAAGACAAAAAAGGAGGGAGGAAAGGGAAAGCAAGTATTGGAATAGTATTGCTACTTGGTGATGGATGGAATTGTGTAGCTATCCACCCTGCCATGATCTTCATGGGAGACAGGAGAAATTGAAAATGATAACTATGTTAGATAGTACAGTAGCCCCTTCCAACTCGCAGGGGATCAGTTCCAGACCCCCCCTCCCCTGCAAAAATAGCAACTCACAAATATTCAAGCCCCATTAAAAATAATGGCACGTGTCCGGGGCCATGCGCAAGTGCACGCTGCCATTTATCTCTCCCTGCTTGTCCTTCCCATGAAGAGCGAGACCACGGATTCCAAGTCCGTGATCAGGGAGGGATGACTATATTCAACATTAGCTATCTAAGGACATCAAATGAATATGTCTCCTTTCTTTGATACAGAGCTGAAAACAGATTTGATGCTTTATAGGAAATGAGCCACAAATGTGGTGGCCTTACAGGCTTTTATCCATATTCATTATGAAGATTGTAATCACATTAAATAATTGTTTCATACAAATTAAATATTGGTGATGTGTACAAATTTAAAGGAGCTATTTTTGGGTTAAATACAGCTATTCAGTATGTGAAATTACAGTGATGGTATTAGATGGCTATTTGTGAGGGCATGGAGTGCTCATAAACAAAAATGTGTTGGTCATATGAAATGGAGTAGTTGTGTATATAATTATCTCCAGTGCCATGGACTGTTCTCCCATGCCAAGTACCCATTCTCTGGAGATCTAATGGGTATCGTTTTCCTTACATGTTAAAGAAATAAGGCTTTCCATTTGCTCAGATAATAGTCTGAGCAAAGTATCTCATGTTAAAATGAAAACTCATGCTGGTTGCTATAACCATAGCATACTAAACTGTACTAGTGAGTTCCATTGCACCATTAGGAAATTATTAGTGTAGTGTTTGTGTATCTGTGACAGTATGTTAAAGAATGTGATCTAATAGCACTCCTGTGTATAGACTGAGGCAACTGAAAGCTAAAGAATGCTGGGAAATTTCCTTTAGAAGTCAATCCATCAATTACATAATAACTTTTGCCAAGAATTGGACAAGGTATGGTACTGCTCTGTTAGAATGTATTGCATGGTACCTAGGTGACAAATCAAATCAATTTTATTTATGGTCTTCGACCAAAGTATCTCAAAAATATATTAGTATTAACTAGCAGAAACAAACTTACAAATATTCCAGTACACCTAAGTAAAATCAGCTAAAATGCAAGTGTGCATATAGACAGTAAGCACTCCACACACCAGGATGCAGGGACCTATCTTCTAGCATCCCACTTTCAAAATTTAACAATAAGTCTGGTCCTGGGTGATTTATCTGCGTGTAGCAATGACAGCTACACAGAATCCAGCCATGATCTCAGTTATTTGAGAGTCTACATTAGTGATGGTGAACCTTTTGGAGACCAAATGTTCAAACTGCAACCCAAAACTCACTCATTTATTGCAAAGTGCAGCGTCCCTCTGGCTTTCTAGTAATGAACTCTAGTGAACCCTGTGCTGTGACGATGGTGCGCATGACCACAGAGAGGGCTCTGAGTGCCCCCTCTGGCACGCATGCCATAGGTTCACCACCACTGGTCTACATCCTCAAGCAGTAATGTCAAGACAGCTGGTCTTCCTGAGAATTTTTGTGAAATTGGGTAGATTAAAGAGGAGCGCACACCTTGATAGAATGAGCAGTACAATATAATGTGCACAAGTGATGCAACTGAAGTATCACATCATAAACTAGGTGACAATAAAGAGTTATGAGCATAATCGTTGTTTACATATGTAGTACATAGACCAAATGAAAGCTTTACTAATTGTGGATGGCTTCAGTAATTTCCCAGGATGTAGCTATCTCATCCATGCTATCTTTTATGATGTGTTGCACACTGTGAACAGCATTTCTTTTTTTATTTTTATAATAATAATAATAATAATAATAATAATAGTTTTTATTTATATTTTCCCACCTCCCCCTGCGGATTGAGGCGGGATTACAACAAAATTATAAAACAATGTACAAAAATACAATATATAAAAACCATAACAGTAATAAAAACCAACAATCCATTTAATAAAATACAGTATTATAATACTCCCAGAGTAGTATAATATACATCTAATTAAAAATTTAATCATCATCTTCTTCATCGTTGGGAGGCCAAATCAGATGGTACTATTAGCCTTAGATGACATTATGTCATTTTTATGCAGCCTGTCTCCCAAAAAGGGACCCAACATTGCAGAAAATGTATGTGTAGCCCTTTGTATGCTGTGAAACAACCTTAGAATCATAGAGTTGGAAAGAGACCACAAGGGCCATCCAGTCCAATCTCCTGCCATGCAGGAAC
Organism: Phrynosoma blainvillii; assembly: GCA_026167975.1. Classification (NCBI taxonomy): domain Eukaryota; kingdom Metazoa; phylum Chordata; class Lepidosauria; order Squamata; family Phrynosomatidae; genus Phrynosoma; species Phrynosoma blainvillii. The sequence goes on from JANUYF010000001.1 coordinate 313,567,727, forward strand.
TCACAATCAAAGCACCACCCTTTTTGGGAGGCAGGCTGCATAAAAATAACATAAAAAATAAATGTTGTTCACAGTGTGCGACACATCATAAAAGGCCATCCAGCCTCCGTGGGTAGACAGGCACTGTGCTAAAAGCACTATCTACAATGCCTTCCAAAAGTTTTCTCTCATCTTTTGATTTTCCCATACTTCCAAACAATATTGGTGGTGTGGCACTCAAGTTAAGTGATGCCAAAGTTAAGTGAACAAAGCCAAACAGGAATTTGTTTGTTGCATAATTATTCACCTCCTTTCTTGTGACATGTCTACACAAGCTTTGGTACAATTGCCTCCAGAAATCACATAATTAATTCAGTGGAGTGCAATTCTAGTGTCATATGATCTGTCAAAGGCCCCAGAATTTGTTGTACAACATATTGAAACTAAGAGTATCATAAGGACCAAGAGAAGGCCATTCACCAAAACTCAGTGACTGAGGAAGGCATTAGAGGAGCAACCAAGAGACCATTGGTAACTCAGAAGGACCTGGGAGGGATCAGCAGCTGAGATGGAAGCAAATATTGGCCCTGATGCTTCACCAAGCTGAGCTTTATGGGAGAGTGGCAAGAAGAAAGCCATTGCTGATACAAATGCATATCAAAACCCACTTAAAATTTGCAAAAAGCCATGTTCAAGGCAAAGAAATGGGAAAAGGTTAGCTGGTTTGCTGAAATGAAAATGTTACATGTGGTGCAAAACCAACAGTACTCATTGCCCTGAGATCAGGGTACCCACAGTGAGATATGGTGGAGATACGTCATGTTTTGAGGGGGGGGGTGTTTGAGGATATTTTTTCTCAGCAGTTACTGGAAAACTGATAAAGAATGGATGGAACCAAATACAGGGAAATTCTAGAGAAAAATATGTTTCAGTCAAGACACCTGGGAATGGCCTGGTGGTGGGCAACTTCTGCAGGTCTGGGGAACATTTTTAAGGCTGGGACCCTCTTGGAGAATACCCCCCCCAAAAAAAACCCTACAAATTGGTCAGCTGTCCACTTATGGTTCTCAGAAATGTTTATGTTTCATTAAACCAGGAGTAGGCAACCTTTTTGAGCCGGGGGCCGGGTTGCTGTCCCTCAGACAATTGGGGGGCCGAAGCACCAAAAATAAATAAATTAATTAAAATTAAAATTAAAATTTAAAAAAATTAAAAAATTTAAAAAATGCATGCACACTCTCTCAGCCCCAGAAAAGCCATGGCAAAACCCCTGTGGAGATTTTGCCAAGAAAACCCCAAGAACAAGTAATAACAATAATCAATATCATCATGGCGGGCGGCGGCAGGGGGCAGCGGCAGGACTGGCCTGGGGCCGGTCCAAAGGCTTCGGGGGGGCCGCATCCGGGCCTTAGGTTGCCTACCCTTGCATTAAACAGTAGAGGGAGGCCTTTGAACCTACAGTCGGCCGTCCACATTTGTGGCTTTGACTTTTGTGAATTTGATTTTTCATGAATTTGACTAATATATTCTCTCTAGAAATATCTAGGTCTTCCAGAGCGACTCTGCTGGAGATTGACCTTAGAGTCATGTTGGAGGACTTAGAGATTCCTAGTCTGATACACACATAGCAGAAAACTCACCACACAGAGCGGTTCCTCTGACTTCAGAATAAACAGTAATTTATTGAAGCGCCTTGAGAAGATGTTTAGTTTTGTACAAATAAAATTGCAAATATATCAAATACTAGAAAGAGAGATGCAGATTCCTATACACTATGATAGTTAAGCATATGTATCTCAGTTGTTGCTATAGGAAGAAATCTGAAAATAGAAATTGCATTTTTTTCTAATTACAAAAAAAGTACTTTGCAGTTTCCCCCAATGTGGTACACTCCAAATATCTTGGGATGTAATTCCCATCATCCTCAAGCAGTGGCAGGGATCATAAATGTGTTACCCAGAACATCTAAAAGACACAAACACATGATGAAAGCTTTGTATCTTATTTAGAAAGAAATAGGCTCCTCATGGACTGAAGCTACTATCTAATTCCTAAAGAAGGTAAAGATAGAACGGAGATAAAAATTATCGTCCCATTTCCCTGTTAAATGTGGACTACAAAATATTTGCGATGATTTTGGCTAACAGATTAAAAAAGCTACTAAATGAGTGGATTGGGCCTGACCAGAATGGGTTTTTACCTGGGCGAGGCATTAAAGATAATGTGAGACATCAGCTTAATATAATTGAACATCAAGAAAAGGATATTAACCGTAAGTTGGTGATGATTTTCATCGACTTCGAGAAAGCGTTTGACAGTGTGAGCTGGGAATTTTTGCTGAAATGTTTACATAAGATCAACGTAGGAGATAGGTTTACGCATTGGATTAAGCTTATTTACAATAAACAGACAGCTAAGGTAATAGTAAATGAAGGGAAAACAAGATCTTTCCAAGTGGAAAAAGGGACGAGGCAAGGTTGTCCTCTTTCGCCTCTTTTGTTCCTGATGATTTTGGAGATACTTACTAATAATATTAGAAGAAATACAGTCATAGAAGGTCTCAAAATAAAGGGCAGACATCATAAATTACGAGCATACGCAGATGATCTAGTGTTAACATTAACAAACCCAAGCTGTCTTGATGAGGCCTTAGCTGAGTTGGAAAATTTTACCTTAGCGGCAGGTTTGAAGATCAACAAAGAGAAAACAGCAATTCTGACCATGAACTTAACAGAAGCAGAGAGGAGAGAAGTTCAGGAGAAATCAGGCTTTCAAATTAAAAAGGAAGTAAAATACTTAGGTCTAAATATCACAACCAAGAACGTAGATCTGTTTAAAAATAATTATGAGAGGAAGTGGCAGGAGATTAAGAAGGATCTAGAGAAATGGAAAAATTTGAAAATCTCTTGGTTAGGGAAAATATCTGTGATAAAAATGAACGTTCTCTCAAAAATGCTTTTTCTGATTCAGAATTTACCCATCATTGTAAATGATGAACCATTTAAAATGTGGCACCATGACTTTTCCAAATTTCTCTGGGGTGGGAAGAAGCCTAGGGTGCGACTAAAGGTTCTTCAAGATAAAGCGGAAAGAGGGGGTCTATCTATACCTAATTTGAAGTTATATTTTGAAGCATCCTGTTTAATTTAGTTGGTGGATTGGTTTAAGTTAAGGAATACAGGACTATTAGATGTAGAAGGTGCAGGTTTAAGGTATGGTTTTCATGCCTGCTTATTTTATGATAAAGTCAAGGTTAATAAGGAATTTGTAAATCATTTTGTACGTAAAGCGCTGCTTCGAGTCTGGGTGAAGTCTAAAGATATATTTTGTAGGAATATCCCATTGTGGGCTTCAACTAATGATGCTTTTTTTAGGCATGAAAAATTAGATAAGAACAGATGGGCAACCTATGGGGATATTATTGGGAAAAACTATGAGACAGACGGGTTCAGACTTAAAACTAGAGAGGAACTAAATCTAGAAGGTTATGAATGTAGTTGGTTTCTATATAGCCAGCTTAGGGAAAGGTTTATGAGGGATAGTAGAGAGGCTTTGGAGAGGCAGCAAAAGAGTTGGAGAACATTATGAAAGATAAGAAGCGGGAAAAGATTTCATTGTTTTATGATCTGTTGTTAAGATTAGACCAGGAGGATGAAACTGTAAAACAGAATATGATAAGATGGGCCATTGACCTTAAGAAGAATATACCACTCCAGCAATGGGAAACAGCATGGTCGATAGGCATAAAGTATTCCCTTAGTTATGATCTGGTATTTAACACCAGTAAAGCTTGCGAAGATGCACAAGGGTATGAGTAGCAGGTGTTGGAAATGTCACAAAGAAGATGGTACCTTTATGCATTTATGGTGTCATTGTAAATTTGCTAAAAAGTTCTGGAGTAAGGTACATAAAATAGTCAACCAGGTTATTAATGTCAGAATGGATTTTGACCCAAAGTTCTACTTGCTAAGTATGTTGGATGAACGCAAGTTAGAAAAAGAGCATGGGAAGCTACTATATTATTTAACAACAACTGCAAGAATAGTGTATGCTTCTAAGTGGGAAACGGATAGCACCCCAGAGACTAGGGACTGGCTTCATAAGTTGACAGATAGTGTGGTAGCCGATAAACTTACCCTGTTTTTAAGGGGGAAATCTAGGGAGGAGCTAGAAAAGACCTGGGGCCCTCTGGAAAAATTCTTGCGAGAAAACGAGTATAAGGATTTATTAATAAAAATACAGGAATGAACCATAATTAACAGCTTTCTAACTATTTAATGTTAATAATGTTAATAATATACCTCTCGGGAAAAATAAGGACCGAAGTAATGAAAGTTTGAGTTTGAAATATTTGTTGATACTGTGATAGCTTTGTGGTTGAGTTTGAAGCTTGACATGTAAATATTCAGTCTGAACTCTGGAAGTCATTTAGTATATTTCTTTTGTTGGTACTTGTAGGGTGGAAGGACGGATGTTAGAGAGTCTCTTTCTTTGTTTTGTTTTGTTTGTTTGTCTTGCTATTAGTGTGTTTAGTTTTCTATGTTGTGATACATGTTGTATTTTGTATTTTGTATTTGTGCTGTTTGTACTTTTTATATATAATAAAGTTAATTAAAAAAAAAGAAAGAAATAGGCTCATACAGATGCAGTGTTAATGACTAACAGTATGCATTAGAAGAGTGTTAACATCTTAATGACTCCATCAATAGCATGTTACTATTCTCTAAACACTGTAGATTTTATTATGAAAAAAATGGTCATTTTGAGAGTACACTCATCCCTCCACATTTGTGGCTTTGACTTTTGTGGATTTGATTATTCACAGATTTTATTAATACGTTCTCTCTAGGAATATCTAGATCCTTCACTGCAACTCTGTGGTCAACTTTAACGAAAAGTTGCACTGAAGGACCTAGAGATTCGTAGAGAGAACACTCCACTAGGCATTTGTAGCTCCTCCAGCTCAATTCTGTGGTCAGTATCTGGCAGAGGTTGACCACAGAATTGCACTGGAGGACCTAGAGATTCCTAGAGAGATGTTCTCTCAGGTAAAAAACATGGTGTTTTTGTTATTTGTGATTTCCCCACATTCACGGGGGTCCTGTGCCCCTAACCCCAGTGCATGTGGAGGGAATGAGTCTACTGTAAAACTTTATCATTCTACTGATTACAAAAGAGTACATATTACTGCCTTTTCACCAAATTTACTTTTTCCATTAGACTTTTTTTAAAAAGTAGTGGAGGTGAGTGGAGATATAAAGAAAAATGTCCCTCCTCAAATGTATCTGTGTGTCCCTTCTCAGCCTTGAAATATCTACAAGTGGGAGGGGAGAGGAGGAAGGAAAGGAAATACAGTTGCCCCCCCCCCCCCCCCAATTCACAGGGGATCCCTTCTGGACCTCCTTGTGAAAATGGCGACTCGCACATATTTGAGTTCCATAGAAAATAATGGTGCTTCTGTTAGTGGCTGCTTGTCCCTCCGCAAAGAGCAAGAACACGGATTCCAAGTCCACGAAAAGGGAGGAACAACTGTATTTGGTCTGTTCAGTCCATTTAGGATCTGTACAGATATGGAGAAAACAAGTTTTTTAAAAAAAATTGTAAGGTGCATTGGGACCATTTTTTAAAAAATTCCTTGGGGGAGAGAAGTACAGTTGTCCTTCCCTTTTCACGGACTTGGAATCCGCAATCTTGCTCTTCATAGGAGGGACAAGAGGTCATTAACAGAATGGCAGCATGCACACGTGCCTCGGGCGTGGACACCATTATTTTCTATGGAACTCAAATATGTGCAAGTCACCATTTCCGTGAGGGGGTCCGGAATGGATGCCTTGCAAATTTGGGTGGGGGGGCAACTGTAATACTCAGTTATCCAATATTAGACATCATGTCCAGGAAAGAGCCATTCCAATATCTGGAATCTTTTTTTCAAGCACCATGTAAGCTGACAGTTATGATCCACAGTCCTGAACTTACTGCATAGTCCCGACTTCTGGTATTACATAGGTGACAGAGTCATCATTATTCTTTTATCAGCCTTCCACAATCTCCTTTAATAAACTTTATATTTTCCCTGTAAGGAAGATATGCCAACCTCTTGAACAAATGAATTTATCTCTCTTGTCTGTGATACTGTTTTTGAGACTGAGTGAGCAGAATTGTGTACAGTTCTCTAAATCTTTTTTACGTAATAGCATAATGAACTTACTAGGGATGCCTTACTAAAATAGCAGTCCTGGTAAACTCATACCTTTTACTGGAACTTCTGATAATGGTTCGTGCCTGGTTTTATATTACGAAGGTTATTCTGTGTAATTTAAAAGATTAAATACAGACCAGTAATTCTTCAGTAAAATTCAAAATCTTACTTGCCCTGTATATTTTTCCTAGTTCTTGCAGCGTTAGCATGTAGATAGCATTACACTGATTTTTTAATATCCATATTATAATTGGTACCAAGTTAATTAAATTTGAGACAGACAATTGAAGATTTAGAGCACTAGCTTTGCTGCTACAATAACTAGAATATGTTAATATGTTACTGTGACTTCATCTTAGCAGAAAGATTAAGTTTGCTGGCAAGTTGCCTCACATTAGATAAATTAAAGTTCTGCTGCTTACCTAGTAGCATAACAAGTAATATGTGACAAAAAGCATAGCAGCAGCAGCTCATAACATCAGCGTAATTCCGCTCATAAATCCAATGTACAAAAACTACCACTAGTCATAATCTGTCTGAATGTCTAGAGTCCCTACCTCATGGATAAAGAGGCTTGGCTGCAGGATCAGTCATAGCAACAAAGCAAGTTTAGAAGGAATTTTTGAGATTTTACACACTAGTTGTAACAGGCTTTCTTTGTGGAATTACAGAACAACCCACTGCCCAGGAACGTTAGGTTAGTGCACCAACTGCACTCATTATGTGAGATGTAAGATCTGGCCATAGTGACTTTAGTTAACATCTGATTGAATTACTGTAACATGCTTTAATAGGGCTGTCTTTGAAATACAGTGTATTGGAAACTTAAACTGATCCAGAATGCTGCTGCAACATTGTTAGCTGAGACCAGTAGAGGAGAATGTGACATTTGTAACAACAACTTCTCACACTGGTAGTCTGTTACCAAAAGCACTTCAAATTGTTGATTATGGGCCTGAACAGACTGCCAGAAATAATCCAGCTTGAAACCACTTTAACTGCCTTGGCTCAGTGCTGGGGAATCATGGGAACTGTATTTATTGTGACACCAAACCTCTCTGAAAGAGAAGGCTCAATGTCTCAAAAAACTACAATTCCCATGATTCCCTAGCATTAAGCCAGGGCAGTTAAAGTAGTCTCAAGATGGATTATTTCTGGCAGTCTGTTCAGGCCCTATGTCCCACAAACTCTTCATTATTTAGGAACAGGCTGTTTGAAAGATTGCATTCTTGAGCCTGTCTGGATCTCAAGCTCTTGAAAGAAAGGAATGTCATAATCATTAAAAGTCAACATGGGTTTTTCAAAAACAAGTCATGCCAGATGAATCTTATCTCTCTTTTTTTTAATAGAGTTACAAACTTGATAGATGACAGGAATGCTGTGGATGTAGCATAACTTGATTTCATTAAGGCATTTGACAAGGTCCCCCATGATATTCTTGCAAACAAGCTAGTAAAACGTGGGCTAGACAATGCTACTGTTAGAAGAATTTATAATTGATTGACTGGCCAACCCCAAAGGTTTCTCTTCATGTTGTAGAGAAGTGACTAGTGGTGTGCCATAGGATTCTGTCCTGGGCCCAGTGCTAGTCAACATCTTTATCAGTGATTTGGGTGATGGAATAGGGGGCATGCTTATCAAATTTACAGACAACACTAAATTAGGATGATAGCTAATATCTCAGAGGATAGGGTCAGAATCAAAAGTGATCTTAACAGATTAGAGAGCTAGGATAACAAAATGAATTTCAGCAGGGAGAAATGCAAGGTACTACACTTAGGCAGAAAAAAATACACAGACATAAGAAGGGTGATAACAGTACATGCAAAAGGGATCTAGGAGTCTTAGTAGACCATAAGTTGAACATGAGTCAACAGTCTGATGCAGCTGTTAAAAAAAAGCCACCATGAACCTAGGCTGCGTCAATAGAAGTGTAGTATCTAGTAGTAGTAATGGAAGTAATAGTGCCTCTTTATTCTGATTTGGTCAGACCCCATATTGAATACTATGTCCAGTTCTTGGCATCACAGTTCAAAAAGGACATTGACAAGCTGGAACATGTCCAGAGGAGGACTACCAAAATGGTGAAAGGTCTGGAAATCATGCCCTGTGAGGAGTGGCTTAGGGAGCTGGATATGATTAGGCTGGAGAAGGAAGTTAAGAGATGACATTATAGCCATGTTTAAGTATTTGAAAAGTTGTAATATTGAAGATGGAACAAACTTGTCTTCTGCTGCTCCAAAGACTAGGAGATGGAGCAATGGATTCAAACTACAGGAAAAGAGTTTCCATCTAAACATTAGGAAGATCTTCCTGATGGTGAGAACTGTTTGACAGTGGAATATGCTGCCTTAGAGAGTGATGGACTCTCTTTCTTTGGAGGCTTATGAACAGGCTGGATGGTCATCTGTCAGAAGTGTTTTGATTATGAATTCCTGCATGGCAGGGGGGTTAGACTGGATGGCTCTTGTGATCTCTTCCAATTCTCTGAGTGTGATTCTGGAGATCAGGGTGTGATTTCCTCCTTGAGCATAAAAACCCACTGGCTGACCTTGGGCAAGTCACACTCTCTCAGCCTCTGGATGGCAATTGCAAACCCCCTCTGAAGAAACCTGCCAAGAAAACCATATGATAGTTTCACCTTACAGTTGCCTTAAGTTAAAAATGACTTGGAGGTACCCTGCAACAAACAATATGATTCTAAGAAGCACTTTGCTGCTATTAGAAGAACATTTGATGTGCGTCTTGGAGGGGCTTCTTGGTGGCTGTCCCATGGTTGTAGAACTCTACCTAAATATGCCAGCTACCTCCATCTCTGTTCTTCTGTTGGAAGGCAGAGACATCTTTTTTTGATAGACTTTTGATATTAAAGCTGATTTGCTATTGAAGTAGGTTTTAATCTGCTCATGCTGTTATTTCTTTCTTATTGGTGTTTTATTTGTTATTCACATTTTAATGTTTCACAGAAAATGTGTTTGTTTTATCTGTACAGTCGTCCCTCCACATTTGCGGGAGTTAGGGCACAATTTGCAGTGGCTCAAGTGGTTAAGATGCTGATTCTGTTGATTGCAAGGTCAGCAGGTTGACAGTTCGAGGCCCAGGTGCTGCATGATGGAGTGAGCTCCTGTCACTACTCCCAGCTTCTGCCAACCTAGCAGTTTGAAAGTACGCAAATGCAAGTAGATAAGTAGGTACCACTTCGGTGGGAAGGTGAACAGCGTTCTGTGCAATCATGCTGGCCACATGATCAGCAGAGCAAGCCTCAGGCAACACTGGCTCTTTGGCTTAGTAATGGACATGAGCACCACCCCCTTGTCAACAGGGAATACCTTTACCTTTTTAGGGTTGCAAGACCCCTGTGAATGTGGAAAAACTGCAAATAACTCCCCCTCCCCAGAAACCAGTTAAAGGGATCAGTGAGCAGGGCAAGAGGAGCAGGAGTACACACTCCTCTTTCTCTGCCCTCCCGTCCCTTCAACTGGCTCCCTGCCCCTTCCCAGGATGGAGAGCTGCCTGTTTCACCATGCAGCTCTCCAGCCTGGAAAAGGATGGAGGATCGATTCCCCAAGCCCCTTCCCAGGACTGAGAGCTGCCAGGTGAAACAGGCAGCTGTCCATCCTGGAAAAGGGTGGAGAATTGATTCCCCAAATCCCTTTCCTTTTAATTTTATTTATAAGTTTTATGATCCATAATACATGTATAATAAAACTTTACAAAATATCATTATTTGATCACATTCTCAAACCCCTTTCCCCCTGGAAAATTAATTCCCCAAGCCCCTTCCCAGGACTGAGAGCTGCCAGGTGAAACAGGCAGTCATCTGTCCTGGAAAGGAGTAGAGGATCGACCCTTCCCCTGCCCCTTTCCAGGACGCCACCTGTGAAAACAGGCAGCTGTCCATCCTGGAAAGGAGTGGAGGATTGATCCCACCACAAGCCGCTTTCCAGAACGGAGGCCTGCCTGGGGAAACCGGCAGCTGTCCATCCTGGAAAGGGGCAGGGTTGGCGTGCACACCCTTCCCGGCTTCTCCCTTCTCGGTTTTTCCTCTCCCCAGGAGAAAAGCCTGAGAGGGAGGAGGAGTGTGCACACAGTGTCCTTGACCTCACGAATGATCAAAACAGCAAGTGTCAAAGCCGCGAATGTTGAGGGATGACTGTGTTTTCTTATTAGATGCCTTGACCATTAATTTTAGAAAGGTAGGATATAAATTTAATGGCATACATGAAATATTTCTACAGTGTATAAGTCAGAAAAACATACTTGTTTTTGTCAGTCTAAAATGTATTTCATAGTACATAAAGTACCTGTCAGTGAAAGATGTAACCATAAAGGAAGAATATAGTTCACTTTGCAGTACAAGATAAAACTACTACCCTATCTGTAATAATTTGAATTCTGTTGCTGAGTTCCTTGTTTAGAATGAACATTTCATAGAAGAGCCACTTAACTGTAGGTCAGTTAAAGTTTTCTGACCTACATTTGTAAGAGCTGATCAAAAATGAATAATTATCATGCAAGATCAAAGTCCTGAGCTCCAAACTCTACTCAAAGCTGTTGGCAGTGGGGGTAGTGGATTTAATGACATGTTCTTCTTAACACTGCATCATATGTATAAACATCTCTAACCTCTCAGGGCTGCTTCTGGTTTTCATCATTTACTCATGCACTCTTAAGTACATCTCCCACAAAGACTTGTTAAAATATAATATGTGCCTACACTTCAGATATTTCCCAACATGCAGATCTCTATTTGAGATTCACATGTAGCATTTTCACAGTTCTCTAGACAGAGGTATAGGTGTTGGGAACACACTAGTTTTGAACAAATGATGCAGGGTGTAACATTAAGGGTGAGAAATGTGAAATTAATTTTGGGCCAGTTAATTCATGTATGTATCTTGCTTGATTTCTCATCTTTTGACTCACTGCAATAAAATTACTTCCACTGAGATATTGTCATTATGTTGAAAACAAAATTTCTGTCTGATTACAAATTATGCTGGCATATTTCCATATGTCAGTCACTTTAGCGAGGTTCTAGTCATCAGGTGATAAGCATGCATGTGTGAACTGGCTTTTTCATTTTCTTTTTCTGAGCCATCCATGATTTCTTCATCATTCTGAGTGAGAGAATGAATTCTCAAACTGAAATGGGGTTCTTTGCCTTACATGTGTATATGTTCCTTCAAGTTGCCTCTTGGTTTTTCTTAGGCGAGGAATACTCAGAGGTGGTTTTGCCAGTTTCTTCCTCTGAAATAGAGTCTACAGCTCTTGGTATTCATTGGCAGTCTCCCATCCAAATACTAACCAGAGTTGACCCTGCTTAACTCCCAAGATCAGACAAAATCTGGTGCCTTTAGGGTATTTATGACTGCCTAACATATACTAGGGTGGTGTAGTAGTTTGAGTGGTATAATGGTGGAGCCAGCATGGTGTACCTGCTTCATTGTCAGAGTAGAGCACTTGGAGACCAGGTTTTGAATCCCTGCTTGGCCATGGAAATCTACTTGGTGACCTTGGGCAAGTCACATTCTCTCAGTCTCAGAGGAACCCAAATACAAAGGCAAACCTCTGAACAAATCTAACCAAGAAAACCCTGCGATAGATTCGCCTTAGGGTCACCATAAGATGGAAACTGTTTGAAGGCACACAACAAGAACACATACTACCTGGTGGTGGTGGTTGTTTTGTTGTTTTCTTTTTCTTTCTTTTTTTATTTTGTTTTTTGTTTTTTGCCTGTCAAACAAGCTGTTCTTCATAGTAGGACTAGACAGTGGGACCATAAGAAAAGAACAGTGGCATGGCACTTCTTGGCATAGCATTAATTTTTTGAAAATTCTAGCAATGTTTAGGAGGTTTTTACATCCATATCCACAGGAAGATAATTCATGCCATTCATATGTCTGCTGTGAACAATTTGCCCAACAGGTAACATGACTTGGATCTGCTCTGACAGAATCAGAGGATGTAAATTTGCCCCTTCATATCTTTTGTCAGTTGGTACAGCTTGGGGCTGTGGTCAGAATTCTTAATAAATTCAAACAAAAATCCATCATTGATACCTTTATTAGCCAACCAAAATGCACAGTATACTTGTTGTAAGCTGTCGAAGCTCCATGGGCTTCTTCATCAGGCAAGATGTTACAAACCAAACAGGAGAAAAACAATTTGAGATGTTAGTCAGATGCCTACATGTTGTTTCAGTCCTTAGTTAAGATGGTATATGGTGGGGAGGATATCTTTTGCAGGCAGGCTCCTCCTCCTCCTGACCCTGTGGCTATAGGGAGATTTGCAAAGTCCAGGAAATTTAAAATCCATTTGCATTTCAACAGGAACGCATCTGACTAACAGCTCCAGTTGTTTTTCTCCTGTTTGGTTTGTAACATCTTGCCTGATGAAGAAGCCCATGGAGTTTCAAAAGCTTGCAAAAAGTATATTGTGCATTTTGCTTGGCCATTAACAGTATCACTGATGGATTTTTGTTTGATTATGCTAAATGGCCAACACAGCTATCCCTGAAAGAATTCTTAATAGTGAGGGCTGCCACATTTGTGTGACAATCATGTACTTCCTAGTTCATTAAAAATGCCAGGGTAAGGAAATTGGCCATTGCTCTGTGGAGTCCCCTAGGATTTTGTTTTCTCCCTGTCTGTTGGGAGAGGTTATCAGGAGTTTTGGGATGTGATGATACCAGTATACTGATGACACCCAACTCCATTTTTCCTTCCCACCTAAATCCAGTGCTTTGATTCCAAATGAGCATCTGTTGGCAGCAATGAACTGAATGAGGGTGAACAAAATTAAGTATAGTTCGGACAACACAGTGGTGCTCCTCTTCAGTCAGAAGATAGATTAGAGAATAGGGATTCATCTGTGCTGGGTGGGATTACTCTGTTGCTGAAGACACAGGTTTGTTAGTTTGAGTGTGTTCTTGGACAAAGGCTTGGATGCTTAGGCCTTTGCACAAGAGCCAGGAGTTCACAATTGAAGTTAGTGTGCCAGTTACATGCATTCCTAGAGATGCCTGAGCTGGCCGTAGCAACATATGCCTTAGTTGTGTTCTTATTGGACTACTGTAATTGTTCTGTGTGAGTCTGCTTTTGAGAAGTGTGCAGAAAACTTTAGCTGGCCCAAAGAGCTGCAGCCAGAATGTTGACCAGGACTGGTTACAGTGAAAACACAACTCCCTTGTTAAAACAGCTCAGCTGAGGCCTACTTCTGGACACAGTTCAGATACTTATTATGATTTACAAAGGTATCTTCTAGCACCTTTGAGACTGAGAGAATGAAAGAAGTTGGTAGCATAAGCTTTCATAGACTTAACTGTACTTCCTGAGATTCTTGGAGTGAAGTGCCTAAGAACAATAGCAATAGCAAGTACATTTTTGTACCACTTATCAGTGTACTTAAGCACTCCCTTAGTGATTTACAATGTGTAAGCCAGTTGCCCCCAACAAGATGGGTACTCATTTTAGGGACCTCGGAAGGATGCAGAGCTGAGTCGACCCTGAGCCCCTGGCTGCTATTGAACTCACAACCTTGTGGCTTGTGAGTGAGTGGCTGCAGTACCAGCATTTAACCACTGCACCACCAGGGCTCTTTATAAGTTTTATAAGAACAGACCTTTATAAGGTTTTATTCCTGTAAAGACAAGCATAGCTTATCTGGTGACCTGTCTTTGAAAAATTGCTTTTTTTCCCATTAGAGTGAGCTGATTCTTCCTGTACTTCATTACAGCACTCTGTATGCAGTGATATGAATATTATTAATATTGAATGGATACTAATACAGTACACTTGTGTGAGGAGGTTTCAGAGCTGCAGTTAACATTTTTCATTTTATTATCCCTAGAAACTATAAATAACATGTCTAATATCAAGTTACAAATTCAGTTTTTCTGTATATGCCAAAACAAAAACAAAACTTAAGCTGTGATTAATTTTTGTTTCACTTTCAATGAACATGCAGAGAAACATGGGTATTTTTCCTTTTTCAAATTCGTAATGTTCCTGAAAATCCATATTGCTGTAAGAACACATATGTTCCCCTGAGTGCTTATTCTAAGGTTTTGGTTTGTTTTATGTCTTTGGACTACCTTCCAAATGGGTTTACTTACAAAGTTAGCCAACAGGTCCTTGGTTCTAGGAGGGCAAACCACAAATTACTGTTAAGACTGATTGAAATCAGGAAAATAGGACAAGAGGATGATATGAAACTTTCCCAGTGCCATTGCTTGGATTTCATTTAGAGACCCACTAACTGGTTGCTAAACTATGAAAAATAAAAAATAGAAACCTTTTGGAAGAATTGTATGGTTGAAAATTGGCTAACTTTATTTATAACCTGGGCAGATCTTCAAAATAGGGGTGGGCAAAGTGTGGCTGTAGGCCAACTTTTTGGCCCCCAGTATCCCCATTTTTCTTAAACTCAGAAAGGCCCCTCTAGGGAATGTGAGGAGCAATTTTATTATTTGGGGTGCATATCTGAGCTGTTTCTCAGAACTGGAATTGCCCCCATTCCTCCTAGAGAGACCTTTTTGAATAAGCAAGAAGTGTCAAGTTGCGGATTGTGTGGATTTCTGAGGTTTTTGCTGGGCATGCGTGACTGCCAGACTTCTAGAAGTTGCCCACCTTATGCTAAAATAAAATAATTTTGTTGTTGTTGTTAACTGCCCTTGAGTCAATCTTGACTCATGGCAACCCTATGGATGAGACATCTCCAAGACCCTTTGTCCTCCACTGCTGTGCTTAATTCTTGCAACCCCTTAATACCTGTGACCTCCTTAATAGAGTCCATCCATCTGGCATGTGGCCTTCCTCTCTTCCTACATCCCTCTACATTTCCCAGCATTATTGTTTTTTCCAAAGAGTCCTCTCTTCTCATGATGGGTCCAAAGTATGACAGCCTCAGTTTGGTCACCTTGGCTTCCAGGGCAGTTTCTGGCTTGATCTGCTCTAGGACCCATTTCTTTGTCCTTTTGGCTGACCACGGGTTCCTCAGCACTCTTCTCCAGCACCACCTCTCAAATGAATTGATTTTCTTCCTATCATCTTATCTCCAGTTCTCACATCCATACATGGTGATAGGGAATATAATGGCTTGTATGATTCTAACTTTTGTGCTGAGTTGTATATCTTTGCATCTTAAAATCTTTTCTAGTTCTTTCATAGCCACCCTCTCCATTCTTAATCTTTTTCTGATTTCCTGACTGCAGTCCCCATTTCTATCAATGTTTGATCCCAGGTATTCTTTTACTATTTCTATTTCTTCATTGTCTAGGTTGGACTTGTGAAGGTCCTCGATGGTCATTATTTTTGTTTTCTTTATGTTCAGCATTAAGCCTGCCTTTGTACTTTCTTCTTTGATCTTCCTTAGCAGGTGTTCCAGGTCTGTGAGGTTTTCTGCTAGTACTATAGTGTCATCTGCATATCTCAGATTGTTGATATTCCTTCCTCCTATTTTCACTCCTCCTCCTCTTAATAATAATAATAATAAGTTTTATTTATAACCCGCCCCTCTGCTCGGCAATCGGGGCGGCGTACATCAATTTAAAAATACAATAGGTAAAACAATTCCTGCCCCCCCACCTCCCACCCACCCACCCACCCCTTAAAACAAAATTAAACCATTAACAAGTTAAAAATAAAGCCGAGATAAAATACAAACAATTAAATCTATCCAGCCAGATAGCTAGTTGGATAGTGATGTTTGAGGATCACCTGCTAAAAAGATTCCAACTGACAACAGTTTCAGCATTAAGTCTTCACCGAGCCGGGCAGTTATTCCAGGAAGGCCTGCCGAAAGAGATCCGTCTTTACTGCCTTTTTAAAGGCAGTAAGAGTAGTAATAAGACGGATCTCGTCCGGCAGGCCATTCCAAAGCCTGGGAGCGGTCGCGGAGAAGGCCCTCTGGGAGGTCTGTGAGAGCCTGGTCTTTATCGGCTGCAACAGGTTCCTCCCAGAGGACCGCAGGGCGCGGGGGGGATTGTACGGGCAGAGGCGGTCCCTAAGATAAGATGGACCCAAGCCATGTAGGGCTTTAAAGGTTAAAACCAACACCTTGTACTGCGCCCGGAAACTAATTGGCAGCCAGTGGAGGGATTTTAGCACAGGTGTTATATGCTCCCTCCTCGATGTTCCAGTAATCAACCTGGCTGCCATATTTTGGACTAATTGCAGTTTCCGAGTTAAGCACAAGGGTAGCCCCATGTAGAGTGCGTTACAGAAATCTAGACGTGAGGTTACCAGAGCATGTACCACGGTTTCCAGGTCCCTTCTATCCAGATAAGGGCGCAGTTGGCGTATCAGCCGAAGCTGATAGCAGGCGCTCCTGACCACCGCATTCACCTGACTAGTCATGTGAAGCGATGAATCTAGGAGCACCCCCAGACTGCGAACACAGTCCTTGGAGGAGAGTGTGACTCCATCCAGGACTGGAGACTGTATTCCCAAATCAGGTTTCGGGCCCGTCACTGTCAGTACCTCTGTTTTGTCTGGATTCAGTTTCAGTCTATTTTTCCTCATCCAATCCATTACCGCTCTGAGACAGGCGTTAAGAGGAGAGACGCCATCTGAAGTCTGAGCTGATGATCTGGTCATGGAGAGATATATCTGGGTGTCATCAGCGTACTGATGGCACCGAGCTCCATGCCTCCGAATGATCTCCCCCAGCGGCTTCATATAGATATTAAACAGCATCGGGGACAGGATGGCACCCTGAGGGACGCCACAATTAAGCTCAATTTTGGATGAGCAACTGTCCCCGAGCCTCACCCTCTGGGATCTGCCCGAGAGGAAGGAACGGAACCACTGCAATGCAGTGCCTCCAATTCCCAACTCTCTCAGGCGATCCAAGAGGATGGCATGATCAATAGTATCAAAGGCCGCTGAGAGATCCAAGAGCACTAACAGGGTCACACTACCCCTGTCAATACTCAAGCGGAGGTCATCAGTCAGAGCAACCATGGCAGTCTCCACTCCATAACCTGTCCTGAAGCCGGTTTGAAATGGATCAAGATAATCAGTATCATCCAAGATCTCTTGGAGTTGGGAAACAACAGCCCTCTCGATCACTTTGCTTAAAAAAGGAAGCAAAGAGACTGGTCTGTAATTATTTCTATCCAGGGGGTCCAGGGAAGGCTTCTTCAGGAGTGGCTTAACGGCCGCTTCCTTCAGACAAGATGGTACCATACCTTCCCTGAAGGATGCATTGATTGTATCCCGAAGGAAAACTCTCAACGCGTCCCCCCCCTGGACGACCAGCCAAGATGGACAGGGATCGAGAGGGCAAGTCGTCTTCCTTATCTTACCAAGAAGCTTGTCCACGTCATCAGTACTCACAGACTGAAAATGATCCAGTAAATTTCCATCAACAGAGTTGCTGGACACCTCGTCTACTGTTTCTGACAAAACAATGGCATCCAAGTCGGCTCTTATCCGAGAGATTTTATCTGCAAAGTAGGTATTAAATGCGTCACAGCAGGCTATCGTAGGGTTAAGCAGGGGACCTGATGCTGGAGGAACCTTTGTCAACTCCCCCACCACCCTAAACAGCTCTGTCGGACGGGACTCTGCAGACGCAATGCGTGCAGAACAGAAGGATTTCCGCGCTGCACGCAAAGCCTCCCTGTAGGAGTCAAGATGCTCCCTAAGGCGAGTTCTGTCGGATGGGAGACGAGACTTCTGCCATTCGCACTCTAGTCGTTGTCCAGCTCGCTTCATCCTCCTAAGCTCCTCGGTATACCAGGGCTTACGATTCGAAGCGGGCTGGAAAGGACGCTTGGGAGCGATTGTGTCAATAGCCCTGGTCAGATCGATGTTCCAAGTATTCACCAGGGCTTCGACAGAATCACCGGCGTTACCAACCATTAAACCCTCCAAGGCCTTCTGGAAACCAATTGGTTCCATGTGCCTTCGAGGGCGGACCATTCTCAAGGGTCCACCACCCCCGGGGGGGACTATAGTGGCCTTTAGCTCAATCTTGACCAGAAAGTGATCCGTCCATGACAATGCGGAGGCTGTTGTGACCTCCGCCCACGGATACTCCTGATCAGTACTAAAGACCCCATCGAGTGTATGGCCAGCACAATGTGTGGGCCCGTCCACCAATTGGGATAGGCCCATGCTTGTCATGGTTTCCATGAACTCCCGAGCTGCGCCTGTTAGACTGGACAAGCCGGTCTCAAGAGGAATGTTGAAGTCACCCAGAACCAAAAGTCTGGGCGACTCCAGCAATAGCTCTGAGACCAGCGAGGTCAGCTCGGTTAGGAAGTCTGTTAAGCAACGGGGTGGTCGGTATACCAACAGAATCCCCAAACTATCCCTGGTGTTCAGGCTAAGGTACATACACTCGATGTGGGATGTTTTCCTGACAGGCTTCCTGGTCAAGGATAAGGTGTTTCTGTGAACCAAGGCCACTCCGCCTCCCCGCCCACTTTCCCTCACCTGCTCATTAACTACATACCCAGCTGGGAGAGCTTGAGCCCAGGTCGCAGAGCTTGCATCTCCCAGCCAGGTCTCGGTAAAACATGCCAGGTCGGCCGCCTCATCCACTATGAGGTCATGAATTATATGGGTCTTGTTTTTAACCGACCTGGCATTGCACAAGAGCAGGGTAAGGGTCTGTGGAACGGTTGGTACGCTCTCCAAGTTATCCCGGGAAACAGAATGAACTGAAGAAGGGACAGGTATTAGGCATCTGTCCCTTCTTCTTTTGCAACATTTGTTCACTCTGTTACCGCCATATCTGCCCTGCCCCCGCACAACCTTAATACCCGCTCCCAGATTATGCCCGGCTCCAAGGCATGGTGTCAGAGATTGGTGATCCAGCTAATAAAAGGAGGGGTCGAGAGAGATTGGTCCCAAGAACTTATTCCAGTTCTGCCTCCTCCACGGCCCCAAAATGCTGTCGGTGCTGCTACATGTGTGCTGGGGGAGAGATGGAAGGCTCCTCCCTGGCGACGCAGCTGCGGCCGGATCAAGGGCTGTGCAGGTGGAGACAATGAAGCACAGACCTCTCCAGTCCAAGGACGGTCCCTCCACCGCTGTGCTGCCCAGGGACAAGGTGGTATCTGAGGGTTTTTAAGCCCTCTGGTGTCCCAGGGTTCCACTGCTGGTGCAGTTTCTCTGAGGGCTGTGCAGGTGGAGACAATGAAGCACAGACCTCTCCAGTCCAAGGACGGTCCCTCCGCCGCTGTGCTGCCCAGGGACAAGGTGGTATCTGAGGGTTTTTAAGCCCTCTGGTGTCCCAGGGTTCCACTGCTGGTGCAGTTTCTCTGAGGGCTGTGCAGGTGGAGACAATGAAGCACAGACCTCTCCAGTCCAAGGACGGTCCCTCCGCCGCTGTGCTGCCCAGGGACAAGGTGGTATCTGAGGGTTTTTAAGCCCTCTGGTGTCCCAGGGTTCCACTGCTGGTGCAGTTTCTCTGAGGGCTGTGCAGGTGGAGACAATGAAGCACAGACCTCTCCAGTCCAAGGACGGTCCCTCCACCGCTAAGTTTCCAAGCCTGCTTTTCTTATACTATGTTCTGCATACAAGTTGAACAGATAGGGTGAAAGGATGCAGCCTTTTCTAACCCCTTTGCATATAAAAACTTGACTCAACTTTCTCCAACTGGTCACCTTCTAAATGTGTTGAACTACAAGTGCTATCTTATCCAGATAGCATAATCAATAAGGTTTGGGGATGATAAGAGCTGAAAGAAACCAGATGGTAGAAAGCTTCCTTATACACTTGTCTCTCCACATTCGCTGGGGTTAGGGGCACAGGACCCCCGTGAATGTGGAAAACCTGCAAATAAAAAAAACCGTTATGTTTTTACCTGAGAGAACACCTCTCTAGGAATCTCTGTCTCCTCCAGTGCAACTCTGTGGTCAACATCAGCCAGACATTGACCATAGAATTGCACTGGAGGAACTACAAATGCCTAGTGGAAATTCTCTAGGAATTTCTAGGTCCTTCAATGCGATGTTTGTTTAAAGTTGACCATAGAGTTGTGTTGGAGGACCTAGATATTCCTAGAGAGAACATATTAATAAAATCCATGAATAATCAATGCTGCAAAAGTCAAAGCTGCAAATGTGGAGAGACAAGTGTATATTGCTGTTTCAGTATTGATGTGTCAGTTGTGGAATCTGACAGAGCTGAGCAGTCATCTCTGCTGATTTGTATTGTGTTTTCCCTTGAAGTTTGTCTTAGTATTAAAGCTGGAATAAATTGTATGTCAATTTATTCCATTTTACTGGTAACCTCGAAAGTAGGTAAGGAGTAGGGAGTTGTAAAAAGCCTTTAACAGACTATGAGGCATCACATTAGATTTCTGGAGCTCAGATTTTTAATTCTTGCCACTTTTTTTCCTTTCAGAGATGTGTTGTTGTAATCATATCTCTACATGTTTTCATTCTGGAATGCTAAATAGTTCTGGTATGAAGGGTGCAGTGCTGCTGTTACCTGGGCACAAGTCCCATTGAACTCAGTGGCCTTTTAATTATGCTGTAAGGCTGTTATGTTGTTTTCCCTTCACTATATATATGCCTTGCAGTTCAGGTATCAACCTCATTGTTTGCAAATGTAACTATTCTAGACAAATGTGAATATCTAGCATTTGGGATTTTTAAAAAACTAAATGATAAAGCGTTATCATTGTTACCATTTCTATTCCCCCATTTATATCTGAAGCTCAGATAGAGGATACATGGCTCAAAGTTGAATGTTACCTTCTCCCCCCCACCACACCTTTGCTTATAAAATTTCCTGAGGCTTATGTATATAATAGGAGATTTTAATGGTATGGTTGGACCTAATGACACCAAATGAGAAACCAACTACCCAATATTAAGCAAACTAAAGGAGAACAGGATTTTCTTTACTAGAAATTCAAAAGATCAAAGGTTGACACTGGTTTCTGTTTGGTTCAATTTCAGCTTAGGTTGGATTTATTAATGCTGGTTTCTGTTTGGATCAACTTCAACTTAGTTGAATTTATTAATTTTAAACAATGTGGCCTCTGAGAGTTGTATAGGTGAATTTTCTTTGTCAAATTTATGTGGTTTTGCAATAGTGGACTACTGTTTGGTTTCTAGAAACGCTTTTTAGTTAATATATTCATTTTGCATAGATACTAAAACAGATGACGACCATCAGTCTTTTAACTCTTTCCATACTTTTCCCAAGGAGAAAGATACAGTTACTGTAACTCAAAACCATATAACTAATTTTGTTATTGAGGGATCACAAAAAAATAAGATCCAAATGGTCAGCTGATCTAGGCCATTTTTTTCTTTAAAACCATTATCTAAAGTAATGGTTTTAAAGAAAAAAATGTCCTAATGCCAATGGACATTAGATGGTTTTATTCTCGATCAAATTAAAAGTTTTCAATAACTAGATCTGATTTTCCACCATACAGTGTCATGGACTACTCATAGATCTGCTGCCTATCAGAAAGCACAAGTTAGCTGTTCTGTGGGGTTTGTTTTTTTTTTTACCAAAGTATGCTACCTGCTGTTAAAGTCTTTAATGCTAAGACAGTTGCACAATTCCTGTTGTTAAGAAAGAACCAGAATAACACTTGTTTTACGGTTTTCTAATCTGGTGTAAGCACTTAGTTCAGTGCTAAAGATCACATTGGAAAGACACTAATTTACAAAATTAACACTGAAACTTTTTCCTTTCAAATTGTCAGAAGTGAATGATCTTGTTTTAGTAATATAGAATGACCACTTTGACACTAGTTTTCCTTAGTGATGGAATTGTATGCTCCCATGAAGTAAGAAAATACACTACCAATAACATTGCTACCGATAGGGTCTCCCAAATCAGACAGGTTTTTGCTGAGGAACCAGATTAAATGAGCTAAATAGCTACTGGGCAGCTCTGTGTGTGTGTGTGTGTGTGTGTGTGAGGGAGAGAGAGAGAGAGATTATTTACAGAGGATATCTCCAAGACAATAGCAATGGCACTTTGTTCAACTGTTGCTAGTACTGTGCTGAAGAATGCAATGCTAAACCATTCTTGAATTCCTTTTATCTCAAAACCCTATGATGTGACAGTGCAAAATGGAGCAAGAGATATTGGTGGAATGTGAGATTCCCATCTTAGAAATAGAAGTGGATGCTGATCTCAAAGCACTGGGAAGAAATAAATCACCATGTACAAATAATATATCAATACTGCTATTTAAAGTTATGGAGCTAGAAACCATCCAAATTTTAACAAAAATCTGCCAAGAAATGTAGGAAACATAACAGTGGCCTACAGGTTGGAAATATACATTTCAGTCCCCAAGAAAGGAGACATCAGGGATTATAGTACTGTAACCATCGGACTATTGCACTGATCTCCTTTACAAGCAATACGATGCACAAGATTTTACAGCAAAGATGTTTACTATATGTGGAATGAGAAATGCCAATCTCCAAGCTGGGTTCAGAAAAAAGAATGAGTACTAAGGATCATTTTGCAAATGGAGGTTGGATAATAGAATGCTCCAAAAAACTTCAGAATAAAATCCATTTATGCTTTATAGATTATCTATATGCTGTATAGATTGTAGTGGGATCATAAGAAATTATGGTTTGCTCTGAAAAAAATTAGTGCACCACCACATCTGATTGTCCTGATGTGTAACCTATAATCAGGACAAGAGGCCCCTGTCACAACATGACAAAACAGAGTGGTTTCCAATTAATGGTGGATCAAACAAGCGTGTGTTTTATCTGCTTAATTTATATGCAGAATGTATTATGTAGAAAGCAGGACCAGACTTGGAGGAAGAAGGCATGGAAATTGGAGAAAGAAACATACAAAAATTGAACATATGCAGATGACACCATATTGCTAGCAGAATAAAACAAAGACTTCGGACAACTACTGATGAAAGTCAGAAAAGAGAGGGTAAAAGCAAGGTTACAGCTGAATATTAAGAAAACAAACATAATGACTATAGATGATTTCAGTCATTTGACAGGAGGTGATTAAGACATCCAAATAGTTATTTTCTGTAATTTGACTCAGTCATAAATCAAAATGGAGACTGTATTCAAGAAGTCAGAAGACCTGAAAGACAGCTATGAATGATCTAGATAAGATCCTCAAGTGTGAAGATATATCACTGAATACCAAAGGCAGGATCATCCTTGCCATATATGCAGCCCTGTACATTTTGCAAATGTATGTTGGCCATGTACATGCGGGGACCACAAGGGGCATCCAGGGAGTCAAGCCCCTTTCCCCTCCTTCCTTCTACTAGGTGCTGTTTCTGCCTCCAGGCTGGCAGCCAGGAGGGAGAGACTGGTGCAGGACAGGCAGGGAGAGTGTGACAGCTGAGAGCAGTGCAAAGACGATTGGATGCCTGGCAAACTGGCTACAACCAGGATGCAGACTCACCTGGCAGGAGGGCGTGCCCAGGAAAGGGCACTCCTTTGCAGCAGGGTGCCATTTAATAATAATAATAATAATAATAATAATAATAATAATGTATGGAAATTGTAATGTTGTAAGCCGCCCCGATTGCTCTGAAGAGGGGCGGGATATAAATAAATAAATAAATAAATTTATTTTCCTGATTTAAATTTATTTTCCTGATTTCTATTGTAACTGCCAGATAGGCTGGCAAGCTCTGTGCTATCTGGGTGGACCATCCATACCTGAACTTCCATCAGACACAATATTACCTTCTTGCCAAAGGTGTTGTCGGCTTTCCATATCAACCAAGACATTGAGCAATCGGGGTGGCTTACAACATTACAATTTCCATACAGATATATTAAACAGAACATAAAATCCCGAATCCCACCCATCCTTTAAGAAGTAAGGGTTCTTCTTATTCTAGGCCCAATGGTGCCGGGCCTAGTGTCTCTCCCCCAGATGACATCGGATGGTAATGGAGGGAGGGCTCTTCTTATTATTCTAGGCCCGATGGAACAGTGCAACAGTGTTAGCTGCAACAGTGGAGGTGGTGACAAAAAGCCCTAAGGTGTAGTGTTGAAGAGCTCTGCAGTTAAAAAAATACTGTGGACTGCCAAAAATACAAATAAATAGGTCCAAGAACAAACAAAATCTGAACTCTTCCTAGAAGCCAAAATAACTAAATGGAAACTTTCATACTTTGGTCATATCATGAGACAATATGACTCTGGAAAAGATGGTAATGGTGGGAAGAGTTGAAGACGAAAAAGATGAAGATCCTATTATAAATGGATTGATTCAATCAAGGAAGCCATGGCCCTGAGTTTTCAAGACCTGAGCAGAGCTATTAATGTCTGGAGCTCATGGAAGTCTCTCCTTCATAATGTTGCTGTAAGTTGAAGTCAGCTTAATTACAACAAACAACAACAACAGAATACTTAATGATCTTTTTAAATGCTTGAATGATATAAAGGGGCAGGTAGACAAGTGCACCAGTTTGTTGTTTTATGAATTTCAGCTAATCATAAAATAAAGCCCTCTAGGTCCAAAAATTCAGCAACCAAGAGTTGAGTTTCCAGTAGGCCTGTCAATTTATGATTTCCATGAATTTCCTACTTCTTGGAAAATCTTCCTGCTTTCTTGATTTGTTGGTCAAGAGGTTCTTGAAGGGCTTCAGCTCCCAGTCTTTGGACAGACACTGAGATGGAGCTTGGAGCTCTCCTGGGACAACTGTGCAAGAAGCCCCTATAGCTATTTGCAACCTTTGCTTGCTGTCCTGGAAGACCATTTTCCTGATTTCTATTGTAACTGCCAGATAGGCTGGCAAGCTCTGTGTTATCTGGGTGGACCATCCATACCTGAACTTCCATCAGACACAATATTACCTTCTTGCCAAAGGTGTTGTCGGCTTTCCATATCAACCAAGACATTGTTCTCCCAGCTTTCCTACCAAGCTCTACTTCAGACTTTGAGAGATGCTGGCTCTGTCTCGATGTATGGAGGACCCTGGCCCTCTATGTTGACAGAACTGTGGCCTTTTGGGCCTCACAAAGACTCTTTGTCTGTTACTCCTTGGCAAAAAAGGGCCTTCCTCCTTCATCACAATGCTTTGCAAAGTGGGTTGTGTCAACCATACATTTACGTATGAATTGACTCAAAAGGACTGTCCAGCTCAAATCTGAGACTATTCCACATGGATCCTGCCCGCATCTTCAGTCTTCCCAGCTGTTGAGGACATTTGTTGTGCGGTGATAGTCACAGCCTATGACCTTCATAACTCCCTAGAGAGTGGACTCGATGTCTCAGGCTGACACTGCTTTTGTGGAGCTGTATTTCATTCCAGTTTGCCTTGAATGTATCTTTGAAATTTGACTTCTCTACTTTTTTTTGATGTTCCAGAGTAGTTCTATCCTTTGAAACTGTTTCTGTACCATTATTGCCTTGTGTGGGTGCAAGGCATTATGTTCATATTTCATGTTTGATTTCTTGCATATCACTTAATATTCAGTTAACTTTTGGCTCATTTGCAACAACACACCCACTTCCTTTTTGTGTACCTTGTTAGTCTCCCATTTGTATGAGTCACAGAAATCGTGAAGAAGGAGGACAGGTTGCATACCTGTAATGGTAGTTCTTTGAGCAGTCATCTGTAAACTCACACAACCCACCACCACCCGTCCTCCCCTTGTTATGTCCTATGGATTGCAGCATCAGCATCTGTGGGACTGGCAGTTTTGGCAGGAAGGCCACTCTATAGTGCTGCTAGAAGTGGGCAGGGCTACGCCAAAATGCTTATGTGACATTCTAGAAGGTTCTAAAAGATGCACTGCGCAGGCAAGGATAACCCATTTGTGTGAGTTCACAGATGACTGCTCGAAGAACTACAGTTACAGGCATACAACCTTTTCTTTCTGGGAGCATGCCCATAAGAAATGTTGAACAAAATGAGTATCAAAGGTTGACTAAGTAGTCATAATTCATGTCTTAAATGTCTGGGAGAGGCAGTAATATGACCTGTTACAGCTGGCATGAACATACACCAGGAATATATTCAGGTCCTGCAGGATAGTGGCTATATTCCTCTCCCCCCCCCCCCTTGTGCCATCAGCTGTCTTTGTATCAGCTCAGAACTTCACTAGCACATCTAGAAGCCTAGAAAGATTAACTAAGGTAGAGTATGTGGAGTTTTGAATGAATCACTTCTTCCATTCCAGTCAGTTGCAACAGTGAAAACATAAAAGTAGGTTGAGCATTCCTGTCCTATTAGATCAGGGGTAGGCAACCTTTTTGAGCCGGGGGCCAGGTTGCTGTTCCTCAGACAATTGTGGGGGCGAAGCATCATAAATAAATAAATAAATAAATAAATATATTTTTTTTTAAAATATGCATGCACACTCTCTCAGCCCCAGAAAAACCATGGCAAAACCTCTGTGGAGATTTTGCCAAGAAAACCCCAAGAACAAGTAATAACAACAATAATCAATGTCATCATGGCGGGCGGGGGGGCAGCGGCAGGACCGGCCTGGGGCCGGTCCAAAGGCCTCAGGGGGCTGCATCTGGCCCCCGGGCCTTGGGTTGCCTACCCCTGTATTAGATATTTGGAAGGGATTCTGACTTAGATGATCACTTCTGGAGAGAGAAAGTTATAAAGTAACCTGGGTTAATTACTGGGTTAGGCTGGGAAAGTTCCTGCCGGAATGTATCTGAATATTGCCTCCTCCACCAGGGTGGAGCCTCTGGTACCTGTCTATCTGCTTTAAGCACTTACCTGTCTTTAATTTTGCCACCACCTTCCTCATTTACTGTTTCTGTCACTTTCTTTCATTCCAGGCTTTAACAAACTATCACGATATGGGTAGCTCCTTCTGAAGGGGAGGACTAAAAGACCTAAGCAAGATACATGCTTGCTTTATGTTGCTTTGTTGTACCTTGGTGTCTGTCTTTACCTGTATACCCGGTAGCGTATATTCAGAACAGGTCTTTTAAAAATAAACTATGAAGTATTTGGATTTGCATGGGCAGTGTCATATTCTGCCCTTTATTTTATTTTCAGGAGGCTTTAAATTCTCCACATCCTTGTTCAGCATTGGATGGATTTCTGTGAACTTTGACCATGTCTGTCTGGATGTGTATGTTATAATAAATGGACAAATCTGCTCAGGATATAAATTTCCCTATCGTGACATTTCTCAACAAAAGGAATGAAAATTACTTAGGTGCACAAAAAGCTTGGTGTGCTTTCGTTTTACAGACTTGTCTCTCTGTGCAGTGTTCTCTTTAGATACTTAGCAAATCATATTTCCTGGCTTTGTGTGTCTGTTTCATTGCCTAATACTGCTGCTCAGAATACACTGAAGTTTGAATTTCTCCCTGTTTCCAGTCACTATTCTACTACTCTTTTAATAATTAGCATGCCCAGTGTCATTAGGCTGGGTTTGTTGACTCACTATTTAGCTGCTGCTTTGGCCTCCCTTTTGCCCTGTATTAGAGATTAAACTTGTGCTCCCACTGACCCATAAATGAAAGGTGGACTTGAAATGTGCTTTGCCTTGTGGATATTTCAGTAATGGAGGGTGTGTGTGTGTGTGTGTGTGTGTGTGTGTCTATATATATACACACACACCCTCCATATATATACACACACACACACACACACACACACCCTCCATTACTGAAATATCCACAAGGCAAAGCACATTTCAGTATATTACATATATACATTACATATATATATATGTAATATACTGAAATTTGTCTCACCACCATTACTTGTTTAATATATAAATCATGGACACTTTTAGGTGCTTCTGAGCCTTCTGTCAATTACTTTGGTTTGCTCCATATGTCATTATGTTAAGGTAGCCATGCATTTTTTTCTTCCCAGCTCTTTGCTCATGTTGCCTAAATCCATCTGTTTATCACAGACTGCTCTGATTGGGGAAAGAGGGACAGATGCTGCCCTAAATCTGTGGGATTAAACTCCCAGCAGCAAAGAAGATTAGGGTATTACACTGGCGTCTTCAATGGGGAAGCCCGCTGGTTCCTGAGCTCAGACTTTTCTATGGAAAGGGCTCTTCAATATAATATTCCTGTCATAGGATTTTAGATATGGGAGTTACTATAGGGTCTTCTAGTCCAGTCAGATGTCCAGTTTATGCATCAGTATCTCTAGTGAAATAGTCTGTTCAACTATTAGACAGCTTTTACCTTTAGGAAAGTGGTGGGTAATGTAATAATAATCTTTCATTTGGGATTATTACCTGCACTTCTGCAGTGACTTAAGTATCTCATAAATGAGGAGTAGTGGGCCTAGTTTTTCTGTGAGTTTAGATTCTGCTATAAGACAGAGTACCATGTGATTTTTAAAAAACACTAAGGAAAATGACGAACAAATTTATTATGGCATAAATGCACATACTCCTTTCCATAATGTTTGGGGATTTACAATGCTATAAATTGATAAGCCAACAACATACTACTCTTGTTTAGAACCCAGCATAATGGCTAACAGCCATTATTAATCTGCATCCAGATATGCTGTCAGATTGCTGTGTTGTAAGGATGGCAGCTCTCTTCCATTCTCCCTCTGCTTCAGAAGTATCCCCTGACACCTTGCAACAAGCCAGTCAAGGTCATATTATTGCTCCTGCTTCCCCTGTTGTCTTCAAGGATTAACCCCAACATGTGAAAACATTTGGACTCCTTTTTATTACAGGAAACCTAAGAAACCAAGAAAACACAGGAACAATGCAGTAGTAGTGGTTTCACAGTTACTTGGGAAGTTTTTGTGGATTTGTAGGATGTCTCAGCAATGATCTGTTAATGTTGATTGGCAGTGTGGCACACTTAATTTAGAGGGTATTCCTACACCCTTTTGTTAAAAATACAGTGCTCAGGATTTTAAAACAGCTATGAAAATAGTTGGAAAATAGCATTACCATAAAACTATGCAGTAATGGCAGCAGTAGTAAAAAAAAAAATCTCTGAAATGCTGGAATCAGCCTATCAAAAATATTCTCTCCTTATCTCAGATACTTGTCAGAACAAAACATCTTGGCCAGATGAAGGAAAGTCAAGAAAGAGAAGAGCTGCTGAGGTCACTAAGGAGGGAAATTCCACTGAAAATGGCTACAGAAAAGACTCCTGCATGTGTGTCAAATTAAAGGGAATAATTTTCTAAGTGAGAATGAATTTTATTTAGAGCTGTTTAAAGATGAGGGACTACGACTCTGGAGACCAGGGTTCAAATCCCTACTCAACATGAGAGCCTACTGTGTGACTTTGGGCAAGCTCCAGAGGATGGCATTGGCAAACCCTTTCTGAAGAAATACTGTGATAGGTTTGCCTAAGGGTTGCCTTAATTAAAAAATGACTTGGAGGCACATAACAAGAATAAAATACATTGAATATGTAATTTTAGAAGTATATAAATTGTTTTTGAAATTAGAGACAGAAGATGAACCTATACAAGAGTACCTGATAAGGTGGGCCTAGAATTTGGAGCTTATTATTCAAATGGAAGTATGGGAAAATGTGATCCAAAGATATAAAATGGACTTTGAACAATAATTCAAAAGAAAGTCTCACAAGATGATATATAGATGGTACCTAACCCCAAATAAGTTGTTGAAAATGACCTGAGAATGTTTCAAGCCTATGTTGTGGATGTCAAAATGTGGTGGACTTGTAAGCAGGTGGAAAATTATTGATCTAAGATTTACATGTTAATTTTAAGAAAACAAAGGTAGATTTTGTTATGTTACTAGAAATGTTTCTGTTTGGCTTTATGGGTAAGGAACGGGATAATAAATATTGATTTCTTCTTCAATACATTATAACAGCAATAAGATTATTGTTTGTAGAGCACAATCTTAGAAACAGACAAGCACTGATGATGGAAGAAAGGATTGTTAAAATTGCTGATGAAAAATATAGGGCAATACATCAAGCCAGAAAGGAGCTGCCATTGGAGATATCCACATCATATGGTGAAAGCACTCTTGACTTATATTTGCTAAAACTGTTATTAACTGCCCTCGAGTTGACCTCAACTCATGACGACCCTGTGAATGAGACACCTCCAAACCCTGTCCTTAACTGCCCTGCTGAGATCCTGTAGGTTCATGGCCATTGAGTCTATTCATCTGGTATGTGATCTTCTCTGTTTGTACTACCCTCTTCCTTTCCTAGCATCATTATCTTTTCTATTGAGTCATCTCTTCTCATGATGTGCCTGAAGTATGACAACCTCAATTTAGGGGGGTTGCAGACTGCCTGAAATAGTGCAAATTGAGTCTACTTTTAGGGTTAGGGTTAGTGCTAGGGAATCATGGGATTTTTTTTTCTGAGACATTGAGCCTTCTCTGTCAGAGAACTCTGGTGCCACAATAAACTACAGTTCCCATGATTCCCTAACCCTAAAAGTGGACTCAATTTGCACTATTTCAGGCAGTCTGCAAGCCCCCTTAGTCATCTTGGCTTCCATGGAGAGTTCAGGCTTGATCTGTTCTAGAACACATTTGTTTCCAGCACCACATCTCAAATGAATTGATTTTTTCTATCAGCTTTCTTCACCATCTCCCTCTCACATCTGTACAAGGTGATGGGAAATAGGATGGCTTAGATCAGTGATGGTGAATCTTTTAGGGACTGAGTGGCCAAACTAAAAGGCCTTCCAGCACTGGGTGTTACCCAGTGGTGGGGGCAGGACTTTGCCCTCCAGGGCAGGACTTCTTTCCCCTCCCGTCCCGGCCTTCAGCTGCCTCCAGAGAGGCAGCTGAAGGCCAGGGAGGATCAAGGAGGAGGAGGAAGCACACACCTCTTCCTCCTCCTTGCCCCATACTATCTCTGGTCTTCAGCTGCCTCCGGAGAGGCAGCTGAAGGCTGGGGAGGGTTGGGAAGGAGGAGGGACAGGTGCACAGTTCTTCCTCCTCCTCCCTGCCCTCCATGTGCTGACGAAGATGGCTTCACATGCCAACTCTGGCACACATGCCATAAATTCGCTACATGGGCTTAGATTATCCTAACTTTGGTATTCAACTTGAAATCTTTGCTCTTTAAGATCTTGTCTCATTCTTTCATAATTTCTCCTCCCAATCTTAGTCTTTTTATTTCTTGACTGCAGTCCTTATTCTGATTAGTGATTGATAAGATATTGTATGGCAAAGCTTTATTTCAATTTCCTCATTATCTGTGTTGAATTCCTGTATATCCTCGGTGGTGGTTGTATTTTGTTTTCTTAATGTTCAACAGCAAGCCTGCCTTAGTACTTTCCTCTCTAACTTTCTTTAATAAAAGTTTTAAGTCTTAATGTTTTCAGCTAGTATTATTGTGTCGTCTGCATATTTTAGATTGTTGATATTCTTTCTTCTGATCTTCACTCCTCCTGCTGTCATGTCTAAACATGCTCTTCATATTATATTTTCTACACACAAGTTGAATAGATAGGGTGATAGAATGCAGCCTTGCCTTGACCCCCTTTCTGATTGGGAAACATTCTGTTTCTCCATAATCTTTTCTGTTGGTAGCTTCCTGCCTGAGTAGTATATTGAAAGGATGAAAAAATACAGCCTTTCACAGATTTGACTAGTGGGAAAATAGGTGCAGATCTATTCCATTAATTTTTCATATATGTTTGGAAAAACTGTTATATCTTTAGTCACAAGTCTGCAGCCATAACCCATGTTCAATATTTATACCTTGGTAACATCTACATTCTAATATTAGGCCACATCCATGTTTCAGTCAGATGTAGTGGTTTTGTTTCTCACTGTCCCTTCAAAGGTAAAAATGAGCTAGCTCTGACATACTTCCAAGTGTTCTTCCATCAATCATCTCAGTCCTTTGAGTAAACGTTTTACAGTTACCTAATTTCATTTGAAGCAAACTTTTCTGTGATTCCCTCCTTTTTAAAGTTAGCATATATTTACTGCAGTTTTCATGTGGGATGCTGTTCTTCACATGGATTTTCTAGTCAGACAAGCTAGACTTGTTTCTTCTTCCCACATTTTGTTCCTTAACAAACTGGGTTAAAGCTGCTTGTAGTTTCTCCAAAACTCACAGCCTTATCAATACACATAATATAGAATCCAAGCAGGTAAATATTATTAGTGGTATTTTCCCATTCACATAAACATTTTCCTTCCTATGTATGTTCAGTAGGTAGGTAATAGCCATCTAAAACTGCTGAGCCATACACCCAACGTGGCGTAGTGGTTTGAGTGTTGGACTGCAACTCTAGAGATGAGTTTGATTTCCCATACAGCTATGAAACCCACTGAGTGACCTTGGGCAGTCACATGCTCTCAACCTCTGGGGAAGGCAATCGCAAACCTCCTCTGAACAGATCTTGCCTAGAAAATCCCATGATAGGTTTGGTTCGCCATAGGGTTGCTATAAGTTGGAAACAACTTGAAGGCACACACCAACAATATAGATACTAGAGATAGAAGCTACTTCATTAATGTTTTGCATGTATGAAAGGCCACATCGTTTTATATGATTCTGCCTGTAACTTTCAATCATTATGAGAGAGCCTATTTTATGTCCTACCACCAACAGAGGTTAGGTTGGTGAGTATTCAAGACATAGCCTTTTCTGTAGCCACAGTCCAGATTTGGAACTTGAGGGAGCCAGATTGACTCCACCTTTTTCAAGTTTTAACAGGCATTTTAAAACAGTACTGTTTTGCCAGGTCTTTGATTAATTTTAATGTTATTCTTTGGCTTGTTTTAGGGAAGACATGTCTCAGTTTTTATTTTGGTGTTGTGGTTATAGTAGTTATTCTTATTGCATTGCTTTTTTTAATTGTACATTGCTTTGAGTGCCCTGGGAGCAGAAAAAAATGATAAGTAGTATTTTACCGTGGAGGGTTTATTTTTTATGACCATTGAAGGCTCTTTACAAACTTTATCTAAGTTAGCCTTTGAGTAGATCAGTTAGTTGGACAAACAATAGTATTTTTTTTAATTATTATTTTTATTGAGTTTATTATTTTTTACATATTCGTTAACAAATCACTAATATCATGTTATCGTCACCAAAAATAATTCATCCTATATTCCTATTATTCATACAAGAAAAACCAAATTCATTACATATCCTATTATTCATCTATTTTTCCAAGTCTTGCTGAGATTAGAGTCTCATTTTCCTATCTTGATCCGGATAAAGTAAGGTAATAAGTAATAAGTAAATCTCTTTTTTGTTTGTTTGTTCATTTGTTTATATATATACACTTGAATAACTATATAACTAACCCAAATAATACATTATACTTATCATTATATGGTTTATTTTTATAAACTAATTCAGTATCCCTTCCCATTTCTTTCTATATCTTTGATCCGATTTTCCCGATACATACATCGATATACAGTCCATTGTGGCTAATTCTTTCATTTTCTTCTTCCAGGTGTCTAAAGACGGAATGGTTTCTAATTTCCAGTTCTTTGCATATACCGGTATCAGTCTTGCAGCTGTTATCATATACAAAATGACACTTTTACAGTCTTGGCTTAGCTTTGTCTCAATCTTATCCAAGATATTTAACAAGAATAGCTCAGGTTTTAAGGGTATATTTATCTGCAGTATCTTCCCCATCTCCTTTTGAATTGTCTCCCAAAAACCCGATACTTTTTCACATGACCACCACATATGGTATAGTGTTCCTATTTCTTTTTTACATTTCCAACATTTGTTATTTCTGATAATGTTCATTTTTGCCAGACAAACAATAGTATTGTCATCATCCAGAGTGGAAAGTGAAACTCAAAGAAAAGCTGTAAGCTGAGATGAAATTTCCCACATTACACTTCACTGTGCCAGCTTTTGCTTAAAGCACCAGCACGTCAAATGGGTCCACATAAATGAGGGAGGAGGACATTGAGAGCTGTTGGTGCTGCATGGCATTACAGTGGGCCCTTCCTATCTGTGTGGTTCTAGTTCTGGTCCCCCTTGTGGATGGGAGAAAAGTGGGAGCTCAAGCCCATATTAGTCAATGGGAGGTGACATGTGCATGTCTGGATCAATGCTCCCATGGGCATGTGCTGCCATTGGCTAATAGGGGTCAGGGCATTCTGCTGGTGCTCCAGATGGCTAGTTTGCTCTAGGCTTGCTGTATTATCTATTGCCAGGAATTCATTTGGATATGGATGTTATTAAGTCTGGATAATTAGGTACTTTATTAGTAGATCAGTTAATTATTGGAAATATTTACTTAAACTTTAGTGGGTATCCCTCTTCTCTACAGTTGAAGATCCTAGCACTGTGGGAAAGCTTTTGATTGGTTTCTTTTTATATGCCCAGGACTGAAAACTAATTTAATTTTCTGTGTCCATCTCAGAAAAGATGGTAGTATTGCCAAACTCAACATATTGTATAGTTTTGAGGGGTTTTGTGATGGCTTTCTGCCTTGACAGCATTATGACTGAAAAAGCTGCAGTTGTAAGTCAACTAATGAAAGCATAGACGTATGCTGTACTGAGTTGGGCAATCATAGTACTGTATGATTGCAAAAGGAGTGGTGTGTAGGCAGTGAAACCACTTGTAAGAGTTCACACATTGCAGTTATCTACTCTGTCCTCTTATTGGAAATGAGAGCATATTTGTACTGGGAGATTAGGTATTGTCCAATGGAGCTGAATTTAGATAATTTTTATCATCCTTTTTAGGAACCATGGTGTGGGGCAGTGGGTTAAAGATGTATTCTTCAGCTGTAAGAAATACTTGAATACTGCTAATATTTTCCTATGAATGTTTGGAGGAACAGTGATAGTTTGCTATGAAATGGGCAGAGTATAAAACCTGACTAGATTCTTGGCTATTAAAGAGGATGGATTTCTTTAGAACAAGAGTAAATTCTTCAACAACTCTTTGCGCCATAGAGAACTCAGTATCAATTTGCCTTTCCCATGTTGGATAATGCTAGATTAAAGGTGCTGTCTTGTTTACAAGCCTGATTTTATTTTATTTTATTTTATTTATTTGGTATAATAATCTGCTATGGTTCTGCACTTATTGTCCATCCTGAGATTTATGTAGTTATTTAATTTATATCCTAACTTTTTCTCATGATGGGAAAAGTGGCATACAGTGTAGAACAAAAACAAAATACACTCGTCCCTCCACATTTGCAGCTTTGACTTTTGCGGATTTGATTATTCATGGATTTTATTATTATGTTCTCTCTAGGGATACCTAGGTCCTCCAGCACAACTGTATGGTCAACTTTAACCAAAAGTCGCACTAAAGGACCTAGAGATTCCTAGAGAGACCATTCCACTAGGCATTTGTAACTCCTCCAGTGCAAGTCTATGGTCAGTGTCTGGCAGATGTTGACCATAGAGTTGCCCTGGAAGACCTAGAGATTCCTAAAGATGTGTTCTCTCAGGTACAAACATAGTGTTTTTGTTATTTGCAATTTTTCCACATTCACAGGGGTCCTGTACCCCAGCCCCAGTGAATGTGGAGTGATAAGTGTACTGTTAAAATATTTGGTACAAAAGTTTTAAAATCTTAAGCAGAAAAATGATATTAAAATACTTAAAAGCAGTGTATGTATTTGTGAAGTCGAAGGCTTTCATGGCCAGCATCCATCATTTTTTGTGCGTTTTTTGGGCTGTTTGGCCATTGTTATGGTGTCCATGAACATGGCCACACAGCCCAAAAAACCCACAAAAACAGTGTATGTATTTGTTTACTCTATAGGTTCCAGTTTTCTGGAGAACTTAAAAGAATAGCCAGTTTGGGGTATTTGTCTATACTAAGGGTATATTCAAAGGTCACCATAAACCAAAATTCTTTAGAGTTCTGGCTTGAGTGAACCAGATCTCTGTGTTTGAACATATTAGATAAACTGAAAACAGAGTAGTGTTGCACAGGTATAATTCTCAACAAGTGTTCAGTAGAGCACCTGTAGAAGAAGTTAAATTAAGTCCCTCTCTGATGAGATACTTAAAGATAGCAGAGGCTCTGTCTAATAATCTTCACATCCATATTTTCCTGCTCTTCAGTTCAGTTCAGCCTCATTCATTCTGAAAACAGACACAGTAGAGACTACTGTGGAGACATCCGTTCTCATTCAAAGCATATTGAGAGCCAACTGTGTGCTGCTTTTTTTCCATTTGCTAATGCTCTGGCTTTATTTAGATGGAAAGATTTCAAAGCTTTTATTTGATGCTAGAACAAAATATATTTAATTGGGCTGGAAAGACGACTGGCTTTGTTTTAGCTTACCTTTTCTTTGTTTGCGCAGGTGCCCGGGGCTCAGCTTCTATATCTCTCCATTCATACCCATTTACAATGCTGTGGTTTTTCTCTTTGTACTGGCCAACTTCAGTATGGCCACCTTCATGGATCCAGGCATATTTCCTCGAGGTGAGAACTGTTTCTGTCTGGGAAGCATCTTATAAAGCATTGATAATCTGGAAAGGTTTTGGTTTGAAGATGCCTGGTTCCGTTTTCTAGATGAAGCGTATAAATTTTCCTGATCCTAATGATCAGACATTTTTAACTCAACAAAGATTTAAAACAATGTGTGAAATGTATGATTGGTCATTGTAATGCCATAAACTGGTGTAGTAAGAGCACTTAGGGTGAGATCCTGTTGGCTAGCAAGAGTTTTAAAAAAAATTTTTTTTAAATGTGATAGCAACAGGGCGGAAGGGAAAAAATTATTTGTTGTTGCTGTCCGTGAAGAAAACTGCCGGCTTCTGAGCAGCCTCTTTCTTCAGTGCCTGATTCCAGGTGGATCCTTGACACTAAAGGCATTGTGGGAAAACTACCTTAGAAAATTGCAGGGCAGCCTTCTAGAGTGATCTTCAAAAATAGTCTGCTCATAGAAAGGGAACTGCAGAAATAATCCAGTTTGAGACCGCTTTAACTGCCCTGGCTCAGTGCTAGGGAATGCTGAGAACTGTAATTTTGTGAGACATTTACAGGATTCCCTAGCACTGAGCTGGGGCAATTAAAGTGATCTAAAACTGGATTATTTCTGCAGTATGTTTTAGATCCCAGCCTCCCACTGTTCTGCAACTCTAAAAAAGGTGTTATGTCAGCGTAACAGAAACTGCAAGATTCCTGCCCTCAATTTCATTTCTCCACTAAGAAATGAAAGCCTTGAAAATCTTCCTGATAGCTCAAAAACAAAACAAAACAAAACAAAATAGCCTTATATAGCTTGAGCCTGTTGGATTTTGCAGTTCCCATCATTCCTTAGCATTGGCTGTGCTAGCTGTTGTTTGATGGGAGAATTGGAGTCCAGCACAGCTATGTGGATCTTAGCTGGGAAGGCCATTTAAAAAACTTTTCTCAAGACAATATAAGTAACGCTTAATCCAGTGCTTTTGAAACAGAACAATCTGGCTACTGTTGATTTCATTGTAAGGGAAGGATGAGTTCTTGAAAGAGATTGCAGTATTTGGGCTGAGTGGAGAGCAGTCCATTAATTTGGGCCTGCTATAGGAGCAAACCAAAACTTTGTTGTTCATACATTCTGTTCAAAAAGATCAGGAAGGGGTATCCATTGTGATGTAATTTGTAATTACTATGTGTCTTGGAACAATTCCAGGACCTTAGTGCAGACTTAGGGGAAAAAGCCCTGCCTTCTACCATAGCTTCAAGCTGGACAAGGGCTTATCCCTGTCCTTCTGAGCCTGAGTGATGATGAGAGAGCACTTTGACATTTTGCTGCTTGATTGGCTTTCCCAAAGCCAAATACAATCTCCTCCCATATTTTCTCCAAGCTCAGAAGAATAGAGGACTCCTAAATGCTAGTGGCAAGCTCAGTGAACCTCTGAATGGGGGAATGTTGATCTTGGGTTGGCACTGCTTCATTAATATTATTTTCTTCTGCTTCAGCTGAAGAAGATGAGGATAAGGAAGATGACTTCCGAGCTCCACTATACAAGACTGTGGAGATAAAGGGTATTCAGGTGCGCATGAAATGGTGTGCAACATGCCGCTTCTACCGCCCCCCACGCTGTTCCCATTGCAGTGTCTGCGACAACTGTGTAGAGGTGAGAAACGGGAGAATGGAAACCATTACATGACAAACTAGCACTACATGTCACACCAGCACTGGTGCTATTAACAGTTTAGAAGGAACAAAATGTGAGAGTGACAACAAAGAAATTTACTGTGTTCATGCTTATAGAAGTTCACAGTATAAATGCTTAAAGGTGGGAAAACTACATATCTTCCAACTGAATTTCTGCTATATGGGGGTATGGCAAATAGCTGGAAAACTGATATTTCTATTTGTGTGTACAGTGTGGCACGGTCCCATCTTACAGATCAAGAAATCATAATGTATGGTTTTCTCCCTTCCCCCCCTTTTTTGTTTGTTTGTTTGTTTGTTTTGTATTTCTCAGGGGAGCTTTCCCCATTATTTTCATTACTTTTGAATTTAAAATATGAGTTTACTTTAGAAAAGAAACTGGGTAAGGAAGAATGCCAAGGAGACTGGAATGATCTACAGGTTGAGGCTCCCTTATCCAAAATGCTTGGGACTAGAAGTGTTTTGGACTTCAGATATTTTTGGATTTTAGAATATTTGCATATACATAATGAGATATCTTGGAGATGGAACCCAAATCTAAACATGAAATTAATTTATGTTTTGTATACACCTTATACATATAGCCTGAATGTAAATTTATACATAATATTTTAACATAATTTTGTGCATGAAGCAAAGTTTGTGTACACTGAAGCATCAGAAAGCAAAGTTGCCACCCATGTGGACAATTATGAAATTTGGACAGAATTCCAGATAAGGGAGACTTTGGGGTATTTTGTATTTTTTGAGATCAGTTCTGAGACTGGAGTTATGGGGTAGTCAGGTTACAGAATATCATTTAGGGGGTGTTAAAGATCAAGATAGACCTAGGTCCAACAACTACTACCCATCACAAAATAATGGCCTAGGAGAAAGATGAGGGGGGGGGGTATTTAAGGCTAGAGAATTTTTGCTCATCTAGTGTTCATGTTTATTTTTATATTTATATTCCACCTTTATTATTCAATGGAATTCAACATGGCATGCACGGAATTCCTAGGTTGTCTCCCGTCCAGACACTGAGCAGCAAGCGTTGGCACTCCAGGAAATATTAACCTCTTTTATGTATTTTTAAAGAAGTCTTACTTTAATTGCAAGTACAACTAAAAACATATACAGAAGAGAGAAAACAAATTGCATACACTTCACAGCAAGTACCACCAGTAGATTGGATTTCACTGACCCACGTCTGAGAGTGCTACTTTTCCAGCTCTCTTCTTCCTTCCTGTCATTGTTGCTCTTGAGGAGGGATGTGGATCCACTGTGGATGCAACCTGAATATCAAATCATAGGATAATGTCTGGAAGTTAACCAGACCTTCTCCAGAGCAAAGAAGGTCCTACTCAAAAGCAAAAGTTTGGACCCAAAGAGTTGGGCCCACTCTGTATAGTATTAGAGTAGACGATAAAGCTCTAATGTGCTCCATCAGAGGAGAATATAAGTAGCAACTTTGGGGCAGTCATAGGTAAATGAGCTTTCCCTTTCCTGCTATTTTAGAAGATGAAAGCTTTCATTGCCCGAAATACAGCTGAATAGACAACAGTCTAACCGTCTAAAGACTTTGTTGTCCCAAAGGATGGAATCCTCCACCCCCTTTCCTCATAATGTCAGTGGGGAGAGAATAGATATGTAAAGCTTCAGATTTCTCAAGCAAGGTTTGTCTTCAGACTTGAGGCAATGTAAGGTGTGTATGAATCAAATGATGTGCTATCCCAAGTAAAGCAAATGCTGAAAGAAAAGCAGGACACATAAAATGTAAAAAAATAATAAAACTCTTGTACTTGCCTCTGCCATCTAACAGTAAAGACTGGGAATGAGTAATCTAGGCTTCTCTTGCCTGTTTAATATGATGAACAGGAGAGAGGGTATGTGGCTATTACAGAACTTTGCATCCCAAAAATTGGGGCTTATACAGATATAGTATGTGTGTCTTCTGGGTCTCTTCTTGCTTGGGGTACAACAATTCGACATGCTACAATTAGCAGATTTTTGAATAGGAGGCAATGCTGTAAGTCATCATAAGGCATAAGTCAGCAGTCAACAGCTTTCCATAGTTTGCCAGTTGGCTTACCCTTGCTAATAGGAGTTTCATCTTGCCTTCTGTGTGATTATAAATTTGGGTTGGAGTCTATTGTGATGGAGGTTGGACTAGTTATATAAGTACTGGAATTCATTGGGCTGTAGCACAGTTTTCTAGAAATGAAGTTTTTCTAACTTTGTTCTTTATCTTCTGATGGTAGGAGTTTGACCATCACTGTCCCTGGGTCAACAACTGCATTGGGCGGCGCAATTACCGCTATTTCTTCCTCTTCCTGCTCTCACTTACAGCACATATCATGGGTGTATTTGGTTTTGGCTTGCTCTATGTTCTGTATCAAGTAGAGGAGCTCTCTGGAATCCGCATGGCTGTGACGTATCCTTCCTTTATGAGGAGTTCCTTAATAAAAATAGGAATCCGATGTTCCATTGGAATAGTAACTGTGGGTATGTGGCTGGGAAAGAAATCCCCATAAGAATTGCATGATGATATTTGAGTATTGTTTCCTTGACCTTATTGTCAGCATGGCTGTGATGTGTGTGGCTGGCTTGTTTTTCATTCCTGTAGCTGGCCTTACTGGATTCCATGTTGTACTAGTAGCCAGAGGACGCACTACCAATGAACAGGTTTGTATTCCTCAGTTGGTTTCCTTCTTTGCTACATTGTATGCTGGTTTCCCTGACCAGTTTTTTTGCTGTTGCAGGTTACAGGTAAATTCCGGGGTGGGGTAAACCCATTCACCAATGGTTGCTGTAAGAATGTCAGTCGTGTCCTCTGCAGTTCCCCAGCCCCCAGGTAAGTTCTGCCATGTGAATGCTTCTGTAGGGAGGTGGTAGTGTAAGAGGAGCAATTGCTGACAGCCAATTCAGGGCTTAGAATACTGTTGTATGACAGAGCAGCTGTAATATTTCCTGTCCCTTATAAAGAAAGCTAGCAGATCTCTAGATAAGTGTGAATAGTGCTAATTAATTCTGTTTTAAGGCTGAGGTACTGTACTCTGTCTTCTTTGACGGTGCCTCTAATTTCCATTACATAGGGCTTAATCAACCTGTATGAGGTATAGTTGTTTTCCCACATCTAGGTTCTCATCAAATAAACCTTTTAAGATGAATGGTTGCTCTTTTACCATGTAGCTTGTTTTAAAGAGCCAAGTGCTTGTATGTTATATACAATACTCTTGTTTGAAGTGATGTGCAGAGCTCATTAGCCACAGGTAAAGTCTGTGATACTCTTTGTCACTGATAGACTTTTTGCTCCCTATACTTGCATGCATAGAGGAGATAGAATTCAGTGTGACTAACTGTGCCACAGAACACTAAATATTGCCTCTAATACAATTCTGTAATACCCATTTTACTTTTTGAAGTTTTACTATAGTCTGAAATGTTGATCAACATTCCTTTTGCTTTGCCTATAGCCATTCACATATACTTAATGTGTTTCTGCCACGTGTGTAGATTGCTTTTCTGTATTCTACATGCCTGCTCTCCTGTGAATTAGAATCTAGTAGTACTACAGTTCTCTGGTCAGCATTTATGCAGTGCTTTGTGTATAATTTATTTAAATGTAGTCAGTTATATGCGTTTCACAGCTGCCTGTAAGCACGAGTTGTGACAAAACTGTTTCTTTTGCATTACATCAATAAACACAAGAAAAGTCTACAAGAAAATAATGCACTAATTCTGTGACATCATATGGTACTTTTTGTACCCTATTCCTCTGTTTTGGACTTGTGGAGACTGATAGTATATGACATCACTACTTTGTTCATGCTTTATTCCATTGTATTGTTGCCTTTTCCATGAAGAACAGCTAAATATGCTTTTCAGTTTTTAATCCTAATTTCACATCCAGTGAAATGAAAAAAGCGAATAAGTCAGTTTAGCCTATTTCTGTACAATCTGTGATTTATCTGTTACATTGATTAATTTGATTAATATTTTGTTTATATAGAAATAATTCTGTTGATGTGACTTGAGCAGCATCTAGCAGTTACTATGTTCAGAGAAATACATGGTCTCCAAGATGTCACATTA
Organism: Phrynosoma blainvillii; assembly: GCA_026167975.1. Lineage (NCBI taxonomy): Eukaryota > Metazoa > Chordata > Lepidosauria > Squamata > Phrynosomatidae > Phrynosoma > Phrynosoma blainvillii. The sequence continues at coordinate 313,609,941 of JANUYF010000001.1, forward strand.
CTAGTGTCTATCTTTTCTTCCTTTCTTCACTGCTACATGAGGAGAGTGTGGCAATATGACCTTTTGTGTAATATAGAAAGCTGGGGAAAAGATTGCTCTACAAGTGTATTTTGTTCTACATAGAAAGACATGTGTAACAGGCAGCAATTGGATTTCATTATTCCATATGAGAATCATGGGGACAACACATGTTGGAGAACAAGGCATGGGAAAGTCAACCTCTTCTCTGGTAGCAATATTGCTTTTGCTGTTCTTTGGATATAAAGACATCCATATCTCAAAACCTTCCTCTCTTTATCAGCTATCTTGTTGGGACAGGAAAACATAATTGGTCACATTGTACTTGCAAGAAATGCTATCTCATCCTTCTTGACTTTAGTCAATCTGTGTTTTATTTTCATCTGATACTTCACTAGGTATCTTGGGCGACCAAAGGCAGAGCAGACTGTATTAGTGAGGCCACCTTTCCTGCGGCCAGAAATATCAGATGGGCAGATTGCTGTAAAGATAATGGACAATGGTATCCAAGCTGAGCTGACAAGAGCAAAGGTGAGGAGGATGTGAAGGTGCTGCCCAGGCAGTGACTTTTTCAAAGTTTTGCTACCATGTACGTGAGTAGGAACCAAGTAAGCCTCTTGGACATTCTTCCTGCATGTTATTGCTCCTTATTTTCAATTTTTCCCAGTAAATGAAAGTCTGTTTCCCTCCCATGTGGCCACTGCTGCATGAGAGTTCCTCCTTTGTATTTTAGATACTCCGACTTACCCTCTCCCTTTTCATCCAGCAACCGAGACATGCACAGTCTGCGACTACTCTTCAAGAAATGTTAGATAGCTGTAGGTTCTTCTAATCACTTGTGCACCTTTATTGAGCTGGAGACAATGTTCAGGACTTTGAGTCCTGCCTCATTCTTCTGATTGCTCCTCTGCACTTTGTCTCTGCAGTCCAAAGGAAGTCTTGAAGTGATGGAGAGCCAGTCTGCTGATGCTGAGCCACCACCCCCGCCCAAGCCAGACCTCAGCCGCTACACAGGTCTGAGGACGCATTTAACCCTGACCACCAATGAGGGTAAGAGGAGCATGCTAGGGAGACAAGGGACATAGTCAGTTCACAGTGATCTAATCTCCAATTGCAGTATGAGGTAGTGATGCTGGTCAGTAATGAGCTACTGACAAAATGCAGTGATTTTTTTTTTTTTAATAACCACTAGACCATCTTTTGCTGCAGTTGACTGAGACAGGATTGAATTATATAACATGCCTGCCTTGCCTTCCTAGTAAGGGGCAAGTGGGTTACAGCAGCAAATGCAGCATTGGTATCTAGGATATGGCCCAAGTTAATTGGATCTTAGAACTCTAGCTTTGTCTCTGGTTGAGATGTGAAGGTTACTGAGAGCTGTAAGAATTTGATGTCTGGCTGACTGTACAACTTCCCTCTTCTGTTTGTGGAAAGTGGGGCTCCTGAGGGGAAAAGGTCTCTTTTGTTCTGCTATCATAGAGATGATATGGAACAATAGCAACAACATCATCAAAATACCAAGTGTTCCTTCCCTGTCTTCAGGTAAAATGCCTGCTGCAGTGTTCCCAGAAGAAGCAGGATCCTGAATGTAAATATGATATGTGAAGACATTTTCACCACTTTTTCAGTTTTTGCCTTAGAGTTCTCCAGTCAGTTCTAATACTGTTCATCCAGTAGGGCTCAAAGTTGACAGCCACAGGGGTTAGGACTGACGAGGCTTGCATGCAGAGGCTGAAAGCTGCTTCGTGATTTCATTGTTGAGGAAATGTTCCTCTCATTTCATTTCATCACCACCCAAGTTATACATCTTTTAGCTCCTGGCTGATTCCTTGACCTCCGTGGTGTGTCCACCTTCCTGAGGCTCTTACCTGGCTCTCACGAATCAGTCATTTGCCATATGTGGAACTTCAATACAGTGCTAAGTGGGAGATTTCTTGTACTTCCTGGGGTGAAGCTGCAAGTGACTATATCACATTGCTTGTGAGTGCATGTATGTATTTCCCTTTCTCTCTGCAGACAGCAGTTTGCTAGGCAAAGACAGCCCACCAACTCCTACTATGTATAAGTACAGACCTGGTTATAGCAGCAGCAGCACTTCAGCTGCAATGCCTCACTCCACCAGCGCCAAGGTAATGAAAAAATCTGTTTGTATCACATGAAGGAAGAGGGGGTGGTGGAAGTCTTATGCAGGATAAGGAACTGGGAAGGGAATTTGCTTTGAGACCATATAGTGCTCTAGGATCTTAATTTCATTGATATGCATCCACTCTAACAGAAAGGGAGGCTTCAAACTTTTCCATATCTACTTTATTTATACTAATTTATTATTATTTATTTACATTACTCCTTTCCCACCTTATATCGTAAAATATCTGGGCAGATTACCATGAAACTAATTAGAACAATTTAATATGTAAAAAAATAAAATAAAATTTGAACATAGGTAAGCATGAAACATTGCATAATTTTAAAAGTTGACATTAAAACCATAATACAATCTTATCTCTGTACCATAGGGTGAAATCATTAGGCCCCAAGGGCTTTTTTTAAAGCCAGGTTTAAATTTGTCAGTTGGGCCTCCAAGGAATGCTAGAACCTTAAGATCTGTCAGCTGGATTCCATTGCAAAATAATGGCTCAGAGATGGAGTTAAATTCCCTACTGAACTTCACTGTTTCAGTTGACATCTGCCTTGATATATATATATATATATATATATATATATAGTACAGGGACTCTAATAATCTATGGGCCTTTGCAGACTGCTAGAAATAGTGCAAATTGAGTCCACTTTAACTGCCCTGGCTCAGTGCTAGGGAATCATGGGAATTGTATTTTATTTATTTTTATTTTTTGAGACATTGAGCCTTCTCTGTCAGAGAGCTCTGGTGCCACAATAAACTACAATTCCCATGATTCTCTAGCACTGAGTCAGGGCAGTTAAAGTGGACTCAATTTGCACTATTTCTGGCAGTCTGCAAAGGCCCTATGTTAGGCCTTCACTTTTCTGTTGTTGTTAAAGATTTGACAGCTGAAGGCCATTGCTGATTTACTGCAAATCATGCAGGGATCTACCAGTAGATTGACATATCTTCTGCCCATCCCTACTGTATAAGAAAATAATCTTGATGTATTATGTAGCTGCTGATATGCTACAAGTACACAATGCTGGTGCACTGAAGCAGAGCCTTCAGATACAGTTTTTAAAAGAGATTAATCTCATGATTTCCCAGTAGCCCCAAAAGGTGTCCAGTTTAAAGTTTTGATCCTACAATAGATCTTTGATGGATCTTCCATTGGCCAGTGACAATATCTCCTTGCTTCTTCCCATGGATTCTAGTTCTGATTTCCCTGCTCCTTACTGTTTAATGAAATTGTATGAGTCACAACACAACCTTCTTCTCCCACTATGAACTCATGTGGTGAGAGCTAACCTCCCCAAAGTGGTGCACACATCTAATAAGCATCTCTAAAGGAGGTCATGGTGTTAAATCTGTTCCTTAAATGTGAACAGTTTTGAAGTGTAATATTATATGTGTCTACACAAAAGTAAGTTCCATCGAGTTCAGTGGCACTTAATAAATAAGTATCACAGTGTACTTGCAGTATATGTTTACATAGAGCAGAATCCACATAATATGTATATATGGAGTGTTATCTTTAATTTGTCAGGCACACAAACTTGCAGCAAAATATTGCAGTATTTCCATTTCTCTCTAGGAGTGCTTTGAGGCTTCAGCAAGCCTAGAAAAGTAACATTATAATGCTCTTCAGTAGAAAAGAATGGTAAAAAAGGGGAAAGGGCAGTTTCTGTCTAATTTCCCAATATTCCATTCTCAACTGCTCTCAGCCATAGACTAAACTGACAGAATCACTCAATCTGTTTAAATTCTGGCTGATTTAGAGCCCTTTTTTATAGCTAATCCTTCTTGGAATGTTTGAGTAGTATTTAAACTCATATGTTCTTTTTAACTACACAAGATGTACTTTTACCTACATATTTCAACTATATTTGGGTAGTAGTTAAACATATTTTAGGAAAATGGAATGTGGGAAGCATGAATCATGAGACATGAAGTATGAATCAGGGGAGGCTAGACATAGTAAAACAAGGAATGGAACATATAAACATTGCAATACTTGGGGTGAGCGAGCTAAAGTGGACAGGAATGGGACATTTTGAGACAATTAATTACACTATGTTTTACTCAGGAAATGAAAAAAATGGGGTGGCATTAATAGTGAGGAGAGATGTAGCAAAAGCAGTCAAAGGATATAATGCAAAGTCTGTCTGTATCATATTGGTAAGACTTAAGGGAAAACCCATTAATATAACCATAACCCAAGTTTATGATTCAGTTACAGAGGCAGAAGAAGAAGAAACTGAAAGATTCTATGCTGAACTGCTGGATGAAATTGATAAAATGCCAAAACAGGACTTAATTATTAATCATTAGCAATTGGAATGGTAAAGTAGGAAACAGGGCAGAATCAAAGATTGTTGGAAAATTTGGCCTAGGATCAAGAAATCAAGTGAGAGAGAGACTAGTTGAATTTTATGAGTCCAACATTTTTTTATTGCAAACACATTCTTCAAGCAACCCAAGGGGTGACTATGTACATAGACCTCACTTGGTGGTCAATACAGTGTGCCCGCCCCAAACACGAGCTTGCCATATGCAGACTTGAGCTCAGGGAGGTACAAAATGGTGCGCCATTGAGGTCCCGCAGATTTTTCCATACACAGGGGGGTCCAGAACGGATCCCCCAAGTATACAAAGGGCCCACTGTATACAAAAATAGACTACATAATAGGAAGGAGAAAAAGGAGAAACTCCATATTTTCTGCAAAAACAAGACTGGGAGCAAATTGTGGCACAGACCGTGAACTGGTAATATAAAAAAAATAGAGTAAAAATAAAGAACAGCACTATCATGCCAAACTATAACCTGGAGAAGATCCCCATAGAATTAAAAGATAAAATAAAAAATAGATTTGCCCTAATTAGCCTAAATGACCAGGAGCCAGAAGAACTCTGGACTGAAGTCAGGGAGATTATCAGGTAGGAATGCAAAAAGACTATCAGTAGCCAAAAAGAAAGAGAAACCTCATGGATAACAAATGAAATTATATAACCAGTTAAGGACAGATGAGAAGCAAAAGTAAAAAGGTGTCAGAAATATGGTCAGAACACTGAATGCAACTGTTCAATGACTTGTTGAACAGGGACAAAGAGAACTACATGTTGTGTATCCTTTATCTGAAATATTCGGGACCAGAAGTATTCCATATTTTGGATTTTTTTATTTATTTTGGAATACCTGTATTTACATATACGGAATGAGGCTGGAGAGAGAGGCTGAGGATCCGTGAAATTGTGGGAGGGAGGAATTCCCACCATTTCACAAATCCTTGTGTCTCTCTCCAGCAGTGACTGTCCAGCCTTGCAAATACAGTATAGGTATGTACTTGTGTTGTAGCTCAAAAACGTGTGTTGTAGATTTTGGGATACTTCGGATTTTGGAATACTGGATAAAAGATACTTGACCTGTATTATAATAATCAATACAGAGAAATAGAAGATGACAACAAAAAAGGAAGAACAATAGACCTCCTCCACAAGATCCAAAAAATCAAAGGGAAACTTAAACCAAGAGTGGGGATACTCTGCAACCAGCAGGGGAACACATTACTTGACCAAGTAAAATAAAAAGATGATGGAAACAATACACTGAAGAACTATAAAAAAGAGATGAAAGGATAACAGTTTCATTTAAGAAAAAAACATCAGCTTACAGTTTTAGAAAGTGAAGTGGAAGCTGCACACAGAGCACTTGGAAGAAATAAATGACCGGGAATAGATTGCATATTAATAGACCTGCTTCAATCCACAGAGACACAGAATCTATCCTAGTTGTAATCGAAATCTGTCATTAAGTATTGTAAACAAGAAAAAAAGCCCACAAATTGGAAATGCTTAATATATGTTCCAATCTCCAAGAAAGTGGACACCAGGGATTGCAGTAACCAAAGGATTATTGCATTAATTTACTATGCAAGCAAAGTGGTGCTCAAAATTCTACAACAAAGATTTCTACCATACATTGAACAAAAAATGTCAGATGTCCAAGCTGAGTTCAGGAAAGGCACTAGGGATTATATTGCAAACATATGTTGGCTAATGGCACTCACGAAAGGGTTTCAGAAGAAAAATAGCATGTGCTTTATATATTATAGCAAATACTTTGATTGTGTAGATCATAACATAGTATGGCTCATTCTTAAAAAATGGGTGTGCCATAACATTTTATTGCCCTGATTTGTAACCTGTAGTCAGGACAAGTGGCTACCATCAGGACAGAATATGGCGAAACGGAATGGTTTCCAGTTGGCAAGGAGGTCAGGCAAGGCTGCACTTTATCACCCTATTTTTTAACTTTTACAATAAACGTATCATATGTAAAGCAAGATTAGATTTCAGAAGGAGGAGGCATGAAAATGGGAGGAAGGAACATCAGCAATTTAAAACATGCAGATGACATCATACTACTAACAGAAAATAGCAAAGACTTGGAATGATTACTGAAGAAAGTCAAACAAGAAAATGCAAAGGCTGATTTCCAGTCGAACGTTTAGAAAACAAACAAAAATGACCATGGATGATTTATATAACTTTAAAGTAGACAATGAAGTCATTGAAACAGTTCTTAAAAATTCCATACCTTGGCTAAGTTATGAATTAGAAATCAAGAAATCAGAAAGCTTGGACTTGGAAAGGCAACTAGAAAGGAACTAGACAAGATCATGAAGTGCCAAGATAGATCTTGGCACTTCATGAATACTAAAGATTGTTCATGCCATAGTATTACCAATTTCTAGGTGTGGTTGTAAAAATTGGTCAGTGAAGAAAGCTGATCGGAAGAGAATCATCAACTGTGAGATGTGTTGCTGGAGGAGAGTTCTGCGAATATCGAGGACTGCTAAAAAGACAAATAAATATGTCCTGAAACAAATCAAGTCTGAATTCTTCCAGTTAGCCAAGATGATGAAACTGGGATGTCATACTTTAACATATCATGGGAAGATAGGACTCCCTAGAAAAGATAATAATGCTTGCTAAGGTAGAAGGCAGTAAGAAAAGAGGAAGACTGCATTCCAGATGGATAGATTCAATCAAGGAAGCCACTGCTCTGAGTCTGCAAGACCTGAGCAGGACTATTAATGATAGGATTACTTGGAGCAGTGGTGTTCCTGCACTTGGTGACATCCGGTGCAGGGGACAGGGCTTCTGGCCCCGAACTTCTGGCGGGGTTTCCTTGGCTCCTGTGCCCCCTGTGGCCTCAAGCAGCACTCGCACAGGCTGAGGAATGCTGGTGGGGGGCAGGGAGCCGACCTGGTGTTACCCCCCTTCTGGGGTGTCACCCAGTGCGGCCCGCACACACACACACCCCGTGACTCTACTGACCTGGAGGTCTCTTATTCACAAGTTGAAGTCCTAAGTTAATAACAACAAAGTTAAACTCACATTTCTCTTAATTCACCATCCTACAATCTTGTGTGTATTCAAAGAGTTCCCTTTAGTATATGGAAAATCCTGACTTACTTTGGAGTGGCCCAGTTTCACTTCCAAACTAATAAGTATTCATACATCTCGGTTCATTATTACATATCCATCTAATAAGGATAAACTATTTCTGCTGTAGCCATATAGAATCTGTTAAATGAAACAAATAACACTTCAATACAGTGGGCCTTTGATACCTACTGGGAATTGGTTCCAGGACCCCCTTTGGATACCAAAATCCATGGATGCTCAAGTCCCATTATGTACAATGGTGTAGTGAAATTATGTCCATTATATAAAATGGCAATATAAAGGAGGGGAGGAGTTGAGTTTGTTTTGTTTTGTTTTGTTTTCGTTTGTTTTTGGAATATTTTCAAGCTGTGGATGGTTGAATCCGTGGATGGAGAATCCGTGGATATGGAAGGCTGGCTGTGCTTATATTACATGCATCAGTGTCCTGTTCTTTCTTAGAGAAAACAAACATGGGTCTATTCTGTTATTTACCTTCAAAGCACCTCCGCTAAATAGGTTGGGCTGAAAGCCTGGGCCAGTATCTGCCAGGGAGCCTCATAGCAGAGGGGGGATTTGAACCAACATCTCAAGATCCAGTTCCAGCACTTTACTTGTTATACCACCCTAACTCTCAGTAAGGACATTACTGCATTGTTTAGCTTAAGTAATTGTATTTAAATGCTTTTGCAGAATCAGGGTTTCTGTGTTAAGAAATCTGAGGCATTTTTTTTTCTTCCAGTAAGCCTAGGTCCTTGTCTATGGATGGTTTGAAGAAGCAAAATCTCTACTCCATGTTTCTGAGTTATTATGCACAGCTTATAAATGACTGTCATATCTGTCTTTTCTCCAATGCAGCTAAGCCGAGGAGACAGTCTGAAAGAGCCAACCTCCATTGCTGAGAGCAGCAGAAACCCCAGCTACCGCTCTGAACCAAGCCTGGAGCCAGAGAGTTTTCGTTCTCCCACGTTTGGGAAGAGTTTCCATTTTGATCCACTTTCTAGTGGCTCCCGCTCTTCTAGCCTCAAGTCTGCCCAAGGCACGGGCTTTGAACTGGGCCATCTTCAGTCAATTCGCTCTGAGGGTACCACATCGACATCTTACAAAAGCTTGGTGAATCAGACACGCAATGGGAGCTTGTCATATGACAGCCTTCTCACACCATCAGATAGCCCTGACTTTGAGTCTGTGCAGGCAGGCCCAGACCCAGAGCCCCCCATGGGTTACACTTCTCCTTTCTTATCTGCCCGAATTGCTCAACAACGAGAAGCTGACCTGCACAGTCGTTTTCCCAGCTCTGGCTCACCCAAACACCAGCCACCCCGTGATTCTTCACCTGTTCGCTATGACAATCTTTCACGCCACATTGTGGCCTCCATGCAGGAACGGGAGAAGCTACTGCAACAGTCTCCCACACCGCCACCTCTGGCCAAAGAGGAGGATACAGGTCTAGGGGACTCAGGCATCCAATCCACACCAGGCTCCAGCAATGCCCCACGTACCAGTTCCTCCTCGGACGATTCAAAGCGCTCCCCCCTGGTCAAAAACCCACTCACCCGCCCGGTGGCACCTCGTTTTGGCAAACCAGAACCATCACATATGCTCAGAGTACGTTCCTTGGGCTCACCAGACCAGCCTGTCGCCCCACACTTGGGCAAATCTGTGTCTTACAGCAGCCAAAAACAGTCACCCCAGGCCATCGTCCCAGAGACTGAGGAGGTGGCCTTGCAGCCTTTATTGGCACCAAAGTAAGTACAAGTGACACCTGCCTTGTGCTTTAAGTGTTCCTTGTCAGAGGATGAACCACATTCAATCCTGCCCCATCAGTGTACTGGCCGAGGACCCAAGATACTTTTGATTCCTTTAGCAGCACCCAGAGGGAATGGCTTGGGGGTGGGCTTCTGCAAATAGTGCCTGCTCTCGTCTGCCCCTGTCTTACCTCTCCTCTTCCTTCCTGCCCTCCAATGTGTGAACCATTTCCTCATCCTTCACTGTATAATCCAGTGCTAATCCCATAGAACCTCATTCTTTTTTGGTGAGGTATGTGGATTTAAGCATTCCCACTTTCCTTGGACGTGTGAAATGGCCATTTACTTCCATACAAGATCCCTGGGCTTATGACTGCCTGATTTTTACCTCATATATGGAAACACTATATATGAGATTGCCCTTTCATCTCCTTTTGCTAATTGTGCTCCTTTTTCATGTCTTGTCTGTATGCATGTGAGAGACCCTCCAGTCTGCCATCAGGAAGGGGGTAGATTTAAAAATGCCTGTCCTTTTGAAGACACTTGGAAGCATGATCTCTCCTATTCCTTTCCTGGGGAATTTCCTTTTTATGCACTGCAGTTCCTTCCTGTTACTCCTTTCAGAATGGATTATTTTGGGCATTTGTGGCTTTTTTTCTTAATAGCTCTTCTAGGCAGGTGTGTGTTTGGCTACAACCTGTTCCTTTTGTAGAATGTTTGTGGTGTCCTTCCAGTTCTTTGTGAGTAGTGGCAGTCCACTGTCTTCTGTCTTCTAGAAGCCAAGGCAGTTCAAGATATATCCCAAGCTTTCTTTTCCATACCCTATCTTAAGAGTGAGACATTCTCCATTTCCATTACCATTGAATGAGTGGTCACTTCCTGACACCCTTGTATCCTTCCTTTTTCCCAGAGACGAGGTGCAGATGAGACCCTCCTACAGCAAGTCCAATGGGCAGCCCAAGAGCCTGGGCTCAACCTCGCCCACCCCTGGCCAGCCACCTCTCAGCAGCCCCACTCGTGGAGGAGTCAAGAAGGTCTCTGGAGTGGGTGGGACTACGTATGAAATCTCTGTATGAGGAGTTGATCTCCCCACTGTCAACTCCTCCCTGGCTGATTCCAAAACATCCTGCTCCTGATGAGCAGGAGACAGGAATTTGTTCAGCAAATGGTTAATCCTCCAATGCATGGACATCTTTTATGAATCCAGTTGGGTGTTGGGGAAAGGAGAGGGGACAAGTACCTTTTTAAACTAAACTGTCTGGGATTGGGAGAGTCCCTAAACACTACAACAGGCTCCCAGCCTTGCTCACCTCCACCGCCTCCACTCTTCCTCTCAACCAACAGACTGCAATTTGTAGCGCACACTGCCGAGAGGGAAGGGGGAGGGGCTTGCTGTCAGCATCTGTTCCATGGGAGAAGGTGCTGGTTGCAGCCTGCCCCGCTACCAACAGGACAGTCAACTTTGGACCTCGTGCAATCGCTCACCTAGTGCGGTAGGAGTGGATCATCTAAAAAATTTTTTTTATTATTGTTATGGATTCTATTTTTTCCTCTTCTGAGTTGCTGGGTGTGTGTATATATAAATATCTATAAATATATAAATATAAATCTAAAAAGAAATTATATATCTACCCATATTGAGGGAGTCAGGCCCAGGGAGACTCCATTTTCTGGGCTTGAGGAAACTGTATAAATCATATACATTCAGGGGAGTCTTGGGGGATGTATTGGGTCAGCCACTTGGTGTTTTTTTTAATGGGTCAAATGGCCCACAAAGGATATGGAACCCCTGTGAGAACACCACTCCAAGACAGGTGGACCTGAAGAAATGCCAACATGCCATTTGACCTGGCCTGGTCATCCCAGTGCTTGTGACCAGGCATGAGCTTGGCTGCTTCTGCCCTGCTCTGAATTGTGCATTCCAGGAGGGAGTATTCAAAGGCACTGCTTTCTTAAACCCTGCTCACCTGGGCTATATCTTACTGGAAGACTTTCCCCATGAGTAGATCCTTCTTTCCTGGGGGACCTGGAGGGTTTAGGAGAACCACGGGAGTCTTTGGCTTCCCAGGTTTTCAGCTTCCAGACTGGCTTTCTTAAGTTACCTTAAGAAAAGGATTCCTAGCAACAGGATTGTATCACCTGAAACCCAGGGAGAGTAGTATATGCAGCATTAGTAGCACATTAGGTGCCCAACCATGAGGGTGCCTGTGGTGCTGTGCAGAGAGCAGAGGGGTGGCAGTGTTATTGGGGCTGGGTCCCTCAGGTGGAGATATTACATGTATTTAGAATGCCCTCCCCCAGGTTGTTTCCCCTGCTTTTTTTCCCCATTGCTTTTATGAATTGCTCCATATTGATTTCTTGTGGTGTCACAGTTCTTTGTTCCCAAACTGGGCAAGAGAAAGAAGAGGAAAAATGCAAACAAACCAAAAAGCAATATTTTTCCATATGCCAAAAATCTCTCTCCACCCATAAACGCCCATGAAAATAAAATTCAGAGCAACCCAGGAATTCAGCAGTCTCTAATGACTCTTTCTGTATGGCAATATGTTAACTGTGGTCTCCACTGAACCACACTTTTATTTTTATTATGACTAGCCATTTTAAAATGAGGAATAAAAAATATAATGAGCCACTCCCCCCATGCTTGTGTATTTTTTGTTGTATTAGCTGAGGCAACAGTTCTGGTAGTTGTCCTTAAATATTACCATGTGTACATCGACAGGTGACTTGAAGGCACATATACATTATTCATAAAGGTTCACTGGGACATTTGACTAGAACTTCAGTTATTCTGCTGATCCTTAATTGCAAAGGCTTTTCTCAAACAAGAGAATCACAAGTGCATAATCCATAGTTTCCATTTCAGGCCTTGCTTGTAGAGAAAGCCATAAAAATGTATTTAAACAGGTTTTTTTTAAAGGCACAATTAAAGCAGTTCTAAAAACCAAATCTACTTTTCAGGACCAACAATGATATAAAACACAGCAATCTTGGCTGCCCGGTGAAAGCTCAATAGGATTGGAGCCAAGCTTACTTCTCTTGTGATCATCAGTTGTGCCTTGAATGGATATCTTTAGGCAATGAGAAAAGAAGCAATGGCCCCTTAATACAGACAGTTGTCCAAAAGTGAGGCTACCCATCCAGCATTTCTACATTGTACCGTACAGTCCAAACTGTAACCAGAGGACACCCACCCTCCAGAAGGTGGAAAGCAATGAAGGTGCCAGCTGCAAAAAAACACAAACCCACCAAAAAGGAAGAAAAATGCTCAGTACCAAACTGGCCATTTATTTCTTCGCTATTAAAAATGATACTGTCAGACTTAATGCTTCTCTGACTTATCCCAAAAGAAGATTTTGCTGAACAGAGTTCCATCCCATCTACCATCCTGTCTGTTGTCATTGTGGTAGTTGCTGATCTGAGAGAATCCTCTCAGAAAGAGCCTTTTTCAAGCATGCCACAATTGGGACTTAAGAATGTAAATAGCAGGATACTCTGCAAAAACACAATCAAAGTAAGGTCTGCACTAGACATAATGCTAATTGTGTCAGAGTAATGAATATGTACTTTTCTTTAAAGCAAATAGTTGCAGTAGGGAAGGAGAGGAAGCAGTCTCAGATTGGTGGTTAATTTTTTTCCTCCTAATGAAATAGACTACTCTGCATTGGGTGGGAATTCCCCTTAATCCTGATAGGATTTCCTTTTCTGTGTAAGGCACTTTATGGGCAGGTGTGTTGTTTTGTTTTGTGTGGTTAGGGTCATGACAAGGAACAGGCTAAATATCTAGTTCCTGCTCACCAAAGCCCTGATTCTGATGTGGCTGTTCCAGTTTAGAAAAAAAAATAAGTGCATCATGGCTTGTGTGTTGTCAACATCACACATTTTAAATCATGGATTTGTGAAAGTGATTTTTCATCATACAGGTTTTCTAAAAGTAATGACACCTGGCTCAGACACTGGTTTTGATTCAGTTTCCATGAACATAAATCAACCTCAATACCAAAGATAGACTTGGATCATCACGAACTGCAGCTTTTGCATAACTTTAGATCTTGTAATTGGAATATTGACCACATATTTAAAAATGGCTAGGGATATGGTGTTGTCTGATGGAGAAGAGTGCCAAGAGATTGTACTAATCACACATGTAGCTTTGCTTTCAGTAGTCTGGTAAATAGTTTCAAAAGCCATGTGAGGGAGGAGTAAAAATTCTAGCTTAATGATCTAATGAACAATTTCACTGTTCCTTCAAGAATAAAAGTTTGCTCCTGAAAAAAAAAAAGGACAAATATATCTATGTAACTGTTGGAATATATTCTTGATACCGGTTAAGATTATCAAGAAAGAAGAAAAGATTGTTTAATCTCTTCAGCAGAGCAACCCACTGCAGAAGATGGCGAGCAGGAACACACACTAGGTCCACCTAAATTCTCCACACCCACGTGTCTATAAAAACAAGTCAGACATTTTTGAGTAGAATAATAAAAATAAACTTTACTTACAAAAGGTCAGGTATATAAAAATATACAGGTTAAACTTTAGTTGCAAGACAGAAAATAAGTAGCTCTGCATGCTTGCTGGTCAGCCATATTAAAAGAAGGAAAAGAGCGGGAACAGCAGAGTAAAGAAGGATTTTCAAATATAAGCCAGTAGGGGAAGTGAGCTCAGTGAACAGACAGGAAATGAGGAGGGGCTACGAGTGGGTGACAAAACAACCACAGACATGCATAAAACACATTCCTAGAGAGACCAGCATGCGAGGTTGCTATATCCCAACAGTAACATTCTTAACAGATAGGATTTTGTATTATGACACTAGGAAAACACTATACAGTCGGCCCTCTGTTTTTGCAGGGGATCCATTCCGGAACCCCCTGTGAAAATGGAGACTCGCTGATTTTCAAGCCCCTCTGTGAATATTCAAAACCACGGACCTGAATTATGCGAGAACGGAGGGGTGACTGTACTGATCGAGGGCATGCTACCACAAAAAGTGTGAAATACAGTCGTCACCCCCGATTTGCGGTCTTGCCGTCTGCAGTCTTGATCCTTTGCAGATGACAAGCCAGGAGAAACATAATGGTGTGTGTGCTTGAGGGGTGCACGCAGCACCATATGCAGGAGCACACCCCCATGGTAATCAATGGGGCTCCAATATTGGTGATTTTCCCAATTCGCGGGGGCAGGGTCTGGAATGGATCCCCTGCAAATCGGAAGGGATGACTGTACTTAAAATTATCAGCAAATACTTTAAGGAAGAAAAGATTCTTCTTACCTTAAACATGGTACATTAGAATTTAGGCATGCTCGAGCAGTTTTTCAGCCTCATATCATGTATTTGTCTTTGTGTATTTGTGTGTGTTGGGAAACTAGCCCATGACTACAGCTATTACATTACTTTACACAGTAGGCTTCAAGCCATATCTATTTTTTCCCTCTGTTTATAGAGTACCCCAGAAATTCATGCCTAATTGGAAATATCCTAGTCTAAAGAATCTCATTTTTAATAATGAACATCACTTTGCTAATCTTTTTTGTGTAACATTCCTTTGTTATGTCAGTTTCTATGACTTTTGTAGAATTTTGTATTTCTGTCCTACCATTGCTGCATGGCTAAAAGGCATCCTATTGGTTTCATTTTAAAGTCCAAACACTCCTTTTTAGGTCATCATCCTAAACACCATGTTGTAAAGGCTAAGTCCTAATTAATAGCCCTTAAAATATAAAAGTCAAAAGATTAAAATACCATTAAAATAAAAACTATAGAAATATCCCTATATAGATCTTGCTGCAATGATTATCCATACATGGTGTCAAGCCTACAAGCTCATGTTCTGCTTGCTGCAACCTTCAATAAAGCTATTAGACATCAACCACATGTGTAGCTAAAACAACGTAATAGTACATGTTATAACCACATTAAATGCAAGTTCCTTTTTAAGAAAGAGAGAGGATGTTTTTGTTTGTGATCCTTATGGATGCCTTTAAACAAAGTTGCCCATTCATTTCAGGGAGTCTAAACTTTCCATAATACTAAATGTTTTGGTGTCTTCAGTTTGTCTTTATGAGCTTTGTAGACGCATACATGTACGTTTCTTTTGTGCATACAAAAAACAGTGCTTTGAGGATGGGAATTCAGTGGTAATATGAAGGATGAACAATCATGACAATTCTAAGAAGAATTCCTCATCGTGGAGATAAACCCCAAGAAGATCCAAAATCCATTCTTTGATAATATCTTCATGGAGCCAAAAGAAAAGTGTAAGCTTCATTCATAGGCTTCTTCAGGCAGAAATGCTAAAACAGAATATAGGGGAAATAAAGTAACATTTTACTTTGGATGTTGTAGGACAGGGGTAGGCAACCTTTCCCCTTTAAGGGCCGAAGGACTTCAGCTCCCAGAATCCCAGGAGCTATTGGCCAGCATGGGACTATTGGCCAATATGGCTGAGGCTTCTGGGAGCTGAAGTCCCTTGGCCCTTAAAGGGGAAAGGTTGCCTACCCCTGTTGTAGGAGGTATGTGTAGATATTGTGGGAAAGTGAACTGAAATTCTAAATAGTTCTATACTTTCTGGGATGCTGATCAAAACAACTGGCAGGAAATTGCTACTTTTGTCTCAAGGCGTGCATTTTGTCATGGAGCATCCCTTGCACGAGGAAGCAGCTAGAATGTCACGTCAGTGTCTATGTTCATCTATGTTCATCACTTGCTGAATGAAATTCATTGGGGACACAGTTCAGTCAAAGGTAAGCATTTACATCTCTCTCAATTTCAGTAGCAAAGAATTAAGCCCATGCCTTCATTTCCAGTTGTGTTTTCAGTAAAATTAAGCATTTGGTCTGTGTCTTACATTGTTTCTAAATGTCGTCAGTATACATGGTGTTCACAATCTCTAATTTCAACAGAGGAAGTATATGCATAAATCTGGTTCTCGGTCCTTTGCTGTAGTATCACTTTTTTAGGGCAATATCTGAGAAATATAGATTTATACACCCTAAAATGACTGTTACAGCTGCTGTTAGCACTTGGTGTTTCTACAGAAAAACTGACAAATGTGCTTAATTTTATTTTATTTTATTTTTTATTTTTTTGCCAATTTATGCTAAAGCTTTTGAAAGGATGCTTGGAAGAAAAGGTTCCGACTAATGATTGACAGAAAGAGTAAAATATTACATGAAGGAAAGATTTATTCCATGCATTTTCTGTGTTCATCTGCAGAAACAGGTATCTTCAGTTGTGCTTTGAAAGCTGATCAAAGAAGTAAGTTGCCCATTGGGTACAGTGGTTATAGATTTAGATCTTCTAGATGCTAAGACTAGCAATGATTCCCAGCCTGGGGTATGGGTATCCCCAGGGGTATGAACCAACACATTTAGGGGTATGTGAAAAAAATGGAATAATGGTGGGAAAGGGCACATATGTCAACAGTGTAAAGCAGGGGTAGGCAACCTTTCCCCTTTAAGGGCCGAGGGACTTCAGCTCCCAGAATCCCAGGAGCTATTGGCCAACATGGGACTATTGGCCAACATGACTGAGGCTTCTGGGAGCTGAAGTCCCTTGGCCCTTAAAGGGGAAAGGTTGCCTACCCCTGGTGTAAAGCAAGATACAACAGAAGATGGTGCACTCCCACCAGGAAGAATGCTTCAATCCAATGGCAAACTCTGACAGTGGGGGCAAGCTTGGCATCAGAGAGAGGTGGAGCTACCAAGACTTAGCCATTGGCTGTAGACAATCTTCTCCCCTCCCTCTTCCCTTGTGAATGAACTAGTGGCAGGTGATCCTCAATGAATGAGTTCTTTTGGGTCTTCTCTACATCTCTTCTTTTGTCATCACTTCATTTTTTATATTGATTTTTCAGTTCATGTATTATCAGATATGGTTTATTGATTGAAAACTGACCCAATAAGAAAGCTGAAATATAATGTGGATATTCACCAGTTACCAAGAATTTCTCAAGGGACATGTAACATTTTAATAGTGCAAAACAGTGAGAAGGTACATTCTTCAGTTCTTCAAACAGTTAAAAAGAAAATACTGTGATGAATACATGAAGAATGGATTTTTGTATATAGGGATGAGGACTGTCCTAAGCCACAGTGTGTAGTGGGGAAGTATTATCCAAGGGTAGTATGAAACCTTTATTCTTGTGGCATTTACAAACAAAACATGGCAGCTATGCAAACAAGGAATGCAGGATTTTTTGCTGCCTAGTAAACAGAATATAACATTGTTATTGGCATCTTCCAGCCACAGATGCAGGTGAAATGTCAAGAATACATTCTTCTAGAACATGGCCTCACAGCCCGAAAAATCCATGGATGCCGGTCATGAAAGCCTTCGACTTTGCACTTGAAGCTTCCCATCATGAGTTATTGTAATGCTAAATGTAGGAAGAATCATAGTATAACTGATAATTTAATTTCTCTTTGTGTAAAAGATGCTGTTCTGTGTATTCTTGGAGAAGAATATGTGAGGAAAATAAACACTCTTTTTAACAATATAACACTCCCTCTTTTGAACAATATAACATACTGAAGAATTCAGAGTATGTCTGATGATATTGAGGTGACAGTAATAGAATTAAAAAGTAGGTAGAATTAAAAATAGTTAATGCTTTGCTCTTCAAGTTGACAACAGCACAGATATTGCATATTTCACTGTTTTGCTTCTTATTGCAAGGTATTTCTTTGAAAGACAATGAAGTTGAAGAAAACCTTTTGTTTTGTCATTCTCTGACAGAGCACAAAGAGGTGAGGATATGTTTAATTTTTTTATTGTTATTTCAAAGTAAAGGACATTAATTGGTCTGATTGTTGCAGGCTGTGCACTGATGGAGGCAAGTCACTGTCAGGTTTTTATTCTGGTCTTTGCAGTCATGTCATGTAGGTAGCACCGAATAAATATAACATGGAGTCATGGCTGCATCCACAAGCAAAGCCTAGCATCTCAGCCCCTATCTGGTGAATTATACTTCATTCTTGCTGAAGCTGTTAAACTGATTAATTTTATAAAGTCAAATTCCACAAAGTTGAGAATTTTCAAAGAACTATGTAGTTACGAGTCTTCATTCTACTCTGCTCCTTTATAGAGAAGTGAGGCGGCTCTCTCGTGGTATAGTCCTTCCCCAGCTGTTTGAACTTAGATGTGAAGTCCAGTTTTAAAACCATCCTTTCCAACTTGCTTCCAGGTTACACTACTGTGATTGGCTTCAGGCTGTTGCATACTTCACATATATTTTTCTACAAATAATCAAAATTTAACAGTTCAGAATAGTTTGATAACAATCTTTAAAGTTTCAAACAAAATTTAATCTACCATTAAAAAATAGATTTTTGGAGGTCCTGTATTGTAAAAGGCCAATCTGAGATATTTGAAACTTTACACATTTTTCTGTTTGAGAACAAGCTACATACAGCTCTCCTAGGAAGTGAGCAAGAAAATAACTGAACACTTGAAAGGGCTAAAATCAAGAAGTATTTCTCAAAAGCTGGAGAAGTTTCAAGAAGTACTTTTGAAAACCAGGAGAAACAACTAGTTTGCAAATCCCTTTGAAGAAGACTTCCAAGATTGATCAAACTTTCAACTGATACTACTTTAAAAGCTGAATTCAAAGAAAAATCCCTTACTAACTGGGCAGATAGTAGCAAAGAGCGCTTAAGTTTCTATTGCCATTTACAAATACAGAACTGATGAAGAGGGCTTTCGCTTCCTATGCCTTTATAAAAACAAATACCATAGTAAAATAAATGCAGTTCCAGATTTAAGACTGTATCTTACATCAGTTGAACCTGATTTCAAAAAGCTATGTGCCTCACAAAAAAAGCCCAAAGATCATACTTAACATTTATTGTGTATAAATTATTTGTTGTGTGGTTTTTTATGCACTACCTGTTCACCTGATCATTCTATTGCTTTTTAATAACATTTTGGACTATTTAGTTATAATATATAAATTTAAAACAACAGCAAGTATATTAATTACAAATACTTTGCTAATATGAAGGGTACACTTTATGGAAATAGGCTATTAATGGGTAAGCAAGTGAAAAAAAATTCCATTTCAATTGTTTTGAGTTACTTAGAATTGTATGTGAATAGGCTTTCAAGCTGACTGGTGACTGGAAGCATCCAGTCCCTTGTTGAAGGCAACAGAACTGCTCATTGTCCCAATTACACTTCTGCACAAAAACTGTGAGGTTTCTCCTTTGCCTTTCAAAGAAAAGCATTTGTAACAAGCTTGTCTCTCCCAACACCTGTTTGTCACCTGGAAGAGCAGAGTAAGACACTGTTAAATGTGGTGGAGGAGACTGAACATCTGATAAGCACTCTTATGAAAGCTGGCTGTAATCCTACAGCAGGCAATCTGCAAGAAAAGGGAGTTCCCTGTGCTGACTAACAGGATTGTAGAAAGGCTTAAGTCCAGTAGCCCATGGATGGGAATCGTCAGGCTGCTTTATAATGAATACTAATTCAAGTGATCTTGGGAGCACTGCAAATAGCTTTTCATTACCTTTTGTCTGTTGCTTGCAGGACAGAGTTGTGCTTTTTCTGGATTGTGTGCCTGACTGTGGCATGCTACCATACCACAACAATACAGTAAATTAATGTAGAATGCATGTTGGAAACTGGAGGCTATCTTCAGGACTTCCTGTTAAGTCCTGAAGCAGAAGGCTGTTGTTAGAATGAGGGCCAGCAGCCTCCAGCTTTGGGAGTGGGGTGTAGGAGAAATCCAGGGATTCTTCATCCTTCTATACCAAAGCAGAATCCCTGGATCGCTCCCATTCATGAAGCTGGAGGCTGCTGTCTCCTTTTCAAACAATAGCTTTCTGCTTTGGGAATGACGAATCCATGGATTCTTCCTGCACTCCACCCCTGAAGCTGGAGGCTCACATGTCAATGGCAGACAGCCTTCCTCACACTCACTGGCTCCCTGATTCTCCTGCCTGCTTCTCCCTCAGGGATGGGGACAGGCCATACCTGGAGGATGGAGGAACCCAGAAAGTCCTGCCCTGTCTCCTCCTTTTCTCCCATGGAGTGTTTGAAGCTCACTGGTCAGAGAAAGTGTGCGACCCCCCCTTTTTGGATACACCTCCTCTTCTGCTGAATTCCTCATGTCTTACAAGCTGCATTTACACCACACCCCATTTCTTCCAAAAGGCAGACATTTAGGGAGTAGCAGTGGCATTGCTAGGATGGTGGTTGTGTCACTCCATTTAATGGTGTCACCCAGTGTGGCCCACATGCCCCCTAATGACACTTCTGCCACAAGGATGGCATGGACAAGAGACTTCTCAGTCACTGTTCATCCAGCTACTTGGTTGCTGCTCCCAGGGTGATCTGGTGGCAAAGGGAGTAACAACTGAGATTGTTTTGAATGTTCAGTAAGACAGTAGATCTAATATTAAAAAATGCATGTTGGGGGAGTGCTAGAGTTGTCATTCAAGAGGAAAGGAGGCAGTAGCCCAAAAAAGTTTGGGAACCACTGCACTAGAGGAAAATTCTCCCAAATCAGAATAATAATAATAATAAATTTTATTTGTACCCCGCCCCTCTCTCAAAGAGTACCGTAACTAGAAAGCCAAAGCTTAAGCTATAATGATGGTGCCATCCCTCATATGTGACATGTCTTCCTTAAACCATTTGGGACCGTTGCTAGCAATCTGATTTGGGCCTGTTCTCTAGACCAAGACACATATAATGGAAATAATGACATATTTCTTCCCCTGTTTTTCCTTGTCTTCATTCTCTCCCTTTTCCTTTGTGGCTTTTTAGATTGTAAACCCCTCAGGGAAAGCAGCCTTTCAGATCTGTTCTCTTTAATATGCATAATAGGTATTATATAAATAATGTATGTAGGTATTATGAGTGACATTGAGAATAGTGCTTATTTACTTAGACCTGGGGGCCTTTGAACATCTCCTGACCCTAAACCTTTGAGTTGGTGAGTATTTTCCTTGTCAGTCTTGGAATTAAGAAGATAAAAGACAATAATGTTGGGAAAAGTGGAAGGAATTAGGAAGAGAGGAAGACCACATGTTAGATGGATGGACTCAGTTAAGGAGCTCATGGGTATGAATCTGCAGAAACTGGGAAGAGTAGTGGAGGATAGGGGGTCATGGAGATGTCTCATCCACAGGGTTGCCATGAGATCAATTCAGGGGTAGTTAACAACAACAAATAGCTTCCCTAAACAGATGGCTTATATTGCTGAATGGCTCTGCCCTCCAGGCAGTTTCCCCTGTAATTTCAAATCCATTTTTTCTTCATAACCCTTTCTCTCCCTATCACATCTTGCAATAATCTCAACAGCTTCTTTTAATCTTTTTCTGTTGGCTGAATGCATCCGAGTCCTTCAGCTTCTCCTTACATGACTTGCCTTCTGGCCTTCATGTTGCTCTCATCATTTTGGGATCTTCATCAGATTGAATTGTCTTATGCTTTGACTGTCTCTTACAATTCTTTTCCACAGAACAGTATGAGTGCTTCCATTATATCAACTGATTTGGGTCTTTTGTGCACAGGCTAGAGGATTGTCCCTATTTTTTGGTGCAAGGACACTGTTTGCCTAGGAGCAGAAACATTGTGAATCTGGAAATCTTAAGACTCTGACCCATTGGTTAATAATAGCATCAATTTGTTATGAATGTTAACTTTATAAAAAAATCACACATCTAATCTATCAAATTACCGAAGAAAACCTGTGGACACTGCATGGTCTGCTGAGCTTGCATCCAAATTTTGGCTGCAAAAAGCTAACAGCAAGTTTTGCAGACCTGACTACACATCAAATATTGTAACTTGTTCTCTTGAAGGCGAGGGTGTCAGTAGATAAAACTATGGTTAGGTACTAGGTAGGAGATCTGCTATAGTCTCACTTGGGATATTATTATCTTCAAGTTCCCTTTTTCATATGAAGTATAATAGAAACTTACATCAAAGGAATGTTGTGGAAAAAAATCACAAAGATCGTAAAGCATTTTGCTAATGAAAAGTACCACAGACATGATTGATAGTGATAACTACTAATTACTTGAATAACCCAAGTGGGCCACATGAGATTCCTGCCAGTCAGTACAAGTCCTAATCTCAGTCTGTCAACTGTTTATTTACATAGCTTTTTTTCTGAATTGTAAACTTGTCCCTGTTGCACACTTAAGTTGATGCCCAGAAGAAGAAAAATATGCCAGTGTTAGTCAAAAGTAGAGATCAGAATAATGTATAACGTATATTTGAGAAAGATAGCATGCTGCTCAAAAAAATGTTTACCTTATAAAAGTTTGAGGGGAAACTTAAGCAGACAATAAAAAAGGTAGCTAGGTGTTTGCATAGCATGGATCCACTTGTATTGGAAGTGCTCTTATTTTTTGAATAAGACAGTGGTATGCAAGGCAACTGTGCCCTTTAATGGGAGCAGACAACTTGTAGCTCCCCAGGTTTTTGTTGGTATAGTTGTTTGAATGTGGGACTACGGCTCTGAAAACCAGGGTATGAATCCCCCTACTCAGCCATGGAAACCCACTGAGTGACCCTGGATGAGTCACACTCTCTAGCGTCAAAGGAGGGCAATGGCAACCCCCCTCTGAACAAATCTCGCCAAGAAAATCTGCGATAGGGTTGCCATAAGGCAGAAATGAATAGAAAACACACAATAACTCCCACAATACCATAAATATAGGCTATGCTGGCTAGGGCTACTGGAAATTATAGGCCGAAATGATCCAAAACAGGCTTTCTGGTTGAAGAAGTCCCTCAAATTCCTAAAATAAGACAGCTTTTAATGCCTGCCTCTCTAAGTTAGCCAACAACTAAAGTACATGGTGGCTAAAATCCTAACAGAAACAATAGAATAAGGTTTTGTTGTTAACTAAATTCTTGTTCAAGTGCTACATGAGAGAGGCTTGTACATTTTTCTGACTTTAAATAATGATTTTGTATTAGTGACTTCAGTTAATGCCAGTCCTGTGTTTAAAGAGATACATCAGATCATCTGTTATGGAGGGAGGGGTGTTTTTTTCTTTAAATTCCACAACATGAAGCTTGTTGGCCAATTCATACCCTTCCATGACTAGTATAGCCCCCCCCCTTGATGAATGTCAGAGACTATATTGTGACCTGCTTCCCCTTTTATAATAATGTCTATGGTCCTGGGGGTAGAGGTTGACTGTAGGAGCGTTGGTGCACCTACACTCCTACACTGTGGCTGGAGTCAGAGATCCTTGTATAGTTGCCATCGGCTTTTTCAATCATCTTTAGACAAAACGTGAAGCTGCACAACTAGCCTGTGTCCAGGACTCCATGAATGTGTAAATGGCTGAGACTGAAGCCTTCAGTGTCAGTTCTGCTGCTTCTGAGGTCAGAAAAATGGGGCCTCAGATTTTCTCAATTTGGATAAACCACGAATAAGAAAAGTGCTATGCAGCTTTACATATATACTGATGTAATTTGAACTGGCATTGATTAATTGGAAAAGAAATTTTCGGTTTCAAGCGGATAGCTAAATGAAAATATCAATTCAATGTGTAAGAGGTGGTGTGAGAGGAACATGATAAGTACAACTAATTAGAAAGGGTTTGAAAATAAAATGGCCAATTTTTGAATGTTTTAAATGTTTCAAACATCTGTGGTGTTTATTTGGCACACTATGCTGGTTGCCTCATTTCAAAAAATATTAAGAATTACAGAAGAAAGCAAGCAAAATAAAATTAAGTATTCTGTGGAAAAAGTAAGCAGAAGCTTTATTACCTTTCTGACAATACAGGTCAAGCATTCCTAATCTGAAATTTTCTGAACACCGACATGACACCACCATGGAAAGCTCCACACCTGACCTCATGCAATGAATTGCAGTCAAAATGCAGGTGCACAACAGAGTTTTTTCAGCAAAGGCGAAATAAGACCCTTGCAGCCCTCCTCTCAGCTGCAATACCTGTACAGTGGGTTCACTTCAGGGGTTTGGTTCCTGGACCCTGCAGATAGCAAAAAAATGCTGATGCATAAAATGGCATATAAAATGGCATAGGGTGGCAGCATTCTTTGGGATCACCTGACTCAGGGAACCCACCAGTTGCCTGTTTCTGCCTTTCAAATGGTGGTTGCAACACCTCTGTGCTTGTGTTTGCAAGGCAGAAGTGGGTGACAGGCAAGCTCCCTGCCGGCAAGTGTCTTCAAGGTTATTATATACAAATATTAAAAAACATTGAAAATTGAAAATCCAAAGCAGTTCTGGTCCTAAACATTTTGGATAAAAGATGCTCGTCCTGTACTAGAGTACATCCATTAAGTCAACTATTGAAGTGAGTTAACAGATAGATCAATTACATTGTTTCAATTGAATCAATTATTGTTAATTGAGATTAACAACAGAATTCAAGATTTTGAAATTCAGCTAATGGGGTGTGGATTCCAGATAGAAACTTCATATAATGTGTGATAAAATGCAGAGAATTCACTGCTCCAGGTGGCGGGGGGGACACTTCCTGCGGTTGCTCAAAAAGTGGAACAAATTTTATCTTTCCGAAAGTAAAATTATTGACCAGGATATGAACAGAATTCTGGACCAAATAAGCCTCTGGTCTGATTCAGCAGAGCTCTTAATACTCATAATTGTGCTGTACAACCTCCATTTTCAAAGCCAGTGTGCCATATATGACAGTTGCAGTGCAGGGGACTGGTGATACCATGCTGTTTTAATAGGTTTCCTGACAGCACATAGTTGGGCATGGGACTAAAATGTACCTTTACTCCAATTCAGCAGAGCTCTCGCATTCTTAGAAATCAGGATCCAGACTGACTTGTGGGAAGATGAAAGGTGGTGGATTGTAGAGAAACTATGGCTATAAAGAGAAGACAGATTGTCTTGTTACTACCATTTGCTCTCCAAATGTTGGGCTACAACTTCCATATTTCATGGATCGTGTCAATGGAGCTTATGGTTGGCCCAAAACAGACTGTGGTTACCAGCTTGCCTTCCCACTGCTATGAAGATGCAGAGGAGGAAACTGTAACAAAATGGGTCCAAAATAAAACAAGAGGGGGAATACTTTTCACCAAATAATACATCACAATACCCTTCCTGCCAAATGTCAGTGTACACATAAAACACAGCAATAAACATCAGCACATGAACAAATTCACTGTGGCATATATTTTCATGGGCTACAATTCCCTTTGTCAGAAATGTGAAGTATTATCCCAAGTCATCAATACACAGATGCATGGACACATTTTAGCCAGTAAGCTCAGTAGTGCAAGGGAAGGGTGTGTCACACCACTATGCAGAACACAAATGAAAATGAAATGAAATCAAGAGAACAAAAGATATACTCAGACTAGGCGTGACCCATTCCTGTTTGCTAATGAGGTCTGGCAACTTTCATGTGTATTAAATGATATCCCATGAGTTTATGACACTTTGATATTGCCATACTTCAACTGAAAGGTTTGAAAGGGAGGTTCTGGCCTGCTACTGCTGCTGCTGTTATATCGGAATTCAATTTTGCAGGTTTGACACAACCCTTAAGCTTGGACTTAATCAAGTTGGGGGAATGGCTCTCATCACCAAAATTAATTGTTTCTATTAGGTATTTTATACAGTGCACCACCTTGTTTTAGCTGTTTGTTATAATTTGGGATGGCCCCACTCACTTTGAGTTCTTCCTCTTGTCTAGATCTCATTTTCATTCTGCATAGTAATGTGGCACGTGTCTCTCGCATTTTTTTTAAGAAGACCTAACCATCTTTCTAATCAATTGGTTTCATTGCCAAAGCAATTTCACTAACAGAAAGTCCCTTCTAATGTTCAAACAAAATGTACCCTCCTGTAAATTAAAACCATTAGACCTAGTTCTGTTCTCTTGGGCAGCAGAAATCAGGCCTATAACTTTAATAACACAATCCTGCCTTGTGCATGTGGAGTGTAATACTTTGCCTGCAGTTCTGCATCCTCTTGCCTCCAAAAGGCAGCTTTGAAAGTACCAGTGCCTGCTGCCATAGCCACTTACTGGTGAGGGTAGGGGTGGCAATCAGGTGCCATCCAGCTTTAGTTTGCAGTTGGGAGAGAGAATAGAGGTTTCTATCATTGATATTCAGTAACTCGCTGGTAAAGTAAGATCAGCTTTCTTCTCCTAGGTGCAGAACTGCAGCTGGGTCAGATGGTGCCTTCTTCCCTGGTCAGTCAATGGCTCCAGCCCTTGAAAACTATGGAGAGGGAGAGTATTGCACAAAGTGGTTGGGAATATCTCTCTTGCTTCGTCCTAAAACAGGGACATATGCATATGTAGACTCAAGTTTTGTGCGTTTATCACAAACAGAATTCCAGCTCTCTGCATCCGAATTATATAAAATACGTGCATGATAATAAGTCAATGTTTTGTACCTCTTACAAAGAGTTCCTTCCAAAACAGTAACTGTGATAGATGTCAATATGCCTGCTACATTAACTGCAAAGCCAGTGTACACCACTGATATGTCACTTGTTGACTTATAGGGACACAATTAATTTCATAGGGTTTTTTTTTTTTTATACAAGGGGTATTCAGAGGTGGTTTGTCATTGCCTCCCATGAAAAACAGCCTACAGTACTGGGTTTTCCATGTTGATCTCCCTTCAAAATACAAAATACAAACTGCTTATTTGGCTGCCTTCAAGGTATTTAGTGTGTTCACCACTGATGTTGTTTGCCTGACTTACAGCAACACTAAGGCAAACTTACGGGTTTTCTGGGGCTGAGCGTGTGTCTCACGCAGTGGATTTCCATGGCCAAACGGGGACTCAAATCCTGCTTTCTCGAGTCTTAGTCCAGCATTGAAACCACTTCGCCACACTGGCTCTCTCACCTCCTATATATCTTATCTACACAGGTGTGCCTGGCGCCTGGCACTATTTAAAATTGGCTCCAGTGTCATGCACCTGTTGCTAGGTAGCTCCTCTCTGTCAACTGTCCAATATTGTATCCCATATACTGTTTCCTAGAGAACTTATTAGGAACATCTGCTCTGTCTTCCATAACTGCAGTTTACACAGCCCTCCTCACATTCTGTTTGTTAATATATGCAGAGCAGTCACTGTGCAAACAAAATCTGCCTATCTTGCCACAGGACGGCCTAACCCCAAACAGGTGATGTGTATGAAGTCTCTCTCTTCTGAAGGCAGCACTAGGCCTGCAGGGAAAAGCAGATGGTTATGTTACCTCTGCATAGGAAGGTGGGGAGGGGGAAGTACTCCTTATGTGCTCTTCAGGGAGTAGAGATCACCTGCAATTTGGATAGGATCAATATGTATGTTTGTATCTTTCCTCTTAAGAGCCAGCTGGTATAGTGCTTGAGCACTGGACTACAAATCTGGGAGACCAGGGTTCGAATCCCCTCAGCTATCGAAACCCACTGAGTGTCCTTCAGCAAGTCACACTCATTTAGCCTCAGAGGAAGGCAAAGGCAAACCCCTTATGAATAAATCTTGCCAAGAAAACCATGTGAGAGGTTCACTATAAGTCAGAAATTATTTGAAAACACAAAACCATTACCTTTCCTCTAGTTACAGCAGAGAGATTTGGGAGAGGATGCAAAAGGTGAGTATATGTAGAATCAAGTGCTAGAGCAGGGGTCGGCAACCTGCGGCCCGCGAAGCCCTTGGGACCGGCCTGTGGTTGGTCCTGTTGCTGCCGCACGACGCGTATGCGCCATTTTGGCGTCCAAAATGGCACCTGCACTTGCGCGCACATGCGCACAATGGGCGCCATTTTGGAAGGCCCAACGGTGCCGTATGCATGCGCCCGCCTGGCCCCAGAGTCATTTCCCCCTCCCTCCCAGCCCCCCGGCAACAAAAGTTGCCGACCCCTGTGCTAAAGCTTTGAATAGTGAGTAACAAGTAATGTGGTTAATTATTTTTTGTACTAATAGTGTAACTAAGCTACATTTTAAAAGTAATGTGGTGCCTAAAGAGATATGGTATGTCAATTAAGTTTTTATTGAATTTCAAGAGTTACTCTTAAAGGTGTGTTACCTTACAAGAATTTTTCAAATTTTATGCCATCTTATCAATTTAACTCCCCACCCTCCAGGCATGGAAGGTAATACAAAAAAAAAGTTGTGTGAGAGACAACACAACCACTTATTTCAGCATAGAAATAATGAATCACAATAGACTACTGTTCATTCTAACAGGAACAAATGATTTTAAAAATAATCTTGCAAGTGTTCAATTTCCCTCTAATGTTATTAGATTTCTATTCTATTCTACAGGTTCTCTTAAAACTGTATAAATCTCTCTCTCTCTCTCTCTCTCTCTATATATATATATATATATATATATATATATACACACACACACCTCTCTCCATACTTCCAAAATGCACCTCAAGATAGCTAATATATTAGACAGACTAGCAAATAAAAGTTTGTTATACAAACCTCATGTATGGCTGTGCCCCCATTTATTATTTTATTATCTGTAAAAGAGGTAGGCAAAAAGAATGGAGATGGAGTACAGAACTTTTAGTGTTCCTTAAATCCAATAAGCCTAAATACTCAGCAAAGATAATGAGAGACTGCAATCAAATTATTTCAAGGACAGCAGCAGCACTGCAACACTGAAATTACAGTGGAACCTCAGGCTCCAGATTTGCAATTTCAAGCAAACTGTGGATCATTATGCCCCATATTAAATGTCAGCAATGTGAACATGCACACTTCAGCGCGTCAGCAGTCATGTCACTGCCTTTTAATAATATGGGCAGTGATCATCCACATTTTTTCTTACCTGGAACCAAACCTCAACAGCTACAAAACGTTCACTGTATATTGGATTATGCTTTCAAAAACTAGTTAATTTGGTTACTGTAGTAGTGTAAACATATATTAACATAGATTATTTCAAACATTCAGCTGCATGAAGAACAAAAGTTAAAAGCGGAAAGATCAGAATTAGGCCTTACTAGCTTCCAATACCTGCATTTAGCAAGCCACATTGGACCCATTTTATCCCTATTTTAACTAGAGCCTTTACACTGCAGCTCTACAGAAAAGCAATTTGGTTCCTTCAAGAAAACTGAGCGTGAAGGATAGAAGCTACTATTTTCAAGAATAGCTTACAGTGAGATATATCCCAGCCACAGAATACATACAGATGGGCATATTTCAGCTTATGGGGCTCATGCTGTTAGCCAGCAGCTCAGCCTCCTTCTCCCAAGTGCAGGTTTGTAATGACCTTTCTATGTACACATTTGATCAATGTAGCTTGTAACCCAGCATGGGGAGGACATTCCTGCCCCCATTTTCTCTAGGAGGAATGGAACTGCACTCTCTGGTAAAGAGAGTATTATGAAGAGATTTTCCTGAGAGGATCATTTGCAAGAAATTTATCTCCAACAGCAGTACAATTTTTTTTCAGGTAGAAAAAATGGACTTCTGAAAGACAAACAGACTTCTATTTCCATTACTTCTATTATGAACAACACACAATCTTTTTCAGATGGGACAGTAGCTGCAATGTACCACAGAATGCACTTGGATTAGTGGACTGCCAATGACAAAGGCCAGAGGCATGGGTGCAGACGTTCTACTAGCCTTGACACACAACAAAAGAGTACATCCCACATTCATATGCCTTGTGAGTCTGATGATCAGAAAGCTTTAAAATGGAATTATGCAGATCACTGATCCAAATATGACACAAAAAAGCAGCTGCAATTCATAGTCCATTACTGCCTTACTAAATCTCTACATTTAGGTACTTATTAAACCTGAATGAACCTTCCACTGCTTAGATATTTAACCATCCACCTAAAGTTGGGTGCAGGGAAAGAGAACCCAATGCTGTCCACCAAGAACAATTTACATTATTTTTACTCCCCACCTTACCATCCAAATAACTGTTTTTAGTTATTAAAGGAGGTACTTTGATAAGTAACTCTTGTTTTTCACAAGTACCCCATGCAAAAACATGCTTCTCTCTCTCCTCCCAGCTGATTAACAATGAAGCTAAATGGAAGTCCACAAAGAGAAAGTACAATAATTAAGTCTACTGCATGGAATGCATTCCTTTGGGATGAAGCACTCTCCTGTACAAGCAAGGCAGCACAAGAAAGAGTAAAAATACAGAACCAAGCATTTGAAAATCCATTTAATAATACTGTAAGCCAGAGCATCTCCATTTATTTTTCTGCCTTTCATCAGCTCAGCTTCATGAAAAATGCCAAGCTAGACTTGACAGGGAGATCCCTGGGCAGATTTCCAAGCATCTTATTTCTGTAAAAGTAATGGCTTGTGGCAGGATTTGGATCTAATCCACACTATTTTAAACTTTTGTTTCACATACTGCTAGAAACTGTCCCCTTGAAGCAGTTGTTAGCAGTAAAGAAGGGAAGGATAATGAGAAACAGGTACACAAACACTGCACCTGTCTTTTTCACTTGGGGCAGACAATTTCTTATTTGTAAAATTGCTACTTGCCATGCCACAGCTTCAATGCTGAATTCTCAACCCGACTCCAGAAATAGCCCATGGGAATTTTGATCAGGGACATTTCATGTTGTGTTTAATTTGTCCACAAATGGTATTCTGATCAAAACACAGACCCAACCTCATTCCAATCCTTCTGTCAAGAGGATGGAATCACCCTTACTTGAGGCACAAGGAGGCAGCAGTGATACTGGCCTATGTTCCTTTTGTCATTTACCAAGAGGACTTTTCTCCGCAGCAATTGCTGTTGAGGGAGCCAGGCTTGTCACTGTTTTGTGCAGTTTAGAACCAAGACAGACAGAAGCAGAGGACTACCTGAAATTTAAAGTAACAATTTTTGCCAGGGTGCTCACAATGAGGTAGTAATACAGATGTATACTACAGAAGGGATAGAGCGGATCAGTGATATCTGCCCAGCTCAGAATTTGTGGAAGAGGCTTTCATCTCTTCAGTTTAAGTCTGTTGTGGATTTCTTCCACCTGCTGACAAAGATTAAATCTTGTCTCTTATTAAGAGACATGCTGAGAAGCCTTACCTAATAAGCTAGCCCTTGGGGGAAAGAATTCCAAAACAAATTCTGTCTTTAGATTCACAATTTAGCTTCTCAACTCTGACATGTTTCCACTGTTAAAGGAATTTTGGTCAATGCTTTTCATTTAGCTGTCCATCTGATGCTTAAGTAGGCCTATTCACTGGCAAATATCTGGGAGATGAAATTCAACATTGCATTGTATTCCCAGCTTAAATGTCTGCTGTTTCTCTTCTCTTACTTACACAGAGCCTCAACAGGGCAGACTGCAAGTCCATCCACTAGCCTCAGGCAATGCCACACCACAGAAAGGAGCTCTGGAATTGCTCATCATCTATCAACCACAGAGTTGTTTGCAAGCCCACAACATGGGAGGAAGAAAGGAAGAGAAGTTTCAGAGGTCAGAATTTCTTCAAATCAAAAGCATCTCCTCCAACAGAGATTTAATTAAAACATGGAACAGAAACATCCCAACTAAGTCAGGATAATTTTGTACAAAAATGAAACAGGACTCCCATATAGACACCAGCCTGCATCAAAGTCCAAAGCAAAGTCTGTGTCTATTGTAGTGAGACCAATGAACTCCCAAAACTTCCACTGAGTAGTTATTGTCTATATGTTTCTCCATAAGTTGCAAAGGAAGTATGTGAGTTGACAGTGGCTCCCCATTATTGCTCTTCCTCTTCTCAGCAAGTTACATCCTGATAGTACCTTCCTGAAGCAGTCTCTCCATTGTAATCTTTGGCAGGACTTTTATCGGAGGCTGCTGCTACTGCTGGCTTGAGAACTGCCCACGCCTGGATGTTCAGGGCTATGCCGATTCTAATGAAAATCAAAAGCAGAATACAAATAAGGAGAGAAATTCTTATTTGTGTATAAAAGGCTGTCATGAAGACACTTAAAGTCAGGAATAGAAACCCACATCTCATGCCAAATTCTTAGCAGAGTTTCCAGCTCTGTTTTCTTTTTCTTGGTTACAACAATTAAGGTGGGTGATGACTTTCCTAGCTTACCTTCTTTTTCTTTTTCTCTTTCTTCTTTCTTTTCCGCTCAGGATCATCCTCTTTTTTCTTCTTTTTTTTCTTGTGGTCAGAATCTGAAGGAGTTTCTGCCAAGAAAAAAGAGCAAGTGTTAGTTAAAGCAGGCACTTACAGTTGGTGGGACAGAAGTTGTGGTAGCTTAGACTGCTGGATGGTGCTGCGCTGGGGTGTGGAGAGGGCAACCTCAAGTAACTATGCAGCAGAATTCTTACCTGGAGGGACAGGATCCTGGGTACGGCTCTGCTTGTGTTTGTGCTTGCTTTTTTTCTTAGGTGGCTGAATGTGCATTAAGCGACACTGTTCTGGCAGCTAAGGCAAAGCAAAAAGAAATGGGGAAGCACATTAGTACATGGAACTCTTGGGGCAGATGATAATCACTCAAAGGTTCTGTGTCCTTGGTGACCTAGTCCTGCTGTTGTCTCTCATCAAAATCTGCAAGGGGAAGTTCTTATTTAGTTCAATTTGCTTAGTACTTGTGCTGATTACAAGCCACAACATTTGGAAACTTAGGGTGTGGGGTGTGGGGTGAAGACTTAAGATGTTCTTTCATGTTAGTTTGAACTTTCCAAGTTTTAACCCACTGAAAAACTGCTGTGGTCTCAACTTTCTCTGCCCTTACCATTTGGGGGAAACCTTGGCTAGGAAAGTTTTGACAAATCAAACTGTCAACCTGTGATGAGTACAAAGAGTGTTGTCAAGTCTTTCCTGCTCCAGAACATGAAGTCTGATATAGAAAAGTTATACTCTGTTCCTCATCAATTGTCACCCAAACTGACACTCTCCCACCAGGGTTTCCTAATGGAGAAGGTATGCATGGGGAGCGAGTGTTCCATGACAATAAAAAATGTTCCAGGTATAAGCATAGTCAAGTAACACTCTGCATATCTGGAAGTACCGTTTTATAGGCTGCAAAATACACCACTCTCTTCAGCATTCATTAGCGTGTTACCTGACTATGCTTATACCTGGAACATTTTTTATTGGTCAAAGTCATTATGCTGGACTAGCCTGGAAGAGGGGTATTCTGATTAGGGGGGGAAACACTCAGAGGAGGAAGACAATATTTTCGTCAGACTCCACCACTTCTTAATGCAAACCATATGCCAGGGGTAGGCAACCTTTCCCCTTTAAGGGCCGAGAGACTTCAGCTCCCAGAAGCCTCAGCCTTGTTGACCAATAGCTCCTGGGACTCTGGGAGCTGAAGTCCCTCGGCCCTTAAAGGGGAAAGGTTGCTTACCCCTGCCATATGCAATATAAACACTAAGATGAAGACATTCCCCTTGAAAGTAGGACCATGGCAATACTCAGGGGACAAACTAAAAATCCACCTTGCTAATGGTAGATCTTCAGCAGAGTCTGGAAAAGCTTCAGTACTTCTCTCTCTGATTGGAAGCAGCCTTTGCAATCCTCAGCCTGAGATATGTTCCAGTCGTCAGGCCATCTACTAGTATCTAGACCAGTGAGTCCCAAACTTTGGTCTTCCAGATGTTTTGGATTTCATCTCCCAGTAACCCTAGCCAGCTTGGCCAGCAGTCAGGAATTCTGGGAGCTTGAAGTCTAAAACATCTGGAGGACCAAAGTTTGGGAACCACTGATCTAGAGACTAACAGGGAAGATGGATCCCACGGTTCTAACTTCAAAAGCTGATCCTAATATGCACCCTGTAGATACTTAAAATGGAATTCACATTCCCTTTTAAAATGTGAGTTGCTTTGGAGTTACAGCTTTTTCAACATGTAGATACTGCTCTGCCAGACTTTTTTCCATTTAGGACACTGCTGAATCTTCTCCCACTGACAATCAAGGCTTCCCTCTTCCACCCCTTCCTTCATCCCCAAGCTCTAACTCACCGGGCCTGCATGGAGCCGAAATCCTGTTAGCATGGTACCAGTGATGGGGTTGAATGAACTTCCGCAGATGGGAGGTTTCTCAATGAGTGAACGTAAACTGCTGTTGTCATGAGAGCCTGGCAAATCAATCATTCCTGGCAGATCTGGCAGAAAGTTACTGAGCTTCTCCTTCACCTTTTTGCCACAAAACTTGTTGTAAGCATGCTCCAGATTGTAATGGGTAATCAGGTTTGTGCTTCCTGTAAGTTCAGTGGTACCTGATAAGAAACGAAAAGCTTTGAAATACTGGCTAAGAAAAGTTGGGACACCTTAGAAAGAAGTTACACCCTGCAATACTATTCATGTTTATCAGGTATTTCTGTAAACTTACTTCCCCAAAAGAGTACTTACGGTCCTTCACTACTAAAATCTATAGTCAGTGTGCAATTTGCTTCCTAATAAATATTCTAGGAATGCAATTCTCATCAGCCTTACTTAGAATAATTCAACGGGTAAGGCTGGTGGAAGTTGCAGTCCAACAACACATGGAGCACTGCAAATCCCTCTCTCCATGAAAACCTGTGAGGAGGCAGGAGTAATATCCTCTAGATTCTAGGGTTGCAAGCTAATGCATACTTATTTGAAAAAAAAAATCCTTGAACTCAGTAGGACTTAACGTATATACTCAACTATAAGTTGACCTCGTGTATAAGTCGATCGCAAGTTTTGGGACCGAAATTAAGGATTTTGATATGACCCATGGATAAGTCAAGGTTAAAACTTAGGGGCATATAGCAAAGGAGCTAAAGGATGAAGGAAAGCAAAATAATGTCAAAGAACTTACAAAATTCCAGAAGACATAGTTCTTTTTGCTCACTCTTAAGGCTGAATGGATGAGAGAGTAGAGGGAATGGATGCTTCCAGGGCAGATTAGATTCTTTCCTTTCACCACGGAATGGCTCTTTCTTTTACATAAGAGTTAACTGACCCATGGATAAATCAATTCAGTTTTTATGGGTCAATTTTTCACCTACATTTCCAGACTTCTACATGAGTATATGCAGTATTTCCAAAGAAATATGCAAGGGGACAAAAGTACACAGCTTGCAGTCCAATCTCCCTCCACCAACAGGGAATAGCAGTATTCCACGTTTGTTTTCACATTGAGCTAAATGCTTCACCTTTAAGAGATATAGCTGTCCATGTGTAATATAATAAACATGAAATATAAAGTACATCAAGATCCAAAATCCACAAAACAGTGATACCTTTCTTGGACCAACCAAAAGGCACAAAAGGCATGATGCAAGCTTTCGAAGCTCTGCTGGCATCTTCATCTGGCAAAGGGGTTAAAATCATACAGGACAAAGAGGGGGGAAATGACGATGTTGGAGTCACAGGCCTACATTTTATCAAGATGCCGTTACAGTTGTTCTCAGTTAAAACGCTGCAGAGGGACAGCCACGTAGGCAGAGGCCATTACTCCTCCTTGGCCATGCTGGCTCTGGGAGAGAAAGAGTAAACCCAGGAAGTAAAATTTAAAGTCCATGGCCTGCCTAGAAGTACATCTTTCCATGCCATCCTAACTGAGAATGACCATAACAACATCTGGATTAAATGTAGGCCTGTGACTCCAACTCCAATTATTATTATTTTCTTTCACTGGTGTGATTTTTAACACCTTTGCCTGATGAAGAAGCCAGTGCAGCTTCGACAGTTTGCGACATATATAATGTACATTTTGGTTGGCCCAATAAAGGTAGCAATGTTTCTTGGATGTTACTGTACTTTGCAGTATGGGGTGAAGTGGTTTGATGACTGGACTAAGACTTTGGAGAACAAGGTTCAAATCCTGGCTCGGCCGTGGAAACCCACTGGGTGACCCTGGGCAAGTCACACTCTCTCAGCCTCCTCAGGGGAAGGCAATGGCAAGCCTCCTCTGAACAAACTTTGCCAAGAAAAAACCCATGATAGACCCTACCTAGCCTTAGGGTTGCCGTGAGTCGGAAACGAAGGCACGCAACAATAATAACTATAAATATGACTGCCAACC
This sequence comes from Phrynosoma blainvillii, assembly GCA_026167975.1. Lineage (NCBI taxonomy): Eukaryota > Metazoa > Chordata > Lepidosauria > Squamata > Phrynosomatidae > Phrynosoma > Phrynosoma blainvillii. The sequence goes on from JANUYF010000001.1 coordinate 313,646,187, forward strand.
ACAACAGGGCTGCACTGATCAAATGCCAGAAATGTGGGTTCATTTGGAGCTTTGTAGCCAGTTTTCAACAACGTACTTCTGTAACTTCCGGTTTGACAACGGTGACCCCCAACCGAAGACGGGAGCCCGCCCCCCTGAGCTCTTCTGCTTCCTCATTGGCCCCACCAAGTGCCCATCACTTTCGTAGAAGCACGCGCCGCTTCCGCCAAATCGGCAGTTGGTGGGATTAAATTCCCCACAGAAGAGAGGAGTGCCCATCAAAGGCCAGGGAGCTATTTTATTGGGCCTCTCCCTTCCGACGTCACCAAGAAGGGCGTCCCCCATTGGCCAAGAGCGCACAGAGCCCGCCCCTAAACTCCGGTTGGTTACCGCCTCCGTTCCCCTCCCCGCCGCAGCCGCTACCTGGTAACTCGCGCATTAGGTAGAAGGGGCCAGTGGCCGCCGCCGCTCCCACTTTGCGGGCTGTATCTTCCCCGACGGGCGTCACCGCAGGGACGGGAGAGGGCCCCGTCACGGGCCCGCCTGGTTTCCCCGGGCCGAAGCCTAGCGCCGCAGCCGCGGAGGGCGGAGGAGGCTCGCTCCCTCCGAAGAGAGCGGAGAAATTCTCCATCATCCCGGCGTCCTCCGCGCAGTCTCCTCCTATTGGCTTCGCGTCCTGGCCGTCTCGTGCGTTTCCTTTGATTTCATTGGAGAGCCTTGGGCCTGCCTCTGTCTGATTGGCTCCCTGCCCTAGAAACTCGGCCCTACTTCGATTGGTTGGTTTACACAGTTCTTGGTGACGCAATTTCAGAGAGCCATGTTGCGTTAATAGCATGCGCCGGAATTTTCTTTTAAAACAACCTCTTGTTTATATTCTGATTGTAGAATTGACCAATGGGGATGCGGTATGCACCCTCGAGCGCCGCCTTTCCTTTGATTGACGTTTGCCTAGGCCAATGAGTCTGAAGAGCACGAACGACGCCCAGCCCCGCTGGAGAGGAAGGTGGTAGTGAAGGGCCGGCGTTCGGTCAGTGCGAGGTGAAGATGGCGGTGTTGGCCCCGCTCCTGGCCCTGATCTACTCAGTGCCGGGGATCTGCCGCTGGCTCGCCCAGCCCTATTACCCGCTCTCGCTCCTCCTCTCGGCTGCCTTCCTGCTGGTGAGGAAGGTGCCCCCCTTGTGCCAGGGGCTGCCTTCCCAGCGCGAGGACGGGAACCCCTGCGACTTCGACTGGGTGAGACCCCCGCCGGCACCCGTAGCCCCTGGCAGGCCTCTAGACATACCCCCCTCCCCAGTATACACCCTTTGACTATTAACTGGTCAACTAGATTGACTCTTGAACAGACTGCCAGAAATAACCCATCTTGAGACCACTTTATCTGCCCTGACTCAGTGCTAGGGAATCATGGGAACTGTAGTTTATTGTGGCACCAGAGCTTTCTGACAGAGAAGGCTCAAAGTCCCAGAAAAAAAACTATAATTCCCATAATTCCCTAGCATTGAACCAGGGCAGTTAAAGTGGTCTCAAGCTGGATTATTTCTGGCAGTCTGTTCAGGCCCTACCTCGACTCCTCTCCTTCTTCTCTTAATCTCTGATTCTCTCTTTTAAGCGGGACGTTGATGGGCGGGAAAGAGGTTTAAAACCTGGCTGGCTCTTTTGGAAGGACAGGAGGTTGAGAGGGGGTGGATGGGGATGAATGGGAGTGGGTTGTGATATCAATAGGGGGGGAAAGAGGGTCAAAAACTGTCTGGCTCTTTTGGAAGGACAGAAGATTGAGAGGAGGTGAATGGAAAAGAACAAGAATGGGATGCAACATCAGTAAACTTGAAAGGGGATGAAAGCTGGCTGGCTGTTTTGGGAGGTGGAGAGGAGGTGGATGGGGATGAGTAGGAATGGGTTGTGATATCAATAGGGGTAGAAAGGGGGTTTAGGCCTGGCTGGCATGCTTGGAAGGGTGGGAGGTTGAGAGGGTTTAAAATCTGGCTGAGGCAGGCTTCTGGGCAGGTGGGAAACAGAGTGATGACAGGCTGGCGCTGTTGACGGGAGTCTGTAGCATGCTTGTTTGAGTATCAAGAGATATTCACAGTTTTTGCACATTGGTGAGGGTCCTCCAACCCTAACCCTCATAAATGCAGAGGGATGACTGTACTGCAAATGTAAATCAAACAGCCTTGGTCACTGTCATTACAAGATGGTCATGCCCATCCAGGGCATGTGCAGAATGTACAACATACCAGTACCAGTCCATTAACCTGCTTGAAGAGGATCAGCACTCTCAGTCAGTAAGTCTTTACTGGTGGCACAAAACTTACTTACTTACAGAGCCCAGTTAGTACAGAAGCTCAAGGTAGACAAGTGACCTTGACTCCTACTCTCCCTCTGAGAGCAGCTGAGCAGACAGATAACAGGTATTGGCTGACGACGCCTCCTGTTTTTCTTTCTGCACCTGGAAAAACTTAATTTCTACAAGATCTATATACCCTAACAGTCACTGCTTTGCAAATTCGAAGGCTTTCATGGCCGGCATCCATGGGTTTTTCAGGCTGTGAGGCCATGTTCTAGAAGAATGTATTTTTGACATTTCACCTGAAGATGCCAGTCACAGATGCAGGCGAAACATCAGGAATACATTCTTCTAGAAAGCCCGAAAAACCCACAAAAAGCGACAAAAACATAAAGTCACTGCTTTCTTTGCACCTGGTCACCTTGGGAGCAGCAACTGAGCAGCTGGATTAGCAATGACTGAGAAGCCTCTCTTTTGCCTGTGCCAGCCTTGCAATAAAGGGTGGTGTAGGCAAGACACTTCTCAGTCGCTGTTCAATTGGCTGCTTGTTCACTGCTGCTTTCGCACCTGGTGATCCTCAGAGCAGCTTCTCATCCATTCTGGCCTTGTGGCAAAGGCCAGTGTGGGCAAGAAGCTTCTTGGTTACTGCTCAGCCTGCTGTTTGGTTGCTGCTACCAAAGTGGCTGGGTGCAAAGGGAGAAGCTTCTCCCTTGCAAGGAAGGACTCTCAGTCCTTCAGCAAGGGGCACAGTGTGTGTATAGTGGGTTTACAGAGGCTATATGCTCTGGGCTGGGAAAGAAAGAAATGTTGACTACTGGAGCTGCTCCAAGGTGAAGGACTCTTTCCAAGAATCAACCCTGGGTATTCCTATCCCTTCTTCCTCAGAAACATGTCTTACATACACACAAATATTGCTTTTTCTTTTACCTCTTCTCTCTGCCTGTACAATGAAAGAAAGTGCATCATTGTGCCCAAGCCTCGTAAGAGTTTCCTGCCACTATGGTGAAAAACATAGCTAAGAGGCAGGTGAAGAGCAGGAGACGCGACCACACGAAGTGAGGCTTCATAGTGGTTTTAAGGGATCCTGAAAAGAAGTTTAATGTAACCCTTATTTCCACCATGGTCCTAAAGGCTGTTGGTCCCCCTTGTCCTTCTTGCGCACCAGTACTTTAACTAAAGGCCCACCGCTCCCCTGGATCTTTCCGCTTACTGGCATGTAAATCCAGCACTAAGATCCTCCCCTGCTTCCCTACATTGTACTATAGCTAATGGTGAGAGGCTGGAGGAACTGCAGTGCAAAAGGATCTGGAGTACTACAATTGCCCACCTCGGCTTAGTTGAATAAAAAGGGTAGAGGGGATTGAAGTCTTTTTTGTAGAAGCAGCTCATGGAAGCCATGTCCTATGAGGGGTGGCTTGGGGAGCTCAGTATATTTAGCTTGGAGAAGAGAAGGTTAAGAGGACATAATAGCCGTGTTTAAATATTTGAAGGGATTGCTGCTGCTCCAGAGACTAGGACATGGAGCAATGGATTCAAGCTGCGAGAAAAGAGATTCCATCTCAACATTAGGAGGAACTTCCTGACAGTAAGAGTTGTTTGACAGTGGAACACACTCCCTCGGAGTGTAGTGGAGTCTCCTCCTTTGGAGGTTTTTAAACAGAGGCTGGACGGCCAGCAGTAGGGCGTGCTTCGATTATGTCTTCCTGCATGGCTGGGGGTTGGACTGGATGGCCCTCGAGGTCTCTTCCAACTTTATGATATTCCTTGCTACTGTTAGACTTTTCTGATCACAAGAACAGTTCCTGGTTGTGGAAAATTCCTGGGAGGCCATCAAAAGAGATTATGGGAATTCTTTAGACTTTGAATTCCAATGGTAGTAGTAAAACAGGTTGGGAAATTTTATGGCCTTCCAGATCTGCTTGTGCTCTAGCATCTAGCATTCATCTCTGTTTAGGACTGTTGGGAGTTGCATGTACTTCCCATCCCTGGAGAAAAGGATTAATTACTGTATATACTCATGTGTAAGTCTAGAAACTTAGGTTAAAATTGACCCAAAAACCTGAGTCGACTTATCCATGGGTCAGTGTAAGTGTAAGCTCTTATTTTTAGAAAAAGAACCATTCCTTGGTGAAAGGCAAGAACATAATCTGTCCTGGAAGCACTGACTCCACTCTGCTCTCTCATCCATCCAACCTTTAGTATGAGCACAAGGAGTTGTGCTTGCTGGAGTTTTGTTCTTTGGCATTGTTTTCCTTTGCTTCCTTCTTTACATCATTTGTTACATGCCCCTAAGTTTTATCCTCGACGTATCCATGGGTCGTATCAAAATCCATTGTTTTGGCCCCAAAGATCTGCCCTCAATCTATACATGAGGTTGACTTACAGTCGAGTATACATGGCATGGGTAGGCAACCTGTCCCCTTTAAGGGCCGAGGGACTTCAGCTCCCAGAATCCCAGGAGCTACTAGCCAACATGGGACTATTGGCCAACATGGCTGAGGCTTCTGGGAGCTGAAGTCCCTCGGCCCTTAAAGAGGAAAGGTTGCCTACCCCTGATATATGGTATATCTCTACTGGTTATGTAACTAGTGCTACTTCTGGCCACCATTTTAGTTATTTTTGGCCACATTTGTTTGTTTTTAGGGGAGGAGGAGGTTCAGGAACATGGATGAGATAAACTGCTGCATTTACTGCTAGTTTGCTGTGGTTTTGTCTGGGCTTGGGTGAAAAATTGCCTGAAAATCACCACATTTTAAAAAAAGTTTTGGGGGCCTGGGACTTCAGGAACTGCACTTTAGGACATGTGTAAATCACAGGGCACACTTTGTACACCCCTGCTCAGTGGAATTGATCCCATATGGATATGGAAGTAGAAGAGACATTAGACTTTATTTATAACGGGTAGAATTATTACACAAACAAATATGAACTGATTCATGTGTTATGAACTTGCCTCAGTGCTATCTTGTACTGTCTGATAAAAGTGACATATTCTTATATAGTAAAAACAGGATTTTATGGTGCATTAAATGCTTACTAATTGTAATATCAGGTGGTGAAGCAGGAATGTTTGTCAGCCAGCTAGAAAGCAATATTTAAATGTCTTCAAAATCTTCATGAACAGATAAACGTGATACCTACTTTATGAGCACACAGCCTCTATAGTCACTTAATTGTACTGCCATTCAACATGCTATCTTCCTTCTAGCGGGAGGTGGAGATCCTGATGTTCCTCAGTGCAATTGTGATGATGAAGAACCGCAGATCCAGTAAGTAATAGTTGTGTGTGTTTGTGCCTTCAAGTTGCCTGTCAACTTATGCCATCCCCACAAATTCCACAGGGTTTTCTTAGGCAAGGAATATTTAGAGGTGGTTTGCCAATTCCTTCATCTGAAATGCAGCCTACAGCACATGGTATCTATTGGCAATCTTCCATCCAAGGACTAAGCAGAGCTGACCCTGCTTAACTTCCAAGATCAGGCAGGATCTGGTGCTTTCAGAATACTTAGACCCTAGTAATACTCATAATTATTTATTGTTTTCTAGAGTAAGGCTCACTCTTGCAACAGAGAGTTGTAATATGATCACTTCTGTAACTTTCAGAGGAAAGACATGTTGTAGACAGTTTTTGCGCATATTGAAGGCCTTTGGTGGTTAAGTCTGTCCAGTGCAAGCAATAGCTAATCAAAGATGAGGTATCTGTGTAATCTTATTAGATGTGATTATCTCCATACAGCATAGGCACAGAAACTTCTAAGGCACTAGCTGCTAGCCGTCCTGCACTTCGTAGTTGCACTATTAGTAAGATTCCCTATACATTCTTACTGGAGGAGTGGTTTTGAAATGTGCCTGCTGAGTCTTTTGTTTCCCACATCTTATCTGTGATATGAAGATATGGAGGACAGAAGGCAAAGCTTTCATGCACCAGTACTTGTTGCATTATGGGTGGGGGTCAAGTGAAGGACAGCCTAGAGGTAATAAGGATTCGGACACACCAAGAGACTAGACAGAGAGTTAAGTAAAAATATCTCAACAGAGTGAAATAACAACTCTGTGTGAAAATAACATGCCAGTAAGTCCAATTCAGTGATGCTAAATGCAGGGAGGATGAGTAGCAGCAGCAGCAGCAACAGCCAAGGCCTGGTTGGGGCCCTCTAGGGAGGCGCCGCCAGTAGTGGAGGCAGCATAAAACGTTGCCGAAGAGTCCTCCGGTTTGGAGGACGAGTAGCAGCAGCAGCAGCAACAACAGCCAAGGCCCGGTTGGGGCCCTCTAGGGAGGCGGCACCAGCAGCAGAGACGGCATAAAACGCCACTGAAGAGTCCTCCGATTCGGAGGATGAGTAGCAGCAGCAGCAACAGCCAAGGCCCGGTTGGGGCCCTCTAGGGAGGCGGCACCAGTAGCGGAGGCAGCATAAAACGCCGCCGAAGAGTCCTCCAGTTCAGAGGACGAGTAGCAGCAGCAGCAGCAACAACAACAACAGCCAAGGCCCGGTTAGGGTCCTCCAGGGAGGCGGTGCCAGCAGCGGAGTCCTCCGGCTTGGAGGACGAGCAGCAGCAGTAGCAACCAAGGCCTGGTTAGGCTTTATTATCAAAAGCGTAGGGTTAGGTATTCCCGAGAGAACAACAGAAGCGGCAGCGATAGCGGTGGCTTTCTCCCGAAGCCCATGCCTATCAGTTAAGCTTCACTGGTATATTAATATTAAAGGCAAAGCAGGAAAATTCCTAAATTGAGGTAGTATTGGTGATTTTCAGCGTTAAATATCTTAAAGAAAAACGAACAAAGTAACATCCATTGATTTCACTAGAAGCTCTGACTTATCCTATAAAATCAACGTATCTGGGTTATAAACGACCACAGGAGAGTCGTTTATTGAATGCTTAGAGAGGGTTAGGGGTTTTTGAGTAACTCCCAATATCAGATCTCTGGGAAGAGATTGTTAGTCTGGGGCCTATAGGAGGTAGGAAGAGGGAGATCAGAAATTTTGCTGAATCTTTCTATTCAGCCGGTAGGGGCAGCCACACCTTTGTCTAGGGATTGTGCTGATATCATCCAGCAACAGAAACCAGATACGCAAATTAAGATTAGTCCACGTAGCAACTATATTTAAATATCTATATGCTGTTAGCTTTTTGACTTAATATGACAATATCTAAAACATTTAACCTCTGGGAAAGCTCCAACAAAATTGTTAATAAATCTTAACCCTACAGTGATTTCATTCATCTATGCAACTAAACTGCTGTATACTCCATCTTATACGAAGTAGCAATTGAATACTATAAGATATTTCTAATTAGTTATTGAGCACAGTAGTTAAAGTACCTAAGGGATAGAAATATTTAAACTAGTATGTCGATAACTATGAGGTTCCAATCTGCAAAACTGCAACAAACTAGAAGAGGCTCTATATAGATGCCACCCAAAATACAGGATGTATCCCAAATGCAAACAATGTTTGAAGAATTATTAAATGATGCTAAATGCAGAAAACTACCACACATAGTAAAAAAAACCCACTAAAGAGTAAACTGTTAAAGAGTACAGCACTTGTATGACAAAAAGCATTCCACATTTTTAAATTATCCATAGAATTTGATATTTAAAATGAAACGATATATGTGTCATCTTGCAGAGAACTTCCACAAATTAAGATGGCTCCCAACTCAAGTTTTTGAGGGTCTTAACTTGCTGTAGGATAGGTGTGAAGACAGCACATTGGGACAATGTGTCCCTCCCTCCCTCTACTTTTTTGTCAGACCTAGACCACAGTTGCAGGTGGAGAAATGATTGTTCAGAATTAGAATACTGTTTCTGAAAGCACTGAGCAAGTGCTATGTTTCATGCCATTTTTAAAACTTGCAGTTAAACTCATGGTCACTTCCAGTTTAGTTTTTTAGTTTTTTGTTTTAACTTATTTTTTTAATGCAATACATTAGGGGTGGCCTGCAGCAGGACTTTGGGGGAAACCTGGCTGCTGGGACTAGCAAATATGCCCATCCCTACTGTAGGAGCTATAGGACTGAGCAATGATGTATATAGCTGATACTAAACATGTGTTTTGTGTGTCTTGTCTTTCAAGTTACTGTAGACCAACATGTGGGAAATATCTTCATGTTCAGCAAAGTAGCCAATGTCATCCTTTTCTTTCGCCTTGACATCCGGATGGGGCTGCTCTACCTCACACTCTGTATAGGTGAGACCTCTGGATTTTGGTAATTAAAGTCACACAGTTTCTGCAGGCCTCAGACACAGGGAGAAATGAGATTTCAGATATGGACTTCTCCTTGCCTTTTAGCACCTAGGGGTCTTGGTTTGTACACATGTGCATGGGGATGTGTGTTCTGCACAAGAAGCAATGACTAGATTATTTTTATTTATTCAGAATATCACTCTGTTTTTCACAGAATCATAGAGTCTTACACAAGGGTCATCTAGTCCAACCATCTGCTATGCAGGAATACACAGTTAAGGCACCCCAAAAGATGTTCATCCAACCTCTGCTTAAAGACCTCCAAAGATTGAGAGACCACCCTCCAAGGAAGTCTGTTCCACTGTCAAACAGCTCTTAAAGTTCTTCCTAATGTTTAGGTGGAATCTCTGTTCTTGTAATTTGAATCCATTGGTTTTCTAGTCTCTGGAGCAGCAGAAATAAGCTTGCTGTATCTTTCACATGATGTCCTTACATATATTTAAAGATAGCTATCATGTCACTTCTGAATCTTTTCTTCTCCAAACTAAACATAACCAACTCCCTAGGTTGCTCCTAATAAAGCTTGGTTTCCAGACCTTTGATCATCTCAGGGTGAGACAGATGGCCGGAAAGAATCGGCTGTGATCGGGCGAGTACCTCGGCAACCACACAACCTGCTCTTGAAGTGGGTCGCCGCCACAGGTCCCAATCCATACTGCCCAGGAGCTGGATTAAAATTGCTCTTTTTAAAATCTGGTCCTTTGGACTAGAGGGCATCATCAGAGCAGCTTCCAGCCACTTTGGGGGCGTGCATTGTCTAAACGCCACACCCCCAAAGTGGCCAGAAGTCGCTTCTTTTGGTCCATGTGTTTCGGGCCTGTCACCCTTTTTGATCAAATCTATCCTTGATTACCAGAAAGCAAACCTTTCCCAGTCCCTCCGATTTGGGGATAGCCTAGTTTTAGAACAGATCAACCTGCATTATGCAGTAGGAAACACAGTTCCATTGTCTATAGCAGCTGAATGCTGTTGTCTGGATTCATGACCTATGTTCATGCCAAGAGAGGAATACAATGTGGGAAACCTTTTGAGGATTGTGTTAAACTAAGGGTAGGGGGGGTGTCATAGATCTGGGGCAACATAGTCTTAATTTTGAGGTCTGAAAATCAATGTAACACTGCCAGTTAAAAGGATTGGGGCCTCAGCCAGAGACCCTGGGAAGCCACTGTTAATAAGATTAGATGTCACTGGGCTGGATAGACAAATAGTTTCATCTGGTATAAAGCAGTGTCCTAATTCCGATCCATTGTAGTGCTAAGCTGTGCTTGGTGTGTGCAATTTCAGTGTTCCTGATGACCTGCAAGCCACCTCTGTACCTGGGTCCTGAATACATCAAATATTTCAGTGATAAAACCATAGACGTGAGTATTTTGTTCCTTGCACACCATGTGTTCTTAGATGAATTGAGAAAACCTGATTCTTGGCTATGCTTTTGGGGTATCGTACACACCATTGATTATGTGTTAGTGTCTCTTTTGCAGGAGGAACTAGCACGGGACAAGCGAGTAACCTGGATTGTGGAATTCTTTGCTAACTGGTCCAATGAGTGCCAGTCATTTGCTCCTATCTATGCTGACTTATCTCTCAAGTGAGTGTATAGTTCATTAAAAGGCAATGTCTTAGTGCTGAGATGGGCAAACTTTTGGGTATCTGTGAGTTTCTTTATTTAGCGATTGACCTGAAGTATACCAAGTGAAGCCAGTCATAAGGTGGTGGCTGAGGAGGTAGTGTCTACTGCACACTGAATTATATACTGGCTGGCTTCTCTTGAGGATAGTAAGGTACCATTTAGCGTCAAGCTCTTTCCCTTTGTCTACTTTTTCTGCTCCTCCCACTGGCACTGGAAACCTACTCACTAAAATAATAATAATAATAATAATAATAATAATAATAATAATAATAATAATAATAATAATAATAATAATAATAATAATAAATGTATTTATACCCTGCCCCTCTGTCAACCAATCAGGGTGGCTTACATTAGTTAAAAATTCGATACAATATAAATCATCCTAAAATACAGTCTAAAACCCCAAAACCCACAATCCCACCTCTAAAATAATATTAAATCATATATCAATTAAAACATATAAAAATCACAAAAAAAGAATAAAACAAGCAAAAATACAAGACAAGCAGGGCAATGACAAGAGTCAAAAAGGGAATGGCTAAAACAACTCCTGAGGCCGGGAAATCTAGTCAGGAAAGGCCTGCCGGAAGAGATCCGTCTTCACAGCCTTTTTAAAGCTGCTCAAGGTTGTTATCTGACTGATCTTGTCCAGCAGGCTATTCCAAAGTCTGGGGGCAACTACTGAAAAAGCCCTCTGGGAGGTTGCAGGCAGCCTAGATTTTAATGGCTGAAGCAAATTCCTCCCAGAGGACCGGAGTGTGTGGGGGGGATTATATGGGAGGAGGCAGTCCTGAGAATAGTTTGGACCCAAGCCATTTAGGACTTTAAAGGTCATAACCAACACCTTATACTGGGCCCGGAAACTGATAGGCAGCCAGTGAAGAGACTTCAGTACTGGTGTTATATGGTCTCTTCTAGATGTGCCCGAGACCACTCTTGCTGCCATATTCTGGACTAACTGAAGTTTCTAGACCAAGCATGAGGGTAGCCCCATGTAGAGTGCATTATAGAAATCCAGATGAAAGGTTACCAGCGCGTGCACCACAGTCTCAAGGTCCTTTGCTTTATTTTAAAGGACCTTTAAAATGATGCAGAATAGTTGTGGCTCACTATTGGTTGACTGTTCCTAGTTAAAATTCTACTATAGATCCTGGCAGTCCTGCCAGACCCTCAATAGAAGCACAGCCCTTTTAATCTAATGCTGAGTTATTAGGTTAATCCAGGGGTAGGCAACCTTTCCCCTTTAAGGGCCGAGGGACTTCAGCTCCCAGAATCCCAGGAGCTATTGGCCAACATGGCTGAGGCTTCTGGGAGCTGAAGTCCCTTGGCCCTTAAAGGGGGAAAGGTTGCCTAACCCTGGGTTAATCTATACTGGAGGGGGAGGTTCCCTTTCTACTATTCTTGGCTAAGTGCTTCCTTTTTTTGCTCTCTTTCTGAACAATTTATTGCTTCCAGTAGTGACCAGTAGGTGGCCTGTGTGTGTAGAAGATTTCATTTTTTTTTTTAACTCAAGAAGAAAAATTCTTGCTTCCAGAAGCTTATTGTAATTTATCAAGAAAACAAGGTATCGTTATAACATCATAGTGAAAGCTGGTGCTTCTTACTGGATTGATGTTTGAATTGGAGATTGATGGTTGAGATTAGAGGCAGAAAAGAAACATGTTGATCAGCTAAAGCAAGAATGGGCAAGTGTGTCCCTGTAATTCCTATGGGCCCTCACTCAGAACCACTTAAGAAGAATCAGGAATATTGCAATCCAGAAACATTTTGAAGGCCATAATTGCCAATCCTTGAACCAAAAACACTTCTCATTGCTTTCCTAGTACATTAAGATACCCAGGAACCCATAATGTCACAACCTGGCTGGATCTGCACTCGCTTTGGCATAGTCTGCATGGGAATGGTTTTGAATTCCATGCTGAAGCACATGGGGAATATGGATAATGATGATCAACAGACTTAACACTATTTTATTTCATGGCATTTTTGCCTGTTTCTCACTAGGTATAACTGCTCTGGATTGAACTTTGGGAAGGTAGATGTGGGTCGCTACCCTGAAGTAAGCACAAGGTGAGCTCTTCAAATGCCTTTGCAGTAGGAATCTTTTTTGGAACATACTGATCTCACTTCAAAGTTGGGGGAGGCCACAATGCTGGTGATTAATCTTCTTGAAGCCTCTGTTTGTAATAATGGGGGAGTGTGAGGGAAAAGAGGAAACTGACTACGCATACTTTCTATGTGTGTGTGTGTGAACTTAAGACCTTTTTCTGTTCCCAGGTACAAAGTCAGCACCTCTCCTCTCACTAAGCAGTTGCCTACCCTAATCCTCTTCCAAGGTGGAAAAGAGGTGATGCGTCGGCCGCAGATCGATAAAAAGGGACGAGCTGTTTCATGGACCTTTTCTGAGGTATGCCCTGTGAGTCTTGCACTAAATGAGCAGGAGAAGACATTTAAGTTACACAAAACCATGCCCGTCTGTCTTTTTGTCACAGGAGAATGTGATCCGGGAATTCAACCTGAACGAGTTGTATCAGAGAGCCAAGAAAGTGTCCAAGCAATCTGATGAGACCCCTGAAGAATCTCCAGAACAGCCTGCTGTCACTGAGCTCCCCAACGGGGAGAGCAAAAAGGACAAATAAGACCCCAAGGGACTGGGCCATGGCCCCTTATTGTTTAGCTTCCCACTCCTCGTTCCATCCTGTTCTGTTTCTTAAGATATCAGCTGAAATCTGCTTCCATCTCACAAGGCTGGAGCTGGGAAATTAGTGTAATGGTCAGAGAGCTTCTGCTACCCTGGGCTTGGTGTCTCACTGTTGGTGGCCACTAGATTTGTACATGTTTCTTTGCCTCATTTGTCCCAGGAATGACTAGGCACATCTTCTGTAGATTTGAACCAGCAAGAGAAAATCTCACTGCTTACTAGAGGCCATGAAAACTCAGGCGCATCTAGCTGAGGCGGGACTGCAAACTTTCCCAGCAATTAATGGAAACTACTGAGAAAATGTGGACTTAATAACTACTGGGAGGGGAGGGAAGGGTTCCTTTGTTTGTTCATCCATGTTGGGTCAGTGGAAAATCTTGACCAGCTCATCAGTTCTGGTGAAACTGATTCCCTTCCCTCCTGTCAAAGTGCACTCCTATTTGAATTGATCTTATAATATAATAATAATAAAATTTTATTTATATACCGCCCTGTGACAAGCCAATCCGGGTGGTGTACAACAATAAAATACAGCTAAAATAGTATGATTCCCTCCCCCCCCCTTAAAAAGTTATTAAATCGCATCTCAATTAAAACAATTTACAATTAAAACAATAACAAATTAAAAATACAAATACAAATCGACAAACCCCTGCAACTTCAAGTTCTAAACGGGGACTATAAAACTTCTGCAGAGTTTTATAGTTCTTCTGCAGAGTGATAGCTGTGATTGAGAAGGCAGATATTATGCCATTTCTATGTTCTACCTGATGCCTTCTGGTAATCATGACAGCAAAGCTTCTCATAGTATCTTCTCTGCTCTCTTTTGGGGTTTAGAAAAATGTTTCCTGAATGTACCACTGTTGCAGAGGATAAGTGGCTGCCATGCAGCCCTCAAGGACCTTGAGTCCTTTACGTTAGCAGCTGCTATCTTAGTGTAACATGCTCAGAAAATGGGCCTTTCCCTAAACTGGAGGAGTTGCCACTTCTCCTATCCATGTTGCACTGTACAAAATGCAGGGCTGTAACTTGGTACGGTTATAGTTGCTTTAACTCCACAGCTAATGCAAGGAGTTTGCCTAGCGGTAAAAGCAAGCTCCATTTTGCCTCCTTTGTTCCCTTCATGCTTTTGTTAATTGTCTTGTAAAATTGTCTCTAATAAAGAAATCTGAGAGTATCTTGTTCCTGCATGGTGGTGATTTTGTAATATGTGTGGTGTCTTCAGTGGATTGCTCAGCTTGACCTATTTTATTTTAATAACAGGTTTTCTGGGGGCTAGGTGTAACTGCAATTCTTTTTTGATTCAAGGAGTACCCAGCTAATATTTCCCGCCTTTGGTCTCTGCAAGTCTACAATACTATAGCTATGTACACAAGGCAGATGGGTCTCACTATGAAAAATTCTAGACAGATCTTAGAATGTTATTCTTGTTATTCCTTGCTAAGCCAGGCATGAAGGTGTGTTGCCTGTGATTCACTGTTTGTAGAAGAAAATCAAGTCTCACTTGGATTGTAACAATAGTTTACTCATGCATGATATGCCAGTCTTGTATCATATCAAATTTAGGGGGGTTGCAGATTGCCAGAAATAGTGCAAATTGAGACCACTTTTAGGGTTAGGGTTAGTGCTAGGGAATCATGGGATTTTTTTTTTTCTGAGACATTGAGCCTTCTCTGTCATAGAGCTCTGGTGCCACAATAAAATACAGTTCCCATGATTCCCTAGCACTAACCCTAACCCTAAAAGTGGACTCAATTTGCACTATTTCTGGCAGTCTGCAACCCCCCATAGATACAAATGCAGGGAGATGTGAGTAGTTTAAAATGTATTACAGAAAAAAGAATAGCTGAAAAAATGAATTGGTTAATACTTATAGTACTTACAGCAACCTTAAGGTGACCCTGTCATGGGTCTTTCTTGACAAGATCTGTTTGGAGGAGTTGTGATTGGCTGCTTCTGAGGCACTGTCAAGTGATGGGTTTGAATAAGGCATCAAATAATCATCCCTTCAGAGGTTATGTTGCAGCAGGCATTTCACATGAGCAGCTGTAAAGAATGGTCATGACTATGTGGACCAGTCCTTTACATGTTCCCATGACTTTGGAGCCAACATCAGTGTGGTCTAATGATATGTGGGAGATGAAAACCCGGAAATCTCATTGTAAGAATGGTGTGATATTCATGTAGCAAATGTAGCATTTGCCAGCTTTGATTTTGGATTTAGGATCTTGTGCATCTGTTCAATGAGGAGACAAGAGTCTCCTACCTCCCTGTACCAGTACTCTGCCTGTTCAGCAGGGTCTTGATCTGTGTGGCATTTTCAAGCCACTGGATAGGCTGCTGTGAAGAGCTTTACATGCCTCTGGATCTAAATTGTTTGTTTCATTATGATTTCTAAAGCACCTACAATGGAAAGGCAGGACACTAAAAAAAGGGAAATGGGGAAGGAGGAAGGGAAAATATTGCTAGCTGTGAAACTATCATAGTTGCTATAATGACTAGTTTATAAATATTTGTATTAATTGCTATCAAATTGACTTCAGTATATGGTAACCCTGTGAATGAAAGATCTCCAAGTCACTCAGTTATCAACAGCTCTGCTCAGGTCTTGCAAACTAGGGCTGTGACTTATTTTAATTTATAAATATATATTATAAATATATTGTTGTGTACTCTCAAGTCATTTCCAACTTACAGCACCCTAAGGCTTTATCACAGGGTTTTCTAGGACCGAGAGGGTGTGACTCGCCCAGAATAACCCACCAGGTTTCTATGGCCCAATGGGGAATCAAACCCTGATCACCAGAGTCTTAGTGTTACACTCAAACCCCTACACCATGTTGGTTCTCCTAAATATATACTGCTACTAGTATATATACAAACTGCTTTATCCCTAGAACAAGGTAGCATTAATGTTATGAAAAAGAACAAAAAAAGAGCAGCTGCATTTATGATGCAAGTCAAATGCCATCTGTGATCAGATAGGCTCTTTTAATTTACTAACAATCCAGCTTTTGAGGGGTTGCTTCCAGATAAAACTTTTCCTCTTCAGTTACATTGTTACATGACAATCTTCAAGTGTGTTCAATGTGTAGTTCCTTCCCCTCCCATAGTTTTCTTCCCAGAAAAAAGCTAAATGAGAAATGAATGGCTGCTCCTGTCCTTTGTGCTGCAGAAACTCTCTTGTCAGGAAGCAGTTTAGCAATTGTAAGCTACCCACTACTGGTAGTAGCAAGATGGGGGACAGTGTTTACATAGGTCCAAAACATACTGCAGAAATAATCCAGTTTGAGACTGCTTTAACTGCCCTGGCTCAATGCTAGGCAGTTCTGGGAATTGTAATTTTAAGACACTGAGTCTTCTCTGTCAGAGAGCTCTGATGCCACAATAAACTACAATTCCCAGGATTTGCTAGAACTGAGCCAGGGCAATGTAAGTGGTCTCAAACTGGATTATTTTTGCAGTGTGTTTTGGACCACTCACAAGGAATGATTTTTAGTGGGGCTCTACACAACTGCTCTGCCTCTTTAATGGGATATTACAAGGATCATTTGAAACACGCACACATGCACACATACCGTGTTTTGCAATACTTCTTTTGTCTGTTGATTGTGAGTCCACCAAGGCTATAGCCAAGGAAGTAGTTCTTGGTGCTCCCATTCATAATCCATCGTGCAGCAATTCTTAACATGTTTGAAATGCCAAGATGAAAGATGCGGTGGGGAGACACAGGAGAATATGTGAAAGAAGAGAATGCCTGAAACAACTCTGTGAATGAGGCAGTGCAAGTGTAGGTTAAAAATCTGTGAGTACCACTGGACACACGTGCACAGCCTGCAAATTTGGGAAAGTAAATTTCTTTTTTACCTTAAAGTTTCCTGGGAGTTGCTCAAAACAGTAATCCCCCCCCCCCAAACTCTGAGATTATGGCACTATGGCTGTATCCACACTGCAGGAATACTCCAGTTTGATACTGCTTTAACAGCCATGGCTCAGTGCTATGGAATCCTGGGAACTAGAATGAGGGTCAAGATGCAGCTATGGGTTGCTCCCACCTGACAAGGATAAACTGCTCACTAGTTAATTATTTATACTTTATGTTGAATGCACTTAAATCTAAAAAAAACCCACTAATGAAACCATTATCCCCAAAGAATCAATTATAAACCCATCAACAGAAAGTGGATGGATCCACTTAATCCACTGCAGGAATAATCCAGTTTGACACCACTTTAACCGCTGTGGCTCCATGCTATGGAATGCTGGGATTTGCAGTTTGCTGTGGCATCACAGCAATCTGACAGAGAAGGCTAAATGTCTCAGAAAACACTCCCAGAATCCCTCAGCACTAAGCCATGGTAATTAAAGCAGTGTCAAACTGGATTATTCGTGCAGTGAAGACACAGCCTACGGCCTAAAAGGTCTGCTGTCCTTCTTCCCCAAAAGGATCCAAAGAAGCTTCTGGAATCTTCTCCTGCTTCGCTTCATGTTGTTGTTGCTCCCTCCATCTTCACCATGTTGTGGTTGCTGTGTGCCTTCAAGTCTTTTCCAACTCATGGCAACCCTAAAGTGAACCTATCATGGGGCTTTCTTGGCAAGAGTTGTTCAGAGGAGGTTTTCCCATTGCCTTCCCCTGAGGCTGAGAGAGTGTGACTTGCCCAAGGTCCCCCACTGGGTTTCCCATGGCCGAGATGGGAACTGAACCCTGGTTTCCAAAATCGTAGTCCCAACCCTCAAAACCACTTCAACCCGCTTGACTGTCTGTCTTTCACAAACCCTTCCACCTGAGGCCCAGTGGCCATTATGGGATTGGGCGGCAGTCGCCATGAGGCGATTCAAAGCGGCAGCGACCATTTTGCCCAAAATTAGATGGAGGGGGAGATTTAGAAGGCCCAGATTTTTTTTTTCCCTTCACCACACTCGGCCTTCATGGCAGCTGAGGAGGAAATGCTCAGAGGGCTTTTGAAACACTTGCTGTGTTGGCCTTTCTTTTCTACTTTATCGTTACATTCCCCTCATCTTACCTTCCCCCCCCCCCGCACAAATGGTTGAGCCCGCAGACTCCTTTCCTTCCCTCGATCCCAGGCGGTACCATTGTCCGCAGAGGGGAGGCTAGGAGCTTTCCTTCCCTGTGCAGCCAGAGTCAGCTCTCTTCTGTTTGGGTTTTAACTCTTGGGGTCTTTTATACTCTCAGTGCTGCTCAGCTTTTTGTCTTCTCTGGTCCTTCTGCTGCTGCCATACTTTGTTCTCTTCGGAAGCAACAGCTGCATTTCCTTTTCCAGGTGGGTTGTGTGTATGCTTTGCCTTCTTGTGGTGGTGGTGGTGGTTGTGTACCTTCAAGTCATTTCCAGGTTAGGATTTCTTGGTGAAAAGGTCTTGCAAAGAGGTTCATCTTTGCCTCCCTTTGTGCAGTGCTAACACGTGTTAACATTGTTCTCTCTGACTGCAGCCGCACTGCAAAATTAATCCGGTTTGGGGCCACTTTAACTGCCATGGTTCCATGCTCTGGGATTCTGGGAATGGTAGTTTGTTGTGGCACCAGAGCAAAGCTGGTGCCACAAAAATTCCCAGAATTCCAGAGCATGGAGCCATGGCAGTTAAAGTGGCCCCAAACCGGATTATTCCTGCAGTGTGGATGCAGCATCAGTGCCACCCACCACTATTGCTAAGGAAGGTCAAGGGAGAAAGTGCAAAGGCAGGCTTCTTTGTTGCTGAACATAAAGAAAACAGAAATAATCTGCATAAATCCAACCTAGACAATGAGGAAATCGAAATAGTTAAAAGAGTTCCCGTAGCCTTGGATCAAGCATCCATCAGAATGGAGACTGAGGTCAAGAAATCAGAAGAAGACTAGGAATGGTGAGGCAGCCATGAAAGAACGAGACAAGATCTTAAAGTGTAAAGATATACATTTGAGCACTAAAGTTAGAATCATATATAAGCCATTGCATTCCCTGTGACCATGTATGGATGCCAGAGCTGGACAGTGAAGGAAGTGGATAGGAAGAAAATCAATTCATTTGAGAGAAGGTGGTGCTGGAGAAGAGTGTTGAGCATCCCTTGGACAGCCAAAAAGACAAACAAGTGGCTCCTAGAACAGATCAAGCCTGAAATCTCCCTAGAAGCCAAGATGGTCAAATTGAGGCTGTAGTCTTTTGGTCACATCTTGAGAAGGCATGGCTCATTGGAAAACACAATAATCCTGGGAAAGGTAAATGGCAGCAGAAAGAGAGGAAGATCACAACTGGACAGGTAGACTCAATCAGGGAGGACATGGGCATGAATTTGCAGGACCTGAGCAAAACAGTGGAGGAGATAAGGGGTCTTGAAGGTGTCTCATCCACAGGGTTGCCATAAATCAAGGTCAACTCAAGGACAACTAACAACAACTCAAGGGCAACTATCATGGGGTTTTCTTGGAAAGTTTCTTCAGAGTGGGTTTGCCATTGCCATCCTCTTGATGTTGAGAGTGTGTTACTTACTCAAGGTCTCCCAGTGGGTTTCATGGCTCTGGTCTCCAGAGTCTCTGTCCAACACTCAAATCATCATGCCATACTTTGCTCTGTTAATGAAGTATTTCTACATTTAATCTGTTAATCAATGTCTCTTTAATCCTAACTGGCCGAGCCATACGCTGAGAGTGAACCTCCGTATAAGGGGTGAGTGTAGATTATTTGTCCAGGGTCCTTTCATGTTACACAGTTATAACACTGTGATTCCACTTCAGTTCCCAAGATTGCATCCTGTGGGATACTGGGGTTTGTAGTTTGTTCAGTGCCACTGAAGATCTTGAAAGCCTCTCCCCACACTGCAAATGCCAGCCTTCCATAGGATGTTGCTGTGGCAATTGAAGTGGAATCATAATGCCATGTGCATTTACCAATCTTGCAAATATAATTTAAAGTTTATTTCCTGGACTGAATCTCCCAGTATCCACATGGCCATAAGGAGGAGGGCCCCACCTGCATCAGTACCCTTCAGTACTGAATAGAGGACTACAACTACAACATCTTGACTGGATGTAGGGCTATAACATCATCAAAATATTTTTCTTTCTTTCTCCTGTATCATTTTTAACACTTTTGCCTGATGAAGAAGCCAATGAGGCTTCAAAAGCTTGCAACATATATAATGTGCATTTTGGTTGGCCCAATAAAGGTATCACTGTTTTGTGAATTTTGGATGATGCTGTACAATGTCGTGTGTAGTGTGAAAGGGACCCTTCTCTCTCTTGCCTCTTCTTTTTACCCCCATCCTCTTTTCTTTTGACATAGGATGCCCCCCAAAGGACGGAAGAGAAAGGCAGGGGCATTGCCAGCAAAAACCTCTGCATCCACCACAGTGGAGATCAACAGTGGCACAGAGGAGTTACCCAAGAGACTGAAGCCGCAGGAGGGATTGGGACTTCATGTCATCATTGAGCATTGGTGAGCGTCTGCTTTCTCCCAAGATATCTTTGTTGCAGTAGGAGGGTTACTTCATGCAAGATGCATTTTGGCATTTTTGATGGGAAAAGATTGCCACTCAAAAATCCTATTTTTAAAAAATCTCAGGTTTTTATTTGTTAGAGTATTCTGTTTTTATTTGCATTTGTATGCCTTTCATGCTATGCAGTTACAGCACTATGATCCCAATGTAACTGCCATTTCTGCAGAATTCTGGGATTTATAGTTTGGTGAGGCACTAGTGCTTTCTGACTGAGACATCTAAATGCCCCCTCTAAATTGCAGATCTCAAGGTTGCATTGGATGGGACCATGGCACTTAGAATGGAATCATTGTTATATTACTGTGCAGTGTGAAAGGGCCATAGATGTGCATATGAGATAAAATGTTTCTTCACTAAAAAGATACAACATTTGTAGGTTTTTACAGTTTTATTTATTCGTTTATGGGATTTATATCCTGCTTTCTTCCAAAATGGGATTCAAGGCTTCTTGAATGTCTTGCACATCTTTTGTTGTAGGCATCACCTTTAGATATATATTCCTTCCTTTTGTCTGTCTTGAGATGGTGTTTACCATCTTCTGCAATTCTTGGTTTAAAAAATTAAGTCAGCTGATTAGTTTATCACTTTTCAATCAAAAGTGTGTTTTTTTTTTAAATCAACTAAATTGTGCAGCTTTAGTAAGAATATCTGTATTTTGAACTGAAACTTTAGTATTAAAAGTCTTACAAACTAAGAGATTGGAATGGGAGAACTTCTGAAGATGGAAGGTCCAAGTAGGGCAGAGAAGTAATTCCTCCCCCCCCCCAAAAAAAAGTGAAACCATAGTTTGGTCTGATTCTCTTTGGAGTTGGTGGAGACTTTCAGATTATGTTTGGGATGTGGGGAAACCAAGTTCTAATACTTCTCCTTCATCCTGCAGTAAAAGCTGACGGGTTTTTGGCCGCAATGCTGATGCTGTTAGTCAGGCATTGCATCAGGCCTTTTCTGATATCATGGTGGAAATCAATCCTGAGAAGCCCCGCAGGAATACCTTTGAGCTGGTTCTTTTGAAGAAGGATGGCACCAGTAAGTAGCCTATGATAAGCACCTTGTTACTGAATTGTTATATTTAAAATTCATCTTTCCTCCAGTGAAGTCAAGATGTTATACATGGCTCTCTTCACTGTCCCCACTTTATCCTCACAATCCTGAGAAGTAGCTCAGGCAATGAGAGTCTTTCTAGCCCAAGGTCCAAGTGTTATGGCCCAGTGGGAACTAGAATTTAGCTCACCAAGTCCTAGTTTGACAGACAACCACTACACCACTCTGGGTTTTTGTTATGAGTGAGAGAGACTGTGAAGAGTATCTCTGCAATCAACAAAATTTCAGAAGGCATGAAACTTGGAAGAAACAAAATTGAACCTTGCAAATGTTTCTTGGCATAATATTTGACTTGCTAGACCAAGGTGGAATCTACTGCACCATGGCTCCATAATGTGTCATCCTGGGATTTGTAGTTTGTTGTGGCACCAGAGCTCTCTGATAGAGAAGGCTACATATCTCACAAACCCTAGAATTCAATAGCATTGAGCCATGGCAGTTGAAGCAGTGTCAGATTGCATTATTTCTGCAGTGCAGATTCAGCCTAAGTGTGCAAAGATCCGTTCACAGTGCAGCAGGATACCCAGTCCAGGTCTCATTCTTCCAAGCTTTGAGATTGCATTTCCAACCGTCATGTTTTCCTTTCCCCCTGGGAACACCTTCTCATTGGCCATTAGCTTCAATATTAGAAGTGTAACCTAATTTTCCAAAACAGTTGGTTTCATTATGATAGCTAATGTAAAATAACTTGTCATTTATGGCATGTATGTACCTAACCTGGAGACAAGCCCTGTCCCACAAAATGGCCACTGAATAAGGCTCTATAGCAGGGATGTAATGAAGTACTAACTTCCATAATCCCCTACGATTGATTCTTCTAGCTTGGGGCTTCTCAGGTTCAAACATTGAAGGGGCAAAAGTTCTCAACTTTGGCTGAACAGGTTGCAAAGCTTCCAAGTGACCATAGCAGAGGTTCCACTGGCTTTCACAGCCATATCCTAAGGAACTCCTTCCACTTGTTGATTGGGACTTTCTGCCTGCTTATTCTTCTTCCCCCTTTTGTGTGGCAGAATCCAGTGCACTTAAAGGTAATGGGTGTGTGGAGGCTCAGGTATCTGCTGGGGAGGAGCTGCAAAATGAGACTAGCGACCACACACATTTTCCCCACCTGTCCTATATTCCAGAGAAGTTGAGATGGGATTACTGCCCAGTTTTTGCTAGTAAAGACTGCTAGCAGTCTCATGAATATACTTAGCACTGCATACAAGCCAGCTGAGGGAAATGGCTTCTGTGACTTTGTATTTGCCACAGACTGGCAGTCACTTCATAAAAATGCTGCCAGTGTCTTGCCTTCTGTCTTTATCTTAGAGGTTGAGTTATGGAGCGGTCTTAAGAAGGGGCCACCGCGCAAGCTGAAGTTCCCAGAACCAAGCAAGGTAGTTGAAATCCTGAAGGGCAACTTGGACTAAAGCCAGCAAATGTGCACCATTGCCGGTGGTAAGCAGGTCCAGAAAGAGACTTTTCCCCTCTTAACTTCTGCTGAAAGTGTTTACGCAACTTGACAGATCTAACCCTCTGGTGCAGTTGCTTGGTACCATCTCAGTATTGTTACAGTTGCTCATTTTAACATGTTTATGGAGTGAAAAAGCCCTTGGCATTTTTCTGCAATTCTCCTGCTGCTGTCTTTCCTTCCCTTATCAGAAATTAGGGCAGGGGTAGGCAACCTAAGGCCCGGATGCGGCCCCCCGAGGCCTTTGGACCGGCCCCAGGCCAGTCCGGCTGCCGCCCCCCACCATGATGATATTATTGTTGTTATTACTTGTTCTTGGGGTTTTCTTGGCAAAATCTGCACAGGGGTTTTGCCATGGCTTTTCTGGGGCTGAGAGAGTGTGCATGCATATTTTTAAATTTAAAAAAAATTATTTTTAAAAAATATTTATTTATTTATTTTTGGTGCTTCGGCCCAATTGTCTGAGGGACAGCAACCCAGCATAAAGGAAGCAAAATGGAGTACGGTTCAGGAAAAAAAGCAAAGTAACTTTTTAGAAGACCATTACTAGATCAAATTGTCAGCAGTCATAAAGATCGGGTCACCCGTCTACTAGCCCAGTATGCCTAGCATGTGCCTCTGTTGCAGTTAGGGGTGCTGCATGGATACTAGCAAATGGGAGGTTCTGGATGATGTAAGTTTCAGAAGGCTTGGAGTAGGTAGCAGCTTGTGGCAATTAACTCACTCTTTGTGTGAGCCATGTACATGCACTGTGTTTTTTAAGGGAAACTTCATTAGAATACTATGATTGAATTGAAGACCTTGGCTTTCCATTTTGTGACAGCAGTAGCTTTTTTCCTGAATCTGATGGAAAGTTTCTACTGTTCCGGTAAAGTTTTTCACAGAAATACCTAACACAAAAGGGGAAAGGTATGCTAGCGTACTGTACAGTATCTTGTTTTTTTGTTAGCTTTATCTGTGGATCCATTCATCCTGTGCGAGTTGGAGCATCCATGATGGGATATGATCAAGTGGAGTAACTCCAGTCACATCTCTGAACCTGTCGCCCCTCTTCCACGAGAAGTGGACCTATATTGCTTTTTCCTGCCCATCCTTCTTTTAAAAGTATGTTTGCTTTTTTACTCTTTGGAATTTAGGGTAATTGTAAGCTTTTACCCCTCAATAAAGTCTGAACTGCTACCTGTCTTGCATTTAATTCTATACATATAAAGATATTACCACAACATCCATGCACATAATACAATGTATTTTATTATTTAAAAAATTATATATAAATTACTTTCCTACTGGCCAGGGCCCTCAAAGTGATAATTAAGAACAGAATGGAGCAGTATATTACAATCACATCAAAATAAAAGTTATAAGCCAAGCAGTACTAGAAGCAGTAAGAGGCTGGATGAGGTTTTTACTGCATGTCTAAAGCTCAGGAGGGATGGAGCCAACCTATCCTTTATTTGTTGTTCCCATGGTCAAAAGTTCTAATGAAGTTGGCTTTCTAGAGTAGTGGTGAAAAAATAAAGTGGCCTTGCTTACTACTGTTGTTTCAGAGAGTATGTCTTTGCCTTCAATAGACTGCAGCACATGTTCACATCTCTTCTTGCCCTCTATAGTACCTTCTGCTAAGATCATCTCATCCTGTAATTTCATGTCTAAATAATATTTGTGCACGCTCACGTTGAATTATTTAAATGCCACAGCCATTAATTTCTTCCACTGGCCCATGTATCTTACAAAACAGTGCTATGGAAGGGGAGAGCATAGATGAAAAAGTGGCAGCAGGATACAAGGGAAGCAAGAGTGTTTTCATTTTACCTTTAGCATTTAATTGTTTATGTCCCAGAACTGGCATATACACCAGAATGACCTTTTTGCTTCCTGTGATTTCAAAGTGAAAAGGGCTAGTTTCCATGGAGAGAGATCTAAAATATTCTGGAATCCTAGGATTAAACCCTTAAACCAGCAGTTTGTAACCTTTGGTCCTTCAGATGTTTTTGGACTTAAAATCCAAGACATTCTACACAACATAACCTATACCCTGGGAATCTGAAGCCCAAAACTTCTAAAAGACAAAGGCTTTAGAGCTTGAAATTATTTTTCTTTGAAAAGAATGAAACATTTTCTGCTTCCTGTCATGTCATCAAGGGTAGCTGGCCACTGCCTTTCAGAGACTGTGCTCTGCTCCTCAGTTTGTCTCTTACTACACAAAAAGAACCCTTATGTCTGATTGTTGTTGTGTTTCTGCTGGTTACCTTTTAAACACACTAAAAACCTGTAATATCTGGAGTGAGTTTGCTAAATCCTCTTCTCCCTCTACTCCATAATCTCTAGCCACCTATTTAAGTATACATGGCTTTGTTCCCCATGAGTCTACAAAAAGTAGAGTCCCAGAAAAACTTAAAACTTTATTTAAACAAGTCACAACTCAACATTTATTCTTCTTTGTACCATCTGCTCCTCAGAATGTTCTCCATACATAGAAAGCTTTGGAGTGAAAGAGAAGGAAGTATTTGGCACAGCTTCATAGAGGTATGGGTCACTGCACTTGAATACACTTCTCTGAAAAAGCTGTAAACACAAGGAAGATGGTTTTAATGAAAAACAAGCAATTTTCATTTCTCTTTAAGCCCTTGGATGGTCCTATCTATATAAGACAGCCATTCTGATGCTTAACTGTTCTCTGCATCAGCTTCTCCACACAGAAGGCTAGCCGCCAGAGAGTGATGTAGTTGAAGTGACAAGTTCTAACTAAAGCAATAAGGCAAGGAGTTTTGCCTATGGTAGTGCATTTGTCTTCCTTAGAAAGGCACTTTAATCTTTCGATTCAGCAACTGCTTTAACAAATGGTCCCAAAATGTTAACAGTACAGCCGAAAGAACCCATTCTTGCCTTTAGTACTCAATGACAGTACTTGTGCAGCTGTTCTTAGTGCCCAGGTGACCTTTGTGAAAGGAAGTGCGTATATGCCCAGCTAATAGGGTCAGCAGAACAAGGACATCTGTGTCTACTTCCTCTGCCCTACTGTTGCCAGTCTGAACTGCTGATTTAACTCCCCCACTAAAAATGTAGGGCAAGTCATCCTAACAGTTAAGAAATATGTGCAATAAGTTCCTTTAGCTACCTAACCATTTAAACTTTTTTAAACTAGAAGGAAAGTGCAAGAGTGAATAGCGGAACATAACATTGCTATGTGGAACACATACCCATGTTTATTTCAGAAAGCATAAGTGATTTTGTCCACTGAGTTATAGGATCCACATATGTTCTGGAAAGTGCTTAGAGTTCAACATATGTTGTGGAGTTTAGAGCGACTCCTTAATATGAGGAATCTGTATGATCTGCTTTTCTTAAAGGCAAAGATAAAAACAGAAATTAACGTGCAGTCCTTGGCCAACCTAAGAAGTTTTCTGTACACTGACTGAAGTTTCATTACTCTTCACAGAAGCAATGCCTGCAGGTTTCATTTTTAAAGACCTGCATTTGCCTATTCCACAAAATAGATTAACAGGTCTTAGGATATTGTGTAGCGTGCTGTATATGGACAGTTATAAATCTAACAGCCATTATTAGAATGAGGGGTGATGATAGTGAAGTAGCCCCCTGCTCCATGAATTGTAGAGGGAACTTTTCCTTCAGTCCTTCCAAGTATGGTTACTCAAAACACGTTAGATTACACCTCCCCCCCCACATGTTGCTAGAAGCCCATTAGTATTTACTTGCTATGGAATTTTAGTACCCCATATATATCAGTAGGTAGCCAAGGCAACTCCTTGCCCCAGTCTACACTCGCTAGTTTAGAACATCCACTTCTGTTTCAGACACTGGAGAGAGATCTGGCCGGACACACTCAATGCTAACAAAGAGTTCATCTGCCCCACCAACATCTAGTTCTTCCTCCTCTAAGCTGACTAAGAGGGGATGCAGCTTACAGTCCAAGCTGTGTTGCAAAGGGTTCCTCAACACCACTTGAGTATGGGGCTGTGCTTCTGTACCTGAGACTCCCACTCCATGAGACAGCAGCCCCTGGTTCTTGTCACCTGCTGAAACGACAGCAAAAGCCTCGGGAAATCTTGCATTCTCTATGACAGCCAATTGATGTGAAGGCACTGCCCAGTCATCCAGCTCATGAACGGAGGCTGGCTTGGAGGAGGTAAGACTATCATGACAGGGTTCAGATGCTGCAAGAGGATGGGAATGAAGAACAGAGTTCATCAAGAGGACCACATTTGCTGAGCCATGAGTTTCTTTATCAGTTTCCATATCAGAAGCCTCCTGCTCCCTTTTTAGGGGGCTCTCTTCTGTCTCAACCTGTGGCTGACAAACCGACATATCAGCAGAATGCTTATCTTTTTCTTCAGCTCCAGCAATTGCCATAGGACTCTCTTTTGCGTCTAGTGCAAGGCCTGTTACATGTACAACATCTGGAACAGTGGTGCACTGGGATTCCCCAAGAGCATCGTCATCTGCCAGAAGCAAATCCAGCATGTGCTCTAACTCTCCATTTGAAGCCACACTACCATACTGCTCATCCTCAGCCAGGTGATCTAGCGTAAACACATTTAGCTCATAAGGGGATGCAGCAGCACAATCCCCTTCGCCTAGCACCTCCTTGCTCTCAGCCTGTTCCACTAGGTTCTTTTCGCTGCAAGGTGTGGCCTCCTGTTTTGCTGGCAGTTTAGCAGAGCTGGTTGACTCTTGTGCATCAGCTTTCTCTGCCTTGGGACAATGGGGTTGAGTCTGGGGGCCCTCATCTTGCAAATTGTGCACAGTGTTTGCTGTCCTTGTGGGCTCTGCAGCAGGTGATTCTTGCACCACTTCCCAGCAGCTGCCATTGACAACTTTCCGGAGCTTCACCCGGCCAATCTGTCCTGCCTCAAAAAGATTTGAGCTGGGAACTGACTCACTGATATTGTGCTTCTTGCCCTTAGTAGACTTAGGAAGGAGAGAGGGGCTCCAAAAGCCCTGTAAATGGCTACTGTCCCCTTTATTCCCATCCTTACTAGGATTTTTTTGCCTCCAAAGCCGCCTAGTGGACCTTGAGGACTTGCTGGATGTCACTGTGCTATCGTCTTTGGTATCCCCTGGCATGGGCAAAGATGGCGAGGAGAGCTTTGAGCGGCTGAGCTTAATCTTTTTTGTCTCCTGGGAGCTTGCTGTCCCTTGCTTTTCTCCAGCTGCAGTCTTCTTGATTTGCAGATTGCCAGTCTCGCCATTGCCCAAAATATTCCTTAAACTACCTGTTGCCCGTTTTTTACCTTTTATTCTCAATGGATCAGCAGGAACTATTGGGTCTTTAGGCATCTGCTGTTTGTCACCACTTGGCAATGATGCAGCAGGTTTTTGCTTCTTTGTCTCTTTCTGGTCATTATTATCATTACCTTTGGTGCATGGAAGTTTCACCACAGTGCGCTGCTTGCGTGCAACCACCAAGGACGTTAAGGAGCTATCACCACAGACAGCAGGAGGCTCCATCAAGCTTATCTCTGGAATGGATACTGGGTTGGAGAGCTGTAAGCAGTCACGGTTTAACCGTGGACCCAGTGACCTTTTGACCAGTTTCCCTCCCTCCAGCTGAAGTGACTCCAGCTCTGACACCTGAAGCTGCCGCGCAGCTGCAAGAATATCCTGGGCTTCTTCCCGAGACACCTCCATCTCGGACGTGTAGAGGAAATCGACCAGTTTACGCAAGGTTCCAATCTTCAGCCCCCGGATCTCCAGCACTACTTTGTGTCCTTTGGGGGGCATTTCTCGCTCCAAGCGCTCAGTGAAGAAGGGGCTGCAAGCTGACAGGATGCAACAGTGAGCTGGAACAGCTTCTCCTGAAAACAAGTGTCATTAGCAGTTAGTGTGTTTATAAGTAGTTGCCTTCAAAACACAGAATGGTCTCCATGAGTTGGCCCCAGAATAGCTCAACCTCACAACTAGAGAGAGGTATATTATTTGAGATAATTTAGTATAATAATCCACGGGGATGAGCAGCTCAGTTAAACAAGTTATACTTGTTTCCACAATTTATTATTATTATTATTATTATTATTATTATTATTATTATTATTATTTCTAACTTGCCCCAGCAACCGGGGCGGCGTACAACAAATTAAAACTGATATAAAGTAAAACATTCCATCAACCAATCCCTAACCCTCCCACCCTTTAAAACTAAATTAAACTAATGCAAAGTTAAAATGACACATAAAATACTATATAAAACCAACTTGGGGCAACAGACAATAGCAGCAAGGGGGGACGTGTAAGCAACCACCTCCAGTGAGCCGGGAGTTATTCCGGGAAGACCTGCCGGAAGAGATCCGTCTTGACTGCTTTTTTAAAGCTATCAAGAGTGGTAATAAGACGGATCTCGTCCGGCGGCCATTCCATAGTTTGAGAGCGGTCACCGAGAAGGCCCTCTGGGAGGTCTGCGACAGCCTAGTTTTCATAGGCTGAAGCAGATTGCTCCCAGAGGACCGGAGCGCACGGGGGGGATCATATGGGGAGAGGCGGTCCCTGAGATAAGATGGACCCAAACCATGTAGGGCTTTAAAGGTTAAAACCAACACCTTGTACTGTGCCCAGAAACTAATCGGCAGCCAGTGGAGAGATTTAAGCACAAGTGTTATGTGCTCTCTCCTAGCTGTTCTAGTAATTAACCTGGCTGCCATATTTTGTACCAGTTGAAGTTTCCGGGTTAGGCACAAAGGTAGCCCCATGTAGAGTGCATTGCAGTAATCCAAACGAGAGGTTACCAAAGTGTGTACCACAGTTTCCAGATCCCTCATGTCCAGGTAAGGGCACAGTTGGCATATTAGCCGAAGCTGATAACAGGTACTCCTGACCGTCACATTCACCTGACTAGTCGTGTGAAGCGACGAATCTAGGAGCACCCCCAGACTGCGAACACAGTCCTTAGAGGAGAGTGTGACTCTGTCCAGGACTGGAAGTTGTATTCCCAGACCTGGTTTCGGTCCCGTGACTGTCAGTACCTCCATTTTGTCTGGATTTAGTTTCAATCTATTTTTCCTCATCTAATCCATTACCGCTCTGAGACAGTCATTGAGAGGAGAGACGCCATCTGAAGTCTGAGCCAACGATCTGGTCATGGAGAAATATATCTGAGTGTCATCAGTGTACTGATGACACCACGCCCCATGCCTCCGAATGATCTCACCTAGCAGCTTCATATAGATATTGAATAGCATCGGGGACAGGATGGCGCCCTGAGGGATGCCACAAAAGCTCAATTTTGGAAGAGCAACTGCCCCGAGCCTCACCCTCTGGGATCTGCCCGAGAAAAAGGAACAGAACCACTGAAGCACAGTGCCTCCGATTCCCAACTCTCTCAGCCGATCCAAGAGGATGGAATGATCTATTGTATCAAAGGCCGCTGAGAGATCCAAGAGCACCAGCAGGGTCACACTACCCCTGTCGATACCCAGGTGGAGGTCGTCGGCAGAACGACTATGGCAGTCTCTACTCCATATCCTGTCCTGAAGCCGGTTTGAAATGGATCAAGATAATCGGTTTCATCCAAGACAGCTTGGAGTTGGGAGGCAACTGCCCTCTCAATCACCTTGCTTAAAAAAGGTAGCAAGGAGACTGGTCTATAGTTGTTTCTATCCGGGGGGTCCAGGGAAGTTTTTTTCAGGAGTGGCTTAACCGCCGCCTCCTTTAAACAAGATGGTACAAAACCCTCCCTGAAGGACGCATTGATTGTATCCCGTAGGAATACTCCTTCAACAATTCCTTCAAGATGCTATTAATGTTTGAGGGGTTTAGCTCACTTTGTCCCCTGACCTCCTACTTGTGAAGACACTTTGATCCTCCAATCCACTGGACAGGATGAAGTATTCTTTTTTGTAAAGACGTGCACACACAGACTTTCTTCAGTACAAATAAGCTCTGTTTTATGGGGATTGCTTGGGCAGGCATGTTACAAGTCAGAGCAATTACCTAATATGCCAAATACCCTGGTCTTTCCCAATCTGAGGCCCATCCACATCTTGGTGATAGGAGGTTTAGTGTGACACATGTGGAGGGTGCCATGTTGGGAAATGCTAATCTACTACTAGTGGAAATACAAGTGCATAAGAGGCCTAGGTATGGTCCAGCCAAAGAAGTATTGCAAGGTATCACTGATTTCACTAAAACAATTTAACACACCAGATCTGTTCATTGGAAAAAACAACAACAACAACAGGATTTCAGTTCTTTGATTTCGCTGAACTGTGTTGCCTGCATCCATTACATATTTCCATGCACCAGAGTGGCCAACTGTGACATTCCAGATTCTGCAGGACTTCAACACCCATTCGCCCTATCCAACATAATCAGTGGTGAGAGATTATGGGTGTTGCAGTCCCAACAAAATCCAGATAGGCACAACTGCCCACATCCTGTTGCACACCTGTGAGAACATCAGTCTTCAGAATGCTGGGAGTTGCCACACAATTCCCACTCCTGGTTTAAAAGGAAACACACCACAGCCCATCTCTACACAGATGTCATGCCCTCTGCACTGAAAGATCTCCCCTATTATCAGATGAGATGGGTTGTGATCATTCAGTGCTGAGGGTGAGATACTCTACAGATGTGCATAGGCTATTATTATTTCCCTGTCAAAGCTAAATAATAGCACCAGAAGCAGATGCCTAAGGCACTCATTCACCACATTCTACATGGGGCTGCCATCTATTGTAGATTAACATTGGAGATAACTGTACAGGCAAGAGACCATTCAATATTAGTGGGGGGGAAACCTTCTAAGATTCACTATCAGAATTCTATGTATGAGCCCTTTGGTGTCCAAATCCTCTTGTGATAATGGGTACTGGAACATAATTTCTATGCATCCAGACACCTGGCATATTGTAGCCCTAATATCAGTCAAAGCATCCTTACCTGAATCCCTCCCAATATAAAGATAATTACCTTCTGCTTGCAGGACAACATCACAAAATAAATCAGCCCTCTGTTGGCGATGAAGCTGCAGAAACACCATGCGGAGCAGGCGGGAATTCCGATACAGGATTTTGGGATTTGCTGCTGGAGAGCTCATGGCAGCAGAATCTCCCTTCCTTTGTCAGGTGCCAGACCTGTAAAGTAAACACAGGCCTGGGAATGGAGCTGCAAGCACTAATTTTCCATTATATGCAAGTTCAAGTCCCACTGATTTTAAAAATACTGTATCTAAGTAAGCGTGCACAGCATTACAGACATGTTGTATGTTTTAAATTTAGCTTTCAGGTAGCCCAGTTGGGCACAAGAAAAACTTATACAAGTTTTTCTTCAGGTTACTGTACCAAAGAGTAATTCAATCAATACTCTTTCACCACATTATCAATGAGAGATACTTTACCTTTAATTAAATTTAGTAAATACAATTCAGAAGAGGTGTTCCAAAGTGCCCAAAAGATCCAGAGGTTTCAAAAAAAGTCAACTTAGGGCCTTTGCAGACTGCCAGAAATAGTGCAAATTGAGTCCACTTTAAGGGTTAGGGAATCATGGGAACTGTATTTTATTGTGGCACCAGAGCTCTCTGACAGAGAAGGCTCAATGTCTCAGAAAAAAAACAATTCCCATGATTCCCTAGCACTAACCCTAACCCTAAAAGTGGACTCAATTTGCACTATTTCTGGCAGTCTGCAAAGGCCCTTTATCACTCACTCTTACAATACTGATTGTGACAGTGGTTCAAATGATACCTCACAATACGTTAATATTCCTTTTGGAGGCACAGGTACTCGAACACTCAGGCTGCAGATTTCAATCGGGGCACAGAGAAAGGATGACAGAAACTGACTCCAGATGCTGCAGTCAATTGAAAAAACACAGCCCACAAATAGAAGTAGATGTTAAGCCAAGAAAGAACCATTACAATCAAAGCTACTGCATAATACAGCATTCCCCAGCCCTTAAGTCCCTCCAAGGACTGGACTACTATACAGCTCCTATAACCCTATAAAAATACAGTCGGCCCTCCCTATCTACGATTTCTCGATCCACGGCCTGAAAATGTTTTTTTTTAAAAAATCCTAAAAGCAAACCTTGATTTTGCCATTTCTAGAAGGGACATCATTTTATTATGCCACTGTACTTAATGGGACTCAAGCATCCACAGATTTTGGTATCCACAGGAAGTCCAGGAACCAAACATCAGCAGAAACCAAGGGCCCACTGTATACATTCTGAATTATTTATGTTTACTGTGTGAGGGAACTTTCAAGATTTACAGAAATATACACTCAGATAGGAACAAGAAATATGAGAATGCAGTCAGTAGAACCAACTTGTTTTGTCAGATGACATTTAACAAGCTGCATCCCATCCTCAAAAGGCAGACATTTATAAAAGGGCAACAGGGAAGAAAAATTATTCTTTTACAGGGAAGAAAAACTGTTCTTTTAAGTATACAAAAAGGAAAAAAAATGAAGCCCCAAAGTGTAGTCTCCTGTATTTAAACTGCAGATCATGAAATGGTTTTTAACCAAAGCCTGACACAAGTCAGGTTTCGGTAGTCTCTTTTGACAGTCAAATTGGGGAAGAAGCCCAATCAACATTCAGTCTGCTATAATGGACTTGGAAATGTTACTGTTTTGGATTATACCTGCCAGAATCCAGAAGCAGTGGATGAGTGGCATGCAGGGCCTATTCTTAACTTGATACTCATTGCCAGAAAGTCTCCTCTTAAACAATGAGAAGCCACAGTTGCAAATGGAACACCTTCCGGAAAGAACGCTCTTACAGTGTGTTTCTGTTATTCTCTGCAACTCCACAGATTTGATGTAAAGTATACCACAACAGTTTATTATTTAAAACATATACAAAGACTGCATGATGGTGCTGCATGATGGACTGCATGATGGGGTGAGCTCCTGTCACTAGTCCCATCTTCTGCCAACCTAGAAGTTTGAAAGCATCCAAATACAAGTAGATAAATAGGTGCCACTTCAGTGGGAAAATAAACAGTGTTCTGTGCAATCCTGCTGGCCACATGGTCACAGAGTAGTCTCTGACAATGCTGGCTCTTCGGCTTAGTAACGGAGATGAGCACCGACCTCTATGGTCAGACACGACTTGATGACCTTGTCAATGGGGAATACCTTACCTTTATACAAATACTATTTAATGCAGCTGCATCTCTGCATTTATCCTGATGGAACAACCTGAATTAACATCCCTACAGGGAGGAGCTATTGCCCTCATACCCTACCTGTTGGGCCTTCCTCTGTACAACTGAGTGTTGGCAAAACGCTGGGCCAGCCAAGCCTTTGGTCTTAGATCCAAAACACAATGCAGAAATAATCCAGTTTGAGGCCGCTTTTACTGTCCTGGCTCAGTGCTAGGAAATCCTGGGAACTGTAGTTTTGTGAGACATTTAGCCTCTGGCAGAGAGCTCTGATGCCACAATAAACTACAATTCCCAGGATTCCCTAGCACTGAGCCAGGGCAGTTAAAGCAGTCTCAAACTGGATTATTTCTGCAGTGTGTTTTGGACCTAATATAACAAGACTGTTCTTAAAGGTATTTAGAATGCATCACATTTAAGTATCGCTTAAATTTATCATTGGTTTGGTTTTTCACCTTTTAAATATTTTAATGAATTTTTTAAACAAAATGTATCTACCCTTTCCTCTTCAGCTTTCAATTAACAGCTCCGAGAGCCAGTGTGGCGTAATACTTTGAGCATTGAGCTATGACTCTGGAGACCAGGGCTGGATTCCCAGCTCAGCCATGAGACCCACTGGGTGACCTTGGGCACATCACACTATCTCAGCCTCAAGGGAAGGCAAAGGCAAACTCTCCCTGACCAAATCTTGCCAAAAAAACCCGATGATAGGTTCTCCTTAGGGTTGCCATAAGTCGGAAATGACTTGAAGACACACAACACACACATGTGTCTCACCTCTCCTCCTCAGACTTAAATTAATATCTCATATATATATATATATATATATGAGAGTCAACATGGTGTAGTAATTTGAGTGTTGGACTATGAATCTGGAGACAAGGGTTTGAATCACAGCTTGGCCATGGAAACCCTGGCTGACCTTGGGCAAGCTGCACTCTCTCAGCCTCACAGGAAGGCCATGGCAAGCCTTCTCTGAAGAAATCTTGCCAAGAAAACCCCATAATAGGGTCTCCATAAGTCGGGAACGAATTGATGGTACACAGACACAGACTCACACACATATATATATATATATATATATAGAATATAGAAAGACAGACAGAAGGACCACAAGCTACTAAAACCAAAAAGACGACTTGACTTGGACGCCCTGTTATCAGACAGGTTAACAGCATGTCTTAAATAAGCCACAACACACAAAAAGGGGCAAATGAATGGAAGAGGCTGTACTACTACACTCACTAAAACGACCGTCCACGTCCGTTTCGCGGCTCCAGCGCCTCTCTCCCTCTTCCTCCCTAATATCCTGGTTATGAGGAAATCTGAGTGGGTTTCCCCCTTATTTCCCGCATCCCTCCTCTACCAATTGGTTAAGCCAAGTCCCAGCAACAGCGGCTTCCCTTCACTACAGCCCTTTCCCCGCTCCCTTGAAGGAAAGAAACCCTGATGCTGGTGCGTCCCTCTTCTCTCCCTTCCTTGAGGACTGGCGAATGGGGGCCGCGAGACGCTTCGCCCCGCCCCTTTCTGCCCACGCGCAGCCTCTCCCACCAACGTCTCCCAAACCCGCCAGCAAAAAATGCTGGGAGGGGGGGAAAAACGTCCCTGCACGCGCCTAGCACGCCATGCCACGCCCCTGCCTCCCTTCCTTCCTCCCTCTCGACGCTGAGTCTCAGAAACAGCCCTCCCATTGGCTGCGGGGTCGGCGAATCACAGCGGAGGCTGCCTTTTGGCGGGAAGATTCGGGGCCTTGCTTCAAAATGGAGGCGGTGATGGGATGATGATGATGATGATGATAATGGGAAGAAGAAGAAGAAGAAGAAGAAGAAGAAGAAGAAGAAGAAGAAGAAGAAGAAGAAGAAGAAGAAGAAATTTAATTTGCAATAATAACTGTTATTGTTATTGTCATCAAAATATGATAAACAATAATAATAATAATAAAATAATTTTTAAAATTATTGAATTTCCTATAATAAAAATAAATTATTTTTATTGTTTTTATCATTAATAAAATAAAATATAATAATAAGCAATGATAATATATAAACCCCCACCCAGGCACCATCTCCTCAGCAGGGAGGCGCCGGAGGACACTTGTCAGCATTTTCCCCAGCAATAATGCAATTGCATCTTATATTACGCATTGTATTTTTATAGTGCATATTGTATATTTTAATAATTGTTTTTCAATTTGTTTGCTGATTTGTTTTGGGGAAGGGACGGGATTTTAATGTTGTTATTTGTTTGATGTTCGGGGAGGAGGGAATGATATTGTTTAATCTGTTGTAATTTATTATTGTTGTTCACCGCCTAGATTGGCTTGCCAGAGGGGCGGTATATAAATAAATCATATTATTATTATTATTATTATAAACAATGATAATAAACAAAAATAATTAAAATGATTTAATTTCCAATGATAGTTATTATTATTATTATTAAAGTGAAATATATAATAATAAACAATGATGATAATAATAATAATAATGGTTATAAACAAAAATAAAAAAATATTGAATTTCCAATAATGATAGTTATTTTATTGTTGTTATTATTAAAATAACATCTATAATAATAAACAATAATCATCATCATGCATGGCAGGGGGTTGGACTGGATGGCCCTTGTGGTCTCTTCCAACTTTCTGATTCTATGATTCTATGATTCTATAATAAACAATTATAATAAAAATAATAAAAATATTGAATATCCAATAATAATAATAAATAGTTATGTTATGGAAAAATTGAATTTCCAATAATAAAAGTTATTGTTATTATTAAAATAAAATGTAAATAATAATAATAATAATAAATTATTCAATTTCCAATAATAAAGTATAATAATAATAATAATAATAACAAAGACAACAATACATTATTGAATTTCCAATAATAATAAAGTATTATTGAAAATTTAGTAATTTGTTATTGTTTATTATTATTGTTATATTTTATTACATATATATATATATATATATATTGCTAATGGACTTTAAACAAAATATTACTGGAGTACCCAAATGGCTAGAAGGAGGAGGGAACAGCCTGTATGAGTGTCCCTCCATTACCACCTGAAAACCCACTGGGTGACCTTGGGCAAGTCACACTCTCTCAGCCTCAGGGACTGGCAATGACAAACCCCCTCTGAAGAAACTTGCCAAGAGAACCCTGTGATAGGTTCGCCTTCAGGTCATCATAAGTGGGAAACAACTTGAAGACACACAACAACAACAACAAATTGAACAGAAAACAGCCACATCTTGACAAAATGCAGGCTTGGCTAATATTGTCATAATTTTTCCCCTCCTGCATGAATTTAAATATTTTTGCCTGATGAAAAAGCCAGTGAGGCTCAGGAAGCTTGCAACATGTTGATTGTGCATTTTGGTTGGGCCCATAACAGTATCACTTTTGTGGATTCTGGATGTTACTGTATTTTGGTATATGACCAACACGGCTGCCTCCTCCTGGCCAATTCACTGATTCTTAGTAAGAGGACTACCTTTCATGAAATTAATGCAAAAAAATAAAATTATATTATACTTTTGGATTTTTAAAAAAATCTGTCTCCCTAAACAAATTAAAATTATATTCTGCTTTTGGATTTTTAAAACCAGCCTCCTCTACATGTGTTGTTTACATTACTTTTATTATAGTTTGTATTCCTAGGTATCATATTAATGTCTTATTTTCCTAAATTATGCTTCATTGTATTCTTTTGTCATACATGAATTATGCATTCCTGGTATTATCTGTACTGAAGATTATATGGAATGGAAGTGTGGGTTACAAAAAATTTAGTACACACTGAGAAAGAAAGAATTGTAAGAAAATCAGAACAAACAAGAGGAGTGAGAGTGTATGCTAGGTTTACTATAGTACTATATTACTATATAGGTTTACTATGGATAAAGGATCATCCATCATAAGGGACACTTTGGTCCAAAACACACTGCAGAAATAATCCAATTTGAGACCGCTTGAACTGTCCTGGCTCAGTGCTAGGGAATCATGGGAATTGTATTTTTTTTTCTGGGACATTGAGCCTTCTCTGTCAGAGAGCTCTGGTGCCACAATACAGTTCCCATGATTCCCTAGCACTGAGTCAGGGCAGTTAAAGTGGCCTCAAGCTGCACTATTTCTGGCAGTCTGTAAAGGCCCTATGTGGATGTATGAGGTTATTCAGACAGTGAAAATAATCCAGGTAAAATCTGGGTTGAATCTTTGTTGTTCACATGCATTTCAAATGTATCTGATTAAGTTTTGGGGCAGGGCGGGAGGCTGACAAACAACCCACTTGTCCCGGGATAATAGATGTTGGGGGTTCCCCCCCAAGTTTTTCTAAAAGATTTGTATTCTTGGCTGTGTGAATAATTGATACGAATAGGCCCAGGATAAATCAAGATAAAACTCTGCATGCCTTGAATGGGTTTCAGATACATTCACATCATCGACTCCATCTTTATTCAAGTGTTGACATGTATGAGCAACGAAACTCGCAGAGATGCGCTGACATACGGTTCCGTAGTGTGAACAACAAACCTGGAATGCATGAGTAAGATTATTCGCATAGGTCCAAAACGCACTGCCAAATAATCCAATTTGAGACGGCTTTAACTGCCCTGACTCAGTGCAAGGGAATCCTGGGAACTGTAGTTTATTGCAGCACCAGTGTTCTCTGACACAGAAGGCTAAATGTCTCACAAAACTACAGTTCCCAGGATACCCTATCATTGAGTTGAGGCAGTTAAAGTGGTCTCAAACTGGATTATTTCTCCAGTGTGTTTTGGACCTCAATCACCCCCAAAAGCAACAACATGCGAATGACCCCTGGGGGGTGTGTGTGGAACAAATGCATTTCCTCATAACAGTGCCCTTTTGAGGGGTGGCCTTTTAAAGATTGCTAGACTGTCTTTAAATTAGTTTGTATTTTCTTCAGATTCACGTCGTTTTTAAATGTCTGTTTCCACGGGCTACACTACAGTTAAGACTCGCTTTGGGGCAGTTCCAAAGTCCTGAAATTTTGGGGTGGGGAGCAGAAGACAACCACCAAAGATGGCAGAGATAACAGGTGACCGAGGGATGCAAGCAGCAGGAAAGCTTTGTGTCAGCAGCACTCAGCATGGGCAAGCGGTACACTTGGGCTGACACCTGTCATCATGACAAAACACCTATTTTCTTTTTTGACATTTTTGACATTTAGATGAGCAGGCATGCTGTGCAGCACCAGAAAAGTCTCCTGCCAGGACACCTGTCATCCTCACATGGAGACCTCCGGATGAATTTTGGGCAGATTAAGATGGTAGACATAACTGGATGAATGGATGTTGTGTTTTTAACTTTTGTGTGTTTTTATGTTAATTTTATACTGTTTTATATAGATAATTTTAATTGATTTTTAAAGTATTGTAAAAAAAATTAAAAAATTTATCTTGTGAGCTGCTTGGGTCTGGGAGAAAGGAGGCATAAAAATGAAATAAATAAATAAAATTAACTGTTCATCTTGCACACCTGACTAAATGTTAAGAAAAATAAAACACATTTGTTTCCTTTGCTGCTGGGGAAGCATAGGCTATGGATTGGGAAAG
This sequence comes from Phrynosoma blainvillii, assembly GCA_026167975.1. Classification (NCBI taxonomy): domain Eukaryota; kingdom Metazoa; phylum Chordata; class Lepidosauria; order Squamata; family Phrynosomatidae; genus Phrynosoma; species Phrynosoma blainvillii. Next base: position 313,685,783 of record JANUYF010000001.1, read on the forward strand.
AAAGTGGAGCAACCAGGCTAGCAGAGGAAGGAAAGAGGATGGAGAAGCATAAGGAGAGAAAGGTAAGTGCCAGCTGCACAGAAGCCAGAAAGCTTGGCAGAGGTACTGCCTGGCACTCAGCACCCAAACATAACTGTCCTGCGGGACTCTAGAATAGCTACATGAAAAAAAGAGGGTAGAGCTCCCAAATGTTTAACAGTTGTGTAGAAGAGGGCATTTCAGCAGATGGAGCTTTTGTCACTAGCAACACCTGCTGAAATTCCCTCTTCTACAAACTATTAAAGATACAGGAGCCCTTGCCTCTTCTTCACACAGCCACCCAATGGGATAGTGGAGGTTGCTGATACTGCAAAAATTTGGAAGTTGCAAACTCTCTTCTCGAGTGAAGCCAACTTTTGTTTTTGGTCATATGAGCCAGAATGGTATATATGTAACAGATTGAACAGATACAGGTAAAGGAAATGTTTGGCAATGCTCTTTTATATTGGCTTGAAATCTTTGCAACATGTTGGGTTGGAGTGGTTTCCTGACTTCTCTCCCCACAGCAGCCCCTACATGCTACACAGCAAGTCAGGGAACTGTGGTCTATGCAGAGGCAATCAGGTTAGTAAAGCTATTCTGCACAGAAAGAGAGATCCAACTCAATATATTTATTATTAAGTCATCATAGAAAAAAATCACCCATCTGGAGATTTTCCTGGTGGTGGCACTTAACACACATTAAAACATTCCACAGCATTGTTTATAAGAAATATAAGTTCCTTCACTTCAATCTGGGTTTTGCCTAATTTGGAGGACTACTATCCTTCTTCAGGACTTAATAGTGAATTTTACATGCTATTGGATAAATTACCTGAAATCCAGCATAGTGTAGTGGTTTGAGTGTTGGACTATGTCTCTTGGAGACCAGGGTTTGCATCCTGTCTCAACAAGTCACACTCTCTCAGACTCAGAGGAAGCCAAATACAAAACCTTCTCTGAACAAATCTTGCCAAGAACCCCCTGTGATAGATTTGCCTTGGGGTTGCCATAAGTCAAAAATGAATTGAAGGCGCACAACAACTAGACAAATTTCCATTATTCCAACATTGTTTTCTCTTATGACACTCTCTCCCTGTGCTTCTCTTGTGTATCTTAAATTTGCTGTGTTAATGCGAACACAAACTAAATTTTAGATAGGGTGGCCTGAGGTGAAAAGAGTAGAGAAACCCTGCACCTTAAATAGCTATGTAAAAGAGAAAACTTCAGCAGGTGTGGCTTGTCATGCAGAACTACATCTATTAACTTTCACTCCTCTTCATGACTATTAAAGGGGGAGGAATCCTGTCTAATTTTGCATCTGGCCACACTAATTTTGTATGGATAACCAGCAACATAGTGTAACTCTACCTAAAATAATAGACATGAATAGAAAAGTGAAAATGGCAGTTTGCACCATGGTATTATGACAATTGAGAAACATTTATATTCTTTAAACATCCTAACAGTTTTTTTGTTAATGTCTTAACAAATTTTACTGGGAATATCTGTGACTCTCCATTAATGAACAGCATGAAAGTCTTAGACATTATTAGAGAAGCTGGTGCACTTGCGTTTGCCAAGAATGTCTAGATGTCACACTTGTAAGGTACTGTATACTTTTTTTTTGTTTGTTTTACCAGGACCACAAGGTTAATCAGTCAGAGAAAAGTACTTTTGCTTAAAATTTTAAAAATTCTGATCCCCAAAATTTGTTTTTGAGTAGCAGAAATGAATGGAGCTCATAGTGCTTCTTCCTCATGCAAATTAATCTCTAGTTACCTGAGAATGCTCTTCCTTTCAGCAAAATAATGTTGTGGATAGTAGTTGTTTTTTTGCTGCTGTTGTCAAACAACTGGGAGCCCAAAACCTTTGCTGATCTAAGGCAAATCAGCTAGCAGATGTACCCTCCCCAGTATAAACTACAAATGTAAGAAAAGGGAATACTGAAGAGATGTTATAAATCTCAAGATATTTCATATAAAATAGAAAACTGGCTTAAGAAAGATGATAGGAAGAAAATCAATGTATTTGAGATGTGGTGCTGGAGAAGAGTGCTGAGGATCCATCCCATGGACAGCCAAAAGGACAAACAAGTGGGTCCTAGAGCAGATCAAGCTGGAAACCTCCCTGGAAGCCAAGATGACCAAACTGAGGCTTTCGTACTTTGGACACATCATGAGAGGACTCTTTGGAAAAAATAATAATGCTGTGAAAGGTGGAGGAAAGTAGGAAGAGAGGAAGACCACATGTTAGATTGATGGACTCTATTAAGGAGGTCACAAGTATTAAGGGATTGCAGGAATTAAGCACAGCAGTGGAAGACAGAGAGTCTTGGAAATGTCTTATCCAAAGGGCCGCCATGAGTCGAGATCGACTCAAGGTCAGTTAACAACAACAAAGAAAACTGGCAAAACAAGTAAAAATAGAAAACTGGCAGATATTCTAAATGTTCCTAGCATACCAATACACCACAAGCCACAATGTCTGGAATCTTGTTGTCTACTCCCAGCTACACTCTAGACCCATTCAATCAATTGTTGAATAATGAGTCAGGGTATAGGTAAATCCCAATTATACAGTGAGTCTACTCTAGTTAGGATAAACGACAGCTGATTGTGTGTTTCCCCAAACATGCTTGTCTTGTACTACATGGCTTGGCTTTTTCATGTTTAACCAACCATCCTCTGTTATCATATCTCTTTGCTGGCTATTGCAGGGTTGTCCAGATTGTGTCTCTGTTGACCTGTCAGAGGACTGAAGAGTGAACATGTGTCACAGCTGCAGTTATCCAAATATTTACTGGTATTTGGGAGTAAGACACATTGTAAGAAATCCCAGAGATGCAAGTCAGGAAAGGAAGAGGCACTAAGGACCACATAACAAATGATACATTCTTGCCCTAAAAACTCCTCTGTTTACTTTGCCCTATAAACAAATTAGTATTCTTCTGGGATAAATGTGTATATGGCACTGTCTTCTTTTTATAGCCAGTTACTTTCCAATGTAACATCTTCAATTTTTGTTTTTATTGTCTGATGTATTGTGACATATCTCTTCCAGCAGGCCTACCCAGTTGATTTTAAATCATGATTTTTTAATTGTGTATATCCTCTTATTAGTGTATTTTAATGATTTTATAGTGTTGCATTTTAACTGTGAGTCTATGTGTTTTTAATCATATTTTGTATTTTAATACATTGTACCCCACCTCGAGGAGAGGCAGGAAAGAAATAAAAATTATTATTATTATTAGGATTTATCCTACATTTTAGAACCTACAAGGTAGCTTACGAATCTTTTAAATAAAAATAAATAGTTGAATTCTTTTAATCCAGCATGAAATAAGGTTATCTAGGAAATACAAGTAAAATATATTTTTAACATGCATCGAATATAAGCTTGAATAATTCTGTATCTGAAGTTTGGATGGCATTTTAGTTCTTTCCAGTTTTGATTTGAATTGTATTTTGCATCTGGCTGGTTTCCTCTCTTGCTTCTCTGTGAAGAATACAAATGAATTTGAAACAGCTCTTGAGTTCCTTTACTTGAGCCCGCTCAGACCAAAATAAGTCTTTTCATTTGTACTGAAGAGCTTTGGATCAAGGCCTCTCATAGATGACATGGGGAAAGTTTGTCACTGGAAACAACAAAGACTGTATTATTCCCCCACTCAGTCATGGTAGTCTTAAGCCATTAGGTCATGGCTGGAAACAAGTTTATTAAAGTAGATAAAGCTCTGAAGCTCAGTATCACCACCACCATCATCATTATTATTTTATTTTTAAATTTCTTTAAACCACCCTGGAAGAGCACAAGGAATGGGAGGGGGAGAGTTAATTACTATGGAGAGCAAAGTTTTCAGTCTAACAGAAAGACTTCAAAATGTTGCATAACACAAGCTCTAGGCATTTCTCTGGAATTTAACTGCTGTTAAACTGGGAAGGCAGAGTCAAGAATTGTTAATCCAATTAAGACTAAGTATTTTTTTTCAAGATTACAACCACCAGGGCATGCCTTAAGGGGTTTATTTGCCTAAGGCAAAGCAGCAAATGGCAGCTCCAAAAACATTAAAGTCAAATTGCACACTACCCAATGCCAGTTAAAGTATTTTGGAATAATGCAAAAAGCAGTATTTCTGGCAGTAAAAAAATAATACAATAACAACACACCACTAATAATCTGTTCTCTTCCATTAAAAATTTGCTATCTGGGGAAGTCACCTCACTAAAGGAAGGACTCTAAGTAGCCACCCCCTGTACCTTCCCCTTTGGATTATTTTATTTAAAGCATTTCAATACCACCTTTCATTATATCTATCCCAGGGCAGTTTAAAGTGCACATTCCCAAAATACCTAAAGCCTTAGGTAAGATATTTGTTGATTACAAAGGTTAAACTGAACAATGTTAAGACCATGAGAAAGGTGCAATTGTGGCACAGAGGATCCAACAGGTGGCACACTTGGTATTCCAGTAGTCACTTACAAGGGAAGGATTGCAGGTATTGCTGTGTTTGTGCCAGTGTATGTGCCTTCAAGTCAGGATGACCAGATGTCCTCACCGCAAATGAGGACAAGGCACCGCAAAATGTTGGACATTCAGGAAAAACTGAGCACATTACAAAATAAAAGCTAAAAACATTACTATAAATACAATTCATGCTTCATAGTTCATGCTCAGGATTGAGGACATTTTGAAATTTCTCCTGGACAGAAGGTGGAAATGTAGGGTGTGTCCTGGAAAAGGAGGACATCTGGTCACCCTGCTTCAGGTCGCCTGTTGACTTATGGTGACCCCATTAATTTCATAGGGTTTTCTTAGGCAGAGAATAGGACAGTTCCTTCCTCTGAAATATAATGGGACTTAATTCTTCAAAGCAACTTGTTATTGAATGCCCTGTTTTCACAAAGGTAAAGGTGTATGTTATTTCATCATGACTGGTTTCTTATTCGTTCAACAGATCAAAAGCAAGCACAGTAGAAGATAACAGCAGAGCCATAAAACACACACACACATACACACAACACAGTACCTAAACAACAGAAAAACTAACCAGTGTGTGGATACAGGTTGAGACCAGATTATTTACCATGTTAGGACTGTGTGTGTAGTGTTCCATGATGTAATCCAGTCTTTATTGTCTGGCCATGTTTACTGTCTGGACATGTTTTGTTAAAGGATCCTTAACAAGTCCTTGCTACCATGCGGAGAAAGAATATGGAAACAGCTGTCTCAGGTCATGCCCAGACTCTATGGACGACAGTCTTCCAAGATGACTACTTGATAAAAAGTTGCACCCATGCGGAGTTTAAATGTGTACAAGTACCAGAAGGACCAACTTCTCTAGGATCAATGTGGGAATGAAGATCAGCTGGAGAGGCTCTGCTTTGTGGTGCCCCCAATGTGTCTGGCTCATAGGGCACTCACACAGGGCAGGGCCTTCCAGGTGATGGCACCCTAGCTGTTAAATTCCATCCCAATAGAGATCTGGTTGTTCCCCTTGCTGTTGTCATTTTGTAATTTTCTGCAAGGAAAGACAAGTGCTATCTTTGTTTTATATTACCTTATTATTTATCTCCGGTTTTAAAATTATTGTCTTTCTGAGACAAGGCGGAATTTGTTGTTCTTCTTAGCTGCCCTCAAGTCAACCTCAAAACATGGTGAACCTATGGATGAGACATCTCCAAGCTCCACTGCTTTGCTCAGATCTTGGAGATTCAGGCCCATGACCTTCCTGATTGAGTCTTTCCATCTGGCGTGTGGTCTTCCTCTCTTTCTGATACCTTTTATCTTTCCTAGTAGGATATAAGTGCAAAATATAAATTAATTTAAGCGAAGTTTAGCAGCAATGGATTAATTCAAAGTCTAAGTATTGCCGCTATATATCCATGTGATCACTGAATGCATTGCCCTGGACAATTCTTATGTCAAGGCAAAATGAAATTGCAAAATATATACACCGACGGCTATCAGTAAAGCATGCACTACTTGCTATAAAGCCCACACTGTATAACAAAAACATTCCTAATCCAGTCTTAGATAATGCTGGCATTACAGTCCATTGGGACAAAGTTTAAATATTAACAAAACAAAAGATAATAACAAGCCAGAAGTACCATTTGTGGAGAAAGAGAAACATGCAACAATAGTACTGCCTCTTACCTCCCTCCTCTTAAGAACACAGAAGTAATACAAATATTTTAAAAAATTGCACAAATGTACCTTTCAAATTGTTTCATGTTTTTTCTTTACTAGAAATACAAAATTACTGAGAACTTTAATACTTATTGCTATCTTATTGTCCAAATGCTAAACAATTATGCTTCAGACCTATCTCTATATTCGTACTTGTTGTTGCTGTGTGCCTTCAAGTTGTTTCTGATTTATGGTGACCCTAGGGCAAACTGATCATGGGGTTTCTTGGCAAGCTTTGTTCAGAGGTGCTTTGCCACTGCCTTCCCCTGAGGCTGAGAGCATGTGACCTGGCCCAGTGGGTTTCATGGCTGAGCTGGCAAGCAAACCCTGGCCTCCAGAGTTGCAGTCTAACACCCAAACCACTACACCACACTGGCTCTCCTCTAATACTGTCAGTGTAGTCTATGATATTTATTAATATGGTATCTTGTATAGGCTAAAAATAGATGATTTAACCATTATTAAAAATAAGTTTTTTTGTTGTGCGTTGTCAAGTAATTTCAGATATATGGCGACCCTAAGGCAAACCTATCATGGGGTTTTCTGGAGCTGAGAGGGTGTGACTCACCCAAGGTCACCCAGTAGGTTTCCATGGCCAAGCAGGGATTTGAACTCGGATCTCCAGGGTCCTGGTCCTAACACTCAAACCACTATACCACACTGGCTCTGATAATGCATACCTGTGCATATACAGAATGCCTTAAAGACCAAACAACTAAAGGGGGGGGGCATCCAAGGTGTTAAGCTTATTTTGAATTTTAAACAGTTTTATTGGAGCTACTTTCAGCATGAGTAAGACCTGCACTGAAAGTCTGAGGTGTACAAACCCAGATTAATTCTGAAACCTGGTTTCTACCACACCTGAGGGCAAGATAAGAACTAGTAGAGAAAATAGCTCACATCATTCCACAGTATCCATCGCCTTTTCATTATGCAGTGATTGGAGGAGTGGTGGTGGTGGAGGGGGAATATGGAGTTGGATTTGCCCTTTATTCACAACCAGCCTGACTTGCCAACCAACTGGGTTGTTGCTGGCAACAGTGCTTTTAGGATTGCACCTCTGCAGCCTGAGATCCCATAACTATATTTAAGCCCCCCACCCAATAATATTGGCAAGCAAGTTGTCATTCATTCTTCCTTTTTGTTGTTGTGTGCTTCCAAGACATTTTTTACTTAGGGCAACACTAAGGTGACCCTAACATCGGGTTTTCTTAGCAGGTTTCTTAAAATGGGGGGGGGGGGTTGCCATTGCCATCCTCTGAGGCTGAGAGAGTGTGACTTGCCCAGGTTCACCCAGTGGGTTTCCAGGTCCGAGTGGGATTCGAGCTCTGGTCTTCAGAATCCTGGTCCAAAGCTCAAACTACTATACCACAATGGCTCTACTTGCAGGTATATTTTTATAAAACAATTAACAGAATACACTGACAGAGTCACAATATTGTAGTAGTCCTTTTTCTTCATATTTCTCTCTAAAATAAAAATGGTTGCTGGAAACTCCCCAGATCTATTTTCTCCTGCTCCAGATGGTAGGTTCACCTTTAGTTCAATGAAACAGCTGTTTAGATTGGGTTGGGAGACTGTCAAAGTCCAGAAAACAGGAGACATTGGAGGGCTATATCCCCTGCCCCACACATCATGGCAGAAATAAATAACTAAATTTATGCCCGTAAATGTTTTGTAGGGGGCACCGGTCATATTTCCCATGTTGGTAGTGGGGTGTCCCCAGGGCCATTCTAGGTCCAGGAGTGGCCTCTTTTTAAAAAAACATACTTCTGGTTCAAAAAAAGTCCCATATATATGGGACTTCAAGTCGCTAGTCAACTTGATGGCGACACTGAATCTCATAGGGGTTTCTTAGGCAAGAGGTGGTTTTGCCAGTTCCTTCCTCTGAAATATAGCCTACAGTACCTGGTACGTATTCGGTGGTGGTCTCTTATCCAAGTACTAACCAGGGCTGACCCTGCTTAGCTTCCAAGATCAAAATGGATCTGATGTCTGTGTGGTATTTAAGCCACTAAGGGCTTGAAGAGAGGAGAAATCATGTTGAATGTTCCCCTCAACCCCTTTGAGGGCAATTGGGACATTTTTATTGCTGGAGGCCTGACAAAAACAGATCCGAGTGGCCATAGTTTGCCCACGCCTAACTTTGATGAGCGTTGGACTATGACTCTGGAGACCAGGGTTCGATTCCTGCTCCTGCATAAAAACCCACAGAGTGACTTTGGGCAAGTCACACTCTCTCAGCCTCAGATGGCAATGGAAAACCCCACTGAGGAAACCTGCCAAGAAAACCCCATTTTGGGGTTGCCTTAGGGTTGCCGTAAGTCCAAAATGATTTGGAGGCACACAAGGACAAAAAAGGTCACTGAAGGCAGGACAGTCTATTTCCTGTTGTGATTGGCAATCTTCAGTCAGGCCATGAAAGCAGCTCTCATGGTGCTTGAGGGCAGAGTAGTGGGAGGGCAAACTACTTCTCTCATCCATTATCATTCAATCATCCTTCAGTATGAAGACTTTTACAAGCACCAGAAGTTGGAAAACCACTGGGTGACCTTAGGCAGTTCACACTCTCTCAGCCTTGGAGGGTGATGCAACCCCCCCAACAAATTTAGGTTACCATTAGTCGGAAATGATTTGAAGACACACAACAACCCTGGAAATCCACTGGGCAAGTCTCACTCTCTCAGCCTCAAAGGAAGGCAAAGACAACCCCCCCCCCCCGAACAAATTGTGCCAAGAAAATCCTGTGAAATTTTCATCTTAGGGTTGCCATAAGTCACAAAAGACTTCTTCCCTATGTGCTTAGTGTAAGTTACTTCCAAGAAAGTATGTATGTCGCCTTTAATAACTTTGGGAGGTTCAATAGCTGTCCACTAAATGCATCTGAGGAAGTAGATGAAAGCTCATGCTGCCAACTTCTTTCTTTCACTTTGTCTCAAAGGTGCTACAAGATCTCTCTACATACTGTCTTCCTGTGTGTGCGTATGCATGCGTTCTTGAGCATTTAGTACATGTCTGATTGATCATTCCTGTTAAGGCTCAACACAAAGTAGTCTTGATGGTTCAATTTTGTCCAGGGTGACCAGATCTCCTCCTTTTCCAAGACATGTCCTCCACTTCATCCTTCTGGAGGAATTTCAAAATGTCCTCCATTTTGAACATCCCTCAAAGAGCATCACTCAAAGAAGCATTAAATTTGCATTTCTATTAGTGTTTTTAGCTTTTATTTGGTCATGTTCTACATTTTTCTGGGACGTCCGCCATTTTGCGATGCCTTGTCCTTCTTTGCGGTTAGGACAGCTGGTCACCCTGAATTTTGCCTGATAATTTCAGAGGGTTGCTCAGTCCCTTTTACCTTAAACTGAGGGGGCGGTTCGAACACACCCCAATTCCAGGGTCCATGACTGCAGCTTCCCTATGCCTTCCAAGTTAAATGTTTGACACACTGGGTTTCTGTGTGTCCGGTCAGTATTAAAGATACATTAACAGCCTTCCCTTTTTATTTTATTTTGAAGACAGCAAGAAACAGCACAAGCCAGCATTTCCGATCCTTAATCTGCCAGAGAATTCAACAATCGTGCTCCTTCAGATACACTGGAAAGAAGTATTTTTGTTTGGTTCTTTTCCACCACTGAAAACAATGCCATTGCTTCCTAATGGGATTTTTTAAATTGCCCCAGCAGAGGAAACAAGAGAGGCTCCCTTTCTGCTCCAAGGCACACTTACTTTAAGAGCTGTGTTTCTTAACGGTGTACAGCTATAGTGAACAAATGTTGATGAATGCAGAGAAATTATCTGACATCTGAAAACTTATTTTCTGATCCAGTCAAACTAATATGGGAGGGGGCAGAATTAGCTGTTTATTCAGCCCTTTGATCCTGAACTTAAATAAATATACACTTACTTTACGGAATCAATAAAGTGGAATCATGCTAACACCTAGTAACTAGTTCTTAAATACTCGTTTAGTTTAATCCTTTAAAACTAAACAAATGCCAGGCCTGTATTTACACTGCAGAATTAATGCAATTTGACACAGCTTTAATTCCAGTGCTGTGGAATTCTGGAATTTGTAGTTTCTTTTAGATATTTAGCCTCTGTCAGAGATCTCTGGTGCCACAATGAACTACAAACCCCAGGATTTGTGGGTTAATGAACGGGTTGGGGAACTCATGGCCCTCCAGATGTTGTTAGACTACAACTTCCATCAGCCCTAGCCCGCAGAGCCAATGGTGATGATGGGATTTGTAATCTAGCTATATTTGAAAGGGCTACAGTTAATCTTGTTTTAGTAGGTAAACCATATGTTTTGCAGGTTCCCGCACCTTTTAATAGTTATAATGAAGAAGAAATTTCTGGATATGTATTTTGGGATCTACTGTATATCTGTTAAGTCAATAAATCCATCTTCTGTATTCAAGCCAAGAATCAAGGTATATGAATCAATGAATATAACTAGATTTTTTCAAGATTTGATAACGAGTACAGTAACCAACAACTTATTAAACCACCTTGGGTTAGTAGTGGTGATGGGGTAGCTATTCAGAAAAATAACTAGTTAGATTTAATTATATTATGGCTTATTATAATTTATTATAATAAGTCATTATTTCTTTCCTGGGAACTTGATGGCTCAAGGACTGATGGGTCCAGGGACCACCACTTTGAATAACACTGCTTTACAGTGCAAAGATTTTAGCATTGGACTACTATGTCTCTGGAGACCTACTTGGCCATGGAAACCCACTGGATTACCCTGGACAAGTCACAATCTCTCAGCCTCAGAGGAGGACAATGGCAAACCCTCTCTGAAGAAACCTGCCAAGAAAATTATTATAGTTTCACTGTAGCGTTGCCATAAGTCAGAAATGACCTAAAGGCACACAACAATAACAAATATAACATATGCCCACCAGTAACACCTGTACTTTTATTGGTTATATAGCAGAAACCATTACATGGTTTTGCATTATAAGCTACACCTGATGAAAGTTCCTCTTCTATATAGCTATTCCTGTCTTTTTTTGCACTGGCCACCCTCTCACATGCACATGCAGCCCTTATGAAAGTGCCCTGAATTATGGCATTTCCCATATCTCTGCTTCTCTCTGGGTTGGGACTGGAACCCATGTAGTTACCAGGGCCATTTTTCTGGGTTTTGCTTCCTTGTCTTTTTGGAGGTGGGGAGTGCCTATTGAAGCTTATCTATTCAAGCTATCAGATAGCAAAATCTATTGTTCATTTATTCACTTGTAGAGTTGGGAACACTCACACAGCTAGCATTACGTGTTCTTTGGGTATATATGTTGCCAGTTTTATAGGAAACTGCATAAGGTTGAATGGTCAACAAATGATTATGCAATGGGGTAAATTTTGAAGCTCAGTTACTTATCATGGCAGTTTCTATGCCATACCCTCAACGAGAATCCAAAAAATGCAGGGATCTGCAATGATCCATATTAGGAATCTCAAGCAGCAGCAGCAGGCCTTTTGTGAAACTAATGGGTCTTAATAGTTTATTCAAGAGCAAACCAACCCCAGACACTTACCATTACAATAGGGACAGCTCACAACAACACAATGCTATTGGGAAAATCCATTTTGTCCCCCAGCCAGTTTCAGGGTTACAGCTAAGCAATCCAGAGGAAGAAGGGTGGGGGAAGATGATATACTCAGCCTTGCTATTCAGAAAGTCCTGGCATTTTAATCCTGTCATTGATGGCTGATGATTACAAAGTAGGTCTGTGCATGCAAATTGATTGTTTTATTTTATAGGGATGTGCAAATCTCATACCAAAATGGTGAAATGTGCTACAAATGTAATTAAAAAGTGAGGTATTAATAGTTCTTCTCAATTTGTCCTGGGCAAAGGTTGGATATAAATATTTATAAATAAATGAAATAACTGAATAAAACTGAAAAAGAGGGAGGTGAGACAGGATGGCATTCATGCCATCTTTCAGACTAGGAATGGCTCAGTTCTTATTAAGTAGCTGATATATGTAGAGCAATACAATATTGTTACATACATAGTCATACATGTACAGTGTACTGTGCAGTGAATATGTATGCAGCACTGCAAAAAACAATACTAGTATCTGATGCTTTGGTGTGCTTTTAGACCAAATGCCTGAACATACTGCCAGAAATAATGCAGCTTGAGGCCACTTTAACTGTCCTGTCTCAGTGCTAGGGAATCATGGGAAGTGTAGTTTTTTGTGGCACTAGAGCCATCTGACAGAGAAGGCTCAATGTCTAAGGAAAAAAACTACAATTCCCATGATTCCCTAGCATCGAGCCAGGACAGTTAAAGTGGTCTCAAGCTGCATTATTTCTGGCAGTCTGTAAAGGCCCTAATACTTATTAATGTAGTTCAATGCGTTCCCGTCCCCCGCCTTTAAATCAGGAAGAAAACTACCAGGAGAGAGATGAATAGGTATTTTGGAGGGCTACCTTCCACCATACTTGTTTTCTAAAACTTAAAAAAAGAAAGAAGTTGGCCCCAAATGGCTTCCATGCCCCCTAAAAGGGGGAAAATTCACCATGTCTTCCCCTCCCTTGCCCAGAGGTAATTTAGACCTAAGCCTTTTAAAAACAAAACTGGAACAAGAATTTATTTTCTATTTGATTTGTTTCTATATTGGCTGCCTTTCAGGCCTTTTCGGTGTCTAAAATGGTCCATGGGGACTCAAAACATGGAGAAAACAGGAGACCTAAAATAAAATAAAAATAAAAATCTTCCCCATTACTGGAGCCTCAGCCTGCATTTCCCTCATTCTTGCTTTAAATGCTCTCAGTTTTTCTCTCAGGACTGGTAAAGTCTGGACAGGTGAGCATTGTGATAACAATAGAAACAAAATGACAAATACATCTGAGGAAGTAGACTGAACTCTACAAAAACTCATGCTCCCAACGTCTTTCTTTCAGTTAGTCTCAAAGGTGCTACAAGATCTCTCAAAATAGAAATGAAAGTTTAAAATAACAGTGCATTTGAATGTGAAGAATGTACGATGTTCCATTTTTATGAGCTAGAGGACAAGATTATATCAAATTATCTGCCTCTTAATTTGCTTTTATACATCAGTGTCTTATATGCGTGTCTCCCCGTGTTATAAAGAAAACACAAACTGAAAAAGACCAAAGCAACGGGAATTTTATTGCAGAAGCTAAAGGTCTAATTAATATGTTCAAATCCCAGGATAATTCTATGCGTATTTGTTCAGTCCCCTTAAGTTTAGAATTGTAGCCTAATATTCCATTTTGACTATAATTAAATGGTTCCAATAATTAGTCTGTTTCATCCTACCATTTGCTATAGTATCCTGCCAAGTGTTCTAACTTAGCTATACTGAAAAGTCCTGCTGATTTCAGTCAAAATACTTCCAAAAAGGGATGTAATTCTATGCACTTATAGTTGGAAGACTGCATGGTGTAGCATCTATCTCAAATTGGCAGGGAGAGTTCAGATTAATCCTGTTGCCTTACTTGTTCACCTATCTATAAAGTGTCCCAGTTTCTTTCTCCTCCTCTTACTTTTCTCCCTTGCCCTCAGCTTTCTTCACTTGCTGCAAAACTAGTTCAAAGTGCATAAGTAGTTCACATTGAATTAAGGCAGTGAGGGGAGAGGAGAGGGCATGGGGAATCTTGCTCTTCCCTCTAGACTGAGGCAAAAGCAAACTACTGCAGCTTCTTCTAGTTTGTGAACTCTTCCTCATTCATTATTTTTGCTGTCTTGACCACACTCTGATGTAGTTGACCACATGTGTCCTGGATCTTAGCTGTCGAAATGTTGGATATGGTGCATTTGTGTAAGTGTGCATTTGTGTAAGAGCTCCAGAAGACCAGGGTTCAAAGTGGAAATCTACTGGGTGACCTTGGGTCTCAGAGGAAGGCAATAACAACTCCTTTGAATAAATCTAAGAAAACTGTAGGATAGGGTTGCATAAGTAGTAGACCTGAAGGCATATAACAACAACAACAACAACAACAACAACTTGGGAGCAAGAACAGTTGTACATTTCAAGCATTCATAACTTCTCTTTCTCTTGGTATAGTTGCAACCCTTCTGTCTTCTTTTGGATCTGGCCACCCTATGGAGTACTTAGTTCTATGTATGTTTAAGCTGCAGTTTTGGAGCCAGAATAATAATAATTTAAAAAATCCAAACAGATGTTCCAAATACATTGTCTCATCTGAGACAAAAAATATTTTTCAAACAGAAAAGGGGTGTGTGTGGGGGGAGACAGGAAGGATAAATTACTCATTGAAATCTTGAATACATTTTCATAATTACATGCAAAATAAAACCTGTCAGTTGATGTCAATTACAGGCGAGAGGCGGCTTCTCAGTTCTTCTAAGACTAGATTGCAAATCGCAAATCTGACCAGGAATATTTACAAGAAGCCATAACATAATTAATATAGGGATCTGAAGCCACATTCCTTTTGTCATAGGCAGGGCAGCGTCCTCCTCTCTTTCCATGCTTAAATCCAGGATTGCATGCCAAGAGGAAAAAACAAAGAGGAGCCTAAAAAGAGATGAGAGTTGCAAATCTCAACTCCAAAATCCCAGTTACCAAGTCTTCTTGAATTCAGTGGAATCAGGGTGATCAGATGGCCTCTTGTTCCAAGACATGTCCTACATTTCAACCTTCAGTCCAGAGAAATTTCAAAACAACTTCCATTTTTAGCAGGATTAAGAAGCATTAATTTACTTATAAAATTAACTGCTTAGCTTTTGTTTGGTAATGTCCTACACTTTCATTGAATGTCCTATATTTTGTGGTGCCGTGTCCTCCTTTGCGATTATGGCATCTGATCACCCTGAGTGGGACTCACTTCTGAGTAAGCATTAAGGATTTCATGAGAGACAGCTATAATTCTCTGAAAACTCCCTGCAAAAGAGATCCTCCCCACCATATACTATCTTAACTAAAGACTGGAACAACATGTAGGCATCTGACTAACATCTCCAATTGCTTTTTCTCCTGTTTGATTTGTAACATCTTGCCTGATGAAGAAGCCCATGGAGCTTCGAAAGCTTGCAACAAGTATATTGTGCATTTTGCTTGGCCAATAAAGGTATCGATGATGGATTTTTGTTTGAATTCGCTAAATGGCCAACACAACTACCCCTGAATGTTCTCTGGAAACTTGAGAAGGAATAAATGCTGTGGAATTTACTTCCGAGTAACGATGCCTAGAAGGAAAAAGTATGCAAAAGGATCTTGTAGCAATTGAAAGAGACAAGTTGCAAGGATAAGCTTTGGTAGAGCTGAGCCTACTTCCTCAGATGCATGTTTGGAGTGGAAGATCCAGAGGCAGAGCTATATAAGCCAGCTGTCTGAGAGGATGTCAATTAAAATCCAAAACTTTGTGGGGTTGGAGATGAGGTGGCAATAGTTAGTTTCCAGACTACTCAAAGAACTACAGTCACAGGTAAGCAACTTGTCCTTTCCAGACTATTCTGTCTTTGAATTCCTTTGCAACAGAGGAATGACTCTTGTCACATAAAGGAATATTAATAATGGGGCAGTGGTTTGAGCGTTGGACTATGACTTTGGAGAGCAGGGTTTGAATCCTAACTTGGCCATGGAAACCCACTGGTCAAGTCACACTCTCTCAGCTTCAGAGGAAGACAAAGGCATAGGGTATAAACAATGTACCGATATACTTGGATAAAACTTTATCACGTATATCAAATATAGAGCCAGCATGGTGTAGTGGTTTGAACATTGAACTATGGGCCTTTACAGACTGCCAAAAATAGTGCAAATTGAGGCCACTTTAACTGTCCTGGCTCAGTGTTAGGGAATCATGGGAATTGTATTTTTTTCTGGGACATTGAGCCTTCTCTGCCAGAGAGCTCTGATGCCACAATAAACTACAGTTCCCATGATTCCTTAGCACTAAGAGCAGTTAAAGTGGCCTCAATTTGCACTATTCCTGGCAGTCTGTAAAGGCCCTATAACTCAGGAGACCAGGGTTTGAATCAACTCTTGTCAATTTAATGTGAGAGGGGGCAAAGTGAGGTCCTCTAAAGGTGTTTATTCGGTCCCTTGGCTCCTCCAGACTCATTAGAACACTCTTCTATCTCCCCTCGGAGGGTTATTGCCTTTCCTGGAAACCTTCAACAGTGCAATTAATTTTTCAGAAAGATTCCAGGTCCTCTCCATCCACATCATTTAATGCTATAATAATAATAATAATAATTTCAAAACCAGAAGTTGACATCTAGCCAAGTGATGTAGCAATTTGAGCTTTGGACCATGACTCTGGAGACCAGAGTTTGAATCCTAACACTCACTGGGGTGACCTTGGCCAACTCCTTCTGATCTAAACTTGCCAAGAAAACCCTCTGATAGGGTTGCCATAAGTTGGAAACAACTTGAAGGTGCACAACACACATTTTCAGAGCTGTCTTTTTATTAATTTTTAATTTCTTGCTTGTTTCTTTCTTGTTGCCAAGAAAAAAACCCAGATAGGTTCGCCCTGATTTGAAAACGGCTTGAAGACACACCACCACCACAGCAACAAAGGTCCAAAACACACTGCAGAAATAACCCAGTTTGAGACTGCTTTAAATGCTAGGGAATCGTGGGAACTGTAGTTATATGAGACATTTACCCTTCTCTGTCAGAGGTCCAAAACACATTGCTAAAATAACTCTGAGACTGGTTTAAATGCTAAGGAATCCTGGGAACTGTAGTTTTGTGAGATTTTCAGCTTTCTCGGCCAAAGGTCCAAAACACTGCAGAAATAATCCAGTTTGAGACTGCTTTAAACGCTAGTGAATTACGGGAAGTGTAAATTCGTGAGACATTTACCCTTCTCTGTCAGAAAGAGCTCTGTTGCCCCAACAAAATAAATTTCCCAGGATTCCCTAGCACTGAGCCAGAGCAGTTACAGCAGTCTCAAACTGTATTATTCCTGCAGTGTGTGTTTTGGGTCAAAGCTTTCCTTCAGGGTTTTGAAAAAGTTGTGTGGCTCTAACTCCCCTCCCTTCCCTCCCCTCCCCCCCCGTTATCTTTTTGGGGTGTCTGCGTTTGTGCGTGAGGGGGGCCTGGATGGGTTCCCTCTCTCCCTCCCTACAAAACATGCTACAACGTCCTTTCCTATTGGAGGGCTGGGCCTGGGCCTGCTCCCTGGTTGATGCCTTCCTCCCATTGGATCAACCAGGGGAGCTGACGTCACTCCGGGCAAAAGGCTCGGCAGGCGCCTCCTTCCCCATTCCCTGCCTGGGACTCTGCAACTTCCATTTTAGGTGTTGGAGCTGAGCGAGGGAGGGAAGGAAGGAGGAGGAGGTGGAGGGGGTCCAGAAAGCCCCAGGAAGGAAGGAAGGAAGGAAAGAAAGAAAGAAAGGAAGGAAGGAAAGAAGGTCCCATTGGAAAAGGAGCAGCAGCAGCAGCAGCAAGAGAAAAGCAAGAGAAAGAGAAGGAAAAGGAAGAGAGGAGTGCTCTCTGCACCTCTCCTTTTCCACTATCCCCCTTTTCTCCCCTCCTCTCTCTGTAGTTGTCTTCTATATATATATATATATATACACACACACACACACACACACACATATATATCCACATACATACATATATTGCAAGCATATATATATATATATATATATACACACACTATATATATATATATATATATATACACACTATTGCAAGCATATCTATCTATTGCAAGCACATCTCTAAATATATACATTGCAAGCATATCTTGCAAGCACATCTCTCTCTCTCTCTATATATATATATATTGCAAGCAGATAGACAGACAGACAGACAGATAGATAGTGTGTGTATATGTGTGTATAATATATATATATATATATATAGCAAAGGGCTCCCGTTGACCGGGCTTTTATTCTCCAGCGCTTTGTTAGGAAACTGCACGCTTGCATTTTTTCCTTTTTGTTCCTTTTCCTTTGCATTTGCCCAGAAGAAAGAAAGGAAGGAAGGAAAGGAAAGGAAAGGAAAGTCCAGCCTTTGCCTTTGCAAGAAAGAAGGAAAGGAAAGGATCTGGGACCCTGGACCCCCCCCTCCCCCTCCTCCTCCTCCTCCTCCTCCTCCTCCTCCTCCTCTGTGTCCAGCCCCAGTTGTGTTTGTGTTTGGTGTGAAGTTGTTGTTGTCGTCCTCTTGCTGTTGGAAGCAGAAGAAGAGAGAAGCCGGCGGCGCTGGGTTTATTCCAGAGGACTGTCCTGCTGCTTGCTTCCTATTTTTATTTTTAGCTCCCCTCTTTTTGGATCTTGGAAGTGGGGAGAAAGAAGGAAGGAAGGAAGGAGGACTTGCAAAAGGAAGGGCGATTCCTGGAGGGGAGAGTTTTATTCTTTTAAACGAGGAGGAGGAAGAGGAAGAGGAGGAGGCGCCGCCGCCGGAGAGACAAAGGTAAGGAAGGGGAAAGAAAGGATCCTTAAACGGAGCGCCCCTGCCTCCCTCCTTCCCTCCCTCCCTCTGAACTTCCTTCCTTCCTTCCTTCCTTCCTTCCTTCCTTCCTTCCTTCCTTCCTTCCTTCCTTCCTTCCTTCCTTCCCTCCCTCCCTCCGGGCGGCCCTTCCTTCCTTCCTTCCTTTCCTGGGAGGGAGCGCCTGAGGAGGAGGAGGAGGAGGAGGAGGAAGTAATCCTGCTTCGGACGCCCTTCTTCAGGGAGGATTCAGGAGCCCCGCTTCCCTGGAAGCAGAGCAGGAAGGAGGAAGGAAGGAAGGAGGAAGGAAGGAAGGAAGGAAGAGAGAGAGAGAGAGGGGCGCCGCCGTTGTTCCTCTGGGAGCCCCTCGGAGGGCACAAGGCCACCCCTTTGACCCAGGTGCGTCCGCGGTGGGGGGACGGCCTTCCCCTCTTTCTTTCTTTATTTCTTTCTTTCCCTCTTTCTCTTTCTTTCTTCCGTCCTTCTTCCCTTCCCTTTCTTTCTTCTTTCTTTCTCCCTTCTCTTGCTTACTTCCTCCTCTTCTCCTTTCTTCCATCTCCCCCGCCTCTCCTTTTCCTTTCTTTCTTTCTTTCTTTCTTCCTTCCCTTCCCTTGCCTTCCCTTCCTTTCCCTCCTTCCTTCCTCCCTCCGTTTTTCTTTCTCCCTTCCTTTCTTTTCTGCCTTCCTTCCCTTTTCTTCCTCCCTTTCTTCTTTTTCTTTCTCCTTTCACTTCTCTTCCCTTCCTTCCTCCATTTTTCTTTCTCCTTTCTTTTCTGCCTGCTTTCCTTTCTTTCTCCCTTTTTTCTTTTTATTTCTCCCTTTCCTTTCTCTTCCCTTTTCTTCCTTCCTCCCTTTTTCTTTCTCCTTTCACTTCCCTCCCCTCCCCTTCCCTCTCATCCTTCCTTCCTTCCTTTCTTCCCTCCCTTCCTCTCCCTTCTTTTCTGCCTTTCTTGCTTCCTCCCTTCCTCTTCTTTCTTTCCTTCCTTCCTTCCTTCCTTCCTTCCTTCCTTCCTCTCTCTCTCTTTCTTTCCTTCTTTCTTTCTCCCCCTTCTTTCCTTCCCCTCTCTCTCTCCCTCTCTCTTTCTTTCTTTCTTTCTTTCTTTCCTTCTTTCTTTCTCCCTTCCCCTTCCGTCTGTTTATTCCCCAGCTCACGCTTCCAGGTGGGCACTGAGTGCCTGAAAACTTTTCCTCCTGGGCTAGAATAGCAGGGCCATCCTTGTTGAAAAAGAGAAAGAGGGGTGGTGGGTCACTTTGGAGGGAGGGGGCCTCCTGTCATGGGCCACTGGGAGGCAACTGGGCCTGCTGGGGAGTTTTTGTCTGCTGCGCCTGAGCCTCAACTTCCAGACTCCAAAGCTTGCTTTTTTGATTAGATTTTGAAAAGAAGGAGAGCCTGCTGAACCTGGGAGTGTGGCAACCAGTTCCTTCCCCCCTGGCTCCCCATTATCTTGTCTGTTAAGCTTAATGATTGAGGAGCTTGCTTTTCCAAGGAGAAAATCAGTGGGAGGCTGGGCCCTAGAGAAAAGGGTCTTCTTCTGTGCCTCCTCTTGAATGTGAAAGCTTGGTGAGATGCCCTCTGAAAGGATAAGAAGCTGGACCTTCCTTTGCTGACACCGCTCCCCTGTTGGACTTTAGGCTGGCCCTCTATTAGGACACGTCCTGCCTTTGTTGACTCTGTTCAATATTACAAGTGCTGATACGCTTCTAGGGACTGAATAGCCTTTTCAGGGAATGGAAGGTTTCTGGTTAAAAGCAAGCGTCTTTCTGGAGAACTCTCACCCTGGAATAGGAAAGCATTTTTAGTAGATCCTGGATCCTGTGGATGATGTGGCTACCAGACAAAGATGCAAACCCCAGGCGAACAATTGTCCCAGCCCCTTCTACCTAACACATTATAGTGAAAGAAAAGAATCCCAAAAGGAGGGGAGAATTTAAGAGGCAGCTGTTGGATAAATTGGTTGGATTTCTGTTCTGTGCCATTTTGTCTTTTCTGCCATTCCAGCCCAGGTTCCTCTGAGGTAGATAATTCTGTGGAATTACAATCATAACTTTGGTGGGCCGTACTAAGCCCCTTACGAAAGAGCTTGCTTGCTTGCTGTCTTGCAGAGTCTGAACACAAAGGCACTTCAAAAAAGGGGCAGGGGAGGGGTTTCCTACCTTTGGGTCTCACAACAACACAGTGTGTGGTGGGCGGGTTTGCACCTACAGTATGATCATTTCCCCTCAGATGCTAAGATCCTTGCATTTCTGCCAGTGTGAACAAATGTATATTAGAAGAAATCATCTCCTTCCCCAGCACAAAGGAAGCTTGAGATTGTCAGCCTGTGTGTGCCCTCACTCTTTCCCCCTTTTACTTTCTCTGAGATGTACAGATGAATGTCTGGATGTCAGGGTGCAAGTCTGCGCTGCCAACTTCTCATCCTCCTTTGCCCCCTTTATTACCACCTGGACTCTGCCTTGTCAGAAAAGGATGAAAAATGGATGGGGAGAATCTGAGCCTTTTAGTCTAAAACTTCAAAGTTTGACAAGTTTCTTGTAGGAGTAGATGTTAATTATCAACAGTCTAGGGGTCCTGGCTGTAGTTGTAAACAGGATCAGTGCATGGAAGTCATGTAGGTGCACAGTATCGTTAAGGAAACTTGCAATGGCATGAATTTATACCTGGCTTTGGAGGAAGTAAAGTTCAGCTCCCGAATGGTGCATTGCTTGCTTGCACTTTGGGATGGGGTGGGGCAGAATGCTAGGTTGAATGCACACTGAAGAGACTTCCCCTCACCTCCATTTTAAAGAGAGCTATGACTTTTCGAAGGCTAGCTGTAAATTCGAAGTAGAGATTGCCAATTTGTTGCAGCTGCGGCCCCAGTCTTCAAAGAATCTCTTAATACACTTAGCTGCCCTTACTTAGGAACTTCTAGGGCTTGATGTGGAAAGAATATTGCATTATAGGAAGGTGTGGATTCAGATTTCCACTTAGCCAAGAAGCCCCTGGTTTACACATGCCAGCAATAAAATCTATTAGAAGTATTGCCTGTTAGCCAAATCTGCAGTTGAGAATTGCAAGCTTTAGCTTCAGAAATCGATCTTGCAGGCTTGATGCAAGACTAAAATGGAATAAAACTTGTGGTTGACACCATGGAGTTATTAGAGAAAGATTGAGATGCTTGATGGATATGCACAAGGACCATCCAGTCCAGGGGTAGGCAACCTTTCCCCTTTAAGGGCCGAGGGACTTCAGCTCCCAGAAGCCTCAGCCATGTTGGCCAATAGTCCCATGTTGGCTAATAGCTCCTGGGATTCTGGGAGCTGAAGTCCCTCGGCCCTTAAAGGGGAAAGGTTGCCTACCCCTGATCCAGTCCAATCCCCTGCCATGCAGGAAGGCACAAACAAGTGCTCCTAACAGATGGCCGTCCAGCCTCTGTTTAAAAACCTCAAAAAAGGAGACTCCACCATACTCTGAGCCAGTGTCTTCCACTGTCAAACAGATCATCATCAGGAAATTCCTCCTAATGTTTAGGTGGAATCTCCTTTCCTGTAGCTTGAATCCATTGTTCCATATTCTAGTCCAGGGGTAAGCAACCTTTCCCCTTTAAGGGCCAAGGGACTTCAGCTCCCAGAATCCCAGGAGCTATTAGCCAACATGGGACTATTGGCCAACATGGCTGAGGCTTCTGGGAGTTGAAGTCCCTTGGCCCTTAAAGGGGAAAGGTTGCTACTCCTGATCTAGTCTCTGGTGCAGCAGAAAAGAAGCTTGTGCCTTCTTCAGTATGATATCCTTCCAAATATTTAAATGTGGCTACCATGTCATGTCTTAACTTGCTCTTCTTCAGGCTGAACATATCCAGGTCCCAAAGACAGGGCATGGTTTCCAGACCTTTCACCATTTTGGTTGTCCTCCTCTGGACATGTTCCAGCTTGTCAGTATCCTCCTTGAATTGTGTTGCCCAGAACCGGACATGGTGTTCCAGGTGAGGTCTGACCTAACCTGAATAGAGTAGTACTATTATTTTCCTTGGTCTCAATAGTATACTTCTATTGATACAACTTAGAATTGTTTTGGCTTTTTTAGCTGCTGCATCACCTTGCTAACCCACGTTCAGCTTGTGGTCGACTGAGGTTCCTAGATCCCTTTCCCATATACTGTTGTGAAATCAGGTATCTCTCTTCCTATGTCTGTGCATTTCATTTTTCTGCCTAAATGTGGTACATTACATTTCTCCCTGTTGAAATTCATTTTGTTAGTTTTGGCCCAGCTCACCAAGCTGTTATGGTAATTTTGAATTCTGATCCTACCCTCTTAATTTGGTGTCATTGCACATTTGACAAGTATGCTGTCTGTTACACCATCCAAGTCACTGATAAAGATATTGAATAGCATGGGGGCCCAGGACCGAACCCTGTGGCACTCCACTGGTCACTTCAATCCAGGATGAAGATGAGCCATTGGTGAGCACCCTTTGGGCTCGGCCAGTCAACCAATTACAAATACACCCCAACACTAGGATTGTCTAGCTCACAATTTACTAGTTTATTTGCAAGAATACCTTGGGGGACTTTGTCAGAGGCCTTATTGAAATCAAGTTATGCTACATCTGCAGCATTCCCTTCATTTCAGATGTTTTCAAAAATCCTTAAAAGAACATAAATTCAGCATATCCTGGCCTGTTGCTGCATAACTGGTATCTCACGACATGCATGTGTCAACAGGCCAATGTAGAAATGTGGAATGAAGTAGGAACTGACTTCTGTGCTTAGCTAGCTAGCATGGATAAATACTTGAGATAGGACAGTGTGATGCAAGGCAGAACAAATGTGTCTTGACAGCTCTGTGGTAAAAGGGAGGAGGGGGCTGAACTAAAACAAGCAATAGTAGCAGAACTTGCTATGCTGCTTGGTTCCTGCCCTCACATTCGATATAGACAGAGATCTTTCGTTTCCCCCTGCATACAAGTAGTGTTTCTAACTCCCCCCCCCCTTTTTAAAAAAAGAAGTGGCAGACTTCACTAGGATGCCTTTTCTGTTGTAAGTTTTAAAGTAGATTGGAGAAAAGTAGTGATAGGCTCAGCAGATGTTGTAGTTGCTCCCCCCATGCATAGATGCACATGTACACATACACACACAGTAGACAAACCATACAGGCATTGCCTGGTTTAGGTGTTTTTATGATCTGAAATTTGGGGAGGGATATTAAATGAGCTAACACAGCTTTTCCTTATGTTTTGGACTTCCTTTCTCTTGAACATTAGCTGTGTGCTGTCTGGGATTGGTAGGGATTGAAGTCCCAGCTTCATCTGGAGGGCTGGAGGTTAGGGAAGGATGAACTAAAGAGTCTTCTACTTGTATTTTGTTTGCTCCCCTGTGTTTAAAATTGGTTTGTAAACAGTTATTTCTAACTTTTCCCTGGCAAGCAAATGGTTGAAGTCGCTGAAACTATTAAGAATCCTGTTTCTTATAATTGCTGTGATAACACATCCTGCAAGGAGGTTCCTTTAGCTGTGGTAAGTTGTGTTTTAAGTGGAAAAGCAGAATAACTTTTTAAGTACAGTGTACTGTACAAGTTAAAACCACTTGCTCCCTACATGAATTAGACTGTGTTGCCAGAACAGGTGCTGGTATTGGTAGTTGGAAGGTCAGATAGGTTTAATGACTTACAATACACTATTTCCAGGTGGAGCTTTGGGTAATCAGGATGGCTTGTGGCAAACAAACAAAAATGGATTGTGATCCTATAATGTGAGCCTGGTTACTCCTCTAATCTTGCCATAGGACTTTATGGTTGAAATAGTGGCTTCCCTATAATGCAGAAAGAGAGGGACAGAGTCTTAAAAGTTCTTGGAACAGACCTATTGAAATCAGTCAGGTTTTATTTAGACTTAATTGACTACACTTTCATCTGGATCCAAGTCTTTGTATCTAAATTTGAACCATGTCAGTTGAAAAGTGTTGGTTGAAAAGTGGTACGGGATGGAGGTTTTATTATTGGATGTTCTAGTGATGGATAACAGTGGTTAATTGAGATACCGTTGTGGGATATAAGCAACCTTCAGATTCTAAATGATAATTAAATTAGTCCTATCTAGATATCAGTACAGTGAGACTCGAAATCTAGAACGGGACATCCCTTGAAGTCAGTGAGGTCATTGAGGCAATCAATGTTAAGTGATAGTGATGTTATCAGTGGTGACTTGGATTATTCATCTTCGAAACATGATGATTTAGGAGCTGCTCAGATATTGGCTAATCAGGAGACGTGTGAGCTAGTTGCAGAACTATTCTGAGTAGTGGGACAGGAAATGTTGGGCTGAAGTGGGTGGGAGAGAACTAGACTTGGTGGTTGTCATTACTTGAGTCATCAAAGTGTGGTCCACAGCTGATTTCTCACAGAAGTGCCTTTTCCTTCTAGTGAAGTTTCCGATTTTGTGGCTTGTTTGCAACCACAAGAACTGAAAAAAGGAGAAAGTGCACAGGTGTTTTCAGATAGCAGTGATAAATTGGGCTCACACTTCTTTTATGCGACCAAAAGGGAACACACATTGGTTTTGGCCCTTATCAGTCTCACTTCTGCTATATTTTTTTCTCCTTGACTGTATTTTTCTTCTCTCTGTTTTGTCAAAATTTGGATTGTATACTTCCTGGAGTATACCCTGCCTCCTTTGTGTTACTTCTTAGTTTGTTTAGTTGTGTGAGAAATGGGAATTGCTGTTTGTGTACTGAGATCAAGTATAAAAACGTGTAACATGCATCTTTTCTTAAACAATTCTGAAGCTCATAATCATATATGTTTACCCTTTTGTAAAACTGTTTGTTTTTACGAATTATATTTGGTAACATATCCTGACAAGCTGGCACATGTTAGTCCAGTTACAAGTCTGTTGAATTAACTGCTCAACTGTATTTCTTGCTCTGTGTCCCCTGACCTGATCTGCTGCTTTCAGATGTGAAAAGGTGTTGTCCCAGTGTCAGTTTGAGGGAAGATTCAATTGCCAGTCCTTTTTGGGTTTGTATACGGAAATTTGAGAGTGACGTATTATCCTTTTGCTTGGACAGCAAACAGTCCTGCCCTGTAAGGACTTTGGACTCTTGGTCTTTCATCTATCTAGGATTGTAAGAAGGGAGAGAAGAGAAAGAGGAATTTTGGATCTACAAAAAACTATTTGCCATATGGATGAGCGTGTGTATCTTTTTGTCTCTAGTTGCTGGAGATCTGAGGGAAAGCTGGGAAGGGAAGACAACTGGAATAATGATGATTGGAGGAACAAACTACTGCTGACAGCAAGACCATTTGTTCTCCCTCTTCAAACCTAGTTTCAGGGCAAATGTAAAGAAAATATTATGTTAGCAGAGGTATTATGTTAGCAGACTGACTTCAAAATAATGAGATGAGGAACTACTGGTGGTATTGTTTGCTATTAGGAGAAGCAATCTGCTTGCCTTTCTCCTAGTAGCAGCTTTGGCTGCTTTTGTGGCTAAGTAGGAGCAAGTCCATGAGACACACCCTTGCGCAGTTCTTCAGCTTTCAGCTACTGCCAGCACCCACAATCTTCAAACAAAGCCAAATGTTGAGGAAGGCTTGCCAGACAGTTAATATGGCTGCTGCAGTCTCTACAAGTAAAAATAAAAAACAACAACAGAACATGATCTTACTGAAACAGTCTATAGAACAGCTGCAGAGAGACTGTGATTATTTAGAAATACAGTTGGCCTTCCATTTTCGCAGGGGACCCACCCACCCCGCGAAAATGGAGATTCGCAAATATTAGGCTTGAATGGGGTGTGCCCCATTGATTTAAACGGAGGTCGCCTCTCCATGAATATGCAAAACTACGGACTTCAAGTCCGTGAGAACAGAGGGGCAACTGTAGTTGGACAACAACTCCTGTAGTACCTGGCTATTGCCTGTACTGTCTAGGGCTGATAGGAGTTTAAGTCCAGTGACATTTGGAGATTACAGGTTTCTTCTGTAGAATATACCCCATATTACCCTTTTCTTCTAGTTCTCAGGTGATCATAGGTGACATTCAGTAGATTGACATTACCAGCTTATGTTCCAAAACAGTTATGGGTCTAGGGCAATGGTACCCAAACTTTGGTCCTCCAGATATTTTGGACTTCAGCTCCCAGAATTCCTGACTGTTGACAGTTGACTGGCTGAGGCTTCTGGGAGCTGAAGTCCAAAGCACCTGGAGGACCAAAGTCTGGGAATCACTGATCTAGGGTTTATTATCACCCGCAATTATATGTTGGTTAAAGGCTGATCCATGCATAGAAATGTTGTATTTGAGTACAGCCCATATTTAGAAATGCATCTCCTACGGAAGCAGTCTTGGAGAATCAGGGTTGGCAAAAGTAGGTCCCTGCCAGGTGTGACCAGGCTGGTTTTGCTGATTCATAACATGTGATAGAACAGCCTAAGGCTCAGGATGGCAGAAAAGCAGCAGTTCCTGTTTTCTTCTTCTTCTTAAAATTAATCATTAGCCAGAAAGAGGGACAAAGATGATACATTATTTTTTAGGAGGCTGTCCTCTTTTTACATTTTTATCCTTGACAATAAATGAGTTGGGACTGGAAAGGAGTTCTTGTTTTTCTTTCTCTTCTCTTTTACTGCCCCCCCCAATACTAATCCAGTACTCTTTAGGCGAAAAAGGGCTTGGTGAAGAATAAGCAGAGGTCAGCCCTATTGCAACATGAATTGCTGGCCTTGGATCGCCTCATTCCTTGGTAAGATGGATAAAACCAGGTTCTGCTGAGCAGAAGGGCAATGCAGCACAGTCCTCCCTGTGTGTAGGTGGCACGCCCCTTTCCCTGTCCTTTAGAGGAGTACATACATTCTTCTGGACATGTTGTTGCATGTGTGATTGCTGCCCCTGCCTTGCTTGTGAATCACATTATCTGGTTTTGCCTGGGTGAGGAAGAAGCCTGTGATACTTGCTTCTCCTTGGCTCAAAAGTCTTGCTTGAACCACTCCCTTCCAGGAGATGGGAAGTGAATGACTGGGGGAAAGCTTCTCCCCCAACACACTTTGTTTGATTTTCTTCCTCCTACTACTTACTGCCTGTCATATTGTCCTGTTATGTGATGGTGGCCCTGCTTGAGTGGCTTTCTCAATCAGTGACACATAAGAGATGTCACCCTGGTTCTCTCA
This sequence comes from Phrynosoma blainvillii, assembly GCA_026167975.1. Lineage (NCBI taxonomy): Eukaryota > Metazoa > Chordata > Lepidosauria > Squamata > Phrynosomatidae > Phrynosoma > Phrynosoma blainvillii. Next base: position 313,713,529 of record JANUYF010000001.1, read on the forward strand.
AATCTTTTATTCTGGGTTGAGTAATATGTCTGTGTAATGAGGGTCCCCCCCCCCAGATAATTCACAACTCTTTGTCTGTAGTAACTCTGAAAATAACCTGGCTGATTTCTTATAATGGGGTGATTGTCATAAGGCAGAAACATAAAGTTACACATCTGATTCACTTCCTACGGGATCTGGTGGTAAAGGGGGCTGGTAGTATTTTGCAAATGCTCCATAGCTGGGAACCTTTAATGCATTTGTGTTCCAGACAGATGAAGGCCCAATAGGACACAGAGTGCTTAAGTGTGGGTAAGTGTTTTGGGATGGGGGGCAATTTTTATCCCACCACCAGACTGCTGAACCCTATAGAAATGACTCTAAAAGTGACATGAAGTCATTTTCTTTTTCAGCCAGTTTCCCCCCCCCCCCATGCATTTTTCTGTTGTGGGGTTCTTGGGTTGGTATGGAGGAGCTAAACAGCTGTGTTTACACTTTTTTGGGGTATGCCAATTAAAACAAGGAGGTCTTGAAGCTAAGGGGATGCCTTGAGGGGCTTCAGGGCCTGCAAAAAGGTGTTTTAGGCTACCCTTTCCTCACTCCTGCTCCTCTGCTTATTCCTTACTCAGGTAGTGGGACTGAGGTTTGATTTGTTTAAGCCTGGGCTGGGTCCCTCAGTGTCACTTCATTTGGCATTATGGCAGATGCTTTAAGAAGGCATGGAGGATATGGTCAAGATGGAAGCAAGTCCTAGCTATCTGCTTCCTTGTCCACAAATCTTTCTATTCCCCTGATAAATTCAATGAATTCCAGGGATGGGAACAACAAGGTGTATATTTTGTCCGAGACCTCTTTCGTAATGGCAGACTGAAAACAATTGATGAACTAACTTTAGAATTAGAGCCATTAAAGGCTAGTTGGTTTCATCTCCATCAGATAATTGCTTTTACACACAAATTAAAGGAAATAGGACCACCTAGATCACTTACCTCATTTGAGGCATGATGTGTTCCCCCCTCCCAAAGGACTAACATCTTTAATCTACAACTGTTTGATTGACCACTCTTACCAAAACATCGGTGGCATAGAACTAATCTGGGAAACGGATTTGAATCTTTCAATTCCCATTTCAAAGTGGACTACAGTTTGGTCTTCACCCCTTTTAAATCCAGATCAGCATTGATTAGAGAAAACACCTTGAAAATTATACACAAGTGGTACTTGACTCCAGTGAAGCTAGCCAGAATGGTTAAAAATGTTTCCTCCAAATGTTGGTGTGGTTGTAATGATAATGGCATATTTCTACACATGTGACTAGATGGCTCCAAAATAAACACATTTTGGCAATTGATACTTGAACAAATTTCATTGATTACCAACCAAGAAGTAAAATCATGTCCAGAAATGCTTTTGTTATTGATATATGAAGACACAAACTCAAATTTGAAACATAAAAACCTCATAGATTTTTTCATTACAGCAGCCTGTGTAGAAATTGCCAGATGCTGGAAAACAGGGGATGTATCTTAGATAAGTGGTGGAAAAAAGTATGGGACCTGTGGTTACTTGAAAAACTGTCAGACAGAATGGCAAGATATGCAGGAAGACCAAAATCAGGACCTTTTATAGACGAATGGTTCCCACTCATTGAATTTATAAACAAATACAGAAACAAGAGATGACAACCTCCATCTTATCCGAACCTTTGGTTGGACATTCTGGACTAGATTTACATAAAGACAGCACTGGACTTTAAAGTGACCACTTACATTGAACAGAACCCAAGAAGGAGACCCGCAACATAATTCACGGTTGTGAGGTGAATTGTTTTAGTTTGCTTTATTGTTGTGATATGTTTTGTACATAGTTCTTATAATAATTTTCTTTAAAAATGTTAAAGAAAAAGAAGGTGTGGAGGGAGAGCATTATCTTTTTTAAAGGATATTGTGCTCATGAGAGTGTGATTTCAGCTTTAAAACAAGGCATATCTCTCTCGTATGCCTTGTTTTGAAGCATAAGTGATGGTTCTTTTCTCTTCCTGCTACCCTGCTGAATTCTAGCAAGTTGTCAACCTAGCTTGTTTGTGAAAACATAAAATGGTGTACCTGTGGCCTGGGAGTGTCAGTTTTCATATATTTAGATATTTGGCAGTGGGTAGGAGTGAAAATTAAGGTTTTTTTTTGGTGTTTTTTTAAAGGGCACTCTGAGGAGCCCAGTTCTGTGTGTGTTTCTTGGGATAGGGAGAGGGAGGACAGGGAGACTAGGATAATATTGAGTTGCTTACAGATACAACTGTTCACACTTGTAAAAAGAAATAGGAAAACTTGGGTCCCAGACTGGGAGAAAGGTGACATTCAAAATAAATAAATAAATAAATATTAGAAATACTTTGGCAAATATTAATGTGTATCAAGACCATATGCTTTTGTAATTTTCTTCTTTATATTGCACCTTTACTTTTTATTATTCAGGTAATGCAAATCTAGCATTTGGTATTCAAGCTTGCATTCTCTTTCCTGCATGTTTCTAAACAATGTCATTTCCTGTCTGATCAGGAAATGCTTGCTTCCTTCCTTCCTTTCTGCCTCAACAACAAAGGACTTTAAAATAATCTGTTTGGATGAGGTTATTTCCTCCTCCCAGCTGTATGAAAGAGATTCTACTAGGTTCTTTAGCTTAACTTGTATTGTTGCAACTGCAGCTAGTTCATGGTTTGCATAGTGTGGGTAAATGAGAGTAAAAATATGGAATGTTTTGACTTAGCTGAGTTGCCATTCAGGTGATATTTTTATGCATGCATGTACACTTGGACCCTAAAAATGTGTTCTCTGAGTAAAAAAAAAAAGGAGACAGAAGTCTCACTTGACCAGTGTTTGATAATATGTGCAGTAATACAGAATGTGAAGTACACTTACTAGTGCTGAATCGTTTTCTAGCCTCTGTTTTCTCACTCAGTTTTGTCTTTTTGTTTGTTAGGTTTTGTGTATCTAGTTGATCCAAGAGGAATCTGAGACACTTATGCTTAAAAGAACAGTGGCAGTACGCAGAAGTAGCACATAAAAATATCTTCTGTGTTGAGTACACTCTCTGTTCTCCTATTTTGGGAATAGGCATGCTGCAAGAATGGAGACCTTCTTATCTACCATATATACTTGGCTATAAGTCAACTTCATATACAGGTCGAGGGCAGGTTTTGGGGCCAAAATTATGGATTCTGATATGATCTGTGGATGTTGAGGGTAAAACTTGGAGCTTATAACAAAGGGTGTAAAGGATGAAGCAAAGGAAAATGATGCCAAAGGATTTTAAAAATTCAAGCAGGCCTGTTTGTGCATACCCTAAAGGCTGGATTGATGAGGAGGGAATTGTGGTAAATAATGGATGTAAAGGCAAAATAAAAAAATGGCAACTTAGTTAGCAGTGATTAACTTTAATGTGACAGCTTTGCCTGATCTTAACCCAGTAAAGCTGACAAACATACACAAATATCTTATTTAAATCCTTCAAAGCCCAATTCCTCTTGGCCCTCCTTTAAGGGGAAGTGCCAGAGAGCTGCCACCACCCCTATTTTCCCCATCCAAGCATTCAAAAAGGTCAGAAGTGGTGCCACAGAATAGAAGGGGTCTGTACTTTTTTTAGGTGATTCTGGGACAGATTAAGCTCTTGCCTGTCACCACTCTGCTCAGAGAAGGAAATGGTTCCATTTTTTGATAAGAGTTAAAGTATAGTACTTTCATTGACCTGTGGATAACTCAACCCAAGTTTTTTTGGGTCACTTTTTTTTATTAAAATTTTTAGAATTATACATTAGTATATACAGTATTTGGTAAATAAAGATGTATGCACTTGTCATGCATGAGTCCCACATTATGCTCAAAATGCTGCATCAGGTGACTCTCCAAAACATCTTAATTATTACCACTCCTAGGCCAAACGCCTTCTCAGTTTCTGAACACTTTCTGGGATGAAATGAAATTTGAGAAGCTTAATCTGCTAGGCTGTGGGAGGCTTGTAAAGAACAAAATTCTGAGTGGAGATGTGGCTTCTGACTTAACCCTCTCAGGGTGTAATAATAGTATTTCTCTGACTTAAAATTGTATAAGTAAAATCTGGGTTTGTTTTAATGAGATGCTTACCACTGATATTTGGGAATAGAATTAAGTCACAGTGCCTAAAAGTTCCCAAATTTCTTCCCTTCTGAAATGGAAAATGAAGGGAGTTCTAATCAGAGCTGCTAGGGTCCAAAAAACAATGGAAGTGGTCATTGCCAGTCAGATGGAAAGATTTCCCTTGCTCTCAGTAGAATGAAAAGAGCCTGTATTGTGGAATGGATGCCTCCATTAGTTATTCTAGAACAGGGGTAGGCAACCTTTCCCCTTTAAGGGCCGAGGGACTTCAGCTCCCAGAATCCCAGGAGCTATTGGCCAACATGGGACTATTGGCCAACATGGCTGAGGCTTCTGGGAGCTGAAGTCCCTTGGCCCTTAAAGGGGAAAGGTTGCCTACCCCTGTTCTAGAATCATATTGTAATCATATTGTAATACCTTTAACAGGCTGACCAGAAATGTACAAAACATCTTAGTACTAGCTTACAGAGCCAGTTCATTTCTCAGGCAAAGATTTTATATATAGAAGGGGGGGGGGCTGGAGAAGTGATAGTGTTCAAGTCGCACAGTTGTTGTATAATCTTCAGGATGAAAGGGGCATAAGTAAGTATTGGTCACCTTAAATGAAGTAGCCTCTCATTTTGACATGTGTGGCTGTGAGAACTTGAATGTTTCCCCCCGCCTCATAAAAGAGTGGGGAGGTGTGGGAGAAAACAGATGCTGTCTTGTAGGTTTTACTAGTAATATTGATACTAATTCGCTTAATACTACTTTTTTATTTCTTTTATTCAATTGTAAAATATAAATGCAATGAAATGGGCAAAAAGAAGTTGGGGAGAAATAATATGGCACATGTTTTTATAATTAACACAAGCTGAACATATAGTGGGCCCTTGATACCTGATGAGGTTTGGTTCCAGGAACCGCAATGGGTACCAAAATCTGTGGATGCTCAAGTCCCATTAAATGCAATGGTGTAGTAAAATGGTGTCCCTTATATATAATGGTGAATCAAGTTTGTTTTTTGCCGTTTTCTTTTTTAATATTTTCAAGCCATGGATGGTTGAAGCCGTGGATATGGAGGGCCGACTATATGTCCCCAAACACACTTATCTCTATGTGTCATCTGCAGAATACACATTCATTTGTGGTTGATGTGGTAAGATCTGACCATTGATTGGATCATGGATAGTAAATATTGGTCTTTTTGTCCTTAAAATATGAGTCTTTTAGCTCTAGTAAGCACATTCAGGATCCAGCTGTGTTGACCATCTCTGAATTCTAGGTTGCACATGAGTCAGCAGTGTGATGTGGCAGGTAACAAAGCCAGTATGATTCCAAGCTGCATCAAGAGGAGTATATAGTGTCACAACTCAGAAAAGTAATTGTGCCACTCTACTCTGCTGTGTCCAGTTCTGGGCACCATAGTTCAAAGATGTTGACAAGTTGGGCATGTCCAGAGGAGAGTGACCAAAATGGTGAAAGGTCTGGAAACCCATGTCCTATGAGGAGTGGCTTGGGGGGCTGGGTATGTTTAATCTGGAGAAGAAAAGTTGAAGAGGTGACATGATAGCCATCTTTAAATATTTGAAGGGATGTCATATTGAGGATGGAGCAAGCTTGTTTTCTGTTGCTCCAGAGAATAAGGCCCAGAACAATGGAGTCAAGCTACAGGAAAAGAGATTCCACCTAAACATTAGGAAGGGCTTCTTGATGAGAAGAGCTGTTTGACAGTGGAACACGCTGCTTCAGTGTATGGTGGAGTCTCATTCTTAGGAAGTTTTTAAAACAGAGGCTGGATTGCCATCCGTATTTGATTGTGTCTTTATGCATGGCAGGGGTTGGATTGGATAGCACTTGTGGTCTCTTCCAATTCTGTGATTATATGACATATACATGTCTGCAAATATTAAAGGTATTTTTAATGCAAAATTTATATAATGCACTATCCAGTCAGAAAGGAATTACCACTGTGCATGCTGACATTGTATGCAACAAGGAAGTATTCCTTGTGTTACATCATCAGCATTAGCTGAAGTAGCCAGTTTCTTTCTAAACAGATTTTTAAATATTAAAGATAGGGCAGTTTTCCATTGATTACATAGGGCAGTCTAAATCTTTCTTCCACTTTCTTCTGCTATCATTGCATCAAATTCTATATTCAGACAAATGCTTGGAAATTACATTGGTTGATTTCACTTTCTCTAAGGTTATAGGTAGTGATTCCAACAGTGAAAGAATGGCTAAGGCATAATAGTTCTGAATGACTGAAGATGGAGTAAGCTGGAGCGCCTACTCACAACAGTGTCATGCAAGACTTCATCTTCTTGTGCCTACCTGTAGCACTTGTTGTTCCAGACCTGTGCTGTGCTATTCTTATTAGTTAGTTGAACTGACCATGTTGTGTATAGGTTGTTTATGCGTTTTTTTTGATCTTACAGATACAGATAAGAGAAAGGGGAAATGACTTGGACTATGCAGGAACGACATGACATGCATGGGTAGGGTTGGGTTGAATGGCTTAGTACTTTGACTTCCTCAAAAAGGAAACCCACACCATCTTTATAATGGAGGTGCTCTGTCTCTGTGCCAAGCAGAAAGGCAGTAGCTGGGTGGTGAAGCACATGCTTTCAATTTTGAAATTCCCAAGTTCAATCCTGACAGTTAAAATAGGTGGTTGAAAAGCAGCTCTCCCGAGCCTAGACAAAACTAGGATAAAGTAGACAGACCTGACATAAGGCAGCCTTGTGTTTTGCTTCTTACACAATAGGGATTCCTTGTATGAGAACAGGGCTATTGCAAGGCATAGAGTTATTAAAACTATGTCTGCTCACAAGTATGGTGCAGGCATTGTGATTATTGCCATATACTTTATGTTAAATACCCAGCGTGACAGAAAGGTGACTTTTGTTCAATATGCAAATGGAATGACTTTGAAGGACACAGAAGCCTCTACTATAATCACTGGAAATCCTGGCCAACAACTCTGCTTTATACGATTAAAAAGCATTGCCCATATGCTTCCTAGCTTACCTCTATGACTATAAGGACTAAAGATTTGCTTCCATACTTTTTTCTTCTTTAAATGAAAGTTGAAATTATCAGGAAGCAAAATTCTAGACCCAGTTTGTGGCATATACAGATTCCTGTAAATATGTTTAGGGGACAGTTTTCAATCCTTTATTCTGATGCAATGGAAGCCAAATTCCACATTTAGAATAAACTCTTACAAGATGAATGTTCCCCTCAACTTCGACATTTTGAGAGAGACAGGTGGCAAACCACAGAAGGTGTGAAGACTTTTTTGGGAAGCAATCGTGAAGAGCAGTAAAGTGTCAGATCAAAGAAAATGGAAAGTTCTCTCCTCCTGCACATCTCCCTTGTGTCTTCTGAGCTTTTTCCCCCCAAGTCTTGTTTCAGTTCATACCTATTTTCTGTTGGTAGTAGGATGTTGGAAAGTGCAGCTTTTTGAAGACTATGAAGTCAGGATTCTGCAGTTAAAAGTTATGCTCGATACCCCAATAACTGAGCTAACACCATGGTTCCTAGTTTAAACTATTTGTAGGACTCTGAAGGAGTTCTTGGTTTAAGAATTAGGAGAGGAAAATCACCCCAAAAGGCACCTCATCTATATTGAATGGTGAACTCTCAAAATGTGCACATCAGTTAAGATGACTGTGTATAGATTTCTGTGACTAATGCAGAAGATGCAAAGGCATCACTCTTGTTCGAAATTGGTTTATATCCGTAGATCAGGCCAACAGTACCAAGTAATGCTGAGTTGGAAATGCTTTAAGCGCCTGTGTGCCACCCATCCACACTCATGAAGTTGGTTCCACACCTTAGACTTTGAGTTTTCTTCAGTTAGATCCTGGTTCATATGCTTTAAACTAGGCTTTGAATCCTGGATTCACTTTTGTGCAATTGAGTTCTGCTTTTGCAGCTCAAGAAGCTGTTGCGTTGGGATTTACTTTTGAGAAGACAAGCCTGGACTGAGTTGTGCTTTGGCTGCCTGAAAATAGTTGCAATGAGTTGGCATGCTTTAAAAAATTCAACTGCCCTTTGGATGCTTGGTGGGAAAGTTTGCCAGTATTAAGAATCCCATCTTATTACCTGACTTGTATCCTCACCCCCTTTTTGCCCCTGGAATGCACTCCTGGTGACCCTTCCCAAATTGGAATCAGGCCCCCAGGTCAGGAAAAAACAACAAACCCGTCTTTTAAGCACCAGCTAATTAGCCTTTTGAGGTTGGAATATCAGGTGGGATAAGAGCTCAGGGCTGTTCCACATGGGTGAAAGCATGCTTGCAGAACAATGTTTGAAACACTACTGCCCACAAGATCCTATATGCATTTAAGCCAACAGATTTCCAAGCGGTTCAATTGTTGGCTGTTGGGACCAGGTGTGGGAAATAGCACTTTTCTTGGGCAAATACTACTACTGTAACATTTTGATCTATTTTTCAGTGGGTATCATAATTCAGGGACTGGGAAGTGAAGAGAACCAGTAGATTACCAGCAGTACAGAATGAGAGTGTCTTGCTGTTTGAAGCAGCTGCTGCACCTCCCTTTCCCCCTGCAGACTTATAGGGGTGTGAAGTTGATGCTGGACAGATCTGTCTACACAGAGTGTCTTTTCCTGTGCATTGTGCAGAAGGGCTCAAGCTAAACTGTAGAGCTGGAAATGGTGCAAAATAGGACAGCTGAAATGATCCAGCGGCTAGAGCAGTGGTTCCCAACCTTTTCTATGCCTCACACCGTTAGGGAATATCTGATTAACTTCGCACCCCCTACAAAATTAACATCACATTTGAAGATAAAGAAGTCTTAATTTCTAATTTTTGAACTGCATATAATAATACACATGAACAAATTGGGTGTTAAAAACACAAGCTTTTAACTCAGTGGATAAAATGCAAATCTAAATTGAGCAATTAGATTCTAATTTATTCATAACAAAATTGAGTAATGACTTGCCACTCAAGGACACAAGCCATTTTTTGTTGCTCCCTCTGAAATTCCATAGGTTGGGAACTCCTGGGCTAGAGCAAATCCCCTGTAAGGAGTTGTGAACAGTGTTTGGAGCTGTTTAATTTAGGGAAAAGAGTGTGTGTAAGGGTATACAATTATGCATAGTGTGGAAAAAAGGAGATGTTTTTGTTCTCCTATCCATAATGCTAGAAATGTGGCAGATTCAGAATGATTAAAAAGGAAGCACTACTTAGTGGATAGTTAAGCTTTGGAACTCCCAAACTGGGTAACTTTAAAAGGGGATTGGACAAATTCCTGAATGGAATGGCTGTTGGAGGCCTTTGTAGGATATATCTATCTATATTTTGTTTTTGTTGTGTGCCATCAAGTCACTTCCAACTTACAGCGACCCTAAGGCGAACCTATCCTGGGTTTTTCTTGGCAAGATTTGTGCAGTGGTTTGCCATTGCCTTCCCCTGAAGCTGAGAGCATGTGACTTGCCCAAAGTAGGATATATTTTTCCTGGAAGATAAGAAGCAGTTGTAGTTGGGAGCACAAGCAAGCAGACACTTTTTGATTTGTGTCCAACTTGGGGGTGGCTTCCCATGGGAGGGAACACAGTTCTGGACCTTTTTGGTCTCTTCTTGCATTGTTAGATTTGAGTTGAAGAGAGGTGTGAGAATGGAGAGGAAAAGCTTGGATTTCCCCCCCCCCCCCCCAAACTGTCATGTAAATCTAGGCACCCAGATCTTTCTAGCCAAAGTGCAGGGTTTATTGTGCTAGCTGCCTTTTCCTCCTCAACACTCCCTTTCAGCATGAAAAGAACAGGCAAAATAAGAGTCAGCTGGGCGTTGGCCAGAGGACCGATCCCTAGTGGCTGCTTCCTGTGATCAGTATCCAGGACAGGCTGTGACTCTCCTGGTGAGTGCTGCAAAGGACTTTGCTCCCGTGAAGCTGATAGGCCCAGCTTTATTTCAAAGAACACCCAGATTGTAGATTGTATTTGCTGTGGGGCTGTAATCGAAAGCTCGCCCTGGCTTTTCTTCCTTTTCGTTGGAAGCAACTGCTCTGCAATGAAGACACCTGCAAATGAGTTAAAGCCCAGGTTGCCCAGGTTGGTAATGTATTAATGTCACCAAGAAACTCATGCATGAGCCTTAAAACCACTCCACGGGATATTTTGGACCAGCCAGCCAACTTGGAATGCATTGTGTCGGCGGGTATGTTTTGTGGACTTTCGTAGTTCATTGCCACGCATCTCTGTGTTGCAGTTTTTAGTTGAAATGCCAACTTATCTGATAGCTACCCTCTCCTTTTTCTCCCCTGCCACCCCCCCCTTGACACTTCATCTGCAAGCCAAGCTCCATTGCTGCCTCTTTAGTCTAATCCTGCCTGACGCTGGGAGTGGGGGCTGGGAAGAGGGACTCAGGAAGGGTTGTTTTTCCTCTAATATGATAAGGAGCTGTGCAGGGCAAAAGGGGGGCTCTTGCTGCTGATTGGTGGCCCGGCTGCCCAGGAATGCTCTGGCCCGATTCCCAGAATCCAGTACTCTGTGTTTGTTTGTTTCTGAGCCTGAGGTCTGGTGCTACTGTGACAGGAAATGGGGAAGCTGGAGGGGAGGGCTGGGTGGGGGGGAGAGAAGGGAGACGTCTGTCTATGTGCCTGTGAAATCTCTTTGTCCCCAGAGCTCAGCTGCAAATTCCCACAGAGAAAAGGCTGGCCTTTGTGTTGTCGAAACCGTTTCCAACTTGTCCAGCTCCTGCGCCTAGTGTGAAGAGGCTGGGAGTGTGAATCCCGGCAGTTCTTGCCCACTGCCTCCATGAGCAGAGAAGACAGGGGGCTTGTACGAGAGAAGATCTCTTTGGTGGAATATTTTCTTCTTCTAGAAGCCATGCATCGTTACAAACTAGATTAGGGGAGCGCTTAATGGATGTTTGGGCACTTCAGACTACACAAGAGATGTCACCGGTGGCGTGCGTGTGTGCAGGTGTTCCAGATACATATGTGATCACTGCAGGAGCAAATGCACTCTTAACAGCCTCAGCTGTAGTCAAGCACTCCTGGCTGTATGTAGACTTTCTCTGGCTACTTTCAGCTGTAGAAATTCTTTCCTCATTAACCCCAGTTGTCTCAATGACTAATGCTTGTATAGGCCCTCTTAATAGGCATTTCCCCATGTATATTTGTTATTGTTTTGGCTGTGCTAATAGCAGAGTCTTCTCTCCTGGCTCTAGTTCTGGGATATTTTGCTTTCAGCTTCCATCATCCCCAGCCAGTGTAGCTGATGGTGATAGGGAACCCATTTTTCTGCTGCAATGGGATAAAGGATGTGGGAGTTACAGTCCACAGCATCTGGAGGCCATGAATTCCTCATACGTGCTCTTCTTAATGATGGGATTGTACTTTGTGAACCACAGCTGACCCAGCTGATGCCTTTGTTTCTTTAATGAATAGGCTTGCTAGTCTCCCTAAAAGAGATGCTTGTGGTGTTGGACTTCCTGTGGGACTCTTCTTGTGTTCTGGCTATAATGTCGATGCCTTGCTACCACAAATTGTTATTTTTATTTCATGCATTTCTTAGCAGTCACGGTTTTCCTGCTTCTCTTGCTTAGTTCCAGGGTTACGCAAGCCATTATGGTGCTTCTTGAAGGCAATACTTTCTAGTTTCCTTGTTGTCCAGCTGCTGGAATGGGAGTGGTAGTGTTCTCAGCTATCCGATTCTGCTACAATCAGGGACTGGGCAAAGCATTTCTTCCCCTTCCCCAGACCTTCAGGCTCAAGGTATACCTTGGTTTTTTTTTTGTTTCTTGAAAAGAGGGGTCTTGAATGGTAGGAATGGCTGCATCTCTAGCATATGAAGTTTAGCTTGCGTACCCTACTGAGGCAGCCCTGCCTCAGACATGCACACACAAACCCTCCTTTGACTCCCCAGAAGGACAGCTGCCCTCCAGCCAGATTTCTGACATACCATTGGAACAATCCCTTCTCTCTGTTCTGCTGCCGACTGGGCACCATTTCCTTTCCTGTTGTGTATATCCGCCACATTCTCCCTTCCCCCTCACCCTACCTCAGTGCTGCTACTCCCTTCCTGAGAGGCTTGGGGTGTAACCCTTGGTCTGAGCAGGCCAGGGTTCATGTTTCACTGGATTCTGGTGTTTACCTTGCCCCATTGTTTCATGGAGCGCAACTACTTTGCTTCTGTTTGTCCCATCCTCCCAAAAACCCTATTCTGTGGCTGATAATTGTACATCTGTAAACAGACACTGAATTTTGAATAGCAAGAGGGCTCCTGTCAACAAGCACAGCCAGCATCCTGAATACAGAAAGAGGGGTGGGGCAGAGTCTGCATCAAAGCTACAATGAGACTTTAGGATTTGCGTCCTAATTTAAATGCTACCTAACTTTTGGAAAAGTTCTGAAGAAGTCCAAAGCTTTTGTGGCAGCTTAGTTGGGCCTAACAAAGGTATTATATGAGTATGGTATTTGGAGGTTTTTTTTGTTTTGCTTGGACCAAAAGGTGTCTCTTTTCCCATCCAACATTTAGAAGAAAATCTTAAGGCCAGTACTTCTTCTGCTACTACAGTCATTCTTCTGGATTCGCGTTCTGGACACCCCCCCCCCCGCGAATACGAAATTTCGCCAATATTCAAGTCCCATTGTCCCCAATGGCGGCACCATGGGGGACAATGAGACTTGAATATTTCTCTCCCTCCCTCCTTACCTCCTTCCCCCTGGGCTTCTTTCCCCTGCTCTAGCTGGGAAAATGGCCATACCGGCGAGGGCAAGGCCACACTGGCCGGAATAACGCCTTGCCTCGGCCAGTGTGATCATCTTCCGGCTGGGGCGGCCTTGCCTTGGCCAGAGCAAGGCTGTGCTGGCTGGGAAAATGGCCATGTTGTCTGGGGCAAGGCTGCACCACCTGGAAGAAGGACATGTCTTAGCCAGCACAATCTTCTACTGGCCAGCGGGACTTTCTTCTGGTCGGGACGGTCTTTCTTTGGCTGGTGCAGCCTTGCCTCGGCCAGAAGTTCGCGCCAGGGTAAGGTTGCACCGGCTGGAAGAAGGCCTTGCCTCAGGCTGCGCAACCCTCTTTTAGTTGGCATGGCCTTGCCTTGGCTGGCATAAAGCTGCGCTGGTCAGAACAAGGCTGCGCCGGTTGGAGCAAGGCTGCGCCGGCCGTAAAATAAGGTGAGGTGGGAGGGAGGGAGGGAGGGAGACACGGGCTTGCCATTCGCGAGTAATCGAAACCGCGAATGGCAAGTCCACGAATCCAGAGGGACAACTGTACTTTTGCATGCATGAAAATGTATTCATCTTCATTAAGAAATGCTGAAGTGTCCTTGAGGCTCACTGGGGTCTTGATTACATTGATCTTGATGCTTCCCTCCTCTGTGATCTCATGTCTTCTGCTCATTCTCTCCAGCAGTCTAAATGTTAGCCTTTCCTTTCCCTACCACCCCTTTCCCTTATCTCTCTTTTCTTATCTTCTTCTCTTGGTTGCTTAGCTTTCCCCATATATGGACAGGTAAGGCATTCATGGGTATAAGCCGGGACACTAATAATGTGTGAGTGTTCTTCCTGATTAGGCATGTAATCTTCAGTCCTTCAGGGTTCAGGGTTTGGCTGTAAGTAGGGTAGGGAGCCAGACGAGTCTCTTGGAGAAATCAGATCAACTAGCTAAACCAGTCTTGTGTAAGTCACACATGCACACATGTACGTATGTTGAGGTGAAGCTTTACCTTTCTGCCTCGGGCCAGTTCTAGTTGGGCGTGGGACACACCCCAAGTACGACTCAAGCCTTTTCTTTTTTTACTGAAGCCTGCCTGGCTACCAGGAAGAAAAGAGAAAGAGCCCTTTGGAAGGGATTGGGCTGGCCTTGCAAAGGTCTGCAGTGCCCTTAACGTTCCTGCTTGTGCAGGATGAACTTGCTGGTGGTGCAGGGAGTGGCAAAATGTTCAAAGTCCACACAACACAGCGAACAAAGCTATCACACTGGGATTTTTTTCCCCCTTCCTCTTCTGCACTTGGCAAAGAAAGGCATCTTTGCAGTAAAAGTAAGAATCAGTGTAGGAATGTGGAAAGCAAATCTTGGAATAAGAAGCAGGTGAATGAAAACTCAACCCAGGAGCAAGAAACCTCTTCTGCTTTATGGCTCTGTAAAGTGCTAGGTGATTCTTTCTTTCTTGCACTTGAATCTTTTCCATTGTTCCTTGGCCTCTCCTTTATGCAACTTTTTTTACAGGCAAGGGTGTGGGTGTGTGTTTGTAGCCACCAGACTCCTTGCCAAACTAAACAGTTGTTGTTGAATGCTATCAATAGCCCAAGTTGATATAAAATACACACACTGCACTCAGACAGGGTGCATTCTGCAGTCTCGTCAAAGCATGTAAACTAAGGGTATGGGAACTATGTGCAAAATGATGTTTCCTTCCTTCCACTGTTTAAGGAAAAAGATGTGGAGCTAAGCAGGGCACAGAAGGCTAGTTGTCATCTCTATGTATAGTCTATGCCTTCACAGGTTTGCTCCCAAACTCCTCCCTCGTGATTTTTTTGCTGCTCTCAAGGGTTAAAAGTATGGCTGCTTTTTAATGGTCAACTTAGTTATGTGCTCAGAGAATACACACAGCCCCACCTTTAACCAAGAAATAGGTACCTGCCAGGCAGTATGTCTGTAGGCGCTCCATAATCTAGAACAGAATCTTGGCTGCCCTGATAAAAATAATTCCTCATGGTCTGGTTTTGGAACAAGTCTTGAAACATCTTTTTAGCTCTTTAGTGGGGAAAGATGGCATCCAGCAGTCTGTAGGCAGAGCTGACGATTTGGCACAAGACTCCTCTGCCCTATGCCCTTGAAGATGCACCTTGGCAAAAAGATGTAAGGCAAAAGTTAAGGAATGGGTGAAGACTTAGGCTTGTGCTCCTTGAATAGCAGGAGGGGAGCAAGTAGTATACTAGTCTGAAGCAAGGTTTCAACCTAAGGAAAGCTTAAATGAAGTACTGGGTTACAAGGGAGTACGGAGGTTGTGCAGAGCAGATAGGAGTGCTTTTAGAGGCTGAAGACTACTTTTAATATGTGATAGCAAGCCCACATGGTGTTTGATATGGGAAGTACTCCTAATTGCAGCCCCCTTCGTTTACCTGTATAGTTAACATGGTTGCAAACATTCACACATACAGTTTTTAGCTGTACACTTTTAACAAATTAAAGTATACAAAGATATCTTCCTGAGTACATCAAGGCTAGGCAGCTGGGTGGCTATCTACATGTTTAGGACTGCAATTCTCATAATTCCCAGCTAGCATTATTATTGGCTGAGTGTTATGGGATTTGTAGCTAAAAATTCATTTGTAGGGTCTGAGGTTTGTTGTATGCCTTCAAGTAGTTTCTGACTTATGGTGACCCTAAAGCGAATCTATCATGAGTTTTTCTTGGCAGATTTCTTCAGAGAGGGCTTGCCATTGTCATCCCCTGGAGGCTGAGAGATTGTGGCTTGTCCAGGGTCATCCAGTGGGTTTACATGGCTGAGCTTGGAATTGAACCCTGGTCTTTTGAGTCATAGTCCAACACTCAAACCACTACGCCACACTGGGACTACCCCTAAAGTGCATAATTTAAATCTTTGCTAGAGGAGAAATTGTGGGAGAGAATTCAGCACTGCTTGGCATATTGTTACACACCATCATATTAACATTTTCTTGGAGTGATGTAGAAGGGGGAAATCTGCAATTCAGTATTGTATGCAGAAGATTCCAGATTCAGTCTCTGCACTGTGGAATTTCTGGGCAAGACCCCTTGCTGGAAATCTTGCCGAATTTCTACATGTCAGTGTAAACAATGCTGTGCTGGGTGGGTCAGTCATTTGACTGTGGAGTAAAACAGTTTCTTAAATTCTGTTTTCTATGTCTATGGAGAGCCAGCATGGCATAGTGGTTTGAGTATTCGACTGTGACTCTGGAGACCAGGGTTCAATTCCCATCTTGGCCATGGAAACCCACTGGGCGACCTTGGGCAAGTCATACTCTCTCAACCTCAGGGGAAGGCAACGGCCAACCTTCTCTGAACAAATCTTGCCAAGAAAACCCCATGAGAGGTTTGTCTTAGGATCACCATAAGTTGGAAACAAATTGAAGTCACACAACAAACAAAAAACAGGTCTACGAAGCTGGAGAAAAGTGGTACTCCAGAAGTGCAATCGGAGGCCATGCATAGTTAATAAGACCTTTTGTGCATGATCATAAACGGAGCATGGGATAGGAGTCCAGACGTTTACCCATAAGTTGTGAAGGTGGTACCAATGTGATAACTACATTTCTATTCATCTCTTCATTTCAGGATCCTGTAAATTCTCTTCTGGATTTAAAAACCCTTTCCCAAAATTCCTTTCATTGTGGTTTGACCTATTGCAACAGTGATTTTTTGCAAGGTGAATTATCAGAAAAATAGGGCAGCAACATGCTAATGATGGCATGTGGAAGAACACTCGCTCTATATTCCTGCCTTTAGAATAAAGAATGAAAACTCAAAAAATACTTGACATAGTATGCCTTCCCCAACCCAGTGCCCTTAATCTGTATTGGATTACAAGTCCCATCACCCCCTTAGCCAGCATGGCAAGCTGGCTGGTATGATGGCTGTTTTAGTCCAACTAGGTTGTGGAAGCCTAGTGTGGAGGGAGGCTAGCCCAGAAGAGTTGGCAAAAGCATGCATAAAATTTGATACATGTGTGGAGAATGCTTTGACGACTAGGCATCCTATCTTTGTGGTCAGGAGAGCCAGCATAGTGTGTTTTGAGCCTTAGACTACAACTAAAGACCAGGGTTCAAATTCCTGCTTAGCTGTGGGAAACCCACTGGGTGACCTTGGAAAAGTCACACTCTCAGCCTCAGAGAAGGCAAAGACAAAGACCATCTGACCAAATCTTGCCAAGAAAACCCATGATAGGGTCAGTTTAGGGTCGTCATAGGTCCAAAATGATTTGAAGGCACACAACAGCAACTCAGCTTTCAAGCTACATCTTAACATGAAATAGAGGGTCTTGCAGGGGTCACTGACAGTTGCTTAATGCTTGGATATCAGGAGAGGTAATCTCAGGAATGCATCATGAAGTCAAAGATAGCAAGGAAATGCTGTGTTTTAGCAAACCTTGGCAGTTGGAAATGTGGGAGCTAGCTTATTGTATATATTTATTGCTTTATTATTTTCTCTGTGTGTGCAGTTTGGTTGGACGTGAACTTTTAGGGACCAACACATTTATTATTCTCTTGGTTTGTATGGTGAACATTGGCAACCCCCCCCCCCCCCCCGGTGTTATATATCCTTAAAGAGGCAAAGAGATTGGTTGAAGTTTTTGAAATATCACTGGAGAACTTGGTTTATATTTTTCAGCATACTAGGGCTATTTCCCTATTAAAACCTGTCATGTAACATAAACACCATGCACGCCTTTTTGTTGGAGCACCTCTACATGGATGATGGGGATCAGAGACCATCATGGGCATATCATGTGGATCTGACAGGTCTATGGAGCTGCCTGAATCATCACATGCAATGCCTAGCAGGACCCTGGGCCATAGGATAGAGTTTGCAATTCAGGGACTCCTTGTGACTAATACCAAATGTGTGTTTCATAGAATTGCTGCCACTAAAAAAAACTGTCATGTGGTGTCCAGATGGGGTTTTGACAAGAAAACTGGCCTGGGGACATGTCCTAAATATTTACTGCTGTAATAAGAGTGGCTCATCCATGTTTTGGGGATGTGATACAAAACCTCCCATGTATCTCCTTCATTTTCTGCTGTCTGCTCCAAGGACAACATACTCAGGGCTAGGCACACTTCAAGTTTGGCAATCTGTTGTTTTTTGTTTTTCTAGAACCCAGAGATCCACCAACTTGAGTTGGGGTGCAAAAAGACATCAGTTTAGAATGGGTCTTGTTTTGAGTACCAGAATTAAAGGGAACTTGCAGTCCTTCCATGCAGAAATCTACTCCTTGTTACCAAGCTTTCTTTATTTCAGCAGTATAATTTAGGCTGAGATAGATGTGACTTTGCTTTTGCTAGTGTTAAATAGTTGTGAGTTGGAAACCCTTGCTGATATACTTAAAGATTACCTCAAGATTTGCAGTGTATCTTGCTCACTGCTATACTAGAAAATTAGATAACAGTATCAGGTAGAGTCTGAGAAGCTGCTTATTTAAAATGAGAAACTTTGGGCAGGTCACTGTATTTTGGCCCCAGTCCTTAGTCTGTATGTGGGGAATAACTGCAGTGACATCAGATTCCCATTGTTTTAAGAATTCCTGGAGTGTTACTAAATAATTTGTATGCATACTTTAGAACTTCTTGTTCTAGATAAAAAGAGAGTTTTGCTGAGCCTGTGATGAAGAGGTGGAGAAACACCCCTTTTCTGGTCATCTATGGAGGGGAAAGATTGTCCCTTTGGCTTTTTGTCTAGTCAGTCTTTGCTTGGAAAGCCAACTTGTGCTGACAAATGTAACTGCATTGCTGTGTTTTGGTAATCCCAGTTGCACTGTACTGCTTGTGATTTTAAATGTGCTCATTTAAACATGTGTCAAACTTGGCTGCTCTTGTTACAGAGAAAATGAACTATTTATATCTTGCCTGGGAAGTGCTCCTTATCCACATAGGCTTGTAACACTACTTTTCTCCTGAAATTTGATTATTTGCTGAAAATTGCACCCACTTGGCTGGCTTTTGCACCCAAATGTGCTGTTGACCATATGGGGTCCCCATGGTCAGTCATGGGGACTCAGTTTGGTAAACAGCACTTCTCTTTGTTTCCAAAATGAAGCTCGCCAGGTTAAGAATGCCCTGTTAAACATCTGACTTAAAATCTTGTGTAGCTTGGTCCTGATAGACTGGATAGGCAAAGAGATGACAAGGACAGAAGAAGTTTATTTTGTGGAGTACTGTACCTAGCTTGTACGGGTGGGGCAACAGAAAGTGTACTTGGGTTTCTCTTAGCATGACTAATATTGCAAGATACTTACAAAGATGGGAATCTACATCTTCGTATCAGGGATGTGAAGTTTGTACACCAAATCTTTGACTCATGTTTTTCTATTGTCCAATTCCAATTCCTTCATATATATTAATTAGTAATGCCAGATTTACTGTAGTAAACACTCTTAAAGTGCCAGGTCCCATCTGATCTTGGAAATTAAGCAGGGGAAGCCTTGGTTAGTACTTGAATGAGAGACCATCAACCAATATCAGGTGCTGTAGGCTATATTTCAGAGGAAAGAACTGACAAAACCGTCTCTGAGTATTACGTGGCCAAGAAAAGCCTATAAAAAAGATAGGGTTGCTATACGTTGACAGGTGACTTGCACACATACAGATGCACAGAATGGCAGCACGTGGCATTTCATCATCATCACATGAATCATCAGGCTACTGGTGGAACATAAAATATATTTGGTTAAAATTTTGGAACAAGATTTTTTTCTGAAATCCTATGAAAGTAAAAATGCAGCACACTAGGCATTTAATACTTTTTAAAAGACAAAATATAAGTATAAAATGACATATTTCTATATATTATTAAAATATCGTTACAATTCAAAAGATTCTATAGCAGATAATTAGTCTGTGAACACTTAGAAAGGAATGCTGTTATTACTAACAGAATGGGTTTCTCAGAAACAAGTCATACGAGACTAATCATGTTTTTTTCTTTCTTTTTTTTAAAATAAGACTTACAAGCTTAGGGTATATCCACACTGCAGAATCAAAGCAGTTTAAATGCCATGACTCTGTCCTACAGACTCCTGGGATTTGTAGTTTGGCAAGGCACCAGGCCTTGCTGACGGAGCAGACTGAATACCTCACCAAATTACAAACCCCAGGAGTCTGTAAGATAGGTCATGTCAATTAAAGTAGTACTAGACCGGTTTAATACTGCTGTGTGAGAGGCTGCACTCTCAGTCACTCAGGGGAATGCCATGGATATAGTATATATGATTTCAGTAAAGCTTTTGACAAGGTCCCCCCATTATATTACTGCAGACAAGCTGGTCTAATGTGGACTAGGCAGTACTACTATTAGGTGAATTTGTAACTGGCTGAAAGACTGAACCCAAAGATTATTAATCAAGGTTTCCTCTTTACCCTGGAGATAAAATTGGGTGCCGCAGGGCTGGGTCCTGGTCCCATTGTTGTTTAACATTTATTAATGTCTTGGATGATAGAGTAGAGGGCATACTTAATAAATTTGCAGATGGCACCAAATTAAGGGGGGTAGTTAATACTTTCCTAGAGGACAGGATCAGAATTCAAAATGACAACAACAATAATAATTTTTATTTATATTTCCCGCCTATCCCTACGGATCGAGGCAGGATTACATCAATAAAAAGTAACCACAATATACAAAATACAAGAGTGCAGAAATATATAATATCAACAATAAAATCGCCATGATAAAATTCAAATAAATGCATTTAAATAAATAGATTGGATGGTTGGGCAAAAACTAACAGAATACATTTCATCAAGCATAAATGTAAGGTTTTAAGCTTTGGCAGAAAAAATGAAAGGCACAAGGTTGAGTGGCATCTGGTTTGCCAGCAGTACATGTGAAAAGGATCTAGGGGTTTTAGTAGACCACAGGCTGAACATGAGTCAACAATGCAATGCGGCTGTCAAAAAGACCAATGCAATTCTGGGCTGTACCAACAGGAGTGTAAAGTCCAGATCAAGGGATGTCAGAGTGCCACTCTATTAAGCTTTGGTTAGATCACACCTAGAATACTGTATCCGGTTCTGGGCACAGTTCCAGTTCAAAAAAGATGTTGATAAGCTGGAATGTCTTCAGAGAAGGGGGTGACCAAGACAGTAAGAGGTATGGAAACCATGTCCTATAAGGAACGGCTCAAGGAACAGGGAATATTTATCTGGGGGAAGAGAAGACTGAGGGGTGTTATGATAGCCATTTTAAACTATTTGAAGGGATCTCATGTTCAAGATGGAACAAGCTTGTTTTCAGCTGCTCTGTAGACTAGAACCGATGGATAAAATTGCAAGAAAGGAGATGCCACCTCAACATTAGGAAGAACATCCTGAAAGGAAGACCTGTTCGTTCCACAGTGACTAGGAGGGTGGTGGATTCTCCTTTTTGAAGGTCTTCAAACAGAGATTGGGTGACTGTCTCTTAGGAGTAGTGGGATGGTGTGCCTACATGACAAGAGTTGGATCTTGTGGTCCCTTCCAACTCTTATGATCCTGTGATTGTAATTTTATACATTTTTACTTTGAATCCAGGGTTGGTACACTTCTACCAATTCTGACTCCACCCAATAAAATTATGACTCTTAACTCCACAGCTCTTGCTTCCTGTTCAGGTTTAATAGACTAGTTGAATGTTCCTAAATGCATGCAGGAACTACAATATATAGATCTTCCATTTTTATTTCAAGCAACGAAAATGGCAGAGCACTCCTGGAAAGGTTATTAGATGTCAAGGTTCTTGAACTGCTTCAAATTGCCATATAATAACCACTACTGGTTGTACTTGTTAGCATGCCAGATACTTACAAGTAAGTGTTAGTAATGAAGTTCAAACTTTAAGCAGCTCTTTAAATTTTGTGACATGGGGCACATAGCAAGAAAGTTCATTCTTTGATGCAACCCACTGAATATTTAGATCAGGGGTAGGCAACCCGAGGCCCGGGGGCCAGATGCGACCCTCCGAGGCCTTTGGACCGGCCCCAGGCCGGTCCTGCCGCCACCCGCCATGATGATATAGGTTATTGTTGTTATTACTTGTTCTTGGGGTTTTCTTGACAAAATCTACACAGGGGTTTTGCCATGGCTTTTCTGGGACTGAGAGAGTGTGCATGCATATATTTTTTTATTTTATTTTTATTTTTTTTATTTTTTTGTGTGTGCTTCGACACCCCCCCCCCCCATTGTCTGATGGACAGCAACCTGGCCCCCGTCTCAAAAAGGTTGCCTACCCCTGATTTAGATCTAATGTCATTCAGCAAGAAAGTTTAGACGAAGTTTAGTTCTGACTTCGTCTTGGCTTGTGTGTATTCTGTTCACTGCTTGCTATTATGGAGGAGTGCTTTGTGGGTGACATCTTGTGTCTCCTAAAAGACTTCATCCATTGAAATATTTGTTAATTTGTGCATTGAGCCATGCTGGAAGAATACAGACATACGGTTAGCAGCAAGGAATTCAGTGAAATACTGCCCTTTCCCTAGAATTCTGTACATGCTACATGCTCTTTCAGGATGATTACAAGGAATCAGACTTAAAACCATTCAACCTTTATGTTCTGAAAGAAATGACTTGAGGTCATTCTGAGTAATGCCAAAAAAAGAAAAAGAAAGAAAAAGAAAAAAGAAGTCCCAACTCTGGATAGAAGTTACTGCCTACTTGAAAATACATATTTTTCCATGCTTTCCCTTTAATGTAGTAGCTGCAGTAGGGCAGCCCCAGCTGGGCTTAAATTCTGTTTAGAACTGAGAATCCTCCAGCCTGTGAGCCAGATATGGTCTGCAAAGTTTCCCTGTCTGACCCACAAACTTAGGCTGTTTTCTATGATCAGAGATAAGAAACTTTAAAGCACAGGAAGCTGTTGCATGGCTGTGCTTTGTAGTACAGGATGCTTTTGCATTGACCCACACTTGTACCTGAATAGGCGTGAATGGAATTGAGCTGAATGTATACATTTTGGTAGAAAATATGTAGAGAAAAGATACAGAAGATGATGTAGAAAAGATATAGAAAATATAGAAAAAATGTTGAGTAGAAAAAGTTTAGAACTTGTGAGCCTATGACTCATAAAGGTACCTGAAACTCCTTAGATGGTATAGAGTCAGATTTTAGCATAGAGGTGGGCACCTTCTAGAACAGGGGTAGGCAACCTAAGGCCTGGGGGCTGGATGTGGCCCCCCGAGGCCTTTGGACCGGCCCCAGGCCGGTTTTGCCGCTGCCCCCCGCCGCCGACCCCCGCCCGCCATGATGATATTGATTATTGTTGTTATTACTTGTTCTTGGGGTTTTCTTGTCAAAATCTCCACAGGGGTTTTGCCATGGCTTTTCTGGGGCTGAGAGAGTGTGCATGCATATTTTTAAATTTTTTCAATTTTTAAGAAATGTTTTATTTATTTATTTATTTATTTATTTTCGGTGCTTCGGCCCCCCCCCCCCCCCCCATTGTCTGAGGAACAGCAACCCGGCCCCCGGCTCAAAAAGGTTGCCGACCCCTGTTTTATAGGCTGGGTGGGCTATATTGCCTACCATGGACAAGTTTAACCACCAGTCTACCTGTATAAATCTGAAACTGCTGATTTTGGGGCAGGGAAGCAGAGGGAGAGGACCCTTGGGGTTGCAGAAATAGCTTTGGGGACCACACTTTTTCCAGCCTTGCCCTAGCCAAGATCTAGTGGAAAACAACATGGCCTGGAAATTTGAAGCTGTGACATGTGCAAAAGCATGAAAATGAAACCAGAAGCTTCTAAAAGGTTTGTAAGCTTTCATTCAGGTTGTAGTGAAAATACCCCATAACCTGAATTTTTTTCTAACGCGAGGATAGGCAGCTCGGTGCCCTTTAGGTAAACTACGGCTCCCATAGGCCAAGCCATTGTGACCAGTCCTTAGGGACTGCAGGAGTTGTAGTCCAAATTACCTGGAGGGCAACAGACTGCCTAACCAAATTACCCATTGCAGGGACCACGTGTCTTTCTTGGCATGAATTATACAGTACAAGCTCCAATCGGCTGGCTTAAATTCTTCATGACAAGCGGCAAAACATTGTGCAAATAGGCCTGTCTGTTGAAAGCCTGCTTGTTTTTCAGTTTTTAAACGTCAGCCTGAGCTTCAAGGTGCTGCTCCTTTTATCTCTTTAGCCAGTCCCACCTCAGATAATTTCAAGATACATAGAGGTATCTGGGCTTGTTTGATCCCAGGAGTCCAGTGTGGTGTCTTAAGTGCAGGTTGGAACATGACTTGTCTGGGTGTGTTAGAACTGGATCACGACAGCCTTGCAAACAAATGCTGCAGTTCTTGGTTGGGTGATGTGAGATCCTTTAATATGGAAGGGAGATTCAAGGAAGTTTGCATAGAGATTTGTATGCGTAAATGGCTGTAGTCACAGTTGTTTGCAATGGCCACTAGCAATACATTCTGCTAAGGCTAGTTGTGTCAGTTGCTATTTGCCATGATTCTGTTTAACAGTTAGAGGGTGATGTGTATTTCAGATGCCACAGATCTTTCCTAGCCTAGATCTGGCATATGTAGCCAACTCCTCAACAATATAGGATAGTGGGATCTAGCAAGACTGTTCTCATTTAAGGATCATGCTACCTTTCTGAAATGCAAGCTGGATTTGACCTTTTTGCTGGCACTCAAAACACAGTGGTAAGCAAGGAGGAAGATTGTCTCTTCCCACCCTGTATTGACCTTCCCCTTGGAGCAGCTTTATGAAAACGTGGACTAACTGAGATGCTTAGAAGGTTATTTGAGTTTGTGGCTGGGAACTTTGGCAGGCCCAGGGGCCAATTTCTACCCTTGCAGCTTGCTGTGGGTTGCCCCTCCTATTGCTACACAGCCAAAATTTGGCAGCAAAATAGAAAAAAAAAGTTTTAACACAAGCAGGAAAAATAATTTCAAAAGGGTTTTGCAACTTGCCACAGTGTTTTGCAACAAACTACAAAATCCCTATTCGTTCAGGTTTCAGGATCCTGGAGACTGATAGAATAGCCTGGAGGGGGTTCAGTCTCACAGGCTGTGTGTTGCCCAACTTCTGTTTTGGATTCTTGGCCAGTCCAGCCTGTGCTACAATTATTGGATCTACTTTTTTGAACAGATTACATTGAGCTGGGTTCTTAATGCCTGTACTGCAGCCACTCACTCACAAACCACAAGGTTGCGAGTTCAATACCAGCCAGGGCTCAGCTCAACTCAGGCTTCCATCCTTCTGAGGTCACTAAAATGAGTACCCAGCTTGTTGGGGGCAATTAGCTTACAGTTGTAAACTGCTTAGAGACTGCATAGCGTGGTATGAAGCGGTATATAAATTAACCCTCTATCGCTGTTAAGGGATGTGTGTCTAGGTGTGGTGTGGGATAACAGCAGTGGGGGACTCTTCTATACCATAAAGAACTACTTAGTAATTTAACTGCATCAAGTGGTATGCAAGTATTGTGAATAAGTAATACCACTGAGAAGTCCTGTCTTTAAATTGAAGCTGAGCTTTTCAACTCCTTGACTGCACTTTGGAAAGCCACTCTTCCAGATTGGTTGGGTAAAGAAACAATACTGTCT
The DNA here is from genome assembly GCA_026167975.1 of Phrynosoma blainvillii. Lineage (NCBI taxonomy): Eukaryota > Metazoa > Chordata > Lepidosauria > Squamata > Phrynosomatidae > Phrynosoma > Phrynosoma blainvillii. The sequence continues at coordinate 313,738,877 of JANUYF010000001.1, forward strand.
TTTACCTTAGAAAAGGTAAAAATACCTGCAAACCCTGGCTTGCTGGATGAGATGTTAGATAGTGTTCAGAAAAGAAAAGATGACTTGTTCCAAGCACTTAGAAATTCACATAGATAGCAGTATGTATGGTGATAATTTTTTTCACAGGTAAGATTAGGAACTGGACTACAGCCAACAATGGACCAGGGATGATGGGAATGTATGAGCATGGTTCACAATTCCTTGGGCTTAGTTTTTATAGAATTTAGGCTTTCTCAACTGTCTTGCTAGTTTGTGTTGCACACATGTGCAATTTAGAAGCTGAAAAGCAAGGCTCTGTTGCTGGAATGAAGGTCAGGCAGCTCTCCAAATGTTATTGGAGTGTAACTCCTGGTAGCTCTAGCCAGCATAGCTAAAAGTGCAGAATGCTGAGAGTTACAGTCCAACAACATCTGGATGGCTGTGCTATTCCTGCTTCTGTTGTATTCCTGGTACATTGTGCCTGCTGTACTTGGGAAGCCAACGCCTTTAGTATTAGTTCTGTTCATTTTTTGGAGTATGCCCTGGGGAGCCTTACACTGAGGGGCATGTGGCACTACAGTAGGCATCATCTATCTGGTGGCACAGCAACACAAGAAGGTATTCTGTCTTTCTTGAAGCAATAGCTAATCATCTGTCTACCAAAACAGACTTTAAGAGTTCAAAACTTTCTTTTTAAAAAAGCAGCAATCTATTGTGAATTTAGTATGAGTAGTTTTTTGTGGGTTTTTTGGGCTGTGTGGCCATGTTCTAGAAGAGTTTCTTTCTGACGTTTTGCCAGCATCTGTGGCTGGCATCTTGAAGATGCCAGCCACAGATGCTGGCGGAACGTCAGAAAGAAACTCTTCTAGAACATGGCCACACAGCCCGAAAAACCCACAAAAAACTATGGATGCCGGTCAGGAAAGCCTACAACTTCACAATTTAGTATGACTTTGTATGTCAGCAGTCAGCTTCCAGAACAAACTATGGTGTCTGTGGGTTGACTCTGAACTGCCTATTTTGGGAAAAGAATAAGGGTGGGGTCCTATGTTTGGTGGAGATTGCCCCATATTGGTTAGGAGGAGGGGCACAGCTATTCTGCCAGTAGTAATTTTGGCCTTTTGGAGAGTAGTCTTTGCTTGTCTCTTGCAATATAAGTTCCTCTGCTGGAGTGGGAGGATGTTGTCCTACCAGTACCCTGGCACATGGATCCAGAATTGCCTGTCTTAAATGCCAGTGGCTGTAGCTTGGCCTTGGACATCCAGTCACTGAGGTGCTCTGTGGTGTGGGAAGTCTGTGACTGTATCTTTGGGAGATGCAGTGTCGTCAGTTTGGGTTGCACAATTCATTGCTGCTGCGGGATTGTAAAAAGAAGACTCCTCAGAAATCCCAAAAGGAAAGAATAGGGAGTGAGTCTTGCCCACTTTCAGGCCTTGGGTGCGTACATCCTTCTTCCAGACCTAGAATGCTTTTTAAAAAAGAAGAGGAAGATTACAGGGTGGAGACCATCAGATGGCAAAGCATGAGACTGTCTAAAGCAAACTAACAATCTCTTCTGGTCAAAGTCCTTCTGGTGCCAAGGTGTCTGAACTGAAGTTGGAAAAGTTCAGTGGTCAAATAAGCAGTTCTTTTAACATGTGACTAGGAATATGACACTGTGATGTGTCTTACTGTTAAAGTTCAGAATTGTAACGCACATTAGTTTCTCTTGAATATGGTCACCTCTAACATATCAAAGAATGGAAATCATATAGAACATAAAAGCAAAGGGTGAATTCACTTTTTGCTGATTCTGTGATCTTGCTCACTATTCGTATGTTTTGTGTTCTGTCAGACATTAATTCCTTAATTGTTCTTCTATGGCAGCATTAGGCAACTGTCATGAAGCCCCAGGGCCATTTTTCAGGTTGAGAATCACACATCTTTTTTGTTTTGTTTTTTTAAGGTTAAAGGTTTTAAAAACACTTTAAAAAACAGCTATGCGTATATTAGTTTTAAAATTAGCTAAAATTAATTAAAATTTCTTCATTAAATAATATTAAAATCATTCCAGTTTCCACCACTTAAACATAATTATTATATTTATTGTCATGTGTATGTCTAAATGAACCATAGATATACTTAAATTAACTTTAATACTATTATGGACTATTGACATTCAACTAAAAGGAGTTTAGTTGACTACGATGTTGATTAGTTTCATTGACTATAGTGCCTTGAGTTCTTTTTTCATTGACTAGAGTGCACTTTTTAGTTTGCTGAAGATTTCTGGCAACAAGCCATGAATGTTGATTTTTTAAAAATGAAAATCCTGCAGATCACTAGGGGCAGAAAACAGGGTTTGTAGGGGTGCTTGTGGTCTATGGGCCACTTGCCATCCCTGTTCTGTAGAAATGTTATCAGTAATTCTAATTTGCTAAAGTAAATTACCAAGAAGGTAGGGTGTGTGTATGTATGTATGTATGTATGTATGTGCTTTTGTCCTGCTAACATAATTGCGGCATCAATTAATGGAACAAAAGAGTCTCTAGATTTGTACCTGTTGATGTTGGAATCATTATTCATGGTTATCCTCTGCCAAAACATGACTCCCAGGGAGCAGAGGGGCGGGATATAAATGCATTTTATTATTATTATTACTAACAAACCTCCAACAAAGTCATTCTACATGTTTTGGGAACTTCAGAGACTTAAGATCAGCTGTTCTCATCTGAAGGTAGTACAGTGGGTCTATGGCAGGGGTAGGTAACCTTTCCCCTTTAAGGGCTGAGGGACTTCAGCTCCCAAAAGCCTCAGCCATGTTGGCCAATAGTCCCATGTTGGCCAATAGCTCCTGGGATTGTGGGAGCTGAAGTCCCTCGGCCCGTAAAGGGGAAAGGTTGCCTACCCCTGGTCTATGGGGTTTGGTTCCAGGACCCCCTGTGGATACCAAAATCTGTGGATGCTCAAGTCCCATTATATACAGTGGTGTAGTAAAATGATGTCTCTTATATAAAGTGGCAAAATCAAGGTTTGCTTTTGGGATTAAAAAAAATCAATCCAAGGGTGGTTGAATCTATGGACACAGAATTTATGGATACAGAGGGTCAATTGTATAAAAGACTGTTGGCTTTCTCCAGCTAACTTTTCAGTCTTAGGTTAGGTGTGTGTTTTCAGGTAGGGATAATTAACTGAAAGATTCCTGAGCGATGAAGAAAAGCTGTGGGTTGTGACTGCTGGATTACTGCAGAATGGGACAGCATGTTCCAGATAATGGTCATGGGATTCTGCTACATTTTTTTCCTTTCCTCCCCCCCCCCCCCCCCCGTGTTCTTCAAAGATATTTCCTCTCCTCCAGTGGTTATGCCCATAGCCTTACGGTTAAATCAGTTCTAGCAGATGGTTCATCACCAGCACCGTGGGAAAGTGGGTTGAGGCACTATCTGTCTTGGAGGCCTGACTAGTTCAAGCACGTCATCCCTGCCTTCACTTTAATACTATTGTTGTTTTTCCCCCTTCTCTTTTGCTAGGCTTTTAAAAAAACACCACACACACAACCTCCAGCATGTTTCTACAAGTTTTACCTTAGGTGGGATATAAATGCTGGAGGGAATTACTCCTCTGACTCTACCTTCCATCAGACAAATGCAAATACTTTGAAAATGCCCACTGAATTAGGAATTCCAGGGAGTGTCCGTACACTTCTCACTTCTGCTCTGTGTGTAAGTCACCTTCCAGAGGATGCATCATCAACCAAAAGTCTTGTTAAAACTTCAGAATGACAGTTATCCACTACAATCATAACAAAATAAATTCAGATATGGTAACATACTGTAGTCGCTTGAAATATTTTTTTAGATCTCAGAAAGGAGGCTCAGCTTCATGATAGAGCCAGTGCTGCTCCTCTGGAAAAGGAGGCATGTCAGGAGAGACTCGGGATCCAGAACTTCTTTCCTCTGATACCCACCCAGCCCAAAATTGGACAAAAACTATGCCAGTGTTGGAGCTGCTATAGTTTATTTTTCTCCAGCTGAGAGTAATGGAAGGCAAAAGGCCCAAAAAAGGGTGTGGATGGGTGAGAAAATCTGCCCTGCCCATCTGTGCCAGTGGGGCATAGGAAGAGACAGCTACCTCCATCTCTGTTTCTTATTCAGCAGTAGGATTGTTCTGCCAATAAATGAAAACTAAACAATAGAATAACTAGCAGCACCCAGTAAGAGAAGACCTTTAAAATGATTGCGGTGGTTAGGCTTTTGTTCCTATTAATTTCAAGAGTAGTTCTTGAAACTATGAATAGTTCTCTTTTGGAGCGTCTCTTCCCTTGACCTGCTATACTGGTTAATGAATTTATTCAATTTTAGGCGACTTACTGCAAAACTGCATTAAAACTTGCATCCCTTTTTGGTTGAATGGTGGGATGATACAGTGTTGTTAGTTTTTAAAATAATAAATTCTGGTTTGAACTTGATCCTTCCTCACTTGCCTCCTTTGCTGTCTTCCTTTTTAAAATTCACACTTGTATTTTTTTCTCTCTCCCTTTTCTGCTGTTTCTGCAGCCTTTTTTTCTCCTGCTTCCTTGCTGTTGGTGGCTGGGCTGCCTCTCCCATGATTTTCTGCACTTAGACCAAGCTGTGCCTTAGCCAATCAATTCAGACCGGCCTTCCTTCACAGGTGTGTATGAAATGGAAAATCAGTCAGTAATGTCATGATGTTCTCTGTCAGTCTGGGTGGTGGTTTCTATTACCTCTAGACTAACTGTCTTAAAATATTTGGAATTCCTCCTGTGGTAAGGGGAGCAGAAATTCCAGGGATGGAGAGGGAGGAGAGGGGGATATGCAAACATGGATCTTAACTCCTTCCCAGGCTTCCTCAAATTCACCATTTATAAATGTGTGGGTTGCATTAAAACAGATCAGCTTCATCAGTTTATTATAAATGGGTTGTGTCTCAAGATTTTCCTGTTGGACATAGGCTAATGCCCTATTATTAATGTACATTGGCATCAGCCCTAGGCCTAATGATGAGGTTTGCAAAATGGTTTGCTTTCCTTGCCTATCTTATTGGCCTTGTTAGGATTGCTGACAGGGTTTTTATTCAGGGTTTTATAGCTCAACACCTGTGGCTTTAAGATGATAAAAGATGGTGAAGGAAAGAACACCTCTTGAGAAATATGTTGAACCAATAAATAAATTCAGAAGTTTAACAAGTCATACTCCTTCCCACTTTAAATTCTCAAATTTATTTATTGCCTTTCTTCATTGCTTCGTAACTGAGGTTCTCTGGGTGACACATAGTAAATGACTAAAAATGCAAATATAAAGTAGAACAAATTAGTCTACAGTTCAGTCTACAAAATGGAATAAATCTACATGTAAATACACAGCTAAGGAAATGGACATACAGTCCTCAAAATATCTTGGGCAAACTGGATAAGACCAAAGACCAGTGGTGTCCTATTTTTCTGCTTATTATCGAGAAGCATATGACAAACCTATACACAGGGAAGCATATTGTTACCACTTCCAACCACATGTATTTGTGTTTGAAATAAGACACTGGGTTACTTAAGCAGTGCATATTTCTCTTTTCCTGGCACAGGCTCCTCAACTTGCTGCTGGATAAAAGCATCACTTTTCTGGGGCCATGGATCAAGTAAATTTTCACTCCCAAATACCATGTCTTTATAGACGTAGAAACTGTTGAACCTTAACAGGATGCGCATATGGACTAAGCTGACATGCAGCTTCCTGTTTAGGAGACAAGGACTTGGCCCTAGACAGGGCAGTCAGATTTGAAAGTGCTGATACAATAGAATCTGGAAATTGCAGCCAATTTGTTCTAGACACATAAAGGCCATACATTAAAGATGAAGTGGCCTCATATAAAGACCTCTGTATCATAAATAGTGTAATATGAAGGATTAACCGGTAGTTGTTCTGTGTCTTACAACAAAAGACCAGACTTGTTTACAAGAAGAATTTTGGGGCTAGAGATGTAGTCCAAACTGCTATTTCAAGGAATCCCTCTCTCACCTATTATGAGCGAAGTTAACAGTGTAGCATTATAAAATTTCTAAATAAATCGGAACAGCTACCTTTTTTTGCTTATAGTTTTCTGTAGCATAAGTAGTAGCATTGGACAAGATTTTTATGAAAATTAAGGAAAAATATTAGTAGATTAAGTGAGCTAAACCATGGCACAGGGGAACAGGAGAAGGCCATAGACTATGATGAAATTATTGCCTGAACCCTCAGTAAATAAACCCACGATTAAATCATTGCTCTTTAAAATTAAAGTTTTGAATTAATGCACCATCATGAGGTGGCTGGGAGTACCATGGATCTCTTCTGCCCTGGATCTCTTCTGCCCAGTATCAGAGTCATTGATTCCTTATCCAGCATGCCTGTTTCTCCACTGCTAAAGAAGTACTCTTGTGAATAAGATTTTTCTTTAACATGCTGCTTTCTGTGCTTGAACCAGTCAACATGTTGCAGCTGTTGCCTTGGGGAGGCTGGTGATTTTGATTCTTCCTGATTTGTTGATTTGGCAGGGAGGGGGACATTAAGTGGAACTTGGCCTTATTCAATTTTTTTTAAAAAATCTTCTTCCTGACCTTTCTTTCTTTCTTTCTTTTACTTTCTTTCCAAATTGTATATGAAGTGAGGGGTTCCTTCTACCCCTCCAACCCCTTTTCTGTGTGACGTCAGTTCTCATAAACCCTGTGGCTTCTCCCTGCCTTGCACCCACTCTTCCCCCACGTGGGGCCTTCACAACCATGGATGACTCGGAAGTGGAGTCGACTGCCAGTATACTTGCCTCCGTCAAAGAACAGGAGGCACAGTTTGAGAAGCTGACACGGGCACTGGAGGAAGAACGGCGCCATGTTTCTGCACAGCTGGAGCGTGTCCGTGTCTCTCCACAGGATGCCAGCCAGACCATGGCCAACGGCACCCTCACCCGCCGGCACCAGGTAAAAATTGCCTCAGGTGAGGTGGGCAAGCTGGATGCCTCTCTTCCTCTGATTTAAGTGGTGCCTGCTGGAGTGCTGCCTTGGTAATTTGGCTTTTGTCGGAAATAGTTTGTGGAGCAGCTTGGTCCAGGAACTTCCTATTTTATGGACCTTTGAATAGCTGCTTGAATGGTGCTTGACAAGTGTATTTGCCTGTGCCCATTTGGTCATTGGTCTAATACAGCTGTTTTGTTTAGGACTGGTGTGATAGACAGGCTAAATAACATGTGCTTTAACTGGGACAGGGAACATTCAGGCTCACCAGTCATCAAAACTCAGCAGTGATGCCCAAAGGAGAGGGGGAAGAATTCTTACTCTTCTGTTCCAGAAGCAAAGGAGATTTTCTACCCTTCTAGTTATGAGGGATATATGGTCTGACATGGAGAGTTGCCACAGAAGCCTTGGTAGCTGCTACCATATGTCCATGGCAATGCAGCTCCCAGTAACTTTAGGGTCTACTACAGCTTTTCACCACTGGGAGGCTGCCCATCCTTTGTTTGGACAAATTTCATAATCAGTTGCTAGATTTGCATTCACAGTTCTTCTCAAATGTACTGATGCAGTGACACCTGAGAGTGCATGGCTACTTTTTCTGTGAAGGGTGTGCAGCAGAAAAATGGGATTAAGCCCTAACAAGCCAGTGTACCAGAGTATTTTGGTATCTGAAGAATATTCTGCAGTTTAAAAAATTTCCTAAGGTTTTTTAGGATGCTGCTTGCCAGTGACTTAGATAAACTGCTGTATAAGCTCAAGCAGCAATTGAAATCTGCTTCCTCTGGCTGTTTGTCATATATTTGGCAAGAAACGCTCTTTTAAATAGGTGGGGCAGACAAAAGGACTAATAAACTGAAGAGAAGGCCAGACAATAAAATGAAGCCATCCTTACTCATAGCGGTAATACCTTTCTTAGGGTTTGATAGTAAAATGTCGTCAAATGTAGCTGCCAGCTTTTAAACCTGCAGGAATAGAGGAATGAATTATGACAAGGGAAATATCTCAGTAAACTGTAGGAAGTACCTCAGATGACTTCTAGTAGGTTTTTAGGCCAAGCTCATCTTTCTTTTCCCTTTCTGTTTGGTTTCTGCTGGCTGTTTCCATTCTACCCCTTTAACCTACAGGATACAGATGAGGAAATAGACAATTTCAGAGGGTAAGAATATCTGTTTTAAGCTTAAACATAGAATATAATGCTACTGTGGGAGTCCCTATTTCACACCAGGAGTTCAGAATTTCTGGTCCACTAGAGATGGAAACTGTTTTGGATGCATGCTGGAAGAATGCATCCAAACAGCCTAGGAATTGTACACCCTTAAATTAGAGTGCTTCACTGAATTTACAGCCTTTGGTATCCACTGAGGTTTGGTTTCGGGATTCCCCCCCCCCCCCCCCATGTATACCAAAATACATGGATGCTCAATCCCATTAAATACTACAGTACATAATGAAATGATTTCCTGTCTGTAAAACTGCAAAATCAAGGTTTGCTTTTCAGAATGTACCGTATATATTTTAAAAATATTTTCAAGCCATGGATGGTTGAATCTGTGGATAAAGAATCCGTGGATATAGAGGGCCAACTGTAGTTCCTTTTAAACGGGTGGGCACAGTGAAGTCCTAGGTTCACATGTGGCCTCCCAAGGTTATTTTGCAGCGCGGGACATTTCCAGATTCTCAGGACTGTTCCTTTTCTACCCCTGTAAAAAGAATCCATTGCTCTCCTGGAGGTCTCTGGAGTGTCAGTTCTCCTTTTCAGTAGTTGTTCCGTTAACATTAAAACATAATGTGCTTTTCAAAACAAGTAGACTGTGTATGTGTGTATGTTGTGTTTTCTTTTTGGGTCTTCACCTGTCTGTGTTGCCCCACATTGTTCCCTGGAGTAGAAAATTTGCCCCTAGACCAGTTGATTCCCTGCAGTTGCTCATTCCTGCTTTTTAGTTTGGGAGTTGATATATCTGCTAAGATGGCTGACCGTAGAGTTGTCGAGTGAAGAAGTGGTTGAGAACTATTAGTGAGTGACTTGTTCCCCCTCCACTCTCTGAATTGTGTCTCAAGGTGTCCTTCTCTGTGCTTAAATCAGCTATTGTAGTAAGAGCTTTTGGTGCTGTAGGATTGCATAGGATCTGTATTTGAGTCATTTCTCAAATGTGCCATTTTCCTCAAAATAAGGTTTTTGGTAGGTGCACTTCTATATACTTCTAAAGAAGGTCAGAGCAATACAAACCTCAAAGGAGCTGTATACACTGGGCAGCCATTATATTCCATGTCACTTTTGGATGCCTCAGTTTCTCAAATATGTGATGAGCTAGACATTTCTATGATCACTATGCTGTTGCTCATAGTGGGATGTGTTGGCCAGATGGAAATTACCCAGTTGCCAGCAGCAGATTCCCCACACGTTCTTGAGGCTTAATCACTGTTGTCTCTTGCAGAACGGCCGTTTCTTGGGCAATGCTGACCTGGAGAGGCAGAAATTCTCAGAACTGAAACTCAACGGACCACAGGTGAAAGGAAGGGACTAAGGGCTTCTCTTTGACCACGAGCTGTAGCCAGTGGTGCCACTAGGATTTGTGTCACCCAATGTGGTAACTCATGGTGTCACTCCCATGGACCTCCTGGGAAGAGGGTGTGGATGAGAAGGAGGGTCTCACCCTGGGGAACCCAGAGTCACCCCCCCCCCCCATGATACAGCCAAAATGGGATGCCCTCCCGAATATTTTTTTAAATTACAAAAGATCTGCACCCTCAAGGAAAGAGCAAGTCACAGCAAATAACCTTTCCCACTCTGGACAATGGTGGAAAGGAACCAAATTGATCAGAAGAGGGAGGCTGCAGGAGGGTGGAGCAGAAAGAAACGTCTATGGCTTCATCTCTATCGTCATGACCCCACCCCATCCCCATGGAGAGTAGCATGCCAAGAAGAGTCTCCCCTTTCTTTTGAGAGGTGGGGCTTGGGATGTCTTACTGCTGCCTGGTGTTGCCTCTTCTAATAGTGTCACCCAGTGCAGTCTGCTATTCTCTAGTGGCACCACTGGCTGTAGCTTATTTAGGTGTGGTGGTGGTGCTGCTGGTTGCTTGGATTAATTGAATCCAAATCTGGTTGGTTCAGTTCTCCTGCTGATTTGGGGGCCTATATGTACCACAAAGTGTCGAGAAGCCCTTATAATAGGGTTGGAGTCATGTGAGTCATATTTTGTTGGACTTCAACTCCCAGCATTCCTCACCATTGACTGTGTTGTTATTGGTGCTGGGACTTGTAATCTAACATTATCTAGAGGACCATATGATTCCCACCCCACCAGGGCTAGGCAACTTTTGTATCCTCTAGATGCTTTTGACTATATCTCCCAACATTGCCAATGATCAGGGGTTGTGGAATTAGAGTCCAAAACATCTAGAGGTGTGCAAGGTTTTCTAGCTCTTTCTTACAAGAGATGCATATTTGAGGAAAGAAATTGTGGGTCAGTATAGAAGTATAGGCTGCTTGCGGGTGAGGGGAGATAAAGTCTCGTCTTTTGAATTTAATGTTACCCAGTATTTTTTCTCATGACTGACATGGTCCTCTTTGATTCATATCTGCAGGGAATTTGAAAGGTTTGAAAAGCTTGACCAATGCAGTAGAATCATAGCTCTCATCTAAGCCTTGTAGTTTTAGAAAATAAAACAAATAGAGTGGGTCCTTCGTATCCACTGCAGTTTCGTTCCAGGATTCCCTGTGGATACCAAAATCTGTGGATGCTCAAGTCCCATTGTATACTATGGCACAGTAAATTGGTGTCCCTTATATAAAATGGCAAAATCAAGGTTTGCTTTTGGAATTCTTTAAAAAAAAATGTTTTTCAAGCTGTGGATAGTTGCACTGTGGATTAAAAAAATCCATGGACATGGAGGGCCAACTGTAACTGGCTACAAGCAAGTGTAGAAAACTTACTTGTTTCCAGGAGCAGATGCTAGGTATTGAGAGAATTTTGCAAGTGGTGCTGGGGCAGGGTTTGGAAAAGTGGCCAATAGTGGTTGGGATATTGTGAGAACTTTTCTAAGCTGCGTGCTGGGGAATGAGCTCTTTTAGTATTGACTGGGCAGAATTAGGCTGATGTGCTGTTCCTACTTCCATCTTCTTAGGACCATAGTCACCTTATCTACAGCACCATTCCCAGGATGCAGGAACCAGGGCAGATTGTGGAGGAGACTTACACCATGGAGGAGGACCCAGAGGGTGCCATGTCAGTTGTTTCAGTTGAAACCTCCGACGATGGGACAACTCGTCGCACAGAGACCACAGTGAGGGGCTAGAAAGGAATTAACTTATCTCATGCTTTGTGTGTTCTGGAACGTGTCTGTCCTATGGAAACAGGATAGGGAAGAGATTAGGGTTGTATGTATCAGTAAAGAACCTCTGATAGCAAAATAAAGGTTGATAACACAAACAAGTGTCACTTAACATTTTTCTCTCTGGCAGCTGCCTCCATATAGTGATTTGAAGCTGCTTCCACATGACGGCTTGTTCCATTTGTTATCATCTCCAAAGGTCAGTGCAGACATAGTGTTGTCAACTGGTCTGCCAATAGAGAGAGGTCTGTATCACCATACATTCCTACCTCTTCCCCTTCCAAATCTATTCTGGATAATGAATTCTGCCTCTTCTAGCCCAACTGGTACTAACAGTTGTATTGGTAGTGATGTTGACTTCAGGGAGAGCAAGTATGTGCAACTGTACTGTGGATGGGAGCCATTTTCACACACATTCTCCCCTCTCTCCCTGAAGCAGACTGTACCACTACACTACCACATTGTTTCCAGATTTGTGTATCTGCTGATCTTTGAGTGATTTTCTTGCATCTTTTTCCTGGGGTTTCTGTGAGGTTAGGAGACAGGTTGGAGCATGACTGCTGCATTTTGCAATGCTTTTTAATAGCTTTTGGAAATTTCTGTCTTGGAAAATAATAATAAAAAAATCAGAGCAGGAGTCAAGTAGCTTGGAAGATGCCTTGTGGCAGACTGCAGACCACATTTTCCTTGTTCTTGAGTTAGAGCATCTGGTGGCCCTCTGTAGGTTGTTCAGCTACAACTCTGGTTATCCCTTGCCATTGTTTCTGGTAGCTAGGGTTGATGGGACTCCGCGTTGATGGAAGTTGCACTCAGACAACTGGAGGAGTAAAAGTCATCTACCTTGTTAAATTAATCATGGAACAATTTTATTTTCTACTGTTCTCGGGACTAGAACCCAAACCAATGGCTTCCATCCAATGGGTGGTGGACACTCCTCCTTTGGAGGTCTTTAAACAGGTTGGATGTGCTAGATGTGTATTCCTGCATGACAAGGGGCTGGATTAGATGGCCCTTGTGGTTCCTTCCAACTTTGGGATTCTAGCTTAGTTGAGGATTTGAAACCTTGGCCAGTGGGGGCAGGAAGTGGGTTGATTTGGCAGGAGGGGAAGAGAACATGTGATTCTGCCACCATTTCTTGATTGCTCAACCGATTACCATGTTGCTTCATTCTGCATCTTTCAGTTTTTTATCCTGTTGCTGTACATGGGATTTGTAGGCATTGACAGTGCTATATATAGGAGGGCAGTCCTCCAAATGTTGTTAAACTCTTAACTCCTAGCATTCCCCACCTAGCAATGGCTAGGGATGCTGGAAATTGCAGTTCAGCTGCATCTAGAATAGAGTTTCTATCTCTATTATATAGCAGGGTGGTGAGAGTATCTGAATGTTTGTGTATGCAGCGGTGGAGAGCATAGAGAACATTGCCCTATGGAATGAATGGGGAAATCCACTACAGGAAAAGAACAACAACAGTATTTATTGTGGTCATAGACCAGTTAAGCTACAGGAAATGAACAGTGATCCAAGCTTAGCACTTTGACTTACTGACCGAGGAACTGCCTGTTGACTAATAGCTTACGTTACACATTCTGCAGGTGAAAAAAGTAGTGAAGACAATGACAACACGCACAGTGCAGCAAGTTCCAGTTGGTCCAGATGGGTTACCTGTGGATGGATCTCCAGTTACTAACAGCTACATCCAGACCATAGATAGAAATTTCCGGAAAAACACCAATGGCGGCCCCGGTGCCTATATGAGCCAGCCTGGCACAGCTACCCTCCCACGCAATTACCACTACCCAGATGGTTATGGCCGCCCATATGAGGACAGCTACCATGGCAGTGAACACAACTATGGGAGCCTGTCTCGTGTGACCCGCATTGATGAGCGCTACCGTCCCTCTATGGATGGCTACCGGGCTCCCAGCCGGCAAGATGTCTATGGGCCTCAGCCGCAAGTGCGGGTAGGGGGTAGCAATATGGATTTGAACCGCTTCCACGCAGAGCCTTATGGGTTGGAGGATGACCAGCGCAGCGTGGGATATGATGATCTAGATTATGGCACAATGCCAGACTATGGTACAGCCAGACGGACCGGGACTCCTTCTGATCCTCGCCAGAGACTCAGGTAACAATAGATTGCCATATTAAAATAGTCCTTGGTAGTGTGCTGGTATTTCTGCCACACTTAGAAACTGACCATCAAACCAATGATGCATTTATGCCCTTTTGTTAGGAATAGAATGGTGAAGAATCTTTGTTTTTCCCTTAAGTGCTACTGTAGTTTTAGAAAGCAAGATTTAGAATTCTTCTGTGAATTTTGCTCTTGGGCTTTAAGGAGGAGCAGAATCAAGGGGAGTTTTTGTTTATCTAATGCTGAATTTCACTTCTTAAGATAAAAAGTTACCATTGAAATTAGGAAAAGGAAATCATAATTCTCTTCTAACTCATCCTCCCCAACATGGTGTAAACTCAGCCAAGTGCCTATTCTGTAGTAATATTCTTTACTGTTCTTGGAAGTAAGTCGGGGTCCACATCAAGAAGAGGGAGACCACCAAATTGAGGGGCCTCCCAATCTGATCAAGGGCCCCATCTCTTTGCCACCTCTCTGTTTTACCCCACTCATCTGAGCAGATTCCCTTTCTCCCACAATCCTGAAAGTATGTAGTTAGTTGAAAAAAGGGAAAATGCCGGAGATAGAGTGTGAGGGAATCTTTTCCTGCTTTTAGCTTTGTGGTTGTCTACTCTCCAGCCCCACTCAGTATTCCTGAGGGAATGAAGCTCTCAACTTAAAAGGTTCCCTGCCCTTGTCTTGCATTTGTCTTTGTCTTCCCCCAATAGAACAACTTCCAGAACTAGCCAGTCTGTCTCAAATTTCACTAACATCTTTACAGTCAGGTAAATGTTTATGTTTTTGTTAGCTTCTCACCTTGCATAATGTTCTGTCCAGAGAAGTTTCTTTAAAAAGGTTTATATGTCGCACCTGATGTGTCCAGCCATGCATGTTAGGTGGTATTGTTTTGCTCTCATATCCCTTTGCTTGAGGCTAATGTTGTGGCTGACCCTGGAACGGAAAGTCCCCACTGTAGACCTTGCCTCATCTGCGCACTTACTAAGTGTCATTATGCAAGTACCCCATTTGCAATGGTGGATATAATACTAGCTTACTTTTCACAGTTAGCAAGAGTGTGTGCAAGATGTGCCCTAAAGTAATTGGTAGTGATGTAATGGACTAGTCTTCTCTCCCTTCCCTTGTGGAAGGTGTTTTGAGCAATCAAGCTGGCTACAGCAGCAGAAGGGCGCCCTCCCCTGGTTTGGCAATGGTTACTGCCTGCCAGGGCCAAGGGGGCCATGGTTGCTAGAATAGTATACGTGCAAGTAGATGTGGGATGCCTAGATTTGCTGAATTCCAGATCCAGATTCTATACAAAGAGTTGGGAACCCTTGACTTTACAGATATGATCGGACTTCAGATCCCATTCCAGCATAGCCAGTGGTGAGAAATCCTGGATGTTGCGGTGCAACATCATATAGAGGGCCACATGAGTCCTACTTCTCTTGGAAACCAAGGATGGGGCAACCTGGGCTTTCCAGATGTTTGGACTGCAACTCCCATATTGTCTTGCCGTTGACTGTCCCATGTGGGGCATTGGAGGTAATGAAGTTCCAAACATCTGGAGGGCTAGAGGTTCTCCACCCAGATCAAAAGCTTATCCCTTGAAGGATTGAATCTCTCTTTCCTAGACTGACTAATCTAATTGACAAACTAATGGACTGTAAACATGGCATAGTCTAGTGGCCACTGTAATCCTGGGAACATGAAATTAATTTGTTTTTTAAAAAAGCAATCCCGTCCCCCACACATTTACTAGCTTGTAGAGACATGCATCTGATTATTTTTATGCTGTAGAGACATGCATTTGATCATTTTTCCAAAGCATTCAAGTAAAAGAGACTGCGGTTAAGGCTTCTAGTAAAGCAGGATAGGGTATTGGTTATTTACTTGGGATAACTTCCCACCCTCTTCTTTGAGTTCAGTCTGTCTTCATGGCAGCCTGTGCTCACTGTCTGCTCTTTGCCCATTGTTGGGCCCTAAACTTCGAGTCAAGTCAAACTTTATTTTCTGCAAAACAATGGCCACAGCAATTTTAACAACTCCAGAGCATAACAGCAAACAAGAAGCAACTGACACTGGACACTGGTCTAGCAATGAACAACTGCCAATAAATTGTTAAAGTTAAAATGTTTAAATTCAAACAGTCATTGTTTTTCCAGTAAGAGTGTTAGAAAATAGTAATAATAGCCAGACTTTTTTTTAAATAAGAATAATCAATTAAAAAAAGGAGTTTTTTTTAACAGTCAAAGGTTTAAACCAGTGATTTCCAAACTTTTTTCCTCCAGATATTTGAGACTTCAGCTCCCATAATTTCTGACTGTTATCCAAGCTGGCTGGGGATTCTGGGAGTTGAAGTCCAAAACATCTGGAGGGCTAAAATTTGGTAATCAATGGTTTGAACGAACCTGGTGAATACTGATACTTTAGCAATCAATCATATATCAGAACTATATCTCTGGTATTCAAAATGAAGAGCTTTGGCAGGTGTATAAAACCATTTGACTTCATTTAACATGATCAACCTAAAAAGCATATTAATATTTATACTAAAACAAACATACAGTGGACACTTCCCATCCATGGGGGTTTGGTTCTGGGACTCCTCCCTTGTGGATGGGAAAAAATGCCAATGCTAAAGCCTCATATTATTCGGTGGGTGATGATGTGTGCATCTATGTGTCAGTGCATCCATGTGTATGTGCCGCCATTGAATGATACAGGGTATGGTGATCCATGGTGATCAAATCCATGGATCACTAGCCCGCCAATATGGTGGGCCCACTTTGTCTCAGGTACTGAAATTGAAATGCTGTGGCAAGCATATAAAAGTAAATGAATTTGTTAAAAAATAAAATTGTACAATTTAAAACAGAAGCTTGATTGTAGCCTATTTTTAATAACAGTTGCTAAATTTTTTACAGTTTTAATTCTGACCCCAGAATCGCAGTCCTCAAAGATAAAATTCACATAACAATCAGCTGAGTGCCCTGGGTGAGATGGCATTAAAGGGGCAAATTAACTCTTCATGTTAGTCTATATAGGGAACAAAATAACAAAACCTGGGCCACAATTTTGATATTTCTGTCTCCAATATATAACAACTGATTCAAAATGAGATTCTCCTATTAGCTTTCAAATATTATGGAGGAAAGAACATACAAATGTGTTTTTGAGAAGGCGTTCCTTATTGATGATACCAGCACTTTCCAGTTCTACTCATCTTCCACTTTACATTCTGCAATGCTAGGGAAGCACATGTAGATAAAAGACATGTTAATTGACCAGTTTATGTAATAGTCACTACTTGACGTATTATCAGAGAGGAAGAATTCCACCACCTTCTCTTTGTTAATCCATAACATATGCATCTAGCTCAATAGAGCAATCTGTCATGGCAGCTCTTGAGGCCTTGTGTTGAAGTCTATGGCAGCAAAAGGGTGTAGTCTAGAAAAGGTGAATGCATGTCATTGTCTGCTTATCTCTTAGCTTGCCCATTGTGTATTCCACTTCTGGTTCTTTCATCAGAGTATTTACTGATTTGATTTGTATTCCACCTTACCCCATGAGTGAGGCTCAGGGTGGCTTGAAGCAAATGCATAAAATGAATAAGAGTGTACCAGATTTAAAGTACACTGTCCAAGAAAGTACACCGTAAAAGAAAAATATAGCACTTATCCAGTTGAAAGACCCTTTTGTAGCAAGTGAGGTCAGTGTAGTTTTGATTATTTGTAGAGTCAATCTGACAATTATAGTTAGCACCATAATACTCCATATGGCTTAGGTGCAGGCTATTTGAAGGACAGTATTCGCTTATATGAGCCTGCCTGGGCCATGGGATCATCAGGCTTCTTTTGGCCTTGCTACTAAATGTGCTTTGGAAGGTAGCAGGTCTGAAAGATGATTGATGATCTCAATGCCCAGGGCAAGCTCATATGGGAGAAAACTACTCTTGAGCTCCTGTTTCCTTTGCTGAAGGTGGTGAAGCTTAGTTACGATTTGAGTAATTTTTCTACTGCAGGAGAGGAAAAAACAGTCTCGAAAGAGTGATGTGGAGAAAAGTGAGGTTCTTCACTTTTCACCTTTGATCTTAATTCATGAACCTACCTGCAAGCTTTGTCTTTTTTTTAATGGCATGTCCTGATCATGGATCTCTCATATTGCATCATGTCCAGTGTAACCTTAATGTTTTGTTCAGAAGCCACACCATTAGGCTTATCCCTTCAGATGTCACTTGGCAGCAGTCATTACATCAGACTGTAGCATAGGGAGTGCAAAGCTGCTCTTTGATCAGAAGCCACCTCAGCAGGTTCTGCTCTTTGCCTTCTGCTAGCTTGCAGAAGCCATTATGTTAGCTGTCAAATAACTTTGGCCGGCTGCTAATGGGCCACTGCAGAAGGATAGAAGGAATGTTTGCCAACATCATTGTGAAGGAGGACAACACAACCACCCACAAGGAGCCTAGAGCATTCAACTCTGGTCTGTCCGATCTGGGTCTGGTGTAGCTAGTCGGAGCAGTTGCCAGCTGCGAGGAACTTGTACTGCAGCTATCTGATCAAGGAAGCCAGGGGAAGGATTGTGGCAGTTATCCCTTCTGCCCACTCCCCCCTAGGCTTTCTGAGCACTGCTGTAGTGAAAATTAGACAGTGGTTCCAGCTCTTTTTGGAGGGCCACAGTTAGCACGTACTCAAGGATCAGACCTGAGCTTGGATACCCATATTTTTTGTGGTGGTCAGAAATGTTCCTACCATGCAAACTCTGTAGAGTCATACCATGACTGCACAGGTAATTCAGGGATGGTCGAATATAGCTTCTAGATTGGACTGTTGGACTGCAGTTCTTGTCAGCACTAACCGACATAGCCAATCATGTAGCTTTATGGGAATTGTAGTCTTAACAGTATCTGGTGGACTACGGTTATTCACTTCTGCTTTTTCTGCAACAAATATGTTTGGATTACTGTAAGACTGCCTCCTTGGGGGATGCCTTTGAAGAGAGTGTCAAGAATGATGAAGCCAAACTGTGTTGACCAGGGATCCCCATTCTACATGACTTACAATCTGTTTATCATGAAGACTGTGTCCTCACATAAAAGTCTCATTGGGTTTTATGGCCCTCGGTAGACACTCTTCTTTCTGTCCTGCCAACATCTTAAGGATGTGATGGTGGTGGTAACTAAGATATGCCCTTCTTTGTGTCTGGTCTAGAATTCTAGTCTAGAATTCCATGTCAAGGGAGGCATGTGTAGCCCCCTTCTCTCAATCAAATATGTCTTCCTGCAAGTATGTTCAGTTTCGATGTTGATATTTTATCTATCTCTCTTTTGTGTTTTGATATCTCAATTTTACCTTGTATTTTATTGTTAGCTGTCTTGATGGAAAAGTGGAATACAAATCTATGAAAAAAATATTATGCCCCAGAATTCTAGCAGATCTAGTTGCCCATTCTGAAAATAAAAATAAACTCTCTGTGGCAAGATTGTGACTGCTGTCAGAAACCAGCCAGTAATAATACCTCTTATGTTTGGCCAGAGGACTGAAAGATTAAACCATTTGCCAGCCTTTGACTATAGTATCAAAGTGGTGTTTGTTTTCTGTACTACATCAGCCTGACCCAGGACCATATAATTAACACTGCTATAAAAACTGCTCTGAAAGGAATCTGCATGGATTTCGACCTCTAGCTGGCCAGTTGAGAAATTTACTTTGTTCTATAAAGACTAATAAAGATTGCAGAAATTTGTGGAATCCATGTTTTTGTTGCAGTTGGCCCCTCATCCATGTATCCTTAATTACTGTCCTGACGAGTGGTTTTCTCCAAACATCCCCCCATTCCTTCTGTTCTTAAGGAAGGTGGCTTAGCCTGGTTAATAAGGCAGTCTTACAGGTTTTGTAGGGCTTCTCTCTGCTGTTTTTGTTGCAGCTAGGTCAATATGGCTGCTATTCCTTTCCATTGTGACTTGGAAGTTTGCCCTTGTGAAGGAGGGCCTTCCCAGTCTTGAGTGTGTACCATGTCCTCTAGCTTTATTGTGCCATGAGGTTTGGAGGGGCCCAGCTGTGAAGATTTTGTATGCACAGAGGATCAGGAGACAGCATGGTGTGACGTAAGTCTCTGTGTAGAAGATCCTTTTCCCTTGCACTCACAGAAAGGCATAGGCTTGGTCTATTTGCTGTTGCTGCTCCTGCTTTGAGAGCATATGATGCACTTTGATGCAATTTCCCAGAGTTGTTTCCAGACCAAAGGGTTTGGCTTTACACCGGGGTTTAGGAAGATCCCCCTTGCTTTGAATACAGTGCAGGAAAGGGGGAGCCAGGAGGGGGCTAAGCTTGAACAAGTATCTCTTGTATGTTCTGTGATCTAAGAGATTAGGACATGCAGGGAGCAGTGTGTGTTGTTTCAAAAATAAGCCAGAACTATGTGAATGTCCTGTATGAACAAGTTTGCAAGATAGATAGAGTTTTAAGAAATGTCATCTGCTTTTGGAAGGCACCTAAAGGCGCTTGCAGTCTGGATGGGTAGTTTTCTATTTGTTTCTTCAGAGGTCATTTTGCAGGACCAACTGATCTGATAAGGAATGCTGTATGTGCCTGCCCTTTGTGTTTCAGAGGATATTGTCTCATGCAGGCTGTTAGACCTTAAGTTCTCTTGTTGCTCCAATTAACTGAACATGTACCCTAGAAAAAGAGTGGACATATGTTGAAGTTACAAGTTATCTAGAAACCTCAGGAAGTACTAACCAGAGCCTGGTGCAGACAGGATGTATTTGGCATTAAAGAATTCTGAGAAAGATCTGAATGGAGTTCACAATCTTTCCACATAAAAGCCCACACTTGGTTTTATTTTAGCCATATAATTTAGGTGAGAGAGGAGTCAATTTATACATTGTTGTTGTGCGCCTTCAAGTCTTTTCCAACTTATGGCAGCCCTAAGGGAGACCTATCATGGGGTTTTCTTGGCTACATTTGTTCAGAGAAGGTTTGCCATTGCCTTCCCCTGAGGCTGAGAGAGTGTGACATGCCCAAAGTCACCCAGTAGGTTTCATGGCCGAGCTGGGAATTGTCTCCAGAGTCATAGTCCAACACTCAAACCACTAAACCACACTGGGTCTCTATTGTCAAGACAATTGGGATTGAGAACCCCTTAACCAATCTACTGAAAAAATCATGTAGAGATATGCCAGGAGATTTGGTTCTACTTTTGATCCTTTCCTGCTTGAGAAAAGAGTGAATGCCCCCTTTTCAAATCATTCATTGCAAGGAAACAAGGTAATGATAGACGGTCTAGGGAAACCTGTCTACAGTCACATATCTCTCACTGATGAACTTCCTAGGAAACTCACAAATCTGTCAGCTAGTACTCCAGAACCAGGCTGGGTACCTTATAGCCCCTGAAAAATAGCTTGTTAAAGTGCATCCAAACAAATCTTTAAAGTTTAACAAAACAGTAGATTTCTGATTCAATACAGAATGGAAATGGTATAAAACAGTTATTCTCAACCTTTGGTCCTCCATTTGTTTTGGACTTCAGATCACAGAAGCCCCAGCCAATTTCACCCACAGACAGGAATTATGGGAGCTGATCCAAAACACCTGGAGAACCAAAAGTTAGGAACCACTGATATAGAATCTGAACTGATACCTTAAGGAGGCAAAAGACATCCTTGTAGCTCTCATGTTGTTGACTTTGTAGACTATACTTGTTTTGTTTCAGAAGTGTTGTTGTTGTTGTTGTTGTTGTTGTTGTTGTTGTTGTGTTGTTGTTTTTTTTTAAAGAACTGTGGTCTAATAATGGTAACTGGAAGAGTTTTTTAAAACTTGGTTTTTAACATATATGGATTATCTTATAGAGCTATGTTGCTTTCATTAAAAAGTGTTGGTAGTGTGTGTGTGTGGAGAGGGAGAGAGAGATTGAGAGTCAGAAATGTGCTATGGCTACCTAACTATAACAGGTTGTACAGCCTGATAACTCATGTCTAAACAATACTCTTCAAGACAAAACAGCAGTTTACACTGAAAATGCACCATGTCTTCAGTAGCTTGGAAGATCTAGCAAAGGTCTCTTCGTAGCTTATAATGGAAGAGTGATCAGTAGTGCAGGGATTAGTGTGGAAACACCTCTTGTGTTTTTTGATGGGGAATAAAAACAGGAGTCTTGTATGTTACCTAATCTGCAGATATGGATGATCTGAAAGTTGAAAGTCTGGTGTCCTGTTGGGTGGGATGGTGCCTAAAAATGTTTAGTGTCCAGAAATGACTCGCTTTTTGTCTTCTTAACTGACTGAATAGATTTGGAAAGCCAGCTTTCTTATCCTGACATGTAGTGTAACTAAAGCACAACCAGCTCAATGGTAATTGCTCTCCAAAGCATGAAATATTGAGTATACCAGCAGTCCTCCAGCAAATTAATGTGAAGATCAAAGAGAGCAAGTCCATACGCTAGAATATTGGTGGCTGTCATACATGGATCAGTTTGTTCCCCTAGGAATAACTCAGCATGGTCTCAGGCTGAGAAGTCTGTCCCAGTGCTATTACTGCCAAATCTCCCTGCTGTCTCCCAGCTAGAGATGCCAGGGGCTGAACATGGCTACATGAATACATGGCTTTATGCACATAATACATCAAGATCATAGAACCATAGAGCTGGAAGGGACTGCAAAGGCCACATATTCCACCCGCTTGCCATGCAGCAATTCATAGCTAAAGCACTCCAATCTCTGTTTAAAAACCTACAAAGAGGAAGAGTCTACCACCCTTCAAGGCATTCCCGACATTCCACTGTCAAACAACTTTTACCATCAAGTGCTTCCTAATGTTTGGGAGGAATCTTTTTTCTTTCAATTTAGTCTGTCTGCTAGTCTCTGGAGCAGCAGAAAACAAACTTGCTCCATCTTCTGTGCGACATCCTTCAGGTATTTAAATATGGCTGTCATATCACCTATCCATCCTCTTTCCCCCCCCCAAACTAAATATACCCATCTCCTAAGCCATTCCTCATAGGTCTTGTTTCCAGACCTTGTATTATCTGCGTCACCTTGGACATGTTCCAGTATGTCAATATCCTTGAAATGTGATGCCTAGAACTGTATACAATATTTTAGTGAGGTCTGACAAAGCAGAACAGAGTGGTATTATGTTTTTCTTGATCTGGACACTACTTCTGTTGATACAGTGTAAATTTGATTTCTGGTTTGATTTGGGCAGTGGTTTTCAACCTTTGATTCTCCAGGTGTTTTGGATTTTATCACCTAGAAGTCCCAGACAGTATGGCCAATGCTTAGGAATTGTGGTAGTTGAAGTCCAAAATGCCTGGAGGACTACATTTTCGTTGGACTTATCCGGAAGAGAGTTAACTAGACCTGACCCCCTATTAAGTGCCCTCTCCCTTTTTTACATGTGTCTCTGAGGGGATAATTTGCCCCAGATATAAACTGGGGGTGCTTCAGTGCTTTTGTAAAATTAGGAGCGTGAGTCATTGATTATTGTTTAAAATATTAGATTTTAAACTGCTAGATTTAATTATAATTTTAAGGTGGGGTTATATGATTGTTATATATTGTGGGTGGGTGTTTTTAATGTAAGCCATCTGGATAGCTCTGGCTAAAGGCGGGGTATAAATAAAATTTTATTATATTTATTATACATGTTGAGGACTGCTGAATTAGGGGTTTCTTTTCTCCATAAGAGGCAGCTAGCACAACACATATACTCTGCTGCTGAGCTCTGTCTTCTGTTAAATTGAATTTCATGAGAACAGTGGTTGTCAATATTTATTTAGCCTGCTAGACGTTCTGGATATCAGCTCCCAGAATCTCAGTGCATTGGCCATGTTGTCTGGAGACTGGTAGCTGAAGTTCGAAACATCTGGAGGGCCAAAGGCTGGGCAAAGCTAGACTGGGAGGCTGCAATGGGAGAGAGTCCTTTCTCCTCTCCTCCCCCCCCCCCTTTCATTGAGTTCCTTAAGTCCAACCAAAATGCACAATATACAGGTATATTGTGCATTTTGGTTGGCCAGTAAAGGTGTCACTGTTTGGTGGATTTTTGTTTGAATTTGCTAAATGGCCAACACAGCTACCCCTGCATGTTTCCTTAACTCCAGTACACCTGTATATAGAACTATTCCAGATGGTGAGCGGAGGAGGTTTTAGCTGTACTTCCTTGGCACTGGCTCTGCGTGGGCACAAATTACACATAGTGTAGATATCCAATGCACTTCCTGATAGCTGGGGGGAGGGCTTCGTTCTACAGTTGTATTTGGTAGAGATTACAATAATATATTTCCCAATTGTCTCATTCTGTGTCACCGAGCATAGGAGTAGGTACGTTGGTCAAAGTTAATTGATTCTCAGTTTCGGTGAAGGGCAAGCAAAGTTTGTTTTGGTGGAGGTGGGCAAGGTAGAATTGTAAAAAAGCTAGGCCCCGGCTGGTTTTTCTTGGCATCGGCACACTGACGCTGCTTTTCTCCACACCCATGCTTGACTGGCTGATGTGCTGCGGCATAGTAATAGCTTTCCTAGGTGCCTTTCAAAGTATGCATTGTAATCAGGGATAGATAAGGACCCAGATTGTCCAATATCAAGTTTCTCCATTTAAAAGAGGGTGTGTATGGACCGACTGGCCTTTGCCTACAAATGTGGAGAGAACACAGCTGGCCCCTGTGCCCCTAGTAAGTACTTTCCCAAAATGACAAAATCCTTCCCCTCCTGATTTTTTTTAAAAAAAGCTGTAAAATTGAAGGAAGCTCAGAGCCCTCAATAGTGTTAAACCTGCATATGGGATCTCTGGAAAATCTTGTCTATCCCTGTTTTTGTTGTTGTTGTTGTTGTTGTTCTAATTAGCCTCACCCAACACCTTTCCCACAACTACTGTATGTAGACTGTAGGTATTGTGTGAGTATGTGTGTTTGTGTGTGTGTGAGAGAGAGGGACAGTGTGCATGCACATAGAAAGCTGAAGCATTTTCAGTGTCCAATGATGTTCCTACTCGTGTGCGTGTACTCAATCTGTATAAGCACAGCATATACAGTGGGTTCGTGGTATCCTATGAGGTTTGCTTCCTCTGTGGATACTAAAACCCGTGGATGCTCAAGTCCCATTATATACAATGGCATAGTAAAAATGGTGTCCCTTATGTAAAATGGCAAAACCAGGGTTTTTGCTTTTTGAAATTTATGTATTTTTTAAACATTTTCAAGCCACGGTTGCTTGAATCCATGGATAAAAAATCCGTGGATATGGAGGACTGACTGTACTCATACATTAGAAGATTGAAAAGTTCAGACAGTCTAGGACTCTTTCTGTACTTATAAGAACTAATCAGCATCTACTGGTTGTTGAATTGTAACTTTCCATTGTTTCAAGCTGGTGATGAGAAGAGCTTTTGTTTTCCCTGGAGCACTAAAAGAAAGTTCTCTCCACTCTCCCCACCCAACCAGGTCTTGCATTACTGCATTTCAGTAGCACTTTCAAAGATGTACATTATGCCTTACAGATCCTAGTACCCATTTTCTAAGAAGCAAGAGTACCCAGGCAGGAATTCTTATGGCAGGGCAGAGTTTCCAAAACAGAGTGCCCAATCCCAACTGCACTGAATGTAAGAGTTCCAGGGGAGAAAAAATTACCTTAAACCAGATTGTAAGAAAGAAACTTTCTATTAGCTTTTGTCTAAAATGTGCTGATTGCAGCATTTGCACTTGAAAATGCAGCTCATTTGCGCCAAATATATATATTCAAGAGGATTCCTTTCAAAGACACCAGATTGTGACATGGCGCAAATGAGCCCCATACACACACACACACACACACACACATATATATATATATATATATGTGTGTGTGTGTGTGTGTGTGCGCGCGCGCGCGCACACACGCACACGCACACACACACCAAACCTTGATTTTGCAATTTTATATAAGGAACACCATTTTACTGTGCCACTGCATTTAATGGGACTTGAGCATCCATGGATTTTGGTATCCATCGGGGGGTCCTGGAACCAAACCCCAGTGGATACCAAGACCCCGCCACTGTACTTGTTGCATTTAGAAAGTATGACAGAGTACAGCACTTGGCTGAATAATGCATTGGTGTTATAACTCTTGATATATTTGGGTTAGACGGATTGGGCTGATGACCTAGGAGACCTTTCTCTCATCCAAATTGGACAACAACTCCCATAATCCACTGCCTGCCTGGCCAAGAAGGCTGGCCCAGGAAATTAGGCATGAATGGCACCAACCTGCCCTCTAGTGCCCAGATTTAGAATGATCCTTTTCAGATGCTGATTAAAAAGGGGAGAGGGAATTATTTCTAAGCAGTACTGGAAAAATCCCCCCAAGTAACAGGAATGGCAGGGTTTTTAAAAATGAAATTCTTCAGAATTTTCATTTTCATCCTTCTTAAGGATCAATGGCTGTGTCTCGCTTAGCTACATTGTTGCTCATGTTCTTAATTGGCCATTTCCCATTCAAGCCCAGGCTGTGAGATGAGCTGAAGGCCTGCAATCAATCCTCTTGTGTCCCTAAATGCTGGAGCCATAAGGGAGAAGGATGAGCAAGTGTCTGCTCCCTTGCCTTGTGCTGGATTTTTCCCTTGATTGGAGTGGATCAAGAGTGGGTGACATAGCATAGAACAGGTAACCTTTCCCCTTTAAGGGCCAAGGGTCTTCAGCTCCCAGAAGCCTCAGCCATGTTGGCCAATAGTCCCATGTTGGCCAATAGCTCCTGGGATTGTGGGAGCTGAAGTCCCTCGGCCCTTAAAGGGGAAAGGTTGTCTACCCCTGGCATAGAATCACAGAGCAACACAATTAGAAGGGGCCACAGAGGCCATCAAGACGGACCTCACTTAGTGCTGGAACTCCAGCTAGAGCATCCTCAGCAAGTCCAGCCTTTATTTTTTTGAGGAGTTCTTACTTGGTGGCCCTGACAGTGCACTAGAGGTGCTTCCACTTTCTCTTTTGCCAGCGGTGCTGCCAAAGGAGTCGCCATTACAATACAGTCATTTTGATGCTGTGTATGTTTTCATAGTAGTCTCAGTAGAGGTGGCTATAGTGCTTTCTCTTTTTTGACAGCATTTTTGTTGCTTGACTGGCACACCTTGCAGTGGCATCACTAGGGTTGGCTTCACCTGTGCAATAACTCATGGTATCACTCCTGCACACACACATTGACCTCCTCTCATACCACACCATACAGAATCCTTAGGAAAGTTTTTTGTAATAATGTTACTCATAAATCACAATTCCCATATATCACTGAATGTAATAATAGTTGTGACATAAAACAACTAGCAAAATTAAAATTATACTTTTAAGTTACATTGGTAAGATTTGATGTTTTTAAAGAAAAATTAAAAAAGAGTATTTTTTATTTTTCAAAAATCTCGTCAGCATTTTAAAGGGACTCAGGCAATTTCCACAGCCCATTTCTGCCAAAAGGCAGATTTTTTGGGGAGTAGTGGTGTTACTCCTCGCTTTGGATGTCACCTAACCCCCCTAGTTGTGCCCCTGAGTACCAATACCAATAGATACAAGCAGATCCAAATTCACCTAGGACTATGGCAGGAGGAGTGACATTTCCTAATCCTGGCCCAAATTTTCTATGGTCTGTATTGTAAGTGGATGAAATCTAGCTCCTTTCCCTTCATAAATGTTTCACTGTATTTTTAGTGGGGCTTAAATACCCTAAAAGCACCAGATCCTATCTGATCTTGGTCAGCCCTGACTACTTAGATGAGAGACCTTCAGTGAATACCAGGTTCTGTAAGCTATATTTTTAGAGGAAGGAAGTGGGAAAACTACCTTTGAGTATTTTTTGCCTAAGAAAACCCTATGGGATCCATGAGGTTGCCACAAGTGGACAGGTGACTTGAAGGTGCACACACGTGCATTTATTTTTGTATATCCTGCTGTTGTGGTGATGCAGCTCAGTCAGGTGGCTAACATTACCAACAGTAATGGTTTGGATGTCTAATCTGCTCACTGGCTGTTTTTCTTTTTTCCTTTCTTCCCTTATTTGCAGAAGTTATGAGGACATGTTGGTGGATGACTTGGCTAGGGACCAATATTACTGGGCCCCGCTGGCCCAGCATGAGAGAGGCAGCTTGGCAAGCCTTGATAGCCTAAGGAAAGGAGGCCAGCCTCCAGGAAACTGGCGCCAACCTGAGCTTCCTGAGGTGATTGCCATGCTGGGGTTCCGCCTGGATGCGGTCAAGTCCAATGCTGCGGCCTACCTGCAGCACTTGTGCTTCCGTAATGACAAAGTGAAGACAGAGGTGCGCAAACTGAAGGGCATTCCTGTACTTGTGGGGCTGCTGGATCATCCCAAGAAGGAGGTGCACTATGGGGCATGTGGAGCCCTCAAGAACATCTCCTTTGGGAAGGATCAGGACAACAAGATCGCCATCAAGAACTGTGATGGTGTCCCAGCTCTGGTGCGGCTTCTGCGGAAAGCACGTGACATGGACCTTACAGAAGTCATCACAGGTAATCACTAGTCTCTCTCTGGCAGAGTGCACGGATGTGGAGAGGTGAGCTTTTGAGGCTCTTCTGATGCAGATGCTGACTCCTTACTTATGATTTGCTCTCTTTTACAGGGACGCTGTGGAACCTTTCTTCTCATGACTCGATAAAGATGGCCATTGTGGATAATGCCTTACATGCCCTCACAGATGAGGTGATAATTCCACGCTCTGGCTGGGAGAGAGAGCCCAGTGAGGACTCAAAACCCCGCCACATAGAGTGGGAGTCGGTGCTCACCAATACCATTGGCTGCCTTAGGTAAGCTGGAGCCATCTTACACTGATGGAGTGTATCTCTGTGGTCCCAAAGGCTGTTTGTTTAGGAGCAGTGAGATTTATTCATTTTTTTGTTGTCGAGGCAGTGTATGTGGCACTCACACACTTCTTTTACCCTCATAACATCCCTATAAGGTAGGTCTCACCTGAAAGAGACTAAGGGCCTTTACAGACTGTCAGAAATAATGCAGCTTGAGACCACTTTAACTGCCCTGTCCCAATGCTAGGGAATCATGAGAATTGTAGTTTTTTTTTCTGAGACATTGACCCTTCTCTGTCAGGGAGCTCTGGTGCCACAATAAACTACAGTCCCCATGATTCCCTAGCACTGAGCCAGGGCAGTTCAAGTGGTCTCAAGCTGTATTATTTCTGGCAGTCTGTAAAGGCCGTAAATGACTGGTTCAGGATCATCTGGTGTACTTCATGGCTCTGTGGTAATTAGAGTCCAGATCTTCTGAATCCAGCACTCTGACCATGATATCAGACTGGCTCTCTTATTGGCAAGAGGCATTTTGGAGAAACTTTGTGACTCTTGGAATAGCTGCTAGGTCTAAGGTATAGTGCTAGACTGGGGAGACAGTTTAGGGTAAATTTGGTGCCTTCTAATGAACTGGAGGTGCAATTATTAAAGCAAAAACTCATGTTTGCTTTACTGTTAAATGCCTGACTGTAGGTCACTGGTGCCCTAGATGTTGGAGTCTTTCCCTATAAACTGATGTTGAATGGGGCTGTGGTGGAAATGAACAAGGCAAAGCTGATGGCTGCCTTCACATTCTTGCAAGTAGTGGTAACCTGTGAAGTGCTTCATAGCTGCACTGGCCCTGCTCAGATTAGAGAGCATTTGACCAAAATTCAGTTTCATTTCTAAGAGGGTAAAGTACAGAATCAGCTGAAATCTCAGGACTCAGCATGATGGTGGTTGCTGAAGCTTCTGAAAAAGGCTTTTGTCATGTTATAAAAAATTTAACATGGTAGAAGATAGAAATCCCCATCCAGCAATCCACCACTCCTGGAGAGAGTGGAAGCTTGGCCAAATGAAAAAAGGGAAAGAGGAAGGGGAGAAAAGCTGGTGTCCTTGAAAAATCTACCTTCTTCTGTTAGTGCTATCATTCCAATAATTTTCCTTCTCTTTTTGTAGAAACGTCAGTTCAGAGAGAAGCGAAGCCCGACGTAAACTGCGAGAGTGTGATGGACTGGTGGATGCCCTTATATATATTGTTCAGTCTGAAATTGGCCAGAAAGATTTAGACAGCAAGGTAAAATAAAAGTGGGTGGGAGAGGCAACGTGTTTCTTTGTGCAGCTTGCTCTTCTGATTGAAGGAGTATTTGTTCTCAGGGGCTTTTCTTCTACCCAGTTTTTGGGGCTGTGAGCCAGGGTTTTGTTCGGCTTGAGGGGTAATCACTGATCTTTATCCGTGGTATAAAGGTTCTTGGTGCGATATGGCTGTATTATTTCTTCTCTGATTTCCCAGGTCCATAGTGTGCAAGGGAAGGTATGGTTCATGCACCTCCAGCTATTTTTATAGGGTTCCTTCAGTGATGAGCCAATTAAGGCACCTATATTGCCTTTTGGCATATGTGGGTTATTGCACTGATGCATCTAGGAATGCTAATTTGTCTCCATACCCTCAGATCGTACAAAGTAAAAATAGCACAGAAGAGCAAGTTAGACCTCTCCCATATTCTTAGGAAAGTCTGCCAAGTGCTGGAAGAGTCTACCTTCGTCCCTTTACCCTTGTGCTATTAAGATCAGTACCTCGGGCGTTCTTTCTTTTGACTCAGAGAAGGTGATATGTGGGTATAACCCCCCCCCCCACAACCCACAAGCAGTTCCTAACCTTTTTGTCTCTTTTTAATACAACTGTTGTGTATCATTTTCTTATTCCCATTGGCAGTCCCTTCATTTAAACAGACCTTGATGGAAATGGCTTTTTTTGTACAAAAACTCCCATATTTCTTTGGGGGATTCTGGGTGGTGGTGCCTCCCAAAAATTACTTGTCCTAGCTTTGCAAAGGACAAGTTGTCATAGTCAGTTGCGACACTTGGTCTCTGCCCTTCTCTTTAAATGTAGGGAGGAGACCTAAGTGTATCTAGCTCTCTTGACTTAGGAGTTGGCATGGGCAGGTGGGCTCCCTTTGTTCTGAGATGCAGAATGCTTCCCTGAGAGCTACTGCTTTTTTGTCACCCTTGTGCTGGTGTGCGTGTAGGTGTGGATCTGCACACTGTGGACGTATAGAACTTCAGTAACTTTGGCATCTAACTTGAGGAACTGTCTTTTTTCCTGTCACAGCTTGTGGAAAACTGTGTCTGCCTCCTGAGAAACCTCTCATACCAGGTGCATCGCGAGATCCCCCACGCAGAGCGCTATCAGGAAGCCCCTCTCAGTGCTGCCAACAACACTGGCCCACATGCAGCCAGCTGTTTTGGTGCCAAAAAAGGCAAAGGTATGGCCTTTGATTCCCATGGTCTGTCCAGCCCTGAAGGAGAGGTTGGGTGGGGTGATGAGACAAGAAAGGGAGGTCAAGGAGCTAGTTCCTGAAGACTTAAATTCCCTCTCGGTGTGCTGCTGTTTTTCATAGGAGCATTCTGTAGCTGTGGTAAGCCTTTGGCTCTTTTGCTCTTTATCTCTCAAGGCCTAACGACTTGTAATGGTGGGCTTTTTGTTTGCTGTGGCAATCATGGTGATGGATGGTTTCCAACTAATTTGTGGCCTGTCTTCCCTCCTTCTTGCTTTCCCCCGTTTTCTTCCAAATGCCCTGTGATCCTGCTGGCATCTCTTCTCTCTTCCTCCCTTCTTCCCTGTCCTTCTCTCCTGCCAAAAGACGAGTGGTTTGCAAGAGGTGAGTCAAGCTTTTTCCTATTTTTGTTTGTTTGTTTGGCATGCTTGTTCTTGTGAAACATATTGACATCATAACCTTCTTCCAAATTGTTGCTACTCTTCTCACCACTGTGACTCTATCATGTGTGGGGGGCACCTTGTTGTACTGCTTCGTCTTTTCTCTAAGGAGGATGAGGATGACCTCTTATCTCTTCTCACCTTTGTGCTCTACTTAGGGGGAAGTGTCAGAATGTTCCAGTAAGAAAAAAAGGGATAGTGAATGTAGCAAGGACTACTTTTAAAGCCACTTTATGTACCACACACTTGAAGGTGTAAACCCAAAGCTGTTGAAAGCATGTATGCAATAGGCCTATTTAGAGATGTGTATATTGTGCATGAGTGCTTCTCAGGGTGGGGAGGGGCTTGCTTGACTGCAGTTCTCTGAGGGTACACTCTGTGACAAATTTGGATAACCCACATTGGTAAGCCCATGTGAAATGCCTCTTCCATGAAATGAAGGTTCTCTGTGTGGCAGAGATAATACCAATGAAAACAGCAGTCATGCTTGACTTCTGAGAGTACTTTTTATTAGGAGAAAATCTTTGACTAACTAGAAGAGTTTCTACATACATCTTACCTCACTGTGTACCCCCCACCATCCTTGTTACCTCTCATGCTTCTGACTTTCTAACAATTTTGTAATCATATTTCCCACTCCACTCCCAAATTACTTTTTGAGAAGCATGACTCTTGAAGAGAATAATTAATGCCAATTGGAAGACTATCAACTTGGCCTTGTTTCAGTTGGTTGGTATAGAGACTCTTGGATGCAGAACCTGGTCCCTTTGGATCTTAATCCAACGACATTGTATGGACTTGCATGCCACATGTTTCCTGGTCTAGATGGGAATATGGAGGAGCAGTGAGTCTCTTCCTCTGAACTTGAGTGTGGTGGCAACAGCTGCTTGAAAGAAGGCAACAGTTCTAATCCTGACACTCAGGTGATTTGTTAAGGGTAAAACAAGCAAGACATCAGATGTGTTCTGCTTGATAATGCTGAAAGATTGCTAACCCAAGGGCTTCTTTGGTCTTGGAAGCCTAAATTCAATTGGAGAATTGACCGTACAGTGGCAGATCATCACATACTTTGCATGTTCATGTCTGGTGTTTCCAGTTAAAAGAAAGGCCTATGACCCCTACGTCCCCTTTTTCACTCATATATTTTGAGGGAGTCTCTACCAAATTCCACTGTGATTTCCTGTGGGCAGCTTGGATCTTTTTGGAATTCTTTTCCCTCTCCTCTCTCACTCCTAATGTTGCTTGTTTGTTTCAAGGTAAAAAACCAACAGAGGATCCTTCTACTGATATCGTGGACTTTCCCAAAAGAACAACCCCTGCGAAAGGTATTGTTCCTGTTTCTTATTATGCAAAAACAATATGAACTCTCCCCAGAAAATCTCAAAGCATGGGAGGCATATGGGACAGTATGTTCCTTCAAAGAACCTGAACCAGGCCTGTATAGGACTTTAAATATGATAATCAGTAAAAAGAGAGAGTCGCCATTGGAGGGCTCTCTCGCTCCCCCCACAAAGGAATTTAGGATTTAAAAACAGCTTAGAACCTCCCCCAGCATGGATGCGGCAGGCTTTATTTGTATTCCTGCATGCTTATTTAAAAAAAGAAAAATACTGATTGAGCATTCCTAATCCAAAATTCCAAAACCTCTAAAATATGAAATTTTGCTGCCAGCCATTTGCTTCTGCCTTCGAAGCAGCAGCTGTGACACACCTGTTCATTTGTATCTCAGCTCCTTAGTCTTTCCAGCCTCATGTCTCATATACAACACATGTAGCGAGCAAGACATGAGACTGGGGAGAGATGGGAGAACCATGCATCTCTCACACTGCTTTTCCACCTCACATTTCTGCAGCCTCACAAATATAGTACATTTGGCCCTCAGTATCTGTGGACTTGCCATCTGCAGATCTGCACCACCATTAAATCCAGTTGTCCCCAATTGTGGCACAGCTGTGTGCATGCGCCACTATGGGACAATGGGGGCTTTCCCTAATGGCTGCCCAGCTGCATACATGTGCCGACATTGGGGACAATGAGGGCTTGAGCATCTGTGGATTTTGGTATCTGCGGGGGGCCTGGAACAAATCCCTTGCAGATACTGAGGGCCAACTGTATGTACTGCAGTACTTGTGTTGTGTATTGTGTATTATGTATATGTAAATACAGGTATCCTGAAAAAAATCCAAAATACAAAACACTTCTGATCCCAAGCATTCGGATAGGAGGTACTCAACCTGTAATACAATATTTAGGTAAGAGATTCAGTGTCTCATGTTCCAGAGCACCACAGGCAGTAGCCATGTGGCTGGAGGATTATAGGAGGTGTAATTCAAAAATCCCAACATTTGAGTTTGTTCCTCGAACAGGGGAAGGGAAATTCCTCTACCAGAGACTAGAGAGCTGTTGTGGGCTTGGTGGACAAGTGGTACCACATGACACAAGAGGCAGTTCTTAATATTTCTAACATGTAACTCTTCCCTTTCTCCTGCCACACTACCTTTTGGAGGCAGAAGAGTTAACTTGTTATTCAATTGCATCACATCTTGTGTGCCTTATTACATATAATTCCCTACATTCAGCCTTCAGAAAGAGATTTGCTTTGCCAAAACATGTTTTATTTTGGATTGGGTGGAGAGGTGTATTCCTTTTTGTTTTCCACCTTTTAAAAATGATTCCAAGCCTAACAAAGGTGTGGTGTGCAGGTGTGTGAAGAAAAGAACCAGCCTAGTTCTGTAGCTTCAGTCACCTGACCTCAAGTGACCACTGTGCATGGGCTTTAAGGAAGTGGGGAGGGAGGAAGAAGAAGAAGAGGAGGAGGAGGAGGAGGAGAAGAAGAAGAAGAAGGAGAAGAAGAAGAAGAAGAAGAGCATATCACTTGTGTAGTGGAAGAGAAGCTGTAGGGCAAAATGGAAGTCTGGATGCAAATGACTGGCGATCTGCCAAATCTAAAAATGAAAATATTTTTCCATGTAGTGTATTGATACCGGATGACTACTCCTGAGGAGCAGCTTGATTTAGAGCTTTAAAATATTTCTTTGGCATTGTGACAAGCCTTCTGTAGTGGTTTAGCAAACCAAGTCATACTATGTACATAGCACATTGGCCTAAATCCTAATGTTAACTAACTAGCCCTAATTAGAGTAGACCTGTTGATTCAGTGGTCACTCGATAGATGTTCATTTGTGTCAGCTTCATTAATGTGCCTACTCTAGTTGGGTCTAACTATAGGATTCAGGCCATTAAAAGTACATGGGTATTTTGTTTTTTAAATGATCCAGAGGCCTATGACAGTAAGAATGTCTTCTTTTTGGCATTGAATGGATAAGCTTTGGAACCAGGCAGGCCTCTCTGGGAAGAGCATTCCAGATTCACAAGTTTCCGTTTCTGTTTGTTGCCTTTTATCTTGAATGGGAAAGGAATAGGGCCAACAAACATGAGGAGGTTCATATATGATGGGTGGGAATCCTGTGACCATCCATTTGTTGTTGGATTACGAGTCATAGCCACCATAACCACCTCACCATAACCAATGGTGAGGAATGTTGGGAGTTGCAGTCCAAAAACACCGACTGTACTATACAATGGTTTCTCCCTCTGATGTGTGATGTAGCCTTTGTATCTTTTTGTAGGTTATGAACTCCTCTTCCAGCCAGAAATTGTTCGTATATACATTTCGCTGTTGAAGGAGAGCAAAGCCCAAGCTATTTTAGAAGCCTCAGCAGGAGCCATCCAGAATCTCTGTGCTGGCCGTTGGATGGTGAGTGAGCACAAAAAGAAAAAAAGGAGAGAGGCAATGACTGGAAACTGGAGCATGTGTGTTTCTTTTAAAAAATGGAAACACCATGAAAGGCTTGGGTGTCAGGCAATGGGTAAAACAGGAAAAAAAAAGGCTTTATTGTATGCGCAGAGGCAGTAGGCCACATGATCTGCCCGGAAGCATGTTGAACTGGTATAAACAAGTATTGGCCATGGAAGGTTGGTTTTGTTGCCATGAGTGAAAAGGGCAGAGATGTACAATAAGTGATATTACCAGCAATGCAAGAGAATGGCTAAGATTCCTTCGCACCAGGGCTAGGTTGCCCCTTTTGCTATCTTCTTTCTGTGTCCATTTGGGCCCACCTGCAATCCAAAATTTATACTGCCACAAGGAGGGAGGGATCAACAGGTTTGAGGTGCAGTTAGAATTCTGCTCCCCCCCAAAAACCCCCAACAACTCCATACTTTTTCTCTGTCTGGGCTCCTGCTGGTTGCTTTGACAGGGCCAGTGCAAGTTGTGCTAGTGGGGAGACTTCTTCATGCATCCTCTTCACTTGCTTGTGGTGAATGTGAGGGGGGCTCACTATAATTCACCTCTCACTTGTTTGTTCAAAAGAAGTAATTTCCAACTGTTTGCTGGAAACTGCAAGAGGATAATGGTCTGCCCATTAGTTCTGTAATTTTTTTTCTTGCCCTCTCAGTTAAAAAAAGATTAAGCTCAAGGCAATTAACAATATATTTAGAAACAAGTTAGACAGATTAAAATCATGAAAATAATAAACTGCTTAAAAGTGAAGTCCTTTCTTTTTATATGTTCTTGGCCTTTGGTTGAAGTTTTGGTGAGGATTCCTGCTGCATCATTCCTCCCTGCAAGAGAGGGAATTGTGTGTAGGTCTCATTCTCCTTATTTCTTTTTCTGTCTGTTCAGCCATCCAGCCATCTCTTGCTCCTTCCCATCTTGCCCCCAGTTTCCCCTCTCTTGCTCTCTGCATACATGCACACATTTTGTCCTTATTCTCCTTCCAACCTTCACTTTCTAACTTCAGAATGTTACCTAGGTTTATTTACAGCTGCCAAGAGTTTCTAATAGAGGAATGATGGAGAATTTTCCTAGATTTTGGTCTTACCAGCCATTCTGCTCTGTAGATTTAGCAGAAGGCTCCTTGAGGAGGCAAAGAGTGCATAGGTACTGACTTCCAGCTAGAACCTGGAACACATTTCAGGAGTGTGGGGCAGATAGAGAAGGCAAGATTTTAAACCATCACCCCTCTGCCCCACTTACTTGCATAATCCTAGCAATCAGAATGCAGGTTCTGATTGCTTTTGCGGTTGGTATATTGAATTTTGAAATCAGCATTTACAGAAAAGTTAGAAACAAACACTATTTCCACGGCTTCAGGAACCTTGTGTCCTAATCTTCTTTGGATAAGATTTCAAATGGAGACTAAAGGTTTCTTCTGTCTCTGCTCCAGAGCCTTGGGCAATGTGGAATTTCCGGAATGGAACAGTGAAGTCAACATTGTGGTAGAAAGGCATGCAACCAGTTCTGTATTTAACTGTAAAAATAGCCCACTGCTCTAAGAGAAAATGTATATTGCTGCAGTACAGAATTGATTAGGGACTTTGGTGGTGGAGATTTGTATGGAAAACAAATCCCTGCCCTGTTACGGAGGTTGGGGGTGAAGTCATGCATTTTGTTTGGGCATTATGAGCAAAAAGAGCAGTTCTGCATATGGAGGCAAACCCTTGTCATATATTCCATCGCGCTCCTTATAAGCTGTGTTGTCTCCTTAACAGTACGGACGGTACATTCGTTCTGCATTGCGCCAGGAGAAAGGCCTCTCTGCTATTGCTGACCTTCTAACACATGATGGAGAGCGTGTGGTGAAAGCGGCATCTGGAGCTTTGCGCAACCTGGCAGTGGATTCCCGTAATAAAGAGCTGATAGGTGAGACCAGAAAAAGGACAAGATGTTAAGTTTTTGAAAGCAAGAAAAAATGTCATTAAAAGCAGAGCTTGGAAATGCTGAATTTTTCAACAATTTCCAGAAGTCCCCCCAGAAGTATGGCTGCTAGTTATGCTAGCTGAAGGAATTCTGTGAGGTGTAGGCCTAAAAGGTGACGTCTTTATGTTATGAAAACTGGCCCTTTGCTTCCCAAGAAGCTTTAAAACAGGGGTAGGCAACTGTGCAAGGATAGGGGGCTGCATTAGCCCCCCTTGGAGAATTTGGAGGGCCCCAACCCACCATACCCCAAATCTCCTCCTAAAAAAATAAAAGTCACATTTTTTTTTGCTCCCAGATCCCGACAAAGGGGACATTTTTACCATTTTATGGCTCTTCCCTGGATGTTTTAAGCCAAAAAGAATCCCTTTTTGAACAATAGGAAGTGAGCAGAAGTCACTTCTTGATTTAGAAAAAAGTATTTGGGGCCTAAATTGGCACAGGGTGGACCTAAAACATGGTGGAAATGCCTCAAACACACCCAAGAAAAAATTAGACTCCTTGGAGGACCAGGGGAAGGGCTATAGATGTGGTGGAAATGCCCACCATGTCCCAGAGGGCTTTTTGCAATAATTTTGGAGACATTTTTTTTAACCTCCAGGGGGACCACAAAAATGGCTCTGGGGGCTGCATGTGTCTTGCATCCCACACTTTACCCACTTTTGCTCTAAAATATTATAGCCTGTAGAAAGTTAGGAGAAAGATGTTTGAAATCATGTAGATGGAGGGGGAGCTCAGATCCACAGGGCGGGCTTCCACTAGGCTTAGGAACAACTGTGATCTGTAGCCTTAAATAATTTTGAAAGGCAGCTCCACCATACCAACTGGATCTAGATAATATTTGAAGGGATGTCATATTGAGGGGGGAGCAAGCTTGTTTTCTGCTGCTCCAGAGAACAATAGATGCAAGCTATAGAAAAAGAGATTCCACCTAAACATTAGGAGGAATTTCCTGACAGTAAGGGCTGTTCAACAGTGGAACACATTCCCTCAGAGTGTGGTGGAGTCTCCTTCTTTGGAGGTTTTTAAACAGAGGCTGGATGGCCATCTGTCAGGGGGGCTTTGATTGAGGGGTTCTGCATGGCAGGGGGTTGGACTGGATGGCCCTTGTAGTCTCTTCTAACTCTATGATTCTAATGGCATTTTTGGCAAGAGCTGCCTCTACTGGTATTTGAAGCATTCAAGCAAAGGTCTGCAAAATGCAGAGTTCCTTTGCCCTTCTGTCTTCTGCCCACCTCTATTCACAATGTCTCTTCTGACTAACTGGAGATCTGATCTACTCACAATTGTAGGTAAACATGCCATCCCCAGTTTAGTGAATAATTTGCCAGGGGGACAGCAGACGCCAGCCAAGAACCTCTCTGAAGACACCGTGGTCTCTGTGCTAAATACCATCAATGAAGTTATTCTGGACAACTTGGAAGCGGCAAAGAAACTGCGGGAGACACAAGGCATTGAGAAACTGGTGCTGATCAACAAATCTGGGTGGGTGCAACCCTCAAGTCAGAGAACTGGGTAGATGTGCCATTCTCCATTTTCTTTCATAAAGTTTCCCTCATCAGATGTTTATGGGCCAGGTGGGATTAGTTCTTCTGTCATACTGTTGTGGTTCTCTGTCCTTCTAGGAACCGCTCAGAGAGAGAGGTCAGAGCAGCTGCTCTTGTATTGCAGACCATCTGGGGTTATAAAGAGTTGCGGAAGCCACTGGAGAAAGAAGGATGGAAGAAGTCTGACTTCCAGGTATTGGGCAGGAGGGAATGAACAGGAGGGTCTGGGGGGTGAGCAGAAACAGTTTGGAGTAAAATATGAGTCAGAGATGGGCTTGATGATCTCTCCACACATTGTACTGTCAGATTTGTGATTGAATGTTCCTGTAAGTCACTATTCTCTGAAGTACTATTCTTCTTTTCAAACCAAACCAAACCAAACACATATATAGTCCTAGGCCTAGAAACTAGGCCAAGTCAAGTAAAAGAAGATTCTCAGTGGCTGTTTTGTAGAAATAGAGAATCATGTCAGTCCTGACTTCTCACAGCACCTGGCCCTGTGAAATGCTTGAAAGCACAGCAGAACTCCATTGTTTTATATATTACTTTAATATCTCAACCTTTCTAAAGGCAGGATATGTAACACTTCCCCTTTCCCCCCTAACAACCCTTTGAAGTAGGTGAGGCTGAGAGATGAGTAGAGACTTGCCCAGGTTGCCATGGCTGGGAGGATCATGGCTGAGGAGAGGTTTGCACATCTGTCTCCCTAATCCTTGTCCAGGGGTGGGCAAAGTGTGGCCATCAGGCTGCATTAAGCCTCAGTGCATCCCTCTAGCCTTCCTGGTACTTCCCATGGTAGGAAAAAAAATGGTACAAAATTGGCCAGTCTTGCCTCCAGTGAGTATAAACAGCCTTTTAAAGGCAATATAAAACAGCTCTTCCAGTTTACCCATCCTTGCAGGCTTGTTTTAAGCCTGCAGTAGCCTTTTTTAAAAAATGGAGGTGAGTCTCTTTTTTTTTGAAAAAAAATGTAAGTGCAGCCAGCCAATGCCTGGGGAAGGGCATAGATGCTCCCCTCCCCCAAATTTGCTGACATCTGCTATGACCCCTACACTGCACCCGCTCAGAATAATAAAAGAAACAAAGCACTGTAGATCCAGGCTTCATGTTAAAGGTCTAATTTGTACCTTCTAGGGACTGCATAAATTATCCACAAAAGCTTGTTTCTCTGTCTGTGTCCTTTCTTTAAGAGTGCTTTGTATGTGCTTCTAGTATCTCCTTGGCACTAGATGGCAACATATGCTGCCATGTACTGAGAAAGTACCTAAGCATATGAATCCTTTATCTTGAGAGCATAAGCCTACTAAAGAAATCCCTGTATTTCAGGTGAACCTGAATAACACATCTAGAAGCCAGGGTGGCAACTCCTTTGATGACAGC
This sequence comes from Phrynosoma blainvillii, assembly GCA_026167975.1. Classification (NCBI taxonomy): domain Eukaryota; kingdom Metazoa; phylum Chordata; class Lepidosauria; order Squamata; family Phrynosomatidae; genus Phrynosoma; species Phrynosoma blainvillii. Next base: position 313,778,675 of record JANUYF010000001.1, read on the forward strand.
ACCTTGCCTCTCATTGATAAGAACCAAAAAGGAGGTAAGTACAGGAATGGCAATTACATCATTCTGAATCCCCAAATTCAGAGAGGGAAAAGCCTTGGGCCACATGGGTCCATTTTTATCAGTACTGACTAAAAGCAGTTTTCAGAGATTTCAGATGGGAGTCCTTTCCAAGCCCTATTTGAAGATGCCAAAGATTGAACCTGACATTGGGCCTTTGCAGACTGCCAGAAATAGTGCAAATTGAGTCCACTTTAACTGCCCTGACTCAGTGCTAGAGAATCATGGGAACTGTAATTTATTGTGGCACCAGAGCTTTTTGACAGAGAAGGCTCAATGTCTCAGAAAAAGATACAATTCCCATGATTCCCTAGCACTGTGCCAGGGCAGTTAAAGTGGACTCAATTTGCACTATTTCTAACAGTCTGCAAAGGCCCATTGTTTAGCTTCCAAAGGAGGACTCTGTGGGGCTCCTGTTTCTATTCCACAGCAGTAGATGTTTTCTAGAACAGTAGTTATCTAAGCACTGGTCCTTCAAGTTATTTGGGACTTCTGCTTCCAGAATTCCTGACCATTGGTCATGTTTGCTAGGACCTCTGGGAGCTGGAATCCAATATGTCTCAAGGACCAATTGAGAAGCACTGTTCCAGGGGCTACCAGGGTGTGGAGTTAAGAGCAGTCAATAAAACGGCACAGATGCTCCACCTCCAGATCTCTTTCAGCATTTGTATATTCTGTATGCTATGTCAAACTCAATGGTTAGAACTACATATTTAAGAACACATAGCAGTGTGATGCTTTTCTGGTTCAGACTTCCTCAGAACCCATCATTTTAGTACACCTGCAGATTACAATAATTTGATACTCTTGGGTGGGGCAGCACCTGTAGAAAAGGGGAGATTGCATACAGCAATCTGAAGTCATTGGAGAGTACACTTTGACCTGGCATCCAAGTTTTCTGTGTGTTGGGAGTTTCTCTAAGTGAGTGGCAGTAGAAAGCAATCTGCCATGCATTGGTGCAGTATTCATATGTTCTGAAGCTGCCTTTTATGGTATTTGAAAGCCTGACAAAGGTATTCTCTTTTTAGGAGTGCCTTTTGAGGGTGGTCTTAGCAGTTCTCCTTTTCTTAAGAATGGTTTTACCAGTAAAGTTAATGTGTGATTTGAAAAACACACTGTATAGTCATTGTGAGTTGCACTGACAGGCCATCTATCAACGGGCAAGATATAAACTGAAATAGAAGTGGAGCAGTTCAGTGTTACAAACATTACAGAAAGTCACGTTGTCGCGTACCTTTAAGTCATTTTCAATTTATGGCAACCCTAAGGCAAAAACCTATCATGGGGTTTTCTTGGCAAAATTTGTTCAGAGGGGGGGTTGCTTTTGCCTTCCTCAGAGGCTGAGAGAGTGTGACTTACCCAGGGTCACCAAGCGTGTTTTCTGTGGCTGAGTGAGAATTCAGACCCTAAAATTGCAGTGTGAAAGAGTGATTGTCAGAGTGAGAAAATTGCTTTCATGAAAGAGAGAAGTTGAAATTGGCTACAGTCATCCTGCTCATGATAATCTGCCAGAACCTGTTATCTAGTGAACTACTGTTAACAGAACAGTTATTTATATAATCAAATGCAAATGGTGGAGATTAAGAGTAAGCTTTTTGTCTTTTAACTGTTCTTTCCAGACAAGAAATCCTCACGAGAAGAGATCCAGATGGGCAACATGGGACCAGGTATGGGAACATCACTGACAGAAAGAGCAAGAGAATGTTTTGGCATTTTGACATTTTCAGGAGAGATGTTGCTGGACAAATCCCACCATTCCAGCAACCCCTTCCTTCTGTATAGTTCCAAAATGGTGGTGAGCCTATCTACAATGCCTTCTCTGTCACCTAGCTAAATTAGGGTTGGACAAATGAGATGCTTCAGATATTTTTTTGCCTGTATAATTGCCATTAGCCCTAACCAAAAAGCCATTGGTGAGGGAGTATGGAAGTTGCAGTCCAAGAACAACCTGAGGGACCACAGTTAATTGTTGGTGGTGGTGTGTGCCCTCAGATTGTTTCTGACTTATGGCGACCTTAAGTGGAGCCTGTTACAGGGTTTTCATGATACATTTTTTTTCAGAGGGGTGTTTGCCATTGTCTTCCTCTGAGGCTAAGAGAGTATGACTTGTCCAAGGTCACCCAGGTGGTTTCCATGTTGAAGAGGAGATTTGAACCCTGGTCTCCCTGAGTCCTAATTGAACAGATAAGCCACTATAACACACAGGGCTCTTGAGTTACCCATCCCTAAGCAGAATATTTTGTCTTCATACCTATTCAATGCACCTCCAGTCCATCTGCCTTCTGACTGTTACAGGTGCAGTGCTGGATCCTGGTCAGCACTACCTATCATGCAAGTACTGACTTTACTAGAGCTGTATAGTAGCCAGGGTTCTTGTACTGCCTGTAGTAAATATACCAGTGCTCTTGCTGTTAACATGTGGGGAGACATTTCAGCTTTTGAGGCTGTTGCAGTCTTCCATTTGCCTAGAGTCTTGGATGGTCAACTGTGCAGGGAGGTGTGATGGCCATTTTAGCCCCTACAACCTGCTCATGGCCACACCATTGTGTTTGGGTACACTAGTTGTGATCTGGCTGTCATTTTGGTTGATGTTTGTTATGAGACAGGAGAGCTTGTGGGGTTTGGTTGTGACCCAAATTGCTGCATTTGAGGCTAGTTTGGGGCCACTTTGGGTGGTTTTCAGATGACAAATTGCCTGCAAACTGGCGCAAACTTTTTTTTTATTAAAAGGGAGGAGTCTTTGGTATCAACAGGGGGCGTTTGGAGCTCGAAAATTGACATTTAGGTCCACATTCATCTCAGGACCCACACTTCTCCACTCCTGATCAAAATACTACTAGTAGCAATCTTTTACTATAAATCACATTACCATATCATTGTTTTCAACAACATGTGTTTTTTTTTTAAAAAAAAAATCAGTCATTCTAACTGTTAAAGTGCCAGGAGTAATGTTTCCGAGTAACAATTAATATTTTATGTTAGTTTAGTTAACATCTTTGAGATAATTTTGGGAAGTCAGCAGCCGTTTTAAATAATTTTAAATGATGTTTTTTAACAATTTAACAAATCAACTGATGAATTAATTTTATCAATTTCCCTTAATAATATATGTTAATAAGTCACTTTTCCTTGACAATTTGATGTTAATGGCAACAGTAGTGTTTCCGAGCTCTGTTTGTAGTCCAGAACTTTGGAGATGTTTGGAGTGACCATCTGTGTTGTGCAGGAAGACTGTTTCCCCACTACCTTGTTTAGCTGTGATCTTTGTGAACTTTTCTCATATTAAATACTCCTCAATTTTAGACAACTACTCTACACTGAATGAACGAGACCACAATAGGACATTGGAACGATCTGGAGAAGACATGGAATCTATGAAGGGAGCACCACTGATGGTAAATAGCTGGCATTCCCATTGATTGAGGCCTTTGAGATGTTACCCTACAGTGTGAAGTAGCAAGAAGCAGTGAAGAAAGGAAGGGGATTCTTAAGTGGCTGCTCTTAGTGAAGGGAAAGTCCACTGTCCAAGGTTGAAAGGCTAAGGATTTCTAGAACTAGAGGATGCAGAGGGACAAATGCTGGTACATATCCTTTCCCCACCCTGGTGGAAGACCTAATAGCTAACCTTAACCTTTTTGACTTTTTCTACCTTCAATTCAGCCTCTCAATTTCCCTGATGACTTTCCCTTTAGACTTCTTGTCCTTATGTCCCCCTCTCCTATATCAGATGCCACCCTTACTAACAATACCTATATCTGCAGCAGGAGGAAGGGCAAGAATCTCTTGAGGAGCATGACCAGTTGCTTTATCCTCCTATGGTATGTCTTTGCTTTCTAACAGGACTCTTCTGCTTCTGCATCTAGGCATGGGTGGTGGGTGGGTGGGGACACAGGGGCAGGGGAGAGAAGAAATCAGACCTGTTCCTCCAATCAGAAATGTTATTGGGTCAAATCTGATTTCTTGCTTAACCAATCTGCTTCTAGAGATTTGTGGCATCAAGACAACATGCATCTCTGGCTGCTTGATGATTCTCTATCTCTGTTCTGCTTGCCCTGTATAAACCTGTTGCTTGTGGGAATTGTAAGGAGTCTAATACTGACTTTGGTTTTTTTGTTTCTCTCTCCGCAGCAGAAGATTTAGCGTTGCCACTGTCTGCCTTCTCTGTTTTGGGTTTATAACATACTATATATAACTCTTTGTGGTGAAATGGACTGACTTTTTTTAATCTCTTGGCACCAAGTCCAGCCACCCAGCCAAAATGACTGGCGCCCTATGCCCGCAGCGCCTCACACCTCCCTTAGATGGCTGTGCATCCAATCCTCTGGACACTTTTTTTGTCTCTCTTCTTTAAAAAAAAAAAAGCAAAACCAACAGCATTCCTGAAGACCAAATATTTCTCCTGATGGATCTCTCTTGAGCAACTAAAGCAGACACTTGAAAAAGTAGAAGCTTCTACTGCATCCACAACAGTGGTTGAAGCCATTGGTGCAAATGGATCTCAGCTGAACTCAACCATACTGGAACTAGTTTTTTTTTTCCTTAATGAGATGTCAGCTTTCTTCATAGAGAAGTGGAGAAAGAGAACTCATCTCCTCCTTCTCTTAGCCTATAGAATATATTTTTGTGTGTGATTCATTTTTTTCAACAAAGGATGCTGGGAATACTGGAACATTCCTGGTTGGGGGGTGGGGATGATGGTGGTGGTTGTGAGGGAGAAGGGTGGGAAATATTGACAAAGGAGTTTGTGAGTGACTGCATCTAGGCTGTCTGGATGCAAGATGGCCAAGAGTGCCTCTTTGAGGTGACAGCCCTCTGTATCCTCATAGGCTGAGGAGGAATGTGTGGGTTTGCATCTGTTTTCTCCCATTTCTTTGTTGCTTCTAGAGGGTGTAACCTGTGCTGGGTTAACTCCGAGTTGAAGGAGCTATTTATTTGTGGGAGCAGAGGAGCTTAGAGTGCAGGGGTGTGAGGGGAGGGAAGAGGATGGAGTATGTTAAGTGAAAGTTGATGGAAAGGGACAAGAGTCTTCAGACCTCTTAACTGGCAATTTTAGCTCTCCACTGTGGGGGGACAACACAAAGGTGTCAGGTTTTGGGTTGCTGATGGACAATTTTGACTTCAGTAGCGGGTGCCAAGGCAGGCTGCAAAGTGCAGAGGCAGGGATGGGGTGATGGTGGTGGGACTGACGAAATGGGGGAGGCTTGGTGATGCAAAAGGTTGTTGAGGGAGGGAAGGCCATTTGTAAATATTGCCTAGATCCTCCCATGCAGGCAGGGGAATGAAACAGTTATCTGTCACTATTTACACGTGCCTTTCTTTGCCACTGTGAAATAGCTTGGTGCTTTTGCTAGTTCGAGTGAAGAAGGTTAATAGTTGCCTGGACTGGAGAGAGGGATTTTTGGCACAGAGTTCATGATACTCCTGCTCTGTTCCTATTCCCCGCGTCACCACATTTGACAGAAGGACTTGAGAAGTTCATATTGGAAGCCAAGTGTGGGGAGACCAGGAACTAATTTGTCAACTACTTCAGGCTTCTGGGCTGGGGAGGGAGAGGTGAAATACGGTGAGAATCATGATGTGTACCTTAATGGCTCACCTCTTCAGGGTATGAAACAAATTTAGGCTCTGCTGACAGATCTTTTTCCTAATCAACAAAGCAGCAGTAAAGGGGACAATAGTGACAAGCTCTGGGCACCATATTGGTGATTCCCATCTTTTGCTGTACTGAAGAGGATTGCAGCCTTTTTCCTCATCCCTCCCTCCCAGCTTCCAAACTGTTTCAGCCCAGTTAACTGGAGGGAGCTCTGTTGCCCTTGGCTCCTGGGATACTCTCCACACAAACAGTCCTCCTTGTGTAAGAGGGAAGGCACAATAAGGTAGAAGATTCTTGGTACCTCTGACATGCTCCAATCCCAGATGTTTTCTCACCCCTTTGGGAAGTGGGAGGGATGAAACATGTATATCAGCCTTCTGAGGGCAGAGTCACTCAACTTTTTCTAATGTAAAACACTATTTGCTTTTTAAAATTCCAGACTACCAAAAAAAAAAATACCCTTCCCCACTGACCAATTCAAAGCTGTAGGAAGAACTAATAACTCACTGACTTTTTTTTTTTTTTTTTTTGGCTTTTCCTTTGCACCCCGGGGGAGGGGAACATCCTGCTGTTCTTTGAGTCCTGCGCTCACTCTGTAATGCTTTTAAAATGAAATGATTTTTATATAAATAAAGTTTTAAAGTGTGTATTTGTTAAAACGGATTTGCCTTCTCCATATCTTGTGAAGTATGTCTTTCATTTGAAAATTCTTGCTAAATAATGGAATTTGCTTGCTGCCATTTGGTATCATATTTAAATTTTCCTGCCAGGCTGAATTTGCTTTATGTGGAATTGCACTTGCTCAGGAGAACTGGAGTTCTGAAAAAGAGGTTGTGCAATACACAACATGCCAGATCCGATGCACTCCATCTAGTTGAGTGTCGTCTTCCACAGAATTTCAGATGCATGACAGCTAAACCAAGTACTTTCCCACTTGGGGAGCAAAAACATTGTTTTTCACTTGATGACAAGCACTTGTGGGAACACTAGTAATCTTGAAAGCAGGATGGGTACCTTGTTTTAAAAATGAGACTAACTTTCCCCCCTGCTGCCTCCAAATTTTTCAAGACAGGAGAGTGGCATTTTACACAAGGTGTTTGAGGAATGTGTACCATGTAAGAAGGCATACAGTCATGGAAGCTTGCAGAAGCACTTTGCTTTAGTTATTGTGTGTGTTCAAGGCATTTTTGACTCATGGCAACTAAGGTGAATGTGTAGGGGGCCTAAATACCCTAAAAGCACCAGATGCTGTCTCATCTGGGAAGCTAAGTGGGGTCAGCTTTGATTAGCATTTGGAAGAGAGCAGCCAAAGAATGCTTTAGACTATATTTCAGAGGAAGGAACTGGCAAAACCACCTCTGAGTATTCCTTGCCAGAGAAAATCCTGTGAAATTCATGGGGTAGCCATATAAGTTGACAGGCGACTTGAAGGTGTGTGCGCGCGCGCGCGCGCACACACACACACACACACACACACACGGTGGCTATACAAAGGGGATTTCCTGGAAAGATTTGTTTAGAAGATTTGTTTGAGGACTGAGAATGACTTGCTTAAGGTCACAGTGTGGGTTTCCATGGCTGAGTAGGGATTCAAATCCTGGTCTCCCAGAGCCCTAGCCCAACACTCAAACTGCTGCACCACACAACCGCAAAACAAGCACTTAGATCAGGGGTAGGCAACCTTCTTTAAGGGCCAAGGGACTTCAGCTCCCAGAATCCCAGGAGCTATTGGCCAACATGGGACTATTGGCCAACATGGCTGAGGCTTCTGGGAGCTGAAGTCCCTCGGCCCTTAAAGGGGAAAGGTTGCCTATCCCTAACTTAGATCTTTGGAAAGGCAAATTCAAGGTTTCACCTCCAGCTGTTTTGATGGCCAAATTCTATGATCTTTTGTGGATTGACCCATGGAGTAGTCTGCCCCTGTTCTAAAATAGCAGTGTGCTGTGAAATACCTACCAGTGAAGAATTTTATCAAGCCAAAGTAGATCGTGTGTGTGTGCCCTCAACTTGCTTGTTGACTTACTGCGACCCCATGAATTTCATAGGCTTTTCTTAGGCAAGGAATACTCAGAGGTGGTTTTGCCATTTCCTTGCTCTAAAATATAGCCCCCTTTCCAATTCAAGCATCTCCTTTTTAAGCTTTTGAACATATACTAGTTTTGATTTTACCTCTTCCAGTTGATTGGGATTTTTTTACACAGTGCTTTTCATCCCTAACAACTCCACTACTTTAGGATATGCTTCCTGTTCCTCTTGCAGCAAGTTCTGAGTTCTGTTCGTAAGATGCTGCTTTTGTGATGCAGGGCCAATGAGGAATATGCAGCTTTTAAAAGGTCCCTTTAATGTCCAGTGTAAGGGAAAGTACTGTGAAGTGGACGAGAAAAATTAATCTGCTGTCAAGAGTTGGTTCCTGTATTCCCAAAACGTCTCAGTTGAGCTATCAAAAGCAGGAAGAAAATACACTAGTGCTGTCATCCATCTTTAACCATTGCTGTTTAAATTAGGATTGAAATGACATCTAGCTCCATAATTATTTTTGTGTCATCTTAGGTTCATCTGTTTTTAAAACTGTTGGTAGAATACACACAGCCCTCCTCTGCCCTTTCTCTTTTGTAGTACAACAACTTTTTAAAACCAGGTATCATTTCCTGTTTTCCAGTGTTTCATAGTTTTTGCATCTATCAAAGCTGCTGCATCTGCTTGAGTGAAAATCATTTGCAGAGTGCAATGCGAGGGGAAAGAGTGAGTGTATGTTCTGGTCTTGGGAAACTTAAATTCCTTACAGCATTTTATATAAAATATAAGTGCTATGCAAGCAGTTAATGGATTGTCTCTGGAGGTCTACACTCCTTTCCCTCTCTTCTGTTATTTGCTTGTTTGTCTTCTGGTCCAGCCTTCCCTTCCTGAATGCTCTTTGATTCCATGTTTTAGGGGCTCAGTACACAATCTTGAAAGGAGTAGGGAGCAGCTGTGAGTAAATGGTGTTAACTGAAGCAGATTTGGCCTGGTAGGTAGTGGCTGAGGATGAAACTTTCACTGAAACTGACATTTCTATGAAATCCCCAAAGCCCATGTTTAATAAATACAAGAGTTGGTCCATTTAGACTTGGGGAGGGAGGGACTTGTGGTCTTGACATTGAGATGCAGCTCCCATGATCCCATACCATTGGGTAAGCTTGCTGGTGCTGATGTGAGTTGCAGTCCAACTCTGTGGAGGGCCAAAGGTTTTTCTCCCTATCCTCAACCTCTTTAGTCTATCACGAGTTGCAAAAGGCTGTTTGGAGAGAGTTAATGAGGAATGCTCTGAGCTGCCTTTGGACTTGCTAAATGCATATCTTTGATCTTCAACTAGTGCTTCCTACCTTTTGCACTTCATATCCTTCCCCCTTGGGAAGAAATATCAAATATTTTGCTGATAAAGCTCAAAACAGTGAAGGGAAGTTGTCGATCATCTCAAGCTATTTTGTTGGAGGCCAAATAGGGGAGGGAGGAGAAGGCTTGCACTTCTAGCTCAATAACGCTACTGCTAACCCAGTTGGAACCGTTCCAACATCCAGTCAGCAATCGAAAGGTTAATTCATTCTGACAGTTTCCCATTGCTATTTGGCGGAGTGAGGAGAGGGCAGCAAAGGAGGAAGAGTGAAATCTAAATTTCCAGCACTGCTGCTAATTAAACAGAAACAGACGGACGCATTCCATGCATTCATCCATTTTAATACTGTATTTTCCAGCCCCATGAATGTAAATATTAGTATGAGGCTCTGGGAGAGCAGACAGGTATGCCACTGCAGAGTGACTGGTAGCAAAAATGACCTTTCACAGGTAACATGACTTGGACAAACAAAAGGTAGCCAGTTTCTGGTTACTAACGGGCAGCTTGTAAATCTTAAGCAATCAAGTGGTTGAGAATGTGGCTGGATGTTTTCCCCAGGGTGTCATGCCAGAGGTTGGCTTACATATCTGATCCTGGAGCAGTGATGACTCCACCTGAAGCTGAAGGAGTCCAGTTGCCAGAAGGCTGTTGGTTGCCCTTTCCCTTTGCCATTCATAAAGGCTTCATGGAGGATTCTGCAACGAACCTCACCACACTTAGTGCCACAACTTCCATTTAAAAGAGACAAGAAGTCCCATTTCAAGCAGCTTTTGCAAGGCCTGAGGAAGGGCCCGCTTGCTCTTCAGAGGGGAAAAAAAAACCTTTATTGAAAGATCCAGTGAACAAAGAATTGATTCAACCATGACATCCTGCAGTGGGTGCAAAAAAACCTAGATGGATGTGGTTCACTTTAACAACTGCAGCCAGCCCTCCATATTCATGGATTCAACCATCCACGGCTTGAAAATATTCAAAAGAAATATAAATTTCAAAAAGCAAACCTTGGTTTTGTTATTTTATATAAGGGACACTATTTCACCATGCCATTGTATTTAATGGGACTTGAGCATCCATAGATTTTGGTATCTATGGGGGATTCTGGAACCAAAAATGACCAGATATCAAGGACCCACTGTAATGCTATATCAACATTTATGTTGTTGCAATATTTGGGGGCATGAAGGTATGTGTTTGACTAGTATCTGCTGTGATTGGGCTTGTGCCAAACCCAACTGATTTAAAGGTACAGATCAGTACTGCAATATCTGCAGTGAAACACACACTGTTAAAAGAAGAACTACATGATTTTGTTTGTTTTTGTCACAAACCTGTACAGTTCCTAATACATTAGATCTATTTATTGATTACTGGTGGAACTGCAACACTGCAACTGTAGCTTTAAGACTTAAAGATTCTCTGGTGACAACATTCACAGATGAAACGCTTCAGCTTACTGGAAGAATTTTACACTTGAGATAGCTTCCAGAATCTAGGGCTGTGTTGGTGAACCTATGGCATGAGTGCCATCTCTGGCACTCAAAACCATTTTGGAGGGCATGCAGAAAGATGAGAGGGTGGGGGAAGAGGAGGAACAGGCACACACAAAAACAGGTAAAGGTATGGGAGGGCGGGGAAGAGGAGAAACAGGTGCACACCTGTTTCTGCTCTCCCCCTCTGTCCTGAGCCTTCAGCTGTCTCCGGAGAGGCAGCTGAGGGCCCAGGTGGGAGAAGAAGAGGTCCTACCCCCCCCCCCCCGCTGGAAGGTAGAAGTCACACCCCCTGGGAGATGAAAGTCCTGTCCCCCTGGAAGTCTTGCCCCTGGCCCCAGGTAACACCCAGTGCTGGAACACCTTTATGTTTGGGCACTTGGTCCCTAAAAGATTTGCCATCACTGATTTAGGGCATAAGGTCTATAATGGGGAAAAGGGAACAGGTGGAAAATGTGGAAAGCATATACAGCATCTGTTTGCCAACTGTTGTACAGATATTTCAGGATTTTTTTAAAAAAAAAGATCCTAGGTGGTTGATAATCTAGTACTTGTACCCCAGTTTCAGCACCTAGTGTGAATTTGAAATGCAGTGTCCTTTGGAATGGAGTTGGTTGTTCTGCATACCAGGAGCGCCTCTCACCAAATGACAACATCAGCAGATGGCTCTTGTCCTTCTCGACAAGAGTCCTCCAGAGGGTTTTGATCCTCCAGAGGTTTTGGACTTCAACTCCAGAAGACCCGGCTAGCTTGCCCAACAGTCAGGAATCCTGAGAGTTGAAGTCCAAAAAAACCCTGCAGTGCCAAAGTTTGGGAACCACTGTTCTAGAAATTCTTCTTTACAAAGAAAATATGCTGGCTCTAGAGGACACTGGTAGGTTGTCATATTCTTGCAGATAATGTTGCATATTGTAATCCTGCAAAACAGGTACCATACCAACCAAGTATAGAGGGCATTTCAAAGTCCACTCATTATGTACCTTTATATTGCATTTATATCTTAGCTTTCTTCCATCACTTAAATTTGCTACATGGATTTCCCAGTTGGTTCCCAAACCAAGCACTGATCCATTTCACCAAGGTGGCTGGTGCACATTCCTTAAAGAATTATGCCCTGTATGATTAGAAATACACATGCTTCTCTCTACTGAAAGGATCCAAAGTACTGGTGGTAAGCAGGCTGATGTAACAAAGTGGAAACAATTTGCATGCTTAGGTCCTATATGTGTTGTATTAAAAGATTCCTTGATTGCTTGAGATCAAATAATAAATGAAACAGGTCATGATGCTAAAGGCAATGCTATGATGTCTGAACCATCCCTTGGAGAGTGCCAAGACTGGCTGGATGTAGAGGGGGCTTTCTGCTTTGATTTTGATACAACCAGAGTATCTTTTCCAATGTATTCTTCATTTCAGTACATATTACAAGCTTAGCACTCAAAGAATGTTCCTAGAGGGAATGGAGTAGAATGGGTAATCTCTTGTTTGTTATCTGTTCTCCAAAAGGCCAGCCAGCCTGCCTTCCTTCCTTCCTTCCTTCCTTCCTTCCTTCCTTCCTTCCTTCCTTCCTTTCCTCCCTCTCTTTTTTTCTCTTTCAGTAGGGATATCTGTATTTCTGGGTTTAGGGGATGTATGGACAGAAAGGGGGATGTTCCTTGTGATGAGATAACTTGATACAACTTGTATCAGTACAGTTATGAAAATTTGGACTGATACAGAATCACTCAGAGGTCACTGCAAACTTTCTTTTAAGTACTGAAAGTGAACTTTTAAAACTAGATGTTACAAATTGTAAACCTGGCATGAAACTGACCTGTCAGTTTGTGTTGCTTTTTTTAGCTTACATGCTGACATCTGGAACAAGACCCTTAGAAGAAGAAGGATATTTGCACTGATTGTCCAGCCATTCACAAATTCCCTTCTCATTTTTGTCCCTAATTCTGCCCTGGGACAGGTTGTGCCTTATAAGTATGCCTACCATGGCACCCCAAATTTGGTCTTGCTTGAGGTCAGACAGACACTCTGTCCATATCTCTCTTGACTCTTTAGCATTGCTGGCCACTCCATGATCCTAAGGCAGCTTGCTGAGCTACTTTTCTTCCTGGTATCCCCCAACTGGAGCTCCACATCTGGAATCGGTACAGTATCTCCCTCTGCAACCCCTTAAATCACTATCTGCTACCATCTTTCATTTCTTAGTCCTTGAACATGTATGTGAGTCAGTGCTTTTGCATGGATGATTATGATTTTTTAATCCTAAATAAAACTATTTTTAAATTGTACCCTGGAGTTCTGTTTCTTGGAACAAATATACACAGGCTTGTTACTCGCTTTGAATTGCCCAAGCCCTTCTTCCATAGTATTGTTTGCAATTTAACCTCTTGTAACTCTTTCTTCAAGAACTCCCACTCTTGGTAGGTGGCTTTTTCCTTTAGCATGTCTAAAGGATTTCACCCAGCAATTCTCTGAACTTGTTAAAATCAGCTTTAATGAAATCTAGGGTCTGTTTGATTATACTCTTCTTTTCCCTCCATTACAAGGTCACCTCCCCTAAAGTATACTTTGATACCACTGACCAACTCCTCCCTGTTGGTTAGGATCAAATCCAAGATTACTGATCCCCTTGTTCTTTTTTCTACCTTTTGAAATAATAAAATGATTGCATGGTACATCAGGAATTTGTTGGCAACCCTATGCTTGACAGAGTTAGTCTCCCAGCAGATATCAGGGTAATTGAGGTTCCCTATAACTATGAACGGGACATGGGAGTGCCAATACACTTGATAGTTCTGCTGAGAAATCTATACTTAGCACAAGAGGCCACTGCCAGAACAATATATAGAGAAACGGAATGGTTCGCAATTGGCAAAGGATTCAGACAAGGCTGCATATTATCACCGTATTTGTTCAACCTGTACGCAGAAAATATACAAAGAGCAGCGCTAGACTCAGAAGAAGGAGTGAAGATAGGAGGAAGGAACACCAATAATCTAAGATGTGCAGACAACAACATACTATTAGCAAAAAGCATCAATGACTTCAAGGAAGAAAATGCAAAGGCAAGCCTGCTGCTGAACATAAAGGGGAAAAAAAAGACCATGGAGGACCTACATAAATTTGAATTAAAAATGAGGAAACTGAAATAGTCAAAGATTTCCTGTACCTGGGATCAAACATCACCCAGAAAGGAGACTGCAGTCAAGAGATAAGAAGAAGACTTGGAATGGGAAGGACAGCCATGAAAGAGCTAGAAAAGATTCTAAAGAGTAAAGATATACAACTGAGCGCCAAAGTTAGAATCACCCAAGCTATTGTATTTCCAGAATCACCCAAGCTATTGTAAAAATGAGGAAACTGAAATAGTCAAAGATTTCCTGTACCTGGGATCAAACATCACCCAGAAAGGAGACTGCAGTCAAGAGATAAGAAGAAGACTTGGAATGGGAAGGACAGCCATGAAAGAGCTAGAAAAGATTCTAAAGAGTAAAGATATACAACTGAGCGCCAAAGTTAGAATCACCCAAGCTATTGTATTTCCAGTCACTGTGTATGGATGTGAGAGCTGGACTGCAAAAAAATCAGATAAAAAGAAAATCAACTCATTTGAAATGTGATGCTGGAGAAGAGTGCTGAGGATACCTTGGGCAACCAGAAAGACAAACAAAGGAGTCCTTGAGTGAATCAGGCTGAAAATACCCCTGGAGGCCAAGATGATTAAATTGAGGCTGTTGCACTTTGGCCACATCATGAGAAAGCATGACTCACTGGAAGAGACAATAATACTGGGAAAGGTTGAGGGCAGAAGAAGGAGCCGTAGACTGGACACCAGATGGTTAGACTCAATTAGGGAGGACACAGTCATGAGCCTGCAGGAAATGAGCAGAGCAGTGGAGGACAGGGAGACTTGGAGATGCCTCATCCACAGGGTCATCATGAGTCAAAGTTGACTTGAGGGCAGCTAACAACAACAAATAACTATGAATTCTTGCATCTTTGAGATTTCTGAGATTTATTTCTGAAAAGCATTGTCTACTACCTCTTCTTGGTTTGATGGCCTGTAGTAAACTCCTAACAAAATGTTGCATTTATTTATGTTGCTATTTATTTTTTACCCAAAAGTTTTCAGCTGGTCCATTCTGATCACTCTCCTGGATTTCTGTACTAGTGAATTTATCTTAGATATATAATGCCACTCCTTTTCCTTTTCTGCCACATAGATTCTTTTTGGATAGGTTATATCCTTAAAATGTAATATTCCATTCATGGGAATCATCCCATCAAGATTCAAAATATACAAGGTGTAAATTATTTCTGTTGAATATAATTGGATGTAATCTGTCTTATATATTGCTGTAATTTGTTGTATACACTGGTATTGCTTCTTGTAGTTAATTGTTAGACCCTATAAATAGAAGGAGGGGCTTATATATAGGTATATATATAGACTTGTTTATACCATTACTGTTCTATTCTTAGCAAATTAGAGAGCAGTTACATAACACTGAGAGAAAGATATATATTAATTTTTTAGGATAATATCTTACTAAACAGCCAAATGAACTATCAGAATAATCAGTATATCAAATAAATAAACATTTGTTAACAACTAGCAAATTAAGCAAACCAATATTTACTACTTGGGGAAATACTGGAAAAAATAATTTGGGGGATTAGATCTAGCTCTAACAGAAGACTGCTTACACTAATATGACCTCTGGGATGCAATCCAGAGCACAAACTGCAAAAATCCAAGCCCAGCCTCTAACTCAGAGATGACACTCACTAGAACAAATTAAATCAACAAATGCGAACATGATTAGAGGAAACAAGGAAAATATGTCATGAAATGTACTAAGATAAAGAGGAAAGGAGACAAAAGATGGAGGAGATGAAGGATGAAATAAAACACGATATAAAATCGGAAATAAAATAAGTGGTAAATACAGTTGAAAAATTGATGATAGAACTAATGGAAGCTAAAAGCTAAGATTAGCTTACTAGAAGAACTACAAGAAACAGTGAAACAATTAAAAAGAAACCAAGATAAGGATAAGGAAAAAAGAATAAGGTCTGAGCAAAAATCTAGAGAAAGATGTTTAAAAACCAGAGGTCTTCCTGAACAGAAAGGAGAGAATCTTTACCAAAGACTGATACATGTATTAGGGAAATTTATGGGAAAAGAGGATAAAGAATTCCACCAAGAGATCAATAAAATGTATAGAATTAACTCCTGGACAGCTGGGGGGGGGGGGGAGATACCGAGAGATATTGTTATATATTTTGTTAAAACCCATATTCGGGATCAGATACTGAAACAACATTTGGAAAAAGGCCTTTTAATTGAGGATAATAGTGATCCAGATTTTTAAGGATGTTCCAGGAGAAATATTAAGGAAAAGAAAAGACTATCATAAATTTCTTTTGGTCTGGTGGAGCCCTTGTGGCGCAGTGGTTAAATGTCTGTACTGCAGCCACTAACTCATAAACCACAAGGTTGTGAGTTCAATACTACCCAGGGATCAGGCTTGACTCAGGCCTGCATCCTTCCAAGGTTGCTAAAATTAGTACCCAACTGTTGGGAGCAATGAGCTTACAGTTGTAAACCACTCAGACACTGCATAGCATGGTATGAAGCGGTATATAAATGAAGCTGCTTTGCTTTTGGTCTGGCAAAAAGCTGAGAATCAAAATGAAATCCTTACAGGATGATGTAAATAGAGGGGGTATAGGTTTACCCAATGTAAACTTTATTTTCTCTTTTGCTGTTTAGAATGGATAAAATAGGGGTAGGCAACTTTTTTGAGCTGGGGACCGGGTTGCTGACCCTCAGACTATTGGAGGGCCGAAGTAAATAAATAAATAATTCCTACATACACTGCACACATATTTTGATGTAAAAAAACAAAACAGGAACAAATACAATATTTAAAATGAAGAACAAGTTAAGTTAAATCAACAAACGTATCGGTATTTCAATGGGAACTATGGGCCTGCTTCTGGCTAATGAGATGGTCAATGAATCCCTGCTCAACCAGGGAAACCCACTGCCTGACCTTGAGCAAGTCACACCCTCTCAGCCTCAGAAGATGGCAAAGGCAAATCCCTTCTGAATAGTTTGAGGACCCCTGGGCAAACCTATCATAGGTTGGCAGAATTGGTTCCAAGGAGGGGTTGCCTTTGTCTTCCTCTGAGGCTGAGAGAGTGTGACTTGCTCAAGGCCACCTGGTAGTTGATTTTCCAGATATATTAAAAAAATGTGTTAACTGAAATACAAAGACTGACATCACAGTCAAACACCACAATCCAAAAATGCACCAGCATTTTTGGACATAGAAGGCTAAGGATCCCAGGATCGATAAAACAGAGCTATGACACTTAAATGTGGGGTCAAACTACATTGTTTTTACGGTTTGGCACCACTTTCATGGCTCCATCTTGCAAAATCCTGAGATTTGCAGTTTGGTAAGGCACCAGCCCTCTTGGGCCAGAGAAAACTTGCAAAACTACAGATCCCTGGATTTCACAGGACAAAACCTACAGCACTTAAAAGTGGGGTCAAACTGCATTATTTCTCCAGTGCAATTTAGATCTATGAGTGCATCTGCACTGTACTAATAATGCAGTTTTGACCATGATAGGGTCAAAATAAGCCAGAAATGACTCCAAGGCACTGGATTACCCTGGCCAAGTCACAATCTCTCAGCCTCAGAGGGTGGAAATGGCAAACCCCCTCCTCTGAAGAAATCTGCCAAGAAAACTCCCATGGTAGGGTCAAAATAAGCCAGAAATGACTCCAAGGCACTGGATTACCCTGGCCAAGTCACACTCTCTCAACCTCAGAGGGTGGAAATGGCAAACCCCCTCCTCTGAAGAAATCTGCCAAGAAAACTCCCATGGTAGGGTCAAAATAAGCCAGAAATGACTCCAAGGCACTGGATTACTCTGGCCAAGTCACACTCTCTCAGCCTCAGAGGGTGCAAATGGCAAACCCCCTCTGAAGAAACCTTCCAAGAAAACCCCCATGGTAGGGTGAAAATAAGCCAGAAATGACTCCAAGGCACTGGATTACCCTGGCCAAGTCACACTCTCTTAGCCTAGGAGAGTGGAAATGGCAAACCCCCTCCCCTGAAGAAACCTGCCAAGAAAACCCCCATGGTAGGGTCAAAATGAGCCAGAAATGACTCCAAGGCACTGGATTACCCTGGCCAAGTCACACTCTCTCAGCCTCAGAGGGTGGAGACTGAAAGTTGCCATGAGGCGGAAACGACTTGAAGGCATGCATACAACAACATCAACAACAACACGTTAAATTTTAAGGCTTATCTGTGCCCAGAGCCAGCGGTGGCACCATGTCTTGGAGCAGAGCCCAGTGAAGAGGCCCCGGGAAGGCCCAGAACAGCCCCGCGCGCCCCAAGGAGGGCTGAGGCAAAGCCCTGGCTTTGGTTTAAAGGTGATTTTTCCACCCCCAAAAGGAGGGGCCCTTGCATCCTCTGCTTTTGGGGATGGAAAAGCCGAGGATCGATCCCCTTTAAACCAAAGTCAAAGCTCTCTTCTGGGTTGCTACTGCCATGGGGCAGCCCAGGAAAGAGCCCTGGCTTCGGTTTAAAGAGCGCTGCCATTTTAGGACGGCGGCAGAGGGGAGGGAGGCAGGCAGGCAGGCAGTAGATGAGCTCACTGGCCTGCCACGGAGGATGGAGGGCAGAGGGTGAGGCGGAGGAGGCGGAGCACACCACACACAGGGAGCAGAGCGCGCAGCGTGCAACCTGGCCGCCATTTGTGTCGGAACACAAAATGGCCGCCGGAGAAGCCTGGGAAAAAAAGGCGGCGGCAGCAGCAGCGGCGGTAGGACTGGCCAGGGGCCGGTAACAAGGCCTCGACAGGCCGAGTTCGGCCCGCAGGTTGCCGACCCCTGGGATAAAAGAATGGCTGAGGCTACACAATAGAGAATTATATACTATTCCACCCAATAAGCACTTGCAGTTATCATATCAATATGAGAACACATGCATTACTGCAAAGGTGGTCTTTCTCTTTTTACAGAGTTCTACCCAAAGAAGTACAAGGACACTATTTTTTGTTTTATTCAATATATATGTATTATACAAATACATACATACATATAAATATGGGCATTTCCCATCTCCATCACTACAGCAAACTTTTTTTCATTCTTGCTCATTCTTTGTTTCAGTTTCTGAATGCTGTTATGGGCAATGTTGCTCTACAGAAATAATAATCTTACTCCTTAATGGCTCACAGAGCCATACTGTTGCTTCTGTTTAGAACAGTACACACTGGAGACTTTGGATATATACTGATTATGTACAGTTGTACAGCAATTTCCTCCTTGGTGGCATTGCATCAACAATAACAGCACCAACTCCAAATTTATTAAATATGCAAGATCACATTTAGAATAAAACAACAAAACTTCATAACAAGTTCCTTTGAGATTTCAAGTTGTATTCAGAGGCCCAAGAAACTGAAAGCTGACTCTTGGGGAAATGCAAGATATTCCCCAATTTTCTTGTTCAGTCCTGAGGGGAATGTATTCTCGTATTTGTCTATTTCAACAAGTAGCAGCTTCAAATCAACACAACAAAGATTAAATTGAACAGTGCCAGGTTCCTTTTATTATCTACTGGCTATTATATTTGAGTGATGAAACTGGAAATCACAAAAAGCTGATTATTGGTGATGGATTTGGATTTATGGTGATAAAACATTAAAGAATGATTTTAAAAGGATCTTAATTTTGTCTTTTTTTTTTGGATTCAATAAATTCATAAACAGAAGGCCTGATTTCCAAGATTATATTCTAGAATCTTCATTGGTGCCCATAAAGTGGTATTCATTTCTTTTAGTGTGTATTATTTATGTTATTCAAAAATCATCAAAGTAGAGTTATAAATGTACCTTTTTCATAAATTATATTTGTTTGCCTGTGCAAAGCACAATTTCTTGCCTTTAGAAACAAATTAGACAACATACCTTTGCCAGTTGTTAAATATTTATAGCTTTGTTTCAGTGGTGCTGCTTGAAATACGAATAAAAAAAGAAATTGCAAACATTTTTATGTGTGTTCTTAAGAATGATCATCTAAGTTTTCTCCAACTTTTGAATATTTTTATAACCATTGAGTAACAGGATCATAGCTGCTGGGAATCAACATAGCTCCTGTAAGATTTTTGGCTGTCCTAATTCTCAAACAGCAAAACCCTGACACTATATGACACAATAATCACCCTAAGCAGACAGGCGGCCTTGATCCACTACTTTTTGGGCCCTGGAAGGAGTGTTAAAATAGTGCTCCTTCTGCAAGGCGTGGAAGGTGCGCCGCATGAGGCGTTGAGCGCCTCTTCGGCGTCTCTTCCGTCACAGTGTGTCTGGACACTGCAGTAGAAGGACGTCATTGGAGCGCCCGTCGTGTGGAGCGACAGGGGTGGGGGCGCCCAGCGTGAGGCTGCCCCTCCCCTTCCTTACCTCCAAGATGGTGCAAAGTGCCGTCTGCAAAGGGGGAATGTATTAATAACAAGACCATAATACAGAAGGCCCTCCATATCCGTGGATTTTTTTATCCACAGATTCAAATATCCATGGCTTGGAAATATTTTTAAAAGTATAAATTCCAAATAGCAAACCTTGATTTTGTCATTTTCTGTAATGAACACAATTTTACTATCCCACTGTATTTACTGGGACTTGGGTATCCATGAATTTTGGTATCCACGGGGGGGTCTTGAAACCAAACCCCAGAAGATACCAAGGGCCCACTGTAAATAAAAAAGAAGCCTCAAACAAATGATAAATATGATATATAATATCACAAAGAGGTTGAAAAGATGCAAATACTGACAGCTTATGCAGATAACAAGTGAACTAAGATAGTTAACCAAAGAAATTGCAGGGCCTGAATAAAATTCTATGAATTCATAGCATATACTATACACACGACAGCCAATGTAGTTGATGAAAATATATTGTTATTGGCTTGTTGTGCTATGTTAGTAAAAGTCCTCCATTTTTCATATATATATTGACTATGCGGAGTCCCCTATGACCCCAGCCTGACCCCTGGGAGATAGAAGCCATAATCCCCTAGATGTGAAGTCATGTAAGCAAGTAAAGTTACAAAAGACCACCGGAACAGGCAGGTTATGGGAGTTGCCTTGGGGAATATCCCATTATGTTGGAAAAGATACCTAATGGTGTTTGTTTGTCTTAGTCTCACACTTGATGAGACAGTGATTAGATTTGATGGCATCTCCTTTCTCTAGCTTCCTTTTCTTGATTGCTTTGATACCACATGCATTGTTTAGACTATGCCCAGACTTAAGTAAATAATGAAAAGCCTGTCACGCCTTTGTCTAGCTATTGTCCGGCCCATGGCTAGAAGGCAGAATTTCCCTATAAGAACCCCTGGATTTTAGCAGACCTCGTGCTACCTTGGAAGTGCAAGTTGAAACTCTGTTGGTCTGTGCTCTGAGATAGTTCCTGCGACCCCCCTCTTGCCAGTCGTGCCCCTTCCATGGAGCTCATCTTCATTCGCTGCCAAAGCCCAGAGGAGTCGCTCGGGTGGAAGTATATCCTCTGTCCTGATCTTTCTCTCTTTGCCTTCCCCGCTCTCGCTCTTCCCCCCGCTTATTCTTCTAGTGTGTGTGTGTGTGTGTGCGTGCTGCATTTGGATGGTTGCTTATTTTTGTTAAATAAATACTTTAATTGGAGCTTGGTCAGTCTCAGTGTCTTCCCTAGCCAGAATTCTTATGTCTCCTGTAGACAATTGGATAAGGTCCTAGAAGCGAAGTTGGGCGCTTCCCTCTCTCATTTGAGCTAATTATAAATTCCCCAAAATTAGGTCTTGGCTTCCCAACACCTATATTAATGCTAAGGCATAATCATCACATTTTAAAAGCAAATATTTTAAGCATATATATTGTCCAAATGCTTGGGTTGTCTAGGTTGGAT
The DNA here is from genome assembly GCA_026167975.1 of Phrynosoma blainvillii. Lineage (NCBI taxonomy): Eukaryota > Metazoa > Chordata > Lepidosauria > Squamata > Phrynosomatidae > Phrynosoma > Phrynosoma blainvillii. Next base: position 313,800,150 of record JANUYF010000001.1, read on the forward strand.
AAATAGAGCATTGTATCATCAGCATAAATAATGATTTTGTATGTTACTCCATTAATTAGTATTTTGTGAGTATTAGTATTTTGTCAAATGAAATTGGCTAGTGATTCAACTGTGACTGCAAGCAAAAAGGGAGATGAAGAGCAACAAGTCTGCAATAAGGAATGAATCCACTTTGTTGACATGTGTAATTCAATCCTATATACCAGTGCTGCTCAAACCATGTGATGTGTGGGGCCAGGAAATTTTTTTTCCAATGTGGCAGGGACTAGCAGCCAATGGCTCCTAGAACAACACTGGTTCAGCTATTACCACTTGGAGTAGCATTGCTATCTGTAACTTTTGGAGTGATGACATGAATTGTTTACCAAAACTTATTTTGGTAAAAACTGAAATAAATACATCCATTTAAGCATATCAAATGTTTTTAATATATCTAATGACAAAAAAAAAAAAGGTTTGGTTTGAAATAATTATGTTGTAATAAACAGAGAATACATCAAAGAGAGTACCTTGAGATGTATCTGTTTATGTGTAATAAACAGAGAGCAACATAGACTCCAACCATACATAGAAAGAGAAAAATCCCAAAGGTCCAAGCAAGGTTCAGGAAAGGAAGAGGCACTAGGGACCACATTGCAAACATATAATGGCTAATGGAGCGCACCAAGGAATTCCAAAAGAAAATCAGCATGTGCTTTATAGACTACAGCAAAGCCTTTGACTGCATAGATTATGAAAAGCTATGGAATGCCCTTAAAGACATGGGAGTGCTAACACATCTGATAGTCCTGATGAGGAATCTGTCCTCAGGACAAAACACTACTGTCAGAACAGAACATGGAGAAACAGAATGGTTCTCAATTGGCAAAGGAGTCAGACAAGGTTGCATACTTTCACCCTATCTGTTCAACTTGTGTGCAGAACATATTATAAGATGACCAAACTGAGGCTGTTGTACTTTGGACACATCATGAGAAGAGAGGACTCTTTGGAAAAAAAACAATAATGCTGGGGAAGTTGGAGGGAAGTAGGAAGAGAGGAAGGCCACATGCCAGATGGATGGGCTCAATTAAGGAGGTCATGAGTATTAAAGGGTTGCAGGATTTAAGCAGAGCAGTGGAGAACAGGGGCTCTTGGAGATGTCTCATCCATAGGGTCACCATGGGTCGAGATCGACTCAAGGGCCGTTAATAATAACAAAGCATCAAGACCCAGTGTGGTATAATGGTTTGAGTGTTGGAATATAACCCTGGAGACCAGGGCCTAATTGTTTTGCCATGGAACACATAGAATCATAGAGTTGGAAGAGACCACAAAGGCCATGCAGTCCAACCCCCTGCCATGCAGGAACTCCCAATCAAAGCATCCCCGACAGATGGCCATCCAGCCTCTGCTTAAAGACCTCCAAGGAAGGAGACTCCACCACTCTGAAGGAGTGTGTTCCACTGTCAAACAGCCCTTACTGTCAGGAAGTTCCTCCTAATGTTGAGGTGGAATCTCTTTTCCTGGAGCTTGCATCCATTGTTCCGGGTCCTGGTCTCTGCAGCAGCAGAAAACAAGCTTGTTTCCTCCTCGATATGACATCCCTTCAAATATTTAAATACAACTATCATATCGCCTCTTAACCTTCTCTTCTCCAGGCTAAACATTCCCAGCTCCTAAGTCATTCCTCATAGGGCTTGGTTTCCAGACCCTTCACCATTTTAGTTGCCTTCTTTTGAACACTCTCCAGTTTCTCCACATTATTTTTGAATTGTGGTGCCCAGAACTGGACACAGTATTCCACGTGAGGCCTGCTGCATCGCACTGTTGACTCATGTTTAACTTGTGGTCTATCTGGATTCCTAGATCCCTTTCACATGTAGTCTCATTCAGCCAGGTGTCCCCCATCGTATATCTGTGCTTTTTGTTTTTCCTCCCTAAGTGCAGTACCTTACATTTCTCCATGTTGAATTTCATTTTGTTAGCTTTGGCCCAGCTTTCTAGTCTGTTCAAGTCATTTTGAATTTTGATCCTGTCTTCTGGCGTATTAGCTACTCCTCCTAATTTGGTGTCGTCTGCAAATTTGATAACTATGCCCCCAATACTGTCATCCAAGTCATTGATAAATATATTGAATAGCACTGGGCCCAGGACAGAGCCCTGTGGCACCCCACTGGTCACTTCTTTCCAGGTTGAAAAGGAGCCATTGTTGAGCATCCTTTGGGTTCAGCCAGTCAACCAATTACAAATCCATGTAACAGTTACTTTGTCTAGCTTGTTTGCAAGATTGTCATGGGGAACCTTGTCAAAGGCTTTACTTAAATCAAGATATACTATATCCACAGCATTCCTTTCATCTACCAAGCTGGTAATTTTATTTTTAAAAAAGAGATCAGATTTGTCTGGCATGACTTGTTTCTCTGGAACCCATGTTGACTTTTGTGATTATGGAATTACCTTCCAGGTGTTCACAGACTCTCTGTTTAATGATCTGCTCCAGAATCTTTCTTGGTATTGATGTCAGACTAACTGGACGATAATTGTTGGGATCCTCTTTTTTCCCCTTTTTGAAGATGGGGACAACATTTCCCCTCCTCCAGTCTGCTGGGACTTCTCCTGTTCTCCTGGAGTTCTCAAAGATATTACATTTGCCATTCTTTTAATACCATGGGATGTAATTCATCTGGTCCTGGAGACTTATATTCATTTAGATTAACCAGGTATTCCTGTACTATCTCTTTACTTATTCTGTCCTGAAATTCTCCTATTCTGTCCTCTGCTCCATTATCCTCAGGTTGAGCACCCTTTGCCTTTTCTGAGAAGACTGAAGCAAAGAAGGTGTTGAGTAATTCTGCCTTTTCTCTGTCCCCTGTTAACTTTCTGCCATCTTCTCCACACAGTGGCCCTACAATTTCCTTCTTCTTCCTTTCGCTGTGGACATACCCCAAAAAGCCCTTTTTATTGTTCTTAACCTCTCTAGCAAGTCTGAGTTCATTCTGCGCTTTAGCTTTTCTGACTTTACTCCTACACGTGCTAGCTATTTGTTTGAATTCCTCTTTGGTGATTTCCCTATTTTTCCATTTCTTATACATGTTCCGTTTAAAACTTAGTTCAGTTGACAGTTCCTTAGTCATCCATCCTGGTTTCTTGAGGCACCTCCCATTTTTCTTCCTCATTGGAACTGTTTGAAATTGTGCCTTCAGTATCTCCCTTTTGAGAAACTCCCATCTGTCTTGAACTTCCTTCTCTTTTGGCATTCCTGACCATGGGATCACCCCCAGTATTTCTCTAAGTTTACTAAAATCAGCTTTCCTAAAGTCTAGAATGCGTGTCTGACTATGCCTGGCTTCTCCTTTCCACTCTATAATAAACTCCAGGAGAACATGATCACTCCCACCTAAGGATCCAACCACTTGCACCCCATTAACTAGGTCTTCCATGTTAGTTAGGATCAGATCCAAAATAGATGACTCCCTTGTTGCCTCTTCCACCTTTTGGACAATGAAATTGTCTTCAAGACAAGTGAGAAATTTGCTAGACCTTGAGGATTTTGCTGAGTTTGACTTCCAGCAAATATCAGGATAGTTGAAGTCACCCATCACTACTATATTTCTCCTTTCTGAGTGTGCGATCATCTGTTCTAGAAAGGCATCATCCAATTCTTCTGCCTGAGTCGGGGGTCTGTAGGAGACTCCCACAATAACATCCCTGTTGTTTTCCTCCCCTTTAATTTTTATCCAGATGCTCTCCACCTGGCTTCCAGGATTGATGTCCTGGATTTCTTCACTGGTGTAAATATCCCTGACATATAATGCTATTCCTCCTCCTTTCATGTTTGGCCTGTTTCTCTTGAAAAGGTTATACCCCTGTATTTCTACATTCCAATCATGAGACTCATCCCACCAGGTTTCAGTGATGCCTATTATATCATATTTGTTTTGTTGTTCTAGGAGTTCAAGTTCATCTTGTTTATTTCCCATGCTCTGTGCATTAGTGTAGAGACATCTAAGACCATATGTCCCCTTTACTTGCTGTCTGTGCATGTTTTTTTGCCTCCCACTGTTTTTGCACTGTTTGCCTTGTTCCCTCTATGGGCCTAAGCAGACTGCCAGAAATAGTGCACATTAAATTGAGGCACTGCCCTGGCTCAGTGCTAGGGAATCATGGGAATTGTATTTTTTTCTGAGACACTGAACCTTCTCTGTCAGAGAGCTCTGGTTCCACAATAAATTACAGTTCTCATGATTCCCTAGCACTAAGCCAGAGCAGTGCCTCAATTTAATGTGCACTATTTCTGGCAGTCTGCTTAGGCCCTATGACAGTTTGACTATTTTCCCCAGTCCTTTTGTCTTCCAGAACACTGTCTCCCTTCCCCACATAACTCAGTTTAAAGCCCTCCTGATCAAATTCTTGAGACTGCTGGCAAAAACGTTTCTTCCAACTGGCATGAGATGCAGCCCATCCCTTGCCAGAAGTCCGCCCTCATGGAACCGCAGCCCATGATCTAAGAATCCAAATCATTCTCAGCAACACCATCTGCAGAGCCAGTTGTTGACATCTGCTATTTTCCTCTCTTGTCCTGGACCATGCCCCTCAACTGGCAGAAGAGACAAGATAACAATCTGTGCATCCATTTCTCTCAGCTTCTTACCCAGAGCCTCGTAATCCCTTCTGATGTTCTGAAGGCTGTGTCTTGCTGTGTCATTCGTTCCCACATGGACCAAAAGGAAGGGGTATTGGTCAGTAGGCTTGACCAGTTTTGTCAGCCTCTCTATCACGTCTCGGATCTTTGCCCCAGGGAGACAACACACCTCCCCTTGTCAGGCCCACAACAAGGATCGCCATAAGTTGGAAATGCCTTAGAAGGCAAAAAACAACAGCAAAAACATCAAACAGCATCAGCCAAGTTCCTCTGCAGTCTAGAGCTGATTTGATCTGGATTAAAACATAGTCACAAATAAATGTATTTATCCTTCCAGTTAATAGGACTCATTACATCATTGAACTAGGATTTAAAATTGTTATTGGGTAAAAGGTGGCTGTTGGTTGCACATCCCCACTTCATAATCAGAATTTACCTTTCAGCTCTTAAGAATTGGGTCACTCATTAAAATATGATTTAAAAGTTTTACTAAAGTTTTATTATGGGGTTACTTTGTTTTTCTTGTGATTTAAATAAACTCACCAGAGTATTCATATAGTCATAAGGTGTTATGCATAGTTTTTTAATATAGATTTTCTTCTTAAAGAGGATGGTTGGCATTCTGTATTGCAGTTATGGATTCATAACCTAGAGTTATAATACATAACTCCTTCATAGTCAGTAAGACTACATAGGTGCACCCCAGCCATCAAATACTATTGGTGAAGCGTTTGTTCAACTGCTGATCAGAGTGTAAGGAGAATGACATTTCCAGCTCACTTCCACCAGTGAGTGAGGTTCCAGCCATCAGAAAAAGGACCCCTGTTGTACCTCACTTGCTGGTTGGAAAGAGCTGGAAACATCCTTCTTGCACCCTGATCTGCACTGAACAGACCTCCTTTGCCCAATGGTGCTCCTGCTCTTAAGGATGGGTGGGAGGTTGGGCCAGAATACATTACTTAATTTGTTGTTGTTAGCTGCCTTTGAGTTGTCTTCAACTTATGGTGACTCTGTGTATGAGATGTCTCCAAGACTCCTTGTCCTCTTCTTCTCTCCTCAGGTACTGCTGGTTCAGGCCTGTGACCTCCCTTTTTGAATCTAGCCATCTTGCACATGGTCTCCCTCTCTTTCTACTGCCTTCCACTTTTCCTAGGATCATTTTTCCCCCTCATGATTCATTTTCCTCATAATGTGGCCAAAGTATGACAGCTTCAATTTATTCATCTTGGCTTTCAAACAGAATTCAGAATTTCCCCTAGGAAAGCACACCTCTCTCCCCCCTAAACTGGAATTTTGAATCTGGTATTTATTCTTTTTTTAAAAAAATTTAAAACAGTACTTATTACACTAAACTACTTTTTCTCATCATCATCAAACATATCTATACATTATATACAGTTGACTTCCCAGATACATCCAGTTTGCATTCAATTATTCTCATTATACTCTTATTGTCTTCAGTTTTAAATGTAGTATCGAAACAGATCCGCTGTGTGCTAAACCAGTGGCTTATATATTTCTGATCATTTCCACTATATTCTTAAATGAATCTATTACAAAGTTAAACTTTCCTTCTTACAATATTGCAGTATGGGGTCCAGTCTTGTTCAACTTCTTCTATGTTTTGTTTGTTTAGTCTAGCAGTAAGTACATCCATGCTCATCATTTCTGTAACTTTCCGAAGCCATTCACTGATTGAGCGAATTTCAATCAATTTCCATTTTTTTGCTAAAGTTATTCTTGCTGCTGTTATCAAATATAATAGAATTCTTCTATGATTCTTTTCAATCTCTCTTGGAATCTTATGTATCATATTAAATAAGTATATTTCAGGAAGTATGTCATAACTTATTCTAAGTGCTTCACATATTGTTATTTGAACATTTTCCCAATATGTTCTGACTGCATTGCAGTTCCACCACATGTGAAACCAACCTCCAGTAACCTGATTACACTTCCAACATTTATTATTACTTGTTTTATATATTCTAGCCAGTTTTGTTGATATTAAGTACCATTAGTGATCCATTTTAAAATAATTTTCTTTTAAGTCTTGACATCGTGTGAACTTTTGAGTTCTATTTCTAGTCCATTCCCAGCTTTCTAAATCAATAATCTCTTCCAATGTCTGTTGCCCATTTGATCACTGTCTCTTTTACAACATTTTGTTCTAATTCTCTTTTTAACAGTACATCGGAAAATTTTTAAGTCAGTTTTGAGCCATTTTGTTTTATCACTATATCTAACTCATTTTCACTTTCTTCCAATCCTTCTCTTTTATAGTCTATTTTCAATCTATTCATCAGTTGTTTATAAGAGAACCAATGAGTATTTTCATTTAACTCTTTTAGTCTTCTATGGGTTTCATCTCATATTGTCCTCCCCTCCTCTTTTTTAGGATAACTTGATATCTTAACCAATCCGATACTTCTCGCCATCTTCCGAAGAAAGCTTCCTGTGTTGACACCCATAGTGGCAAAGCTTTTGACAAAGTTAAATGGAGTTTCATACCTGAGGCCATCAAAAAAATGAATCTTGGACAAATTTTTTTTGAATGGATCAGGAATATATACAATAAGCAGAATGCGAAATTAATAATTAATGAAGAAAGAAGTATTTATTCTTTTATCTTATTCAATTAATTATTTGTTTTAACTCTTGTTCAGTTTAATTCTCTTTTAACTGGCTGTGTTTTAAAGGTTTTTTTTGTTGGGAGAGGGTTGGGATATGGGATTCTTCTTTTAATCTTGATTGTAATTTTAATCTGTTTATGGTTTATATACCTGTTGTAATCTGCCTTGATTCCCATTGGGAAAAGGCGTAATAGAATTATTATTATTATTATCTGTTCTAGAACCCATTTGTTTGTCTTTTTGGCTGTCTGTGGTATCCTCAGCACTCTCCTCCAGCACCATATCTTAAATTAGTTTTTGTTTTTTTCTGTTGGCTTTCTTCACTGTCCTGCTCTCGCATCTATACATGGTGATGGAGAATACAATGGCTTGGACGATCCTCATTTTAGTGCTGAGTTGTATATCTTTATTCTTTAGGATCTTGTCTAGTTCTTTCATGGCTGGCCTCCCCAGTCCTTAGTCTTCTTCTGATTTCTTGGCTGCAGACTATTCTGATCATTATTATGCATTTGTAACTAAGGGCTTGTCTACACAATTAAAATACTCCTTATTCCAGTCAAATAGAATGTGATCTGGCCACACGTGATTTTCAGGTATTCGGATATTTTGATTTTCCCCTCCAAAAAAACTCCTTAAACCTTGAGAAAAAGGGCTTTATAGTTTTTACTAGAGTATTCATGGACATCCGCAGGTATGTGCATTATCGTACATGTGGCTGTCTGTTCACTTTACATGGTGACAGAGGAAGGGTAAATAGATGCAAATAGATGTGAATTTGTATAGGAAAGTGAAAACAATTAGCCATCAATGTGAATGAGAGAAAATCTGCACCAGTTCGCATAATACATGTACGTGTAGACTAGCCCTAAGTAGCCAATATAGAATATCAATGGTTATACATATACCATTTAAATGGCAAATACCCATTTATATGCATCTCCAAGATGTGGTGGTTTAGTGGTTAAGATGCCAGTTTTGACGATTGTAAGATCGGAAGGTTGGCAATTTGAGGCCCAGGTGCCGCACAATGGGGTGAGCTCCTGTCACTAGTCCCAGCTTCTGCCAACCTAGCAGTTCAAAAGCATGCAGATGCAAGTAGATAAATAGATACCACTTTGGTGAGAAGATAACAGCATTTGGTGCAGTCTTGCTGGCCACATGACCACCAGAGTTGTCTTCGGACAATGCTGGCTCTTTGGCTTAGTAACGGAGATGAGTACCGCAGCCTACAGGTGGTTATGACTAGACATTCATGTCAAGGGACTACCTTTACCTTTTTATCCACTAGAGCAGCGACAGGCAACCTTTTTCTTACCTGGGCCGGTCTGCCGTCGCCCAGGTCGCGGCTGGGCCAAGGGGGGAGAAAATGGCGGCGCGCTTGCGCGCACGCGCGACCCCCCCAGACACACAGCCGCCGCAATCGCTACTGTGGTCGCCGCCGTAGTGCGCGCGGCTCCAGCCGCCACGGCGCATGTCGCAGCCGCTATTTTGGGAGTCAAAATGGTGGACGCAACACATTTGCGCATGCGCAAGAGTACCGCGCATGCGCAAACGTGTCGCGACCACCATTTTGACTTTCAAAATGGCGATCGCCGCGAGTGTACCCGGAAACGCGCTCTGGCAGCGGTGGCAGTGCGCGGCGGCGGCGGCGGCAACCTCCGGCCGGGGCCGGTAAGTCCGGAGCACGGGGCCTAAACCGGCCCCCGGGCCGTAGGTTGCCGGTCCCTGCACTAGAGTATATAAGGTTACTTTAATTTCAATTAGTCTTTCTTATCTTATCATACTTATTGTGAAGTAGTTTCCCCATCCCAATAAACAAACTATAGTATTGTTGTTGTTGTGTGCCTTCAAGTCATTTTTTTCATGTGCTGCAACCTTATCTAAGGTATCATAGTTGTTAATTCAATGTTATTGAGAATCTGTGACAGTTTGGTAAGTTTAAACTTTTTTTGTGCTAAGGTGCTAGCACGTTTGCCAAAACTCTTCTCTAAGCTACTATAACATGCTGTGGAATGAGTTGCCTGCCATGTTGTCCATTGTAGGCCTGTTACTCTTTGTCCCCCTTTGTCTTGTCCAAGTGCCATTGCTAAGGCCACTTACTTTAAGAAATGATTTCAAGTTTTTATATTCAAAACCTTCTGCCACCCCTTCTTCCGACTTACTTTCCAGAACTCTTTTCATTTATTTATTTGTTGTTATGGTGCTAGTGGCTTGGGTCATTTTAAAACTGAGTTTATGAGGATTAGAATCAAAAATGAAGTTGCAGAATAATTGGCCAAATTGCTATTTTCTCCTGCAATGAGCCAGAACTATATATAAGGCTATATATAAGAATATTACCTTTGAATCTCTGCTGGTTATTTTATTCTGAGGTTGGAAAGAAATTCTTGGTTGTCAAAAAAGATTAATTAAAAAACAACAAACATAAACCTCCTTTGAACAACACTTAGATCAGGGGAGATAATCTTCTACCAGTATATCTAATCTGGCCTACAGGTAGTCCCACCCATCCCAATCTATCCTGCACAGGGTCTGGGGGCACCCTACACTAAGGGTCCACTTCAGTGGGGTAATCCCACATATTTGAATGTTATGAGTTGGTAAGAATAGTAGAATTCTGCCACATTCAATATCTCAGTTGGAATAAGGTGGGAAAAGATTTATGAATTGAATTCTAGGACCTGCTCCATCTTTCACTGCCACTGCAGAAGTCAAAGCTTAAAAATTGCATTATGCACGCTCAAGACATGTAACAAGAAAAAGAAGCCAGAAAGAGATGGGACAGTATTGCCTAATGCAGCCTTCCTTAATCTTGTTATGTGAGAGCTAGGTCTGGCTGTCTGGCTGTTATAATACAATACTGCTGGAGGGGACCAACACTGGTCCATGTGAGTTGTTCAGGTTGTGTGAATGCACTGAGAGCCAAGCAAGCAGCTGGGAGGTCACTGTCTTCTGTCTTCCCTGTATGTCCCCCTCCGCCCTCTCTTTCATATACATACATGCAGCCACTTTCTGAAGTACTACCCCACAGGTTGGCAGTATATGTGCACGTGCAAACAACAAAATGGAGTAGTTGCTACAACCAATTCCTGTTGTTCCTTACCATTGGATTTTCCAGCTCTTGCACAGTTGAGCTTGATCCCTTTTCCATTGATCTTACAAAGGGATAATTGTCATGTAAATCTACCACAAGCAGCATGCTGGAGCTCTCTAGGGCCCTAAACAGAAATTAGAGAAGCACAGCACCTCCCACCAGTTGCTCTAGTGTCATGCCACCCACATAGTTCAGTTTGCCAGCTGAGATAGCCAGAGATACAACTCTGTAGTCAGGTGTTGGTTATAGTTGTGTGAGCACCCTTCTGGGCAAGTTGGTAAGGCAATGCCAAACTAGTCAGCATGTGGGGCTAGATTCTAATCCTAGTAAAGCAAGAACCAATAGAGCTATGAACACATTCTTCCCCTGCTTATACAGATCACTAACTGGGGGAAAAGTGTTATTTTAGAGTGATTATTTCCTCTGTGAACTAGGTTGAGCCAGGCTGGTGCAATATAGCAAACAGATTCTCTCTTCATTTTAACAACAGCTAAATGTCAGTGCCTGGGAAATTGACCCTGTGATTTAAGGTAAGTGTGAACGCATCCCTGCATCTCTGACTCCAGCTTGCTATCCCAGCTATAAAAGGTTTAGAAAATCAGAGAGATACCAAGCATGGGTATGGAAATGGGGAGATCTTCTTTCCACAGACATCTTTCCCATGGCCACCAAAGCATGTTCTCACCTTCCACCAACTTCCTGTTGCCTCCCAGTATCCCATTCACTATATCTGGCTTTTAACAAAATCTAGTGCAATCCCTGAACACATTTGCTATAAAATTGTGGGTACATCAAAGTCTACATTCAATAGCTAGTCACAACTAGAGTACATCCATTGAATTAATTGAAACATGGTGAGTCAACAACGCTCATGCAATTCCATTAACTCAATAGGCTTACTTTAGTTGGGACTAGTGATTGGATTTAAGCCTAGGGAAACAATTGTATAATATGCGTATGTTATTTCATTTGTTAGAAATTTTTGTTGTATAGTCTGAGAGGCTCTTTGCTTCTTAGTTCCATGCAAAATGCAGCCAAAGTATGATTGTTACACATACATGCGGTGGATAGAGAATGGAAGAGGGACTTGATATATGCTGGAAAGGTCAGCCTTTGACAATAGTATGGATGAATGAACAGAGCAGATAGAGTGGAACCGATGCCAAATATGTCCACATACCAGAGGGCTTTATCTTTAAGACCTGTACATTTTCCATCTGATCTCCTAAATTTTCCATCTGATTTCCATTCCTATAATGCCAATGAAGATTCAAAGCCCCTTTACCCCATCACCCTAAAAGTCTACAATATTGGCTTCAAAGGGCTACAAAATTGTGGCAGTATCCTTTGTTGAGCAAACTTGAGCTCCTAGGAATGTGTGTTTGTATTGAGCCAGACTATTGGCTCATCTAACTCAGTATTATTTAGGAGCTCTAAATTTACTACAACATCAGCTATTTGATGTTGTGGACCAGCAATGTTATTCCTTAATGCATCAGGAACAAATACTGTACTGTATTTGTGTCATATTGACATATGAGTATTTGCAGTTTCCTGGAAACTTGTCATATACTGGCAACTGATAGCTTGTGGACTGGCACCAGTCCATGGACTAGTGCTTTGAGTAGCAATGGTCTATGATGACTGGCAGTAACTCTTCAGGTTTCAAAAAGGGTTCCCCACTCTGGAGATTCTTTGAACTGAACTTGGGATCCTCTGAATTCACATTGTGACCTTCTGTGCTTTGCTACTATGAGCTGTAACCTCCCCCCCCAGTAAAGACTTTAGTTTTTTAAATATAAATCCCAACTTCTAAATAACTGAATATTATGAATCTATGTTCCAAGCATACAGATTGAATAAGAGCTAATTCTTGTAGAATGCTAGACAAAGCATGGAAAAAGCAGTTATGCAACCTGTGGTTTATCAGGAATGCCTCAGTCCATTCTTCTGCCTCCATTTTCTTTACTAGTATATGCTGGTTTGAAGGTATGTGCATCTTCAGATTTTCTTTGAGCTCTATGTCCAAGGAATTGAGGATATTGTCATTTCTCACTTTCTTTAGTTGCAGAATGATATCCATCAATTTTTCTGAGAACCCACCCATTTGCAAGTTCTGAAAGTATGTTCCAATGGTCTGGGGGAAATATGCTACTTGAAATCAAAAATCAATGGGAAAGTAATTTTTCGATTCTAGAATGATAAATGTTTTATTTATGCAATAGAGTCTCTAAAAGAAAAGGGAGATTGACATTGAGATGGGAATAAATCTTGCCTACTTGCTAGCAATTTACAATATCATTGGAAGATTAACAGTAGTTGGATCAACTTTGGCCACAGAAATGATTCACACAACAATAACCTTGTCATTCTGAAATGCTACTTAATAGGTCTTGTGAATAAATGAATGAAATTTATTATGGTCAATGACCAGTACAAAAAAAGCAACAAACAAACAAACAAACAACAACAACAACAAGAAGGAAATACATAAAACGTTATCACATACAAGGTTATCACATACTGGGATGGATAATATTATACATCAAATTTTTATCAATAATTCAAAATCTGGATAGATTTAGAAACTGCATAGTAAAAAAGCATTCAAATAATACACATGTTAAAATTTAAAGCACTATCCTACGATGGCAAACTATTGCCACAATACAAAAACTTGCCACTTTGGCTGTAATCATTGAATAGGTCTTGTGAAAGTTTCAGCATTTGTCCAGTTCATCATGAATTAACATAAATGGGCTCAATCTATTTAGTGTGTGAGGATCCAAGTGAATTGGGATTTGGGCATGCATACAACAACAGTTCAGCATCACAAAATGACTAAAAGATCAAACTGGACTGACTTTACAATCATAATATGCTAATATTGTGAGGGAAGCACTAGTGACTTCATTTGTATCATGAGTCAGAATTATAACTAGCAAATCTAGGTAGTTTTGCTTCAAGTATCCTTGATGTGGTTATTACAGAGCTTATCACATTCAAAATAATACAACTTATCCCCAACAGGATACAGTTGCATTTAGGTTTAATATCGAGTATTTAATTGCTTTTTGATTCTGTATTCTCATTTGTTTTAACTGTATTTGTTTTTAATCCTATGTTGTGAGCCACCTTGTGAATGCTGATTGTTATGTTATGTGTTGTTGTTTTGTATTCTGCTTGTGTCACATTTTTGTCTCAAATTTCCTCACCCTCCTTCCCACAATCCCTCTCTGTTAGCTGTACAGGCAACACCAAGAATATGCTGAATGCCACCTCAGCTCCTGAATTCATCCTGCTGGGATTCCCTGGGCTCCAGAAGTTCTGGTTCCTCTTATTCATCACTTTCTTGACAGCCTACCTCTTCGTACTCCTGGGAAATGCTTTGATCATTATCATCACAAACATGGATGTGGATCTGCGTATCCCTATGTACTTCTTCCTGAACAATTTCTCATTCCTTGAAATATGCTATACCTCAGTCACTGTTCCCCGGCTTCTGGTGGACTTCCTCACTGCCCCCCGTGCCATCTCCTTCCAGACTTGTATCACCCAGATGTACTTCTTCTTCTTCTTTGGTACCACAGAATTCCTCCTCTTAGCTACCATGGCCTATGACCGGTATTTAGCCATCTGCCACCCACTGCAGTACCCAATGCTCATGAATGGCTGTGCTTGTACCAGCCTGGCCTTGGCTTCTTGGCTGAGTGGCTTCCTGACCCCATTCTTGCCCATAGCCTTCATCTCCCAGCTCCCCTTCAACAGCAGCAACCACATCAACCACTTTTTCTGTGACACGGGTCCCTTGATTGAGCTGTCAACTGGTGATACCTTTTTGGCTGAGACAATGGTTTTTCTTGTCTCTGCAGTGGTTGTGCTCATGTCCTTCCTTCTGACTTTGACTTCTTATGCTCTGATCATTTTTACTATCTGCCATATCCCAACTGCTTCTGGAAAGCATAAGGCATTCTCCACTTGTTCCAGCCATCTCATGGTGGTTACCATCTTCTATGGCACAGTCATCTTCATGTACCTCTGTCCACATTCTAGCCGGTCTTCTGGCATGGACAAAATGATATCTGTTTTCTATGCTGTTGTCACTCCAATGCTGAATCCTATCATTTATACCCTGAGAAACAAAGATGTAAAAAGAGCTCTAGAGAAAATCCTCAACCAAGTAAAGAACAAGTGCCTGAAGCACAGAGGGAAAGCTTTCCTTGTTGTATTGTCATAAAGCTAAGGAAACATAACCCACAGGCTGGATGAGGGGCTGTTTATTGAAGGTGTGTTCTCATTGAGGAATTTTGCAAGGCAGATATTCATTACATATGCTTTTTGTTGGTGTCCCAGCTACATTCCCAAGTTCTTCTAACAGGGTACATCTATCATCTACAAACGTTAAGCAATATATTATCAGTGCATGATTTGCACTGAGAAATTAGCTTTAAAGTTGTTTTATTGTTGGGGTTCATTACTGCTGTAGTGGGAGATGAAAATAATCCATGCAGCAAATCCAAAAGAGAGACAATTAATGTCCTACGAATAAGCAGTTCCCTTCCATGAAAACTGTCTTTTCTTTTATATTTACACACTTAGCAGCATTCTGCTTTGAATATGGATAATAGGCAATAAAGGACTAGCTATTTTGGACAGATTTAAAAGGGGTGTGCACTTAGTCTAGATCTCAATTTTTCCACATAATTTTCTGTTTGAAAATAGCATTTTAGAGCTAGTTTTCTAGTAAAGCTTATACCAGTTTCCCTAAGAAATGCTTTCATGAAAATGCTTTTTCAAATTATGCCACTAGCAATCCAAGATGAATGTTAAAATAACCATTTTACATGTAAACTATGTATGGGGCCAATATCACTATATTGATGGAAGACATTGTACCATAATTGGCTCTTAGTACAGGGATTCAAAAGAGACATTTTGAAACCCTTCCTGATTCATGGGAGTAGAAATGCTCTTGTAGAATTGGTTCAGTTTCTTTTGAAAGATGCCAATGGCTATGTGACACATAACATGGTTTGGGGTGGTTTTTGTTTTTTTAATTTTAGTTTTGGTTGCAAAAGAGAGTAGAATTAGATCAAATTGCTTCAAGTTGGCTAGGACATTCTGAATATGAATTTAAAGCTGAGCTTGCTGATGTTAATTCTGAAATTCTTTTATATTATTCATATATGTCATTTTTTTTGTACTTTTATATACTTCTGTTATATTTGCCATGGCCTTTACTAGGTCAATAAACTTACTGAATTGATCTATTTACACTACAATAGCATTTTGCCTGTGTTTGCTAGGTGGTGTATTTGAGCATTATAAATGTACCAAATACAATACTCTATTTCTTGGATGAAATACCAGAGTGCAAACCACTTAAACACTGTGATGATCAATGCTGACATCAAGGCAGAGCTTTGAGGCAGAAATCCAGGAGTCTACTAAGCAGCACAGGCAGGAAGCCCTGAAACACAGCAGGGTTGGAGTCCACACCTTTAAGTGAAATTATTACATATTCCAATTAAAAATACTCCCATCCAGCAAGACTATGAATTCTAGAGAATATGTTTATCAGATTCCCAGTAGTCCACACATGTACCTGTTCCCAATCCCCAGCAACCAGAAGTAATGAAGTCCAAAACCAATTGCACACAGTTCTACTTATCATAGAACTGAAAGTTGGCTACAGATAACTGTGGTTTGAAGACAATTCTCTGTAATATTTGGTGTGGAAAATCTTAACAGGAAATTGATCTCTTCTCTTTTCTTCTCTTCTCTTACAATGTGAAGATGATAAATGTGACAAAATTATCATAATGGTAAATGACTTTCAATCAAATTGCTTCAGGTTGGCCAGGATATTCTGAAAATGAATTTGAAGCTGAGCTTGGTAAAATGACTTTACCATTATTTGGTAAAGTCTGACAGTGTGTTTTGTTTGGAAACAAGAATGGAGAGGCAAAATAATAATAACTGTAAAAGAAGACAGAAGGATATATTTTGTTGGGGAATTGAAGAAGGTATTACATGGGATTGAGCCATGGTTTGTAGTCTGGGAAAGTGTTGCACTGGAGCTTATTCTTGAGTAAACTAAGGGCCTCGGCAGACGACTAACAGAGTCGTCTTGGAGGCTTGGAAGAGGAGGGGCAGCCGCACGAGCGGTGCCCCTTCCTCTCCCCGAGGTCGCCCTCGGAGTCGCCGGCCCTCCGCACGGCCGGGGCTCCGGGGATGACCTCACGCCGCGGCGACCGGACGCGCCGCAGTGGAAAAGACAGCGAAAGTGCGCCCGCCGCTTTTAGTGCGCACTTTCGCTGTCTTGAGGAAGGAGCGCTGATTAGCGCTCCTTCCAGGGACGACGCTGGTGCGCCGAGGTGCGGAGGCTGCGGCCCCGCGGCGCGCCGGCCCAGGGCGTCCTGGACGCCCTCGTCTGCTTCCCCCCATACATGTAGCGAGCTGTGTTTTGCATGACCAGTTGGAAAATCAACTGATAGCGTCATTGGAGTGGTAGTAGTCACCTTGCCCCTATCCAGAATTGGTGATAGTACTTGGAGCCATCATCACAAATTGGTAGCCTACAGCAATGTGATTACCACTGACTACGGTAAGATCAAATATTTCATTTTGTCACTTTCCCCCTCCACTGTCCATGGAATGATTTGAGTGTGTGGAGTACATGGGGGCTAAATGCTCATTGATAGTAACCATATATTTCTTCTTTATTTTGCTTATGGTTGTCAGGTGAAATAAAGGGCAGGGCTCCTGTCCCTTTAATGCCTGTATAGAAGAGGGAATTTCAGCAAGCATTGTTTGTGTGACAAGGAACACCTGCTGTGACTGTCCCTTCTGCATAACCATTAAAAGGACAGGAACACAGTCCCTTATTTCATCTGGCAACCCTCATTTTCCTATATATCTCCACAATATCTTTTCATGTAAGGATGTCCATCAGATTCATCCAGTCCAAAGTCTAAACAGAAACAAGCCTCTGGAAGCCTTATTTGGTAAAGTCACTAAAATAGCAACTTTTCTGTGGAATACATCCATAATGAAGGAGAGGAGCAAAGAAACCCTATAATATCTTTTACAGGAGAGTCTCAAATAGCTGTGTCTTGGAGAAGAAGTGTGAGGAGGCTTCAGACTTCTTCCTTTCTCATGGTTTAAAAAGAGTTTCAAGTATTATAACTACCAAGAATCACATCCTCTCTGATCTTGGAGGAGCAAGGTTGGCCCTAGTTAGACCACCAGGGAATAGCAGGTGCTGTAGGCAACATTTGCCAAAGTAGCAGCTTTCTCTGTGCCTCTTCACATGCTGTCGTAGGACTCCCATTTTCCTTCCTGAGGGAGGTGGTCAAAAAAGCATACCTTTTGCCAAACTGATTTTTCCAGTGTGACAAAAGACACACTTTTACTACTGTCTCCCTTGGGAAGAAAACAGAAGTGTTTTGATGACATGCGGAGAGGCACAGAGAAACTGCTACTCTCCTGCTCCATTTCAGCTTTCTTTTCTCATGCAATAAGGCCTTAGGTCCAAATTATCTGAAAGACTGTATATCCCATATGAACCTGACAGAGTTCTACGATCTATAGGGGAAGGCTTTCTCTGAGTTCTGCCACCATCACAGGCACACTTGGTGAGGAAACAAGAAAGGCCTTCTTAGTGGTCATTCACACTCTTTGGAAATCCCTTCCATGGGATGCTAGGCTGCCCCCCTCCCTGCTTTTCTGTCACTGGCAGGCAAAGTTGTTTTGTTTAAGCAGGCTTTTAATGTGTAGCAGGGGAGCTTCTTATTGGGAAGTTTTATTTTGTCTCTTTTCACACTGGAAAAATCAGTTTGGCAAAAGCAATGCTTTTACAACTGTCATCCTCAGGAAGGAGAACAGTAGTGTTATAACAGCATACAAAGAGTCAAGGAGAAAGCCGCTTCTCTTCCTTTCTGTTTCAGCTTTATTTTCTCATGTGATAAGACTCTAACTATGGCCTGAAACACATGGGCAAAATGACGTGGCTTCAGGCCGAGGTGTGGGCATGGCGTTTAGATGACACATGCCCCAAATGCCACCTGAAGCCACACTGATGCCATGCCATTGCAGAAGAACTGGGCCAAGAAGGAGTGGATAGAATCCATTACTTCTGGTGGCCCAGTTCAGGACCACAGCAGCGGCCCAGTTTGGGACCAGGTACATGTGTTTGTTGTGGTTCTGGCATGAATGGCGCCAGAGCAGCATGAGGTCGCTCCATCTGGGCTGTCTGTTTTGGGCCTAAACTGATAAAAGATATTTCACAAGATTTAGAGAGATGGGTCGGCTTAAGGATAAGTCTTTGGAGGGTAAGGTATACATGATTAAAATGAATTTAATATCTAGAATTGTTTATGATCTTCCTGTAATTCATCTACTTATATCTTGCAAATGTTTTAATAAACAAAATGCATTGTTCAGGAGATTTTTGGGAGGGGCTCATCTCCTCCTAGAATTTCAGTGAAAAAGATGCACATTCCAATTGAAGAGAGTGAGTTCAGCCTTCCGGATCTTCTTGTGTACCATTGGGTATATTAGTTACCTTGCTTTATATATATATATATATATATATATATATATATATATATATATATATTCACTTAAAGTAAATAATCCACCATAGTCAGCCTTAGAGTCTTCATTTCTGGCACCTTTATTCAAATGGACAGTACTTGGTTCTTATTTTATAAAAAGGGCAGTGCTTTGCCAACAATTTCAGCAGTTAGAAGTGTGTAGTAAATATTGTCAATTGCACTTTGACCCATACACTCATGCCTAATTAACTTCATGGGGAAATCCAACTTGAAAATTGCTAAGGACCATTTTTATAGAAGGTGTGGGCCAATAATGGGGTTGTTACCTTAAATCAGATAGTTGGTGCTGTTGATGAGTTATTGACTTTTTCAGTTTTGCAGGAGCAGTTTAAACTACCTGTATCAGCTAAATGTCAATATCTACAACTGAAACATTTGTTAAAATCCAAATCTGGCCCTGTAGCTTTAAGTGCATCTGGGGTTCCCTTAATATTAGAAACACTGAGGCCAACCAAGTATCCAAACCAACAGTTGATATATATAAATTTCTGTTATAAATAAATAAATAAATATGACATGTGAGGTTTACAGCAACAATGGAATAGAGAACTGGAATATCCGTTTCTGACTAATCAATGGCCATTGGTATTAACATCTATAACTACTATGTCTATACATCTCTGACTACTTCATATACAGCAGAAATTGCTGTTTTGGTTGTATGGGTCACCACAACGTTTATTCAAGAAAGGACTTTCTAAAACAGCAAATTGTTGGAGATGTAATGCTGATAATGCTTCCTGAATGCATATGTTTTGGAATTGTTCCATAGTAACTACATTTTGAGAGGAACTAATCACACATGTAAATTTGGTTTTGGAAGGTTCCTTGATATTCAGAGATATGCATGTTTTTTGAATTATTTACCTGTCTCTTAGAAATTAACAAATGTCCAGTGGAAATGGACTTTTCATGCCCCTTTGACTGCTAAAAGATTTATACTTCATTATTGAAAAAAAATTCTCTGCCTGTGATACAGTGGATAGAACATCTACGAATGCTTGCAATGTTTACAAGGTGACTTAAATTTGGACATTAGATCAACTTTATAGAAACATACACCCAATGTGATTATTTTTACTCCTTTTACACTTCTTATCTTCCTGTTTTTGTTATGTTGTTGTTGTGTGCCTTCAAGTCATTTCTGACTTCTGGTTACCCTAAGGTGACCCTATCACGTGGTTTTCTTGGCAAGTTTCTTGGCAAGTGGGTTTGCCATTGCCATCTGCTGATGCTGAGAGAGTGTGACATGCCAAGGTGACCCAGTGGGATTCATGGCTCAGCAGGGATTTTAACCCTGGTCTCCAGAATCATAGCCCAACACTCAAACCACTACACCACACTGGAACATTATTGTATGTAACTGAGATTCTTTTTGACTGTAAATAATTTTTAATTTTTTTTTTAAAAAATAAACAATAAAATAAAATGGGAATGTGGTGGCATTGCAGTCAGATTTTTTTAAAATGAGCGAATTAACTTTTGGGGAGAAGAAAAAGCCAAATTGTAAAACAAGTTATTATAATGGTAAATAACTAGTTCTGGGGGTTCAGCACTATAGCTTTCTAAAAGTAATATTCTGAGTTCTGGATTGAAGGCACTGCTACATTCATCCAGCTCTGCTAATGAGCACTGGGCAAGATTAGAAACTCCCATCTGCCTCTATAGATGTGTTACATCAAATTCAGTGGGTCCCTGGATTGCTGGATCAGGGCCAGACCACAGACTCTGCCACATTTTCATCGTTGCTTAATTCTTCAGGTCCTGTCTTGTGAAGGGAATGCCAAATACTGATAAATTCCTAATGGTGAAGGGTGTGGATGATTTTCCTTTCAGGTAGAATATCTCCCCATTCAACTTTTCCCCTATATATAAAAGAGTTTATTGGTTTGCAATAACTTTGGATGTTTAATCATATTCCACAGTTCAGCATTTGTAAATTGTTGCATTATGTTAACTGTTGACTTGGAGGGTGTTGATATACAGCACAATAATCAAATTATAATTCATACTCAGATGGCTTTATGGAATCTGGGACTAGAACATCAAAGATCAAACACAAGGTGACACACCATGCCACATAAGGCTTCTGCTCATACAGCCAGACTTCTCTTTTTTCCTTGTTGCCTCCCACATCTGGAAAATATTTTAAGGGATACAGGGTAGAGGGGGATTCCACTCCCCTGTGTCACATAGACATAGTTGGAGTTCATCAATACCCATTATTTTTTCAGATTTCTATTCAAAGGCTTTAAGAACTTGGCTGGCTCACCCCCCTCCCCGAACATTATTATACCTTTCTGTGATTTCTGTGATCTTCAGGGAGTTGACATCCAAAACACCCAGAGAATCAAAGTTTGGCAACCACTATACTAGTGCTTTTTAGCAGAGGATTCTTAGTATCTTATTAAACTATCCCAACATATACATGTTCTGTGGTTGAGGATAAACAAAGGCTCAGTTGTATGTGAACTGTCTCCCAAGCAGGTGATTTCTGTTATTCCTCTCAGGCCACAGGAGAATGATGGCACTTGGGGAAAAAGAGGCAAATCAACAACTCTGGCGAAGATGGCGAAGATCTCCACAGCCACAGTGTACTTCCTGCTGGCACTGAGATATGATGGCACAAAGGAGACCTGGACAAAAGTGAAGACCAGCATGCTAATGGCAATGTGCTGGGCCTCATTAAAAGCCATTGGCAGCCGGTGGGCTGGGAAGGCCACTCCTAAGCTGATGATGGCTAGCAAACCTGTACCCCAACACAGTGTAAAAAAATTCTAGGGAACTTTTGTCACACTCCAGGATCACTTGGGCCCCTCCATCAAATGGGAATAAGGGCTATGTGTTGGGAACGAGGGCCATTCCACTATCCAGAGAACACATATAACAGCTTGGCCAAGTGGACATCAAAGAGTGATTGCACCAGGCAGCTTATAGCCCATCCACTTCTGCCAGTAGCTGCCAGGCATAGAAGCCCTAAAAGCCATCACTACTGTCATGGTTTTGGCCAGTGCTGCAGAGAGGCAAAGAGCAAAGATGAGGCCAAAGGCAGCCTGACGGAGAGGGCAAGTGAGCAAGGATGGACTTCCAAGGAACATCAGCTGGCAGAGGAAACAGAGGGACAGGGAAGTCAAAAGGAGCTAGCTGAAAGCATGGGTGTGTGGCGGTAAAGTATGAAGATTAATTAGATGGAGAGTGAGAGGAAGAAGAGCAAGGAACTGCATGTAGCCTGGGCAGCACCCAAGGGTTTGGTGTAGGACAAGAAGTCAAAGATGGTTGGGAGACATCGGTCTTGTAAATGGTTAGGCCATTGTCCTGGTGGGCACTTCCAGCAGTTGGCACTGTCTGGGGGAAAAGAAGTATACATAGAACAGTGACTGTCATTTAACATGCTTTCTTTTCATAGAATGAAACATGGAAGGTTATTGCATTGATTTTAAAACCGGTTTATCAGATCCAGTTTAAAATTTAAAGTGGGCGGCATTTTGATCTTATCAGAAGGATTTAGCCACTGAAATTGCTGCCCGGCTCCATTCCCACTTCCCTGGCCACTCTGGTGGCTATTTTCTTAAGCTAGAAAACTCCCTGCTTCGAAAAGAGGCATGCTGAGTACCCCTGGGAGCAGGGATGGACCTGGGCAGCGATTTTGGCAGCTAAATCCTTCTGATAAGATCAGGATGCTGCCCGCTTCAAATTTTAAAATCAGGTAAGCCAGTTTTAAAATCAATGTGATAAACTTCATGCTTTCTTTTCATAGTATATCATCATCATACACAATACTAGGAACAGAGACACATTTTTGAGTCTCTCTCTCTGCACATGAGACTGGCTGCTAATGATGGAACTGTGCCCTAGGGCATTATCACACCAGGCCCTTTCTTGCTGCAGTCACGCCATTTAAAAAAAATAGGAAACATAACAATGTTAGAGCAGCTATTATCTCATTCTTTTTCATTCATATGACAGGGGCTGCTCCCCCCCACCATTGCAGTCCCCTCCTGTCCTCTCTTTTAACTCCAGCCTCCCTTCCTTGTGCCTTACCTGGAATGCTTGTGGTTTTTTAAAATATTTTTTCAACCTTTTGCACAATTCTGGAGCTCTGCAGCCCTGATTTAATCTTTTAAAAATATTTTTTAAAACCTTAGAGCTGCAGAGCTGCAGAACTGCGTGAAATACTGAGGAAAAATAAAATGAAATGAAAAAATAGCAAAGGGGAAGGGAGAAGGTAGGAAGAGGGGATAGTGATACCATGTGACTGCCAATTGTGCAAGTGACCAGGGAATGGCTTTTCGCACCTGGGGCATTGCAGGATTGGCAGTTCATTCACTGGCTTTCCTCATGAATGAAAAGGGATGAGTCAGGACAGGGCAGCTACAGGATGGAAATGGTGTTGTGTGATCAGCATTGCTGATGCCGCTTCGTTCTCAGGGGAATCATGGTTTAAAAGCCATGTCTGGTTATCTCCCTAAATTGTGGGAATTAGAGAAGTTAGGCTCCCTTCAAGCATATGGCCTAATATTAGAGAGAAAAAGGAGATGGTATTGGGCTGACAATAGTAACAACCTAATGTAAGGAAGGGTTCTGTATATGAAAAGTAGTCACCTGAGTAGGACTCTTTGCCCACACAATGGCTCTGTCCTGAATCATAAGCCCCTTTTCCACAAGAGATCCAGAGTGAAACTGTCCAACCTTCATGACCTGTAAGGAGCCATTGGGTGAAATCTGTAGGTTCATAATGTCAAATGCAGCTGGAACCTCACTGTTCTTGAAGAAAATCTCCTCAGATGAAATGGTGAAGTTGACACTCTTCACATAGTAAAAGGCCTGAAATATGGGCCAGAGAGGTTTAATGTATATAGGTCATCCATACAGCCTTGACATGAACAGGCTTCCATGAACCAACAGAATTTCATTTTTCTGACTAACAAGAATCACATATATGCATTTATAGACATTCTTTACAATGTTCCGAGTTGCTTTGGTAAAACGTTTGTTCCAGGGACTAGTCAGATAAACTCCAGAGTCTCAAAGGAAGTGACGCAAGCAAGATCCCTCAAACATGGCAAGCATTCCTCTACCTGCGCATGTGCAAGGAAACCATTTCTAGTATATTTATGGGTTTTTCTCACTTGTGTATGAAAGTTAAAAATGCCTTTTTTCCACTTTTACTGTAATTACGCTTTTACTGTAATTACGTGTGAAATCCTTTTGTGCAATTAACATCTATTTTCGCTTTAATTTCGGGATGGTTTATTTCCACTTTATTTTCTCTTTAACAACGAAACTGACCCATGTGTGATAACAGCATCTGGACTGGTAGCCTTGCAGTGTGACCTTGGCATTCAGTCTCTCTCTGTTCAATGTTACCTTGCAGTCTGGTGTCTCTCTGACTTTACCTGCTTTGTATTGCCTGCTCTGCTGCTTTCTCACCTATAGATAGATACTCTGAGGCCTGCCTTTACCTCTTCCCAACATGACTTTTTCCATTCTCTCTTATTGTTGCCAGTGGTAGTAGATCCTTCATCTTTCCTTTCTCCCAGACATGTAGTTTTCCAAAAGATCTTTACCTTAACAGAAAACACACTATGTGGAAGCTAGTTTGGAATCATTAGCAAAAGACTAACTGATTATAGGGTCCAACCCAAGACAGCTAAGGAATTAAGTTAATCATACTAGAACCCATGGTAGAAAAAGGGAAACAATGGGATTTAGCATGAATATGGTATTAAGTACCATATTTACAAAGGTGAACAATAGCAATTTTCATCTTTGGAAGTTTAAGATGCAGATGCTGTTGATTTAGGATTAGCCCTTTAAACTCCTGGAAACAGAGTAATTTGCAATGCATGTACAGAAGCAAGGCAGCTAGGACAGGAAAAATAGAAAATGAATAGCAACATGGACGGTCAACTCAGATGTATCAGCCTGCAGTTCAAGGTATGTGGAATACACTTTGGGAATTAAACACCAGAAAAGCTACAATTAAAAGCTTTGTTTTAAGATAGATTATGGTATGACATTGCCAGAAGTGAGAATCTTAATTCCCATCTTGACAATAGGGAACCCTGGTGGTACAGTGGTTAAATTGCTGGTCCTGTAGCCACAACATTGTAAATTTGATCCTAGAGGGCTCCAAGGTCCATTCAGCCTTTCATCCTTTTGTAGGTCAGTAAAATGAGTGCCCAACTTGTTGGGATAATTGGCTTACACATTGTAAACTGCTTAGGGAGTGCTGGTTCACTGATAAGCGGTATAGAAATGTACTTGCTATTGCTATTTCTGTTGTGCTTGGACCACAGAACATGAGTCAAGAAACAGCAGAGGAATAATAACAAAATGCCCTTTGCTTGCTAGAATCATTTGGAACTCTCATAAACATGATTGAAAGAAGACCATGTTTAGAGCTGTTTATAAATAAGCTTCAAAAGAGAATGTGGCCATAGAGGGGAAACTAAAGGAGAAAATCCTTGTTGGAATGTTTTCTGAATAAACCAGAAAGACATTGTCCAGAGGAACTGAAACAGGAAAAGCCAGAAGTACCGGTAGATGATTTATGATAGATGAAGATGATTTCCCCAAAATAATTTATGGCAATCCTCATAGGGGGATGTCGTGGCTTAGTGGTTAAGATGCTACTTCTGATGACTGTAAGGTTGGAAGGTTGGCAGTTCGAGGCCCGGGTGCTGCATGATGGGGTGAGCTCCTGCCACTAGTCCCAGCTTCTGCCAACCTAGCAGTTCAAAAGCATGCAAGTGCAAGTAGATAAATAGGTAGCACTTTGGTGGGAAGGTAAACAGAGTTCTGTGCAATCATGCTGGCCACATGACCACTGGATTCATCTTTGGACAATGCTAACTCTTCAGCTTAGTGTAGATGAGCACTGCCCCCTACAGTTGGTTACAACTAGACATTCATGTCAAGTGAAAACCTTTACGTTTTTAATGAACCTCATGCATGATTTATAGATCCAGACTCTTTAAATCAATGAAGACTTCTTCACTAAGATAGGTAAGAATGGAAAAGTAAGCATATATTTTAGCAAATTGGAAAGGCATAGCAGTGATGGCGAATCTTTTAGAGAACAAGTGCCCAAACTGCAACCCAAAACCCACTTATTTATCGCAATGTACCGCATCCCTCTGTCTTTCTAGTAATGAACTCTGGCGAACTCTGTGTTGGGGTGACGGCTCGTGCGCCCACAGAGAGGGCTCTGAGTTCCACCTCTGGCACGTGTGCCATAGGTTTGCCACCTACTGGCATATTGGTTCAGGGAAAATATTGTGAAGTGTTGTACTGAAAAGTACCAGTAGATGGCAACAGAAAGGTTAAACAAAAACTCAGGGAGTTTATTATCATCAGAACATCTCCCAGAGTATGGCTGCATTTTGATGTTCAGGAAACATCAGTGCATAGTAAGTATGTAAATGTAAAAGGGGTTGTGAGAGAGGATTTGTTGAAGATAGACTGCTAAAACAAACAAGCCAGAAGCATCAAGCACTGACAACATGAAAAATGCTGATGGCTATGGGATAACAGAATGGGACACTGAGATACAAAGTGCTTTAAGTGAACCTTGAAACCTTAAATGAAGCTTAAAAGTAGCACCACTGAAACCAGAGGTGTATGCACTGTTCCAGATCTGTATGTTTTGTTACAAATAGAGAAATCCAGCAGCACGCTTGCTGAAGTGACTATATTCCTATAGCAAGGAAGACATGTAGTGATGAGGCTCTGAAATGTTTTTCTTTGTCTTGTTTGTTCTGTTAGTTCTTTGTCTGTCTATTCATACTCTCAGTCTTGACTTCACTTTGTCCTTCCCACCTCTACTGCTCTCAGCCATGTTGCTAATGGTAGCAGATACAACTTTTTCTCTCTCCTGTATATGTAGTTCTCCAATTAAAATTTTTCTTCACTGACACAGTCTTTTGCTGATGATTCTGCACAACTTCCATATAGGCCAACAGTAAAAAAGCACATTTCTCTTGATTTGTTGGCCAGAGTCTTCCTCTGGCCGTGAATCCTTGGCAGAGACATTCCTCCTTGGTAGTTGTCCCTTCTAGTTTTCAAATATGATTCTGTCAGAATCCCTTAATTTCACCTGGGCTCAGACTCAGTTCCATTTAACTGTGTGGCACTGGTGAAAGCCCTGTTTAAACTAGCAGTTGAAAGGAAAGATGTAGTTGCCTGGGCCTCAGGAAGGCCCCCCCGCACCTGCGGTGTGCGAATTCGCATGGCGCAGCCACGATGGAGCCTTCCAAAATGGCGCCTGCGTTTGTGCGCGGGGCGGCGGTGGCGGGACCAGCCAAGGGCCGGCCCCAAGGCCTTTGCGGGCCGCACCCAGCCCGTGAAGGCCGTAGGTTGCTGACCCCTGGTATAGGAGATTTGGGGTCAGAATCCTGTTGATGTCTTACACATGTATAAGTTCGCCTATGAAAACATAGGGTACAGCTGGGCATTTTTGTCCAATGCCCAGGGTCTACATCTGAAGCTGTCCAGCCACTGGACATCCAAGCACCTTGCCCAAATATGGGATATTAGTATAGTGATGTAGACTTGAGTTGATTGACTCGGACTCAAGTTGGACTGAAGTTGCTTGAATGACTTAATTTGGACTTGACTCAGCAATAAATAATGTACTGCCTTAACTCGACTCAACTCTGAACTTGTATATTTTCAGCAACTGACTTGCTGGTCTAACTTCATCCAGAAACAGCAAACATGTTAGGCAATGGAGATGAAGTGGGAGTTGAGGTCTGCTTAGCAGCCTGTCCCCTCTGCACATCGGAGGAGCCTTCTAAAGCTTTTCAAAAGCTTTAGAAGGATCTTTCCACCTCAAGCCTGTTGTTTAACATATTTGCTGTTCCCCTATAAGAATTTTTTAACCTAACTTTGTGCACGTCTTCTTGATTTTCTAGTTATTGAACTTCCTCCCAGGCAGTAAATGTTTGGATCCTCTTTTGAAGATGGAGACAACATTTGCCCTCCTTCAGTCTGCTGGGACTTCTCCTGTTCTCCAGGAATTCTCAAAGATTATTGCCTCTGGTTCTGAGATTACTTTTGCCAGTTCTTTTAATGCCCTTGGATGTAGTTCATCAGGCCTTGAAGACTTCAATTCATTTAGATTAACCAGGTATTCCTATACTACCTCTTTACTTATTCTGTGCTGCATTTCCCCTACTGTGTCCTCTGCTCCATTTCTTTCTGTATATTATACAGTAATATAGAATATCAGTCAGTCCAGAATATACTCAGTAGAGGAAGTGTCATGATGGAACCTCAGCCAGCCTTGAGAGATTCCAAAGACATTGTTTCCATAATGGTCTATTGAGGTGAGAACATTTGTCTTTCGTGCCTAAAAGCCTGACATTTGGAAAAGGCACAAACTATCATACAAAAAGGTATATTATGCAATAAAATCCATGATTGTGATGCATCTGGGATCCATGGAAACAACATAAATGGTTGTTTAAAAAGAAATATTGGCCATAGGTCTCATGAATTAGCTTGATGTGTAAACTTTTTGTCCTGGCATAAATTTATCATTCATGAAGGAGACTGTCTTCAAGGCATCATGATCATGTTGGCAGAAACATTGTTATGAAGCATAATAATGTTTGTCACACTGAAGTTTCCCAAATGTCTGATTATAATACTAGTGTTTTTGTGCTAATGATAACCTGGTCTCAGCTTCAAGCTGAATATTTAATAGCTTCTTTAGAAACTACAGGGTGAAGCTGATAGTGTTGTTTCCTCTGATTCCTCTTTAACTAGTTAGACGTTTGCATGGAGATAATTGTAAATTTAAAAGAATAACTGTTATCTTATTATTGTTATTTCATGGTGTTCCCCTTGGGCGCATCCACTGTAATTCTAGCATGGATTTCTCTGTTTCAATGGGTATTTTCTAGAAGAAAGAATATCAAATCCCTTGATAGGGAAATGTCATTTTAATAGTAATAGCAAGTACATTTCTATACCACTTATGTGTGCACTTAAGCACTCCCTAAGTGGTTTACAAAGTGTAAGCTAATTGCCCCCAACAAGCTGGGTACTGATTTTCACGATCTCAGAAGAATGCAAGCCTGAGTCTAGCCTGAGCCCCTGGCTCTAATACACTCGCCCCTCCCTTTGCACAAACTTGGCTAAAATGGCACATGTGTCAGTGGCGCGCACGCAGGACCATACGCAGGAGCATGTGCCCATTCAAGCCAATGAGGCTTGAATATCGGTGAGTTTTCATTTTCCTGGGTGTGTGTGTGTGTCTGGAATGGATCCCCTGAGAATATGGAGGGGTGAGTGTATAGTGTTTTCTCTCCCTATTCCCCCAGTATACTTGCAATACTTTTTTACATACATATAAATTGCACACCTCCCAAGCTGATGCTATGTATTTTCTCCCCAAAACCTCATGTTAAATGAAAATTCAATTTAATATTATACTTACCTAAGTTGTTTGTTTTCATATGGGACTTTGTCACACCAGTCTTTTGTCTCACCACAACTGCAGTAGTGTAAGGAAGTGGAAACATGACATTTGGGGAACACTCAATATCTCACCTCTGTAATAGCATGAAGCTGCTGCTTTTGTGATCTGTGGTCCTGCGCACTCTATGTCACACGGCCTCCATAACCTCACCTTCCTGTCCTATGCCCTATCCAATGTACCTTTCAGTTTTCATTTATTTTTTTAAACAAAATTGAGCAATTATGGCAATTCGATGTAATTAAAAAAAGAAAAGAAAGAAAAGAAAAGGAAAACAGCCTGCTTGTGATAGTGAAGGGAGGGGGAGAGGAGAAGGGGAGGAGAATTGTGTCATGGTTAGTAGCTGAAGACTTGAAGAACCAGGATAGCATTGTAGTGAAAATTAACTATTGCATTTATTCTGGATTCTAAGACACACAAACTACTCCACAATGGTTAGAATCAACTCTGAGTTTTCCCTAGTTAAACAACACTTTAACATCCCTCGTCCAGCCTCCCCTCTTGTAGCCCATACCATTTGCCCACTTCAAAGATGTGCTTTGAAGTTTGTCTTCCTCAATTCCTATCTCCCCGCCATTACTCCGGAGAAGAAGCAAAGCAAAGCAAAGCAGCTTATTTATATACCGCTTCATATCACGCTATGGGATGTCTAAGCGGTTTACAACTGTGAGCTGATTGCCCCTCAACAGCTGGGTACTCATTTTAGCGGCCTCGGAAGGATGCAGGCCTGACTCCAGCCTCAGCCCTGACTGGTATTGAACTCGCAACCTTGTGGTCTATGAGTGAGTGGCTGCAGTACAGGCATTTAACCACTGCGCCACCAGGGCTGATTCAAGAAGGCACCATCGTAAATAGTTTCAGTCACTTGCCCTTCGATTCCCCCTTCTACAGCCCCACACTTTGTTGTCAGATTCCTGTGAAAATCATAGGAACATGACAAATTGCACCCACTGATGTCACGTGACTGTTGGCATTTCGGAACTGCAGCAGGAGAGACCTATCACACCTGAGGCCGTAGTAAGAAAGCAGTGATATTGGGAGCCATTGACAAGCTTTACCTGTCAATGAAAAGATGTGCTCTAGCAACACTTCAAATGCAAAGCAGCAATGAGAGAGACACAACTTAATGTGGTAAGTATGGGCAAAGATGCTAGTATTTAGCTTTAATCCTGATTTAAAAGTCTCATGTGATAATCTCCACAGTTAGAGAAAAAGCATTTTCCAGTAGGCAAACCACCAAGTGATGATCCCAGAGCAATTTAAAAATGATTTTTCTGTTCTGTTCTCTTATTATACCAACTGATTAACACTACTGTAAGCTCTTATCAAGCCTGTGAGATAGTTTATGCTGGGATATAAGGAAGCTACCTAGAGTCCTCTTAGGGTGAAACCACACATTATAATTGACACATTGTTCATAGCTCCCAACTTTTCACAGAGGAAAACAGGGATACATGTGGCCAAGCAACATCAGAGGGGGGTCAAGATGGCAAAAGTTATTGATGAGGGGAAACACACAAGCTAAAAGAGGCTGCAGTAGCTTGTTTTTACCTGAGCCTACTAGGAAGGGCAAGATCCCACCTTCTCCTGTCCAATTCTCCTGCTGAGTTAAATGACTGCAAACTACTTTTGCAGTTTGAACTCTTTTTACATCAGTTGAAGTAAGCTGAAGGCAAAGGCAAAGTAGGAGCTGCAGCTGAAAAAGTAGGATGTCAGAAAGTTAATCTGGACTGTCCCTGACAAAGTGGGACAGTTGGAAGATATGCATACCATTTCTATTCCATATCTCTGTATGCTCACATCCTGATGCCATTTAATATAAGCAAAG
Organism: Phrynosoma blainvillii; assembly: GCA_026167975.1. Taxonomy (NCBI): domain Eukaryota; kingdom Metazoa; phylum Chordata; class Lepidosauria; order Squamata; family Phrynosomatidae; genus Phrynosoma; species Phrynosoma blainvillii. The sequence continues at coordinate 313,831,430 of JANUYF010000001.1, forward strand.
TATAAGATGATGGTGACATCATCACACTATATGTACCACCCCATGATGGACAAGGACAGGAGGTGTGCAGTGTGGGAGATTATCGCAGCACTAATTAAAGCGGCTTACCTGAGATGGCTTAAAATTCAAAACAGGCGGCATCCTGATGTTATCACAAGGATTTAGCTGCCTAAATCGCCACCCAGGTGCAGCCTGGGTCCATCAGTGTGGATTTTTTTTGAAGCTGGGAGTTTTCTGGCTTAAGGAAATTAATTTCATCCCTCCTGCTTAAGTTTCCAGGCAGACCTAATAATTGGTACTTGGAGTATCTGCTAAATGATTCTGAGAAAAGTAAAACAAAAGCAGTGGCAAATTTTTTCTTCTCTGCTGTTAAAACACGCAAGATTATGACCCAAGCAAAACAAACAGTCCGGTCTATTGTTCCTTAAATACCCATACAAATATCCACCTTTTTTCAGTGTCACATGGCTTGTATTATCTAATGTATCTGTGAGTGACTTTGTATATATATATATATATGCATGTACCTATGTATGCATTACGAGTATGTTATGTATATTTGTCTTATAGTGTTATTTTAACATGTTTTATATGTTTTATATACATTTTGTTGCCTAATGGCCTGTTGGCTGAAATAAAGGTATGTTGTTGTTTGAAATGGCCGCTGGAGCTGCCCTGGGAGCAGGGATGGACCTGGGCTACACTCGGGCAGCAATTTCAGTGGCTAAATCCTTGTGATAAACACCAAGATGCCACCCATTTTAAATTTTAAACTGGCTCAGGTAAGTCACTTTAATTAGTACTGCAATAATCTCCTTGTTCTCAGCAATCACTATTTTTAAAAGACATTGCAACAGGGGTGAAGAATCCTAGTTTCTGAGATGTTTCAGACTTCAACTTCCATAGCCCCTTACTAATGTCCACAGTGGCTGGGTCTTCTAGGAATTAAAATTAAAAATACTTGAAAGTTAATGTTCCCTTATGCTTAAATTTTACAAAAGAAAAAATAAAGGGACATAGAGAGGGTGTAACTGTGCTTTCAGAGTGAGTTTTACTGATATCTTCAACTCCTTATTCCTGAGGTTATATGTAACAGGATTCATACTGGAGTGCTAAAGGTGTATAAAAGTGTAAGCAGGTTATCAGTTTGACTAAACCCTCTGGATTTGGGGTGTTTAGACCATGGAACTACATCCATATTGTAACAATACTATCAAGAGGTGGGAAGAGCAAGTGTTGAAGATCTGGAGCTTCCCCTTTCTTGAGAGAATTTGCAATATGGTACTGATGACAGAAATATATGAAAGAGTAACAAGCAGGAATGGGACTGAGAATATAAGGATGCTGCCAATAAACTGGGCAATCTTCTCAAAATCAGGCACTTGTCAATTTCAGAAGTTGTTCCACTTAACATAAGAAATGTTCAGTCTAGTTGGAGCCATAGAAAGGAAAAGGAAAGACCAGAATTACAATTTCCAGAGACAACAGTCCCCCAAGGACCAGTGAGATGGCCAGTAGCTATACACATTTCTGCTTAGGCATGATATGAATTCTTATTTTTTCTTCTTTATTCTACCTTTATTAGGCATACAACATACATTTACAATAAAATATCCAGTATCATTTTTAGGAAATTTAAGCCATAAGGTTGTTGCCTCGACCAGAAAATTGGCCATTAGCCTGGCAATATACGGGTTCCGATCTTCCAATAAGAATTCCACTGATAACCTATCTAAACAAATAAATGATATGAATTATAATGCAGAGGGTGGCAGATGACAACATAGTGGTCATAAGCCAAAGCCATCAGGAGGAAGCTATCAGTGCTGCCCAGGACTATGAAGATGGAAAAAAACGCTGACATCTGGGTACCACATCCTCCAATAGCGATTATCTTCTTTTCTAATAAAATATTTGCTAGCATTTGGGGTACCACATATGTTGTATAGGAAAGCTCAGTTATGGAAAAGGACCACAAGACATACATAGAAGTATGGAAATTGGGATCTTTCCAGATAGCTACCGTGATCGAGAGGGTGGTTGCTCTTCAGCTCCAAGCTGTCTTGGATGAAACCGATTATCTAGACCCATTTCAAACCGGCTTTAGGACAGGCTTTGGGGTTGAGACTGCCATGGTTGCCTTGACCGACGATCTGCGTCTTAGCATCAACAGGGGTAGTGTGACCCTGTTGGTGCTTCTAGACTTCTCAGAGGCTTTCGATACAATAGATCCTCTTGGACCGCCTGAAGGGGTTAGGTATTGGGGGCACTGCTTTGCAGTGGTTCCGGTCCTTCCTCTCGGGAAGGTCCCAGAGGGTGCTGCTCGGGGACTGTAGCTCCAGTAAGAGGGACCTCACTTGTGGGGTCCCTCAGGGAGCTATTTTGTCCCCAACATTATTTAACATCTATATGAAGCCGCTGGGTGAGATAATACGGAGTTATGGTGCTGGGTGTTATCAGTACACTGATGACACTCAAATCTATTTCTCTGTGTCTCATTCGTCGGCCTCGAATTCCAATGGCATCTCTTCTCTCAATGAATGTCTTGGGGCAGTAATGGGCTGGATGAGGAAAAACAGATTGAAGTTGAATCCAGACAAGACGGAGGTGCTCACGGTAGCGGCCCCGAAACCAGGAATAGGGTTGCAACCTCCAGTCCTGGATGGGGTCACCCTCTCCTCCAGTGACTGTGTTCACAGCTTGGGGGTGCTCCTTGACTTGTCGCTCCTGATGACGAATCAGGTAAATGCGACGGTCAGGAGCGCCTGTTATCAGCTTCGGCTGATACGCCAGCTGCGCCCTTTTCTGGAAGTAAGGGACCTCGAAACTGTTGTGCACGCGCTGGTAACCTCATGCTTAGACTTCTGTAATGCGCTCTACATGGGGCTACCCTTGTGCCTGGTTCGGAAACTGCAGTTGGTTCAAAATATGGCAGCCAGGCTTTTATCGGGAACATCTAGGAGGGATCACATCACGCCGGTTTTGAGGTCCCTCCACTGGCTGCCTGTTGGTTTCCGGGCTCAGTACAAGGTGTTGGTTATCACCTTTAAAGCCCTAAATGGCTTGGGTCCAAGCTATATCAGGGACCGCCTCCTCCCATATAATCCTCCCCGCGCTCTCCGATCCTCTGGGATGAACTTGCTACAGCCTCAAAAATCTAGGCTTGCAGGGACCTCCCAGAGGGCCTTCTCTGTAGTTGCTCCCAGGCTCTGGAACGGCCTGCCGGATGAGATCCGTCAATTGACATCTTTGGACAGCTTCAAAAAGGCTGTCAAGACGGATCTCTTCCGGCAGGCCTTTCCAGATTAAATAACCCTGCCCCGAGATTTTGAGTCTTGAGATCTAGAGATCCCCTTTAATGAATATCCTACATTTCCCTTTAACAGGGTTGTTGAAGTGCTTTTTTAAAATTTATATGGCTTTGTAAATTGTAATTGTTTTTAACTTATTTGATTTAATAATTTTTTAATGGGGGGAGGAGGGAATTACATGGTTTTAGATTGTATGTATTGTATTTTATTATGTTCACCGCCCGGATTGGTTCGCCATAGGGCGGTATACAAATAAAAATTATTATTATTATTATTATGATAAGCGAATTCTCTAAAATGTTGGCAGTGTAGAACAAAACCATGCCAATGAGGGCAAAAGTTTGCAGCTGCCTGTTTGGGAAAACCAGAAACATGAACTCAGTCAATACCCTGTGGTTTCTTGGTTTCTTATTGATAAAAGGAAAGCAAATGTTTACAAGCCCCAGAAAGTCTTCATCACATAATTTTGTTTTCTAGTAGAAAGCTCTAAACACTTATATACTAGTTTTATGTTTACTAACTCCTGCTGTGTTCATTAGGCTTAATCCTAGAAAACTATATTTAGGATTATCGCCCTCATTTAGTTCCAAATGTCTAACATATGACCATATCTGAATTTGTAAAGAATGCTTTTATAAGTTACCTAGCTTTTGTGTTACAGAGTTTGGCAACGTAATTTTAAAAATAATGAATATGATAACTAAATACTGAAGCTGTCCATAACTGAGCAGTGGTAGAATGATGCTTGTACATTTGTCTTTCTTTAGCCAGTGGACCAATTTGGTAGAGCCCTCTTGTCCATTCAGCCATTTCTTTTATTTTTTAATAATGAACAAAATGTATGTCAGGGCCCAGTTCCTCTTTCCATGCTCTTTATCTGACATCCCACAGAGGTGCCATAGAGACATATTTGTTATGCAATCTTTGATTTCTTGTGTAATGCTAATTGCTCTGTCCCAGTATGTTATTCCATTGGAACTATTCCACCATATTGGATAACCTACAATGGCTGTCTTTCAGGTATGCTTAGCAATAAAGATATGTTCCACTTTTCATTCTGAGATGTTTACACTGACATCATTTCCCAGTTATACTGAAATTTAATGACATAATACTGAGAACCCATGGTGTCGTTCAGCCCGTTTTCACTAGTTCGTCTTAATCTATTGTTAAAAATTTTCAGGTTTGCCAAACATCTTCTTATGGGGACAGAAAATGAAAAGGTTTGCTGCATCTGCCCCCTCCAACTGGCACATACTTTGATTGATCCCCAGCAGCAAGCCAAAAGCTTTTCAGTTTTCCCAACTTCCCACTTTTAAGATGGGTCAAGAAGAAAGGGAATTCCAAGTACTCAATGCCACAAGTAGTCTCGTGATCTCTCTTATGGGAGAATATAAATTCTAAAAAGTAAACTTTAATTTTTCCATTTTATATAAGGTCACCACAAGTAGTCTCGTGATCTCTTTTGTAATTGTTTGACAGCAAATGGTAAATTTTGACAATAAAATAAAACAAAAACAAAAAAAGCATGTTGCATGAATTATTATTTTTGGCCATAATTCTACATGTGCTACTTAATTATAAAACTACTTTAGTTGCATAGCAAAGTAATATCTCTTGGCCCAACTCCCCCCTTTGTGGTTTACCAGTAGCAAACACTGCAAGTGACCAGGGCTTGGTTTCCTGTCAATTGAGATTCAGCCGACTAATGTTCCTATCCTTCACCTGCAAGTAATCTCTGGTGAGATGGTCAGAAACAGGATCCCTCTTGCAATTCTTTCTCACACCAGAGATAACAGGATGAGGGGATTTCTATCATACTTACAAATTCCCTACACTATTGACTATCTAGGGATCATGAATACAGTCAGCCCTCCATAATCACAGATTCTTTATTCATGGGTTTAACCATTCCCAGCTTGAAAACATTCAAAAAATATAAATTCTAAAAAGTAAACTTTAATTTTTCCATTTTATATAAGGTCACCATTTTGCTATGGCATTGCATATATCACCGCCTAGATTGGTTCTCCATTAGGGCGGTATATAAATAAAACATATTATTATTATTATTATATATGTAACTGGACATGAGTATCCATGGATTTTGGTATCCACGGGGGGTCCTGGAATCAAACTGCAGCAGATACCAAAGGTGTACTGTATAAATCAGTTATGAATGTGTAACTCAATCATGAATTCCAGCTATTATTATTGTTGGTGTCGTCACCACTAGCACCAACACCTGCATCACCACTGTATGTTGCAAGGAACAATTGAACATGTTTGGTTAACATGTACATATTTTCACACAAAAAATTACATAACCATTGTTAATTAATTTTGAATGACACCACTGCTGAGAACAATTCTTTTTGTTCCCTTCAGATGGTTTTTAAAACTATTATTCAGTTTCTCTCATCCTAATATTGTCTATTTCACACCAGGAGATCCTGTCTAATTTTTAAAAAGTAAAACATGGAAAAGAGAGCAGTTTGTTGCATTATACAGTTTCCATCCTATGCTGATATTACTTCCATCATCATTAAGATAGTGCCATATCTATTGTATATATAATAGTTTTCAAATATCCCCTCCAACTGAACCTATCAATATGAAAAGGTAAAGTTAATTGACATACTGCCGTCACACAGATAATACTTCCTGAGTCATATGCACTGTACTGCTTATCAGATTTTCTTTTCTGTTGTATCTGAGCGTACTTTATCAACAGCTGAAAGAAAATTATATAATTCATTCTGAGATGCACCAAAATACAATTCATTTATTCCAAAGCAAATGATCATATAGCTAGTAGCTGCTATGCAGAGTAATAAATTAAGATAGTTATATAAACAAATATAAATTGAGATAGGGGGGTTGCAGACTGCCAGAAATAGTGCAAATTGAGTCCACTTTTAGGGTTAGGGTTAGGGTTAGGGAATCATGGGAACTGTATTTTATTGTGGCACCAGAGCTCTCTGACAGAGAAGGCTCAATGTCTCAGAAAAAAAACAATTCCCATGATTCCCTAGCACTAACCCTAACCCTAAAAGTGGACTCAATTTGCACTATTTCTGGCAGTCTGCACCCCTCATAGTTATATAACAAAAGCCAGTGTGGTCTAGTGATTTAAGTACTGGACTATGACTCTGGAGACCAGGATTTGAATCCTGGTTCGGCCATGTAAACCCACTCGATGACCTTGGGCAAGTCACACTGTCAGCTTCAAGAAAACCCCATGATAGGTTCACCTTAGGGCTGGCATAAGTTGGAAATGACTTGAAGGCACACAACAGCAACATATATATTAAAACCATTTCTTTTTCTGCCATCTGGATTGCTTCCTGCATGTGCAGCAACCTGTCTTTTGGAGAGATAGTTATCTCAGCATCTTCATGCTCATCACCACATCCTCCATGTGGGTGGCTTTCTATGTAGGCCTTGTAGCTGTCCTGTCTTCTTTGTTCTGTAGAGAAGCAGGTGTTTACTCTTTACTGTTTATAAGTTCTTTATGGACTCTCCTCTTTTAAGAGTCATTGATATAGCCATTTTCTTCCTGTTGTCATTTTGGAGCAGAGTTGGTTGTTGGCTTGTTCGATTTCTGGAGCAAGGCTAGTTGTTTAATACTGCTCTTCATAAGCCTACTTTAATAAATACATCATATAAGTACAACATTTCATATATAGTTCTATCCCTTTTTATACATTTCAAATCTCTTAAGACAAATATAAATTCAGTTCTTTATAGAGCACTTGTCATAAACATGATTGGAGATTTCTTGTGAAGCCATAGTTTCTTCCTCTTACCCTCTCTGGGTTTAAAAGAGATAACTGCCCTTTACTGAATATCCCTTTTTGTTATCTATTGTCCAGCAATTAGCAAAGGACCTCAATTGTGTAAGACACATCCTTACATTGTGGTTTCAAGGAGTTTAACTCAATGGATTGCACTACACCAAACAGAGTTAACAGTAGAGTCTACTTAGATATTCACCTTAGGGTTGTCATAAGTGGGAAATGAGTTGAAGACACACAACCACAACTACAACAACAAATTATGTCTTACTACATTTATCATGTGTGTCTGTGTGCTCATGTGCAGGCATGCACCCACCTTCAAGTCACCTGTTGACTCATGGCAATCCCATGAATTTCACAGGGTTTTCTTAGGCAATAAATACTCAGAGGTGGTTTTGCCAGTTCCTTCCTCTGAAATACAGCTTATAGTGTTTACATTCTGTTTATCATATACATCATCTTTAGAAGGTGAACTCTTTACAACCTTTCTTCAAGCTATAGAACACATTTTGTACATAGACTTTATTTCTGTCATTTAACATGCCCAGTTTTCATGTCATGCTGATTCTCTTATATGCACACTTTGCCCTCAGATTTATTGTTCCTGTTTGCCTGTTCCTTGCTTCCCAATATTAGTGTGTTCAGCCCTATGCCTGAATACCTGACCTTGGTTTATACCCCCTTAATAGGAGCCATGCCTCTTACTGTTATTATTTAAAGAACCCATTTTAACTGAGACTTGGCCACATGTATTCACTCACCTTTTTTTCTAGGTAGTGTTTCAGCTTTCTGCAGCCTTTAATCATATTTACGTTCATTTCCAGCTGGAATAGTTTACTATCTCATCCACACCTGAGATTATTATTTTGCTCTTGGCAACCTTTGCCAGAACTCTTTCTCTGTGGGTTTTCTGTGACATGAATGTGGCATCTGTCACCTCTTTCCTCAACATAAGTAGGCACTGCATCTCTTCTTTTAAGCAAGGCATGTAAGTGTCTCTCTCATTCATCTAGAGTGAGCTCCTATCTTTCAGCAACCCTTCCAGGCATCTGGGTCTCTTTGTGAGACTCAATTTAACTACTAGGTGAGATTAGCAGGTTACTTACTCACCACAGGTCTTCTCTGAGGTGAAGTCTCTCTTCATCATCCCAAATGTATGAGGGCATCTTTAACCATTCTGATCTTACTGGTCTCTCTTGGGGCATGTTCAGCATTTCTCCCTATGGAGCTTATCGCTCCACTAAAATAAAGCATCTTACCTCTCCCAGGGTCCCAGGAGTGCTCAGAAAGCCTCTTTTCGAAATCAGGTGTTTTCTGACTCAAGAAAATGGCCCCTGGAATGCTCCTGGGACCGAGGCTGGATCTGGGTTGTATTCTGCTGATGGTTTTGGCAGCAAAATCTCTGCAATAGTATCTGGATGCAGCCAAAATTAAAATTCAATTCGGGAGAGGTAAGATACTTTATCTAGCTGAACGATAAGCTCAGTATCAGCATCTCTCTTTTCTGTAAAGATGATTGCCTCTTGTGACTGATTGCATTTATAATTCATAAATGTATCTCATATCAGGGACTCTTCATCCTATCTCTTCTCCATAGGGTTTTCTCACTGTCTTCAGCAACCATAAGTGAGTTTACAGTCATTCATTATTATGTAGCCAATTGCCATGGGCTGTGCTATAGATAAAACATTATCTTCACAAGCCTTTTTGTGCCTTGCAGAGGGGTTCCTTCCCTTCTTTCTAACTCTCTCTGGCTAGGGTACCTAGGTTTTTTCATATAAATTCTGGCATTTTCTCCACAGCTTATAAACAAATATTTAAGAACTAGGCCCTCCTATAAAGGAAATCTTTTTTTCCTCCTACAGTCCAAGTCCTCTTCCCTGCAGGGCTATACCAAGCTAGAAAATCAAATCAGTTTTATAGCTATTCTGTGAGTGAGCTGAGAAATGTAAGTCTGAAAATGGGTAAAAATTCAGAGTATTGCTTTTTGCTTTTTTCACACACTTCAACACATCCTTGTATTATGCAGGATGGAGTTCTAACCTCACAGAATAAATACACCCCCAGCCACAGCCCCTTTCTCCCAGGAAACACATTATAAGTTATTATGAAGATACTCTTACAGTTTTCCTGACTGCTATGTCTCTTTTTTAAACATTTAGACCCTACCCATCCACAGTTAGGCTCAATTGCATCAGCACTCTGACAGCCAGAGTGCAGAAGCTGTAGCCTCCACCCATTGCCGCACTCCATTTTCCCTCTGTGCCCGCCAGCCTGGCCAGTGGTCAATTGTTATGAGAATGGTACTTCAACAACATGTGAACGGCTGTTCTTCACCCTTGCTTTGAGACGGCAGGATTTTGTCAAGTAGTTTGCCTCCCTCCCTCTGCCTAATGCCATACCCTCCAACAGTGCAGATTTGGCCAGGACGATCCTAGTTAATCCTATACTGTTCCTTTTTTTGAGCTGCTTTTGAAATGCCCTTTTTTCTCTCTTCTCCTCCCACTTTCCATTTTTGTCTTCAGCTTACTTTAATTGCTGCAAAGTGAATTCAAAGTGCAAAAGTAGTTTGCTCTCAGTTAACTCAGCAAGGAGAGAAAAGAGGTGGCTGAGGGAAATCTTGCCCTTCCCATTCAGCTCAGGCAAAATCAAACTGCTCCGGACTCCCCTCGTTTGTTTTTTCTCATTAACAGCTCTTGACCACACTCTGATGTTGCTTGGCCACACATGTTCCAGTTTTCATTTCTGAAATGTTTGTCTTGGATTTCCCACCTATGGTTAGATGTCTCACACAAGCTTCTATGATGTATTGCAGCTAAGGAGATGGTGAGTAGTAGACACAATGCATTTTTAGGTTTGCTTCTAAACTAATAAACATTTGCTATTAGAGCCCAGCCTTATCAGAAAGTAGATCATGTTAACTTTCAGATATTTTCTGTTCAATTGCAAGTGTTCTGACAAGTCTAGGCTATTCTGCATTGGAAATCATCATACATGATGTATCTTATGGGATGAAGAGAAGAGGAGGAGATCAAGAGTTCCGTTCCAAAGTTGGTCCCATCAGTTCTTTCCTCTTGCATCTAAGAGCAGTATGACCATGATGAAGCTATGGTTTGCAGCCACAAGGCCTGGAGGTATTTCCAGGCTGAACAAGTTAAATGTGCTAACTCCAAACCCTTGAGATTTATTTGTTTTCCCTCAAACATTAAATTTAAAGAAAGACAAACCAATGTAAAGCAGCACATAGACATACGTTGCTTTTTAAGGAGAATTTAAACCAGGGGTCGGCAACCTTTTTGGGGGTGGGGCCAGTCCCCCTTTCCCCCGATGCCCCCCAGGCTGTGGTGGTGCACGCGCGTACACACGTGCGCACACACTACCACCACCGTGGTGCGCTCCCAGGAGGGCTCCCTCAACTGCCCCGGGCCTCAGAGAGGCCCAGTGCGGTCGCAGAGGTCCTCTGGGGTGCCATTTTGTGTTCTAAAACGGCACCTGGAGTCTCGCGCGACCTTTCCCATCATGGGGCAGGACGGGAAAGGTCACGTGAGACTCCGGGAGCCATTTTGGAATACAAAATGGTGCCCCGGAGGACCCCCACGGCTGCGAAAGGCAGCGGCAGCGACGGCAGGACCGGGCAGGCACCAGTCGGCAGTCCTCGGTGGGCTGGGTGCGGCCCGCAGGCCGTAGGTTGCCGACCCCTGATTTAAACTGTTGTTGTGGAACAGCCTTTCCTTGGAAGTAGTGTAGGTACTATGTCAGGATCGTGAATATGTAATAGTTAACGAGTGTTTAACTCTTGGTTACACATTTGTAATTGCCATAGGGGATTCTGGCCATTAATAAAATATATGGGCATTGCTCTTGGTGTACACAAACATTTATTTTTTTCCATTGCCATCTATGGTCAAATAGAGAGTTTTGATTTGTTTTTTTAAGCACTACAAAATCCCATCCACCAGATGAATTAGTGGGCATGATTGACAACAAATGTTCTCTCAGGTCACCAATGCCCTGTGGTGGAGACAGACATTTTTCACTGGGAGAGCAGAGACCAACACTGAAGAGGCAGGAGGCTTTGGGGATAGGTCACTATAAAGGGGGTTTCTAAGATAAGGCTTTGATAGGTAAAGATGACAAAAATGAACTCCCAGGTACTCCCACTTTAACTGTTATGTCACCATCTTTTAGAATCCTGGGATTTGTAGTTTAAGAAGGGACATTAGAATTCACAGCTAGAGAAGTGTAGGGCCTCACTAAACTACAAACCCCAGAATTCTACAGGATGTTGCTCTGACAAGTAAAGTGGAATATAGTTCTATAAAGGTGTAAGTGTGATAAGGATTTGGTTAGATTTTGAGGTGACTCACACAGTGTGCCAAAGAATTATGGTTGTTACAGACTGACATGCAGATATTATTCTGGATTAAAATTCCTTCCTCTCCAAAATCCATTTACATGGACGGGCTCTCTTAAACTTGAAAATAGTTTCAAGGGCCATATCACAGCTTCTATCAAGAGAGCCTCCTATTCAAACAGATTCAGAATTTGTCACCCTTTTGCCAATTGAAAATGTGTGGAACTATATGTTTACAAATATATGTTCCTTATTCTGCACTCACAAATACATCTTTCTGATGTCTTCTGAGATGGAGCTCCAGGCCTTCCCAAGACTTTGGAATGGAAAATGAGACATGTCGCCATTTAAAAAATAAGCTTTATTGGTGGTAAAGGATTTACCAGGCAGTCTATAGCAGATAAAGTATTACAGCAGATAGATTCCAGTATCTTCTCACAGAAAATGGAAGAATCAGGCTGGTAAACAACAAATCCTACCCAGAAAACCTGAGGGACAACACTCCGGATCTCCATGGCTGCACAGTGAGTTCCTTGGGATGGGAAGCATCTCTTGCCAGGCAAGGCAACTAGAAGATGGATCTGGGGTTGTATAGGGCAGAATTAAGCAAAGGAAACTGAATTGTGCATGTGTGTTCTTCATCATTAATAACTTTTGCCCTCTTGTTGCCTGGCCACATTCTTTTGACCACATGTGTCCCAGGTTTCATTTGTGAACTGTTGGAGGGTATTTTGTGTCTGTTCCTAGTCACTGGACTGTCCCTAGCCTTGAACTGTCAGCTAAAGTGAAACTATATACCAGGGTCTATTAAACACAAAACGACTCTTTTAACCTCAGTGGACAGTTAATAATGTTTGGCCGTTGTCAAGGATTCTAGAACCCACCTGTCCAGTGTCAGTGGCCATAACCATTTACAGAAGGGTAGATGGGAAACTATGGTGGACAGGGGGTGAGTAGAAAGTAGGAAACATAAGATAACTTAACTGTTCCCTAGCTTGTTGATTCTCCCCTGCAAATAATGGCCCCCTTTGCCACTTCTGTCTACTTTCTTGGACTTCCTTCTAGTTACAGTGTTCAGCTGGGGGAAAAAACTGATTAAAAACTGATGGTTAAAAACTGCTCATGGAGTGTATGCAGAAAAAAACAGAGGTTTGGGAAGGGGTTGAGTTCTTGCAAATGCTCTCATGAAGTTGCCCTCACCTCACAGTTGTAAGAAGAAAACATAAAACTGGGAACCCACTTCTTTCTTTGTAATGGATAGATTCGCTTTTAGACATTGCTCCTGGTAATTTACTTTAGCCTCCAAAAAAGAGCTGTTTAGACCAGTGGAGGTCACACATGTTGATTCCCCTGTAAAGCCTAGAAGCAATTCCTGAGTGCATGCGGTATGGTCTGTGAGGCAAGACCAGTTGAAACCAGACTCTCCTTGGAAGATTTGGTGGCTAATGACTTTCCTCAGGGCTTCTTTCACCTCTCTGTTCCTCAAGCTATAGATCAGGGGTAGGCAACCTTTCCCTTTTAAGGGCCAAGGGACTTCAGCTCCCAGAATCCCAGGAGCTATTGGCCAACATGGGACTATTGGCCAACATGGCTGAGGCTTCTGGGAGGTGAAGTCCCTCGGCCCTTAAAGGGGAAAGGTTGCCTACCCCTGCTATAGATGATGGGGTTGAGTAGTGGTGTGCCCATAGTGTACACCATTGATAGCATCTGGTCATGCTTTGGAGAGAAGCTGGGGCTTGGTCGCAGTACATGAAGCTGCAGCAACCATACTGCAGCACCACCACAGCTAAGTGGGAGGAGCAAGTAGAGATGGCTTTTTCGTGACTGTCCACTGTGTGGATCTGGAACAGTGCCACAGCAATTAAAAGGTAAGAGGTGCAGATCAGTACAAAGGGCACAGCAATAGCCATTGTCCCAGTGAGAAACACCCCAACCTTTTCGAGCTTGTTCTTGTTAAGCTGAAACACAGGTGGCACATCACAGAAGAAGTGTTCAATTTCATGCTCATCACAGAAAGGGAGGTGGAAGACCAGCCACACCAGCATTAAGGAGACCATGAAACCACTCAACATGGAGATGGCCACTAGCTGAATGCACAACTGCTGTATCATGATGAGGGTGTAGCGCAGAGGTTTGCAAATGGCAAGTCCTTGCAAGATACTTTCAACTAGTCAAGTCTCAAGTCAAGTCTCAAGTCTGGGAGCCAATTTTAACAGGAAAAAAGGAGGTGGTGCACATTTCTCAAAGGGGAACAACAAACATATTAGACAATGGGCTTGAGGTGGAGGTTGAGGTCTGCTCGGCAGCTTGTCCCTGCTGCACATCAGTGGAGCCTTCTAAAGCTTTTCAAAAGCTTTAGAAAGATTTTTTTCTGATTATTTATATCCTGCCTTCCCCCCAGTACAGGGACTCAAGGTGGCTAACAAATCTAAAACAGTCCTTCTGCCTCAAGCTGATTGCCTAACACATTTGCTGTTCCTCTCCAAGAAATGCACCCTATACACAGATCTTTCCTACTGCTTGAAGTAAATGACACCCTCAAGTCAGTTGCTAAAAATATACAAGTTTTGAGTCAAGTTAGTACGGCATTTATTGCTAAGGACTTTATCACATGGCGCCCAGACTTTGGAATGGCCTGCAGGACGAGATCCATCTCATTACTACTCTTGCTGCTTTTAAAAAAGCAGTAAAGACGGATCTCTTCTGGCAGGCCTTCCCAGAATAACTGTTGCTAGATGGGAGATGAGTCTTTCTTTTGTTTTTATTATTGCTGACTCCTTGTTGTATTGTTTTATTGTTTTATTGTATTGTTGCTTTTAACTTTTTCTTGGTTTAATTCTGTTTTAAGGGGATGGGAGGGTTGGGACGTGGGATGAGGGAATGTTTTAATCCTGATTGTTTCAAATGCTGTAACCCGCCCTGATTGCCAGGACTGTCTAGAAAGGGGCCTCCAATGAAGATGAAGGCAGTTATGTGTAGAAAAAGACAGTCCCTCAAATACTCAAGGTTAGGAATCACTGTTACTCCACTCTAATTATGGGCCTAAGCAGACTGCCAGAAATAGTGCACATTAAATTGAGGCACTGCCCTGGCTCAGTGCTAGGGAATCATGGGAACTGTAATTTATTGTGGCACCAGAGCTCTCTGACAGAGAAGGCTCAATGTCCCAGAAAAAAATACAGTTCCCATGATTCCCTAGCACTGAGCCAGGGCAGTGCCTCAATTTAATGTGCACTATTTCTGGCAGTCTGCTTAGGCCTTTAGTCTCCTACAAGACTGCTTTTTTTGGGGGGGGGGAACCCTTAAAGGTATTGCTGCCCCTTATGTACAGGGAACCAGGAGCAATATTTTTTGTCATATATTTGAAACAGTGACACTTCATGATATTTTAGAAAGAAATAAGGAATGGGCACCATGGCCAGAATCCTGTTGGGCAGTTATGAATGTATAACCTAGAGATATGCACTTGTGACGATTTTGTATTCACGATCACTACATAGACTATAGTTTAGGGGATACACATATGTGTGTAGGCGAGTGCAAGTCATCTGATACTTATGGTGACCCCATTAGTTTCATATGGTTTTTTATAGGACTATTGAAGTCCCCTAGTCCCCAATCATGACCAGCAGCTGCTGTGATTGTGAGTTATCTATGGCATTAGCGGGAATTGTGACAGGAGTCATGGTTCTGCCTGTCACATTGAAGATTACTCACAGGAACATCAGCTGCTTTCCAATTGACAGGGAAACACACCCCTATCAATAGCTGTGGTTGTTGACCATTAAGTGGTGACTGGATGGGGGGGAGGTCAGAATGAATTTGTAAGTCCCCAGCAGGATTCTGGCCCATGCAGATGTTTGCAGATCATCAAGAGGGCATATATGATATATGAAGGGTCTCTATGTAGAGGTCATCATAATTTACTGCCTGCCACTGTGGGGAAAAAGAGGAGAAACTATGCTTATCAGACAGTGTTCACACAACTATTTATTGTTAAGATTGTGTCAAAAATAACTAATAAGAGGATAAGATTATATTAGATAAATGATGGTGGGAAGTTGAAAAAAAATAGGCATTGCTATGCACTGCTTGGGTAATCAAAAACAAAACAAAACTAGGCACCCTAAGGAACAGGAACTGGACAGATTTCAGGCTGTTATTGTTGTCATGAGCTTTACATTGACTCCAACATATGGCAACCCTACCAAAAGATTTTCTTGGCAAAATTTGTTCAGAGGAGGTTTGATATTGCCTTCCTCTGTGGCAGAGAGTGTGTGACTTGCCCAAGATCACCAGTTGGTTTCTACAACTGAGCAGATATTTGAACTTAGATTTCCCAGATTCTTAGTCCAACACTCACTCCTTTGATATCAGGTTTACAGGATCAATTTGGGTTTTTTATTAGTACAAACTCTACATCTGGCACATGTGCGCACACACACACATAAAACCTACCTACTGAACCAAAGTGAAAAATACTGTTATAGGGTTCAGAAGGAAAATGATGCCTCTGAATACATCTCAGTATGAGAATTGGTTTTCAGCATCAGAACTGAGATCTCTATTCCTTTGTCCACAAACCCATTCCTGATTGTCCCCAGGTGTTCTTCATTTCAACAATATCATTTGAAGGGATGGAAACCTCCTTTTCACTTGCTGCTATCATTACATGTTGGAGAGTTTAAAACCCTTGCGGATCTATGGCAAATCAACTAGTGGATTTACAATACCAGTAGATCCAGTGCCAATAGATACAAGCATGTCCCAATTTATTTTCTGCCAATCCATGATCTGTGTTTGTATGTACCTTTGAGTTGCCTGTTGACTTATAGTGATTCCATGAATTTCATAGAGTTTTCTTAGGCAATGAATAGTGAGAGATGCTTTTTCCAGTTCTTCCTCTAAAAGACAGCCTACACCACATGATATTCATTGATGGTCTCACATCCAAGTACTAACCAGGGTTAACTAGGGCTGGTTAGTACTTGAATGGGAGAGTGTCAATGCATATCACATGCTGTAGGCTATATTTCAGAGGAAGGAACTGGCAAAACATCTCTCAGCATGCATTGCCTAAAAAATCTCTATGAAATTAATGGAATCACCATAGGTCTACAGGCAACTCAAAGGCACATACAAACACAGATGCCCCATGCCACAAAAGGCAAAATGTCCTTCAAGACAAGTAATATCTAGTATTAGTAACCTTCTCTATGAATTTTAGGGAATTTTGGTGACTGGATGGGGGGGATTTCATATGTGCATATTGTAAGTTTTGGATAAAAAGTTTGCTGAGACATATGGTGTAGGAACATATCCCTATTCTTTGCATGCTATTTCTACCTCTAGTACTAAAATTTCTGCTAAAGAAGTAATGGCTAGGAACACTTTGACTTTGTTAACTGACATATACCTGTATATTCAAAGAAAAAAATAGTTGGCACATACAGGAACTAAAAGTTCTCCAAATTGGCCCACTGTTGACTCCAAGTACTGCTGTGGTTATCAGAGCTCTATAGTTGTTCCCTTATCTGCAGCTGAAGTGACAGGCAAAGAGTACCTCTGTGTACCAGATTAGAAGAACAAGGCAGAACTTTTTAGCTGAGAGAGCTGTTGCATTGTATTGAATCTCTAAATAAAAACAAATGCTTCAGATTTATCTAATGAAAGCCAACTGGGCTAAAAACATCTCTACACCTAATGGCCACTATAAGTGGGTCGTTGGTATCTACTGGGGTTTGGTTTCAGGACCCCTAACCCCATGGATAACAAAATCTGTGTATGCACAAGTGCAATGGAACAGTAAAATGGTGTCCCTTATATAAAATGACAAAATCAAGGTTTGCTTTTAGGAATTTATACTTTTTAAAGAATCTTTTCAAGTCATGGAAAGTTGAATCCATGGATAAAAAATCTGTGGATATGGAGGGCCAACTGTATAATTTACTGTGGTTGATTTTATATTCATGCGTTTTAGCACAACACAAAAGCAATGGAGGGATTATTTCCTTGATCAGAAGGCAATACAAGAGATTCGCCACTCCCTTCCAACTAAGTTGTTTGCAATTTTTAGGAAACCCAGACAGATGAGTCATTCTAAACCACAAGCAGCATCTTACCCATAGTCAGTCACTTGCTGGCTTATTTCTATTAGTGCCTCCAGTTTATAAACATAACAATAATAATAATAATAATAATAAGTTTTATTTTTAACCCGCTCCTCTGCATGGCAATCTGGGCGGCTTACAACAATTAAAATACAATGGCTAAAAGACAATCCAGTAACCCAATCCCTCCCCCCACATCCCTCCCTCACCCCTTGAGACAAAATTAAACTTCAAAAAATTAAAACAAATGATACATAACAATATTAAAATTACAATCAACAAGAGCTTGAGGAGGAGAAATCCAGTATTCATTCTCTAAGGAGAGTTATTCTGGGAAGGCCTGCCGGAAGAGATCCGTCTTAACTGCTTTCTTAAAAGCAGTAAGTGTTGTAATAAGACGGATCTCATCCGGCAGGCCATTCCATAGTTTAGGGGCAATGGCAGAAAATGCCCTCTGCGAGGTCTGTGTAGACTTTGTCTTTGGTTGTTGAAGAAGGTTCTTTCCGGCTGACCGAAGGGCACGGGGGGGCTCATACAGGGAGAGGCGGTCCCTGAGGTAAGTTGGACCCAAGCCATGTAGGGCTTTAAAGGTCAAAACCAACACCTTGTACTGCGCCCGGAAACTAATTGGCAGCCAGTGGAGGGATTTAAGCATGGGTGTAATGTGCTCCCTCCTCGATGTTCCGGTGATTAATCTGGCTGCCATATTTTGCACCAGCTGAAGTTTCCGAGTTAGGCACAAGGGTAGCCCCATGTAGAGTGCATTGCAGTAATCTAGACGTGAGGTTACCAGTGCGTGCACAACGGTTTCCAGGTCTTTCCTCTCCAGGTATGGGCGCAGCTGGCGTATCAGCCGAAGCTGATAGCAGGCACTCCTGACTGTCGCACTCACCTGACTAGTCATGTGAAGCGACGAGTCAAGGAGTACCCCCAGACTGTGCACACAGTCCTTGGAGGAGAGTGTGACTCCATCCAGGACTGGGGGCTGTAATCCCGGACCCGGATTCGGACCTGTAACCGTGAGCACCTTCGTTTTGTCTGGATTCAACTTCAACTTGTTTTTCCTCATCCAATCCAATCAGTTTCAGTGATTTCTGTTTTGCTCCTCATAGCAAAGCTGGTTCCAAACATTTGAGGTCCTTTGGACTACTTGAAGCCAGGAATAACTCCTAGCTATCCTAGTTTGGGGGAATAGAACAACCAGTGTAGGACATGGTGTGTACCAACTATGAGAATGCACATTCTTAGGCCTCATTCACACTATGATTTAAACCGGTTTGCAGATTGGCTTAAACTGGTTTATATGTGCCTCGTTCCCACTTGATTCAATTTCAGACCTGACTGTATTTGGTCTGAATCGGGGTGGATCGGTGCAAGTCCAAAATAACCGGTTCTTTCAGAAACTGATCTTTTTCTGTTTCTTTTTAAAAGAACCGATTGCAATGTGTTGAACGTGTTTCCAATCACATTCAGGGCACACTGGAGAGGAGGGACAATGGGCATAGAGGGTGGACAGAGGGGTGGTACTCATCCCACTACAGGTCTTGGGCAAGCTGCCATTTTTTCCCCTCTCAGCATTGCCAACATGTGGGGATGTTGTTGGGCTTCCATGGGGCTGTGGATTTCAATTTCCATTGCAGCCAAGTGGTCCTTTAAATACACTGTGGTCCCGAGCAAACTGTGCTGCTGTTTTTCGGTTCTGTAGGAAATTTTTCAAGAGGTAGGGCAAGTGGGGGGGGTGTTCCTAAAAAAAATAAATGACAGTTTCTGCAATTGGTCACATTTCAGTGGGAACACGAGAGTGAGTAATGGTTCCCATGATGAGAATTTCTCCCTGCCTTGGCATGCATTGATTCATGAGTGCCTGTTCCAGATGTTGGGGAAGTCGGGGGGAGTGTCCTATTGGATCATGATGTGGTGTACTTTTTTAAAAAATAATTTGACATGATCTGCACCCTGTTGTATTTGTGTGGGTTCACAGGAACGAGTCATGGGTGCCGTGGGGGGAATTCTTCCCTGGCATGGATGTGCCCGAGGGTGGCATCAGGGATTAATCCCAGGGATGGTTGCATCCATGGGCATGGAAGATTATGCCCTACATCAGCTGTTGCTCTCATAGATATAAAAGTCCCCCTGGGGAGGAAAGTATTTGTGTGGTTTTCTGACTCCATCAGCTATTGCACCCACAGAAATAAGTCGCCCTGGAGAGGAAGGTGTTTGTATGGTTTTCTGACTCCATCAGCTGTTGCACCTATAGAAATAAAAATCACCCTGCACTCTCTCTGCTTCCAGCAGCCCATTTCCAGTCATGGGGGGGAGTGGGGAGGAAGGTGCATGTGTTTTTCTGACTGGATCATGGATAAGTGAAAGAGTAGTAGTAGTACACATACATACATAAACACATACACACACACAGAGACCCATGGAAATAGTGACAGCTGATGTGCAGTGCCACACCTCCCAGAGCTTGTACAACCAGAAACACACCCATGTGCATCATATGATTGACATTATTTTAAAAAGAACCAGGATGGATCAAAGACATCCAAGACTGAGAATCCATTTTATTCTGGTGCAAAAGTGGGTATGAACAAGAACCGTGTTAAATAGCCATGGAGGTATTTGGTAATAGAAAATGTAGCGTGAACTTTGCATCGATTCAAATAGATTCTGCGATTCTGGATCTATTCGACTCCAAAACCAGTTTTTTTGCAAGTGTGAATGAGCTGTTAATGAAGCATGTCAAACATTGAAAGCTATTTTCCTCTTTTGCACTGCTACCAAATTCATTTTTCTAAGGGAGGAAGGATAGAAGGCACTTTTATTATGGCACTTATTCAACATAATATTGAATTTACTTTACTTGCTTTTTCACTTGAGCATTATCCATACCTTGGCTATGTGCATCTCTGAGCCAAACTAGATATGACAGAGGGGGAGAAATGACAAGAATTTTATGCATGTGTTTGTCCTATTCCCATGAAAATTTGTGTGTTTGTTCTATTCTGTACATGAGAAGGAGGATGTAGAGGAAAGAAGTGAAAACTGACTGCACCCATCTGCCTTAAGTCACTGCCATCATTGCATTTAAAGTACCCCCCTCCAACTCGAAAGCTGCAGAAGTTGCTGTGAGGCAAGAAGGGAAATGATTTCCTTTTCTTTTCTCACACACTCCTATTCATTTAACAAGCAGATTTCTCCAAGCGAGCCCTGCTTTATATGGGTACAAGTAGTCACCTAACCCATCATATCTAGTCTGAGCCTCTAGATTGACTTCCTACCTCTTGTAGCTGTGACATTTTACTATTCTGATAATCTGGACCATTGTCTGCTTACATGAGTACATGTGTGATAAATGGCAGCAAGTTCTTTAGATAAAAGATGGTCTCAAGGGGTCCCATCCAGTTTAGGCAGGAGAAGGGAGGGGGACCCAGAGAACTCTTCACAACATGTATGTACGAAATGCTTATGAGGAAAAATTTAAAATGTTTATTTTATTTCTCCCATTACAAATATTCCCTACATTATAGATCTAATATAATAGCCAATTATCTCTTTTTCCCCTTTTCTCTCACCCCATCATAGGATGTTATCACACGTGGCCCACAAAGTAATAATAAACCGGAAATGACAAATTCTGAAAATAAACCGAAAATAAACCTTGAATACGCAAATGGTTTTCACACGTAATTACCTTAATTGCGCAGTTAAGGAAAGCTCCCCCTGAAACTGCATCTAACGTTCACACACAAGTGCGAAAATCCCGTACATGTACTAGAAAGGATCTTCTAGCACCTGTGCACTACAGCCGCGGCTGTCACTCGCCGCGGCTGTCACCCCTTCCCCAGGTAGCCCTCGGAGCAGCCGGCCCTCCGCACGGCCAGCGCTCTGAGGAGGACCTCCCGCCCCAGCGTTCTCCGAGGAGGTCCTCCTCGGAGCGCCGGCCCTGTGTCGGATCGGCGCTCCGAGGAGGTCCTCCTTGGAAAGCCAGCCCTGCGTAGGGCCGGCGCTCCAAGGAGGACCTCCTTGGAGAGCCGGCTTTCCAAGGGGACCTCCTCGGAGCGCCGACCCAACGCAGGGCCAGCGCTCCAAGGAGGACCTCCTTGGAGAGCTGGCTTTCCAAGGGGACCTCCTCGGAGCGCCGACCCGACGCAGGGCCGGCGCTCCAAGGAGGACCTCCTCGGAGATCCGGCTTTCCAAGGGGACCTCCTCGGAGTGCTGGCTTTCCAAGGGGGACCTCCTCGGAGCGCCGACCCGACGCAGGGCCGGTGCTCCAAGGAGGACCTCCTCGGAGAGCCAGCTTTCCAAGGGGACCTCCTCAGAGCGCCGACCCGACGCAGGGCCAGCACTCCAAGGAGGACCTCCTCGGAGAGCCGGCTTTCCAAGGGGGGGCCTCCTCGGAGCGCCGACCCTCTTCCAAATGCGACCCTCTCCTAAATCCCCCTTCCAAATGTGCATTTGCTTTCCACATTACAGCGATTTTACCTTAATTGCGAAATTATCTTAATTGTGCATTTGCATTTCCTCCAAAGAACCAAATTTCAAAAGCTCTCGTTTCTGTCCACTTTCTGTCCAGTTTCTGTGCTACGTTGTGTGAAAACACGGGCCAATAATCCGGTTTCGGTCAGGATTTTGTGTGAATTTTGTGTGGATTTGGCCCCTTGTGATAACGTCCATAGTTAATAAGCCTCTCTCTCTCTTGCTATCATCATTGGTCTAAATCAGTGTTTCCCAAACATTGGTCCTCCAGTTGTTTTGGGCTTTAATTCCCAGGATCCCTAGTCAGTTGAACCAACAATCTGGAATTGTGGGACCTGAAATCCAAAGCATTTGGAGGATCCATGTTTGGGAAACACTGGTCTGAATTATCTTCAAAGCACAGTCAGCCTGCCATAGCCACAGATTCTTTATCCATGGATTCAAGTATCCACAGCTTGAAAATATTCAAAAAATACATAAATTCCAAAAAGCAAACCTTGATTTTGCCACTTTATATAAAGGACACAATTTACTATGTCATTG
The DNA here is from genome assembly GCA_026167975.1 of Phrynosoma blainvillii. Classification (NCBI taxonomy): domain Eukaryota; kingdom Metazoa; phylum Chordata; class Lepidosauria; order Squamata; family Phrynosomatidae; genus Phrynosoma; species Phrynosoma blainvillii. The sequence continues at coordinate 313,854,027 of JANUYF010000001.1, forward strand.
TATTTAGTGTGACTTGAGCAGATTTTGGTATCTACAGGGGATCCTGGAACCAAACCCAAATGGATACAAAGGGCCCACTGGATGGAGAATGGGTTGTACAGTATATTTATAACATTAAAAATGCACTTTTCTAAAAAGGTTTCATACCCTCCAACTGATTTGGCAGGGACAGTCTCAATCCTCCGTCGTCCAATTTTTAAGATGTTTTCTAAATGCCCCTCTCCTCCCCTTTCCTCCTTTGCTATAAACCGAATTCAAAGTGCAAAAGTAGTTTGCACTCAGTTAACTCTCCCTTTCCTGTAGACTCAGGGAAAAGCAAACTGCTGTAGTCTCTCCTAGCCTAGGTGTTCTTCCTCATCAATAGTTTTTGCCATCTTAACCACACTCTGAAGTTGCTTGGCTATACATGCCTTAGTTTTCATCTATGAAGCATTAGAGGGTATAAAGTTTGATCAGATAATGGTTTAGGTCCAATGTTAATGTCTGTAACATAAATAATAAATAATAATAAAGGGGCCTGTGAGGAAACGTAACAAAAAAGAACCCATTCATAAACATTTGCCACTCATAACATTAATTTAGTAAGAAATTGAAAGTGAATCAAATTGGTCCCTTTGGTTACATTCTAAACTCTTTATAAAATAAATGCATACTATTTATTGTTCCAGTACTTGTTTTTCATAGTTGTGTTCTTGAGGAACTCCACTATAAATTTGTGTCCAGTCTGTTTGCATTACTTTACTGGGGCACTGACTCTGCTATAGTATTTATTTTGTTCTACTTTGTTATAATGATTGATAATATTTATATTCATGTTTTCTGTTCCTTGTTTGCTGGTTTGTGAATAGGCTACCTGTAGTTTTTTCCTCTGGACAATTTTGTACTGTTAAAAAATGGGTGAGGAAAGATAGTCCCTCCAACCCTTTTGAGCATCTGGGATCTTCAAAGCCCTGGAACTATTTTAAAAAACTAGGTGGGTTGCAACCCTACCGATCCAAAGCAGCATAAAAATGTCCCCAAATGTTGTGATTTTTGTTAAATTTAGCTGTGGTGATCCTCCCCCTCACCCCAATGGCTGAAAGCAGGCGGAAAATAAGATTGAAAGTGAAGTAATTCTTGGGGGCGGCGGGGGGGAAGGTATAGGGCCTTTGCAGACTGCCAGAAATAGTGCACATTAAATTGAGGCACTGCCCTGGCTCAGTGCTAGGGAATCATGGGAACTGTAATTTATTGTGGCACCAGAGCTCTCTGACAGAGAAGGCTCAATGTCCCAGAAAAAAATACAATTCCCATGACTCCCTAGCACTGAGCCAGGGCAGTGCCTCAATTTAATGTGCACTATTTCTGGCAGTCTGCAAAGGCCTATAGTCTCTGGGTACATGGGAGTGAAAACAGACGCTGCTCCCATTGCAGCTGCCCACCCATATTGAAAGGGAAGGGACCTAGAGGAGAAACTCTAAATATGCTTCCCAAATGTGCTCTCTATTTCCAGTTTTGAGAACAGCCCTATTAGCCCTATAATAGCCCTAGTGATATTAATAATAATGTGTCCAATTAGCCCTTTAAAAACTCAAAGAAATGCCCAACATTGTACCAATGAAAATTACATTTACTTTTGCATGCATGTTACTCACTTAACTATAAACAACACACTGAGAAAGATACCCAGGTACCCACTACAGTGTTCTTTAAAAGCTGAAGGAAGATTCAAAGATAGAAAGGGATTCCAAGAGCCAGGTTTTATTCATATATAAATTCTAGCAGATTAGCAAAAAAGAGGAGGCAAGATTGTTCTGTGCATTGGCAAAAGGTCAAAAGTCTGATGTGCAAAATACATGGTGTACTCTCTGCCATTATTCTTCTGTTTTACTCTGTCAGCCCCAAAATGAATCTGCCTTCTGTTACAACTGGGACACTGAATTAATATATTTAGAAACTGAGTAGTTGACCAAGATGCTGGGGCAGCTGATCATTAAATAAAACTCAGCTGCTGTTGTACAAACAATCCTTTTGCCCATTCAAACACCTCTACAGAACCAGAAGGCTGGCAAAAGTGAAGCAGTCATAATCGGGCAAAAGCATAGAAATGTTACCTTTTTGAACTACAACTCCCAGAATCACGTGGCCAACATGAGCATGCTGGCTGGGGGAATTCAGAGAGTTGTAGTCCAAGAATGTAGCTCTTCCAATCTCAGTGTGCTGTTCTTATGTCCTCATTAACATTATTGGCTTCCACGTTCTAATTTCTTCTTGAAAAGAAGCAAACCAGACACACACCAAAATGTTTTAATAATTGATTTTATTATTGTTGTTGAAGGAATGAAAGGTTTAGGACCCATTCTTTAATTCTGTTGGTTGAGGGGCCCTTAAGATCTGGAGGAAGCCCCTATTTGAGCTTGAGATATGCCTCACACCAATAAAAGATAGGGTGGTAGAACTGCACAGATACAGTGATGGAGCTCTCATCTGGTGGAGATACTCAGCCCATGAGGAAATACTGGGAGAGTGGCCAAAATAAATATGTAGAGAGATCTTGTAGCACCTTTGAGACTAACTAAAAGAAAGAAGTTGGCAGCATGAGCTTTGGTAGACTTTCCTCAGATGCATGAAGTAGACTTTAGTCTATGAAAGCTCATGCTAAGGGCCTTTACAGACTGCCAGAAATAATCCAGCTTGAGGCCACTTTAACTGTCCTGGCTCAGTGCTAGGGAATCATGGGAACTGTAGTTTATTGTGGCAAGAGAGCTCTCTGACAGAGAAGGCTCAGTGTCTCAGAAAAAAACTAGAATTCCCATGATTCCCTAGCACTGAGCCAGGACAGTTAAAGTGGACTCAATTTGCACTATTTCTGGCAGTCTGTACAGGCCTTTTTCTCAAAGGTGCTACAAGATCTCTCTGCATACTGATTCTATAGACTAACATGGCTATATCTTTGAATGTTACCACTATGGCCAAAATAAAGTGAAAGGTTAAGTACGGTATGGGCAACAAAGTCAAAACATGCACATGCCATATTTTATATTATCCCAGATTTAAACTACATCATCAGCACAAGTTTACATCAGCCCTAGACATGGTGCAAGAAATTTCCCTGTTGACTTCATGTCACAGTGGATTGCCCCCTTACTGCTATACTGCTATATAGGATATAGGGTGGTTTGCCTTGCCCAGCTATAATTGTATGCATACTTACCAGGAAGTAAGCCCTAGTGAATTTGGTGGGCTTACTGTTTAGTAGATATGTATAGATTGTGCCATATATTGCTATCCATCCTTCTATCCATCCAGCATTGAATTACTCATTCTATAGATTAATATTTTTCAGTGACTATCTGTCTATCTTATCTATCTATCTATGGAGAGAGAAGGAGAGAGTCTAGTTACATAGCAGAAAAATGATTTAATTGAAAAGCTGGTATTACTTGGTTGACCTCAGAGACTACAAACATGAAACAAGCTACTGTTTTTCACTCAGCTGCAGAATTGAACCAGATCTTCATGTAGGTTATTTGAAAGGCACTGAAATAGAGCTATTGCCTATGAGTTGGCTGTATTGAAGCAGACTGGTGTATTTGTGGAAATAGAGGCTACAGCAGCATTTTATATCACTGAATTTCTTACAGTTGACTCACATGCATCTTTAATTAAGAGTAAACCCCATTAAATTCAACGGGACTCACTCTCCAATAAATGGGCACAAGATTCCTTCCATTTTCCTTAGGCTTTGGTTCTTGAGAAAAGGGGGGGGGGCAGGCTTGAGAAAGCATTAAGTTGCTCAAACCACCCAGTCAAGCAAAAAGTTTGTTGAAACAAGGATTACAGTAGGTTTTGCCATTCTGCTCCTGAAAGATGCCATTGTGCAACTGAGTAAGGCAGAAGGCACAGACAAAATGCTCAGGGTGGAACTTATACCCCATGGCACTGACACAGCGCCCAACAATGGGCTTCCCACAACCCTGGCACACTGTCCCCTGGCGATGGTGGAAGTGAAGCTCACAGTATGGGCGGCCATTTAATTCAAAGAAGGAGCCATTGTCAAAGCTGCAGAAACAGTCCTGAAAAGAGATGGAACTTTGTTAGAAGTGCAACAATAATAAAAATTATATGAAATTAGATTCCTTAAAACCTAATAACTTTATTCACTTTTTTGGGTGTAGCTAAACTTTGAGGCCAATATAAATTTCCTGCCCAGCTACCTTGAATGGTTTCTAACTGCAACAAGCTCTAATTTCTGTCTGGAACAAGCTCTCCTGTATACTTACTCCACATACAAAACACTCAGGGTGCCAGACAGTGTTCAGAGCTGACAAATACTGATCCATGACAGGCCGGTCGCAGCCTCTGCACTTTGGAGAGAAAAGGGTCAGGAAGTCCTTTTGGCAATAGGGCTTCCCATCTTTCTCATGGAAACCTGTAGAGGGAGGCATGGGAAGACAAACATGGATCTACTTTACAATAGGGAACTCACGATTCAGCATTCAAGACATACCATCTTGTTGTTTAAAGAAGATGTAAGAAAAAGGACCCTCATTTTGCTGCGAAACTGTCCCAGCAAGTATGACCATCCTGGGTTGATTTCAAAGAAGTAGCTGTGTGTGTCTCTTGCAGCATAAAAAGAAGGAAGGGAGGGGGAGAATTAAAAAAGGAATGTGTCAGTACCTTTAAGATTAACTTTTTTAATTTTAGCATGAGCTTTTGTGGGTATAAATCCACTTCTTTGGATGCATCCACTTGGTACTGCATCCCAAGAAATGGGTATATATCCATGAAAATTCATGCTAAAATAAATTTTAAAAAACCAGTCTTAAATGTGCTGCCACACACAAAAATATAATAATCCCCTCCCCATCCCTTCTCCTTTTCATCCTGAGCTGAATGACTATTCTGGAGAAATGCTAGTGAGCAACATTCTTGGGTGTTCTTTGCAAATACCTCATGTCTTTTACTGCCATGGGTGCTTTCCTTGGAAATGTAAAACCCTTGTGGTCTGGATCTTTGTAACTGACCACCCTGACTTGGTGTCAAATATATTTTCCATAACTAAACTAGGCCCATCATTGCAAAATGGGCTCCTCATACCCCCAAAGCAAAACATAACTACTAATGGCCAATGGAGGATTCTGGAAGGTGTTATTTTAAAAAAGGAACTTTAGCAAGCTCTGCAGCGGACAATCATACTGTTCATGTGGTTAGGCACATGATCACTTGCTACAATAATGCTTACTGATTCAGATCATAATCTGGTACTGCCTTGAGCAAGTCACCACAGGGTCACAGAGTAACTTGCTAAATTCTTGTGGTGACAGTTCCTCTTAAATGTTTACAGCCCAAGAGGAACAATCTGTGGTTGCACAAAGCAGTTATTATACCAGAACTTAAGCCATCACACCCTGGATGAAGAAATGGCTTCCAAGTTACTTTGAGCAGCATGAAGTGATAACAGTGGGAAGTTGTTCTCAATGATGATGACAAAGAACAGTTGCCAGGAGCTGGCAAAGGGAGTCAGCACACTTATGAGTCCTGGGAGGAGAGGCAGACATCATCCACAAAACTTTTGGCATTGCATAATTAATAGTTTGGGGAGTTGAATGCAACGCTAAGTGCTCCACAGTCCACTGAGGGCCCAATTACTGGAACAGGACCCGGTGGAACACATTAGTGCCACTCTGTGATCAGTGTCCCACAGTGAATATGGATGTGTTTATGCTTTTCTCAGGGTTATTCACAACAAGGAAAAACAACACATGCTCATGACATGCCATCTAGTTAGCAAAAAAGTTAAAACACATCACCCCCCCAAACCCAACCTCCCCAAATACATTTTGTATAGTCTTATTCCTTAAAGGTATTTAATACAGAAGTACAGACCTCCAGATGTTGCTGAACTGCAAATCCCATCATCTCTCACCATTGGCTATGCTAGCTAGGGGTCCTGGCATTTGCAATCCAAAAGCATCTGGAGGGCCACATGAATCTCACCCCTGGTTTAAAGAGAACTGTGTTGCTTTAGTCCAGGGGCTGGCAACCTACGGCCCGTGGGCTGGTTCCGGCCCAGGGCCCCATGCTTACTGGCCCAGACGGACCCCTGCCGCTGCCGCGCGCCACCGCACGTTTTGGTCGCTGCGCGGCCGCGCGTGCCACGACCGCCATTTTGGAAAACAAAATGGCGGTCATGAGTGGCAGCTGCCATTTTGTTTTCCAAAATGGCAGCCGCGACTCGTTTGCACATGTGCAGTACTCCTGCGCACGTGCAAACGCGGCACGACCGCCATTTTGGAAAACAAAATGGTGGCCATTACATGTGCAGAGGTGAGCGCGTGCGCCGCCATTCCCCCCCCTTGGCCAGCCGGAAGGGACGACTTCGGGGGACCGGCCCCCAGCTCGAAAAGGTTGCCTACCGCTGCTTTAGTCCATCAACAGACAGGAACCTTTGCTAATACTCAGTTACTCTCTAGCTGCTGGGACAGAAAGTGACTGGAAAACCCCCAAAGAATTACATAATAACATTTCCAACAGCACTGGAAACAATCCCTTCACAGATCAGATGGACTGAAAACTGGCTGATCCTTACAACAGACCAATCTGAGCAAATTTAGAGATTATTTTTAGATTATGGGCTGGATCCAGATTTAGCTAAGAGGTTACCCAATGAAATCAATGAGACAAGTTAGTCATTACTCCCCAAGACTCCCAAGTGCCCCCAGCATTTACACATTTTCATTAAAAATTCTTGCATGCACATATTTGGGATAGCATATTTGGGATAGCAAGAAATAAACTGGAAGTTGACTTCTAATTTAGTTTCTGGGTGGAAATGAAGCCTCTATTTGGTTGGGGGGGGGGAATGAAGCATTTTTTTAGGTTACAAAAATCAAGGGTGGGGGAGATGGGATGGAGATAGATCTCCAAGATCTCATGGGAGGGCAATGTGGCCTTGCCCAGGCCACAGCAGTTGCTTACTCCTGGGAGTTTATCACATGGGGACAATTGGAAGTATAAACAGTGATTAACCCGTCAAAATCACACATTTGCGATTAACATTTAAGTTCAAAGTATGATTATCCCGGTAATTTGTTGTTGTTAACTGCCTTCGAGTCAATCTTGACTCATAGCGACCCTATAGATGAGACATCTCCAAGACCATGAATAACCAGTCAATAAACAACAAAAAATCATTCATGGGTTGCCTGGTTACTTCATGGTTATTCCCAGGATAATGGCTCTTGTGTGTGAAAATGTTAATCATGTTTTAATCTCGATTACATGATTTGACAGGTTAATCACTGCTTAAACTATCAATTTCTCCCTGTATGATAGACTTCCTGGTCTATCCTAATCATGATTAAGACCATATCCTCCAAAGATGCCAAAACCAACCTAAGTGTCCCTATGAACACCCAGGGGTCCTGGTATACTAACTTATCTTGACTAAATTCAAAGACATAGCCATGTTAGTCTGGATCAATATGCAAAGAGATCTTGTAGCACCTTTGAGCAACTGAGAGAGAGAAAGAAGCTGGTAACATTAGCTTTTGTAGACTTGAGTCTACTTCATCGGGTGCTTGTTGGGAAGAGACTTAAATCTGTGGAAAGCCTATGCTTCCAACTTCTTTCTTTTAGCTATCTCAAAGATGCTACAATATCACTTTGTATTTTGATAGAATTCCAGATTAAGAATTCAGTATGACTACTGGAAGTCAACCAAAATGTGGTTGGGAAGCAGTCTTGGGAAACCGGAACAACCAATCAGAAGTGGATGGAGGCTGTCAGGATCTTTGTTTCCTTTTGGAGAAGCTGAATAAGAGGGAAAGGAGAGGCAGGGACATTGTGCAGGAGCTGAGGAACAGTTCAAGGTCTTTCTTCCAGCCTGTATGTGTCTTAAGAAAATGAGGGGATGTTCATTTTTTCACATGTGAGTGTCCTAGCTGAGAAAGTGTGTGTGCATTTGTATTTGTGTGGGAGAAGGTATGTATTTTTGTGAGAGGAATTGTGTGTGTGTGAGCGAGAGCGAGAGAGCGAGAGCGATTCCTTTGTAGAGCAACAGTTCATTTATGTTAAAATGCAATCATACAGATATTTACTCAGAAGCAAGACCCATTGAGTTGAGTGGAATTTACTCCCAAGTAAATAACTACAAGAGTGTAACCCATAAGGCATCTTAAAAGGCCATTGGAACGCATCTAGTTCTTTATGATAATCATGTTTTCCCCCAGTGGTATGTATTTGAACTAATACTATTCCATTTCCTTCCTAGAGCTGAAGGTGTTGTACATGATTTTCCCCCAACTCTGTCCCTCCCTTTTTTTATCTTGACAGTCCTAACAAATAGGCTAGACTGAGAGGCTGTGGCCACATGAGCTTTATGCAGAAGCTGGGGTATATATGAATCTGATCTATAATATGTGTTGAGCAGATAGAATGGGTGTGAACATAAAACTCATGCAGTAACCACGAGTCTGGGAGAAAGCTGTCATTTTGAGCAGCATCTGGTTGATTTTACATTAATGCACATTATAATACAGGTTGAATCTTTCTTATCCAGAATCCCAAAATCCAAAATATTCCGAAACCCAAAACTTTTTTCATGGGTGGCTGAGATAGTGACTCTTTTGCTTTCCAATGGTTCAGTGTACACAAATTTTGTTTCATGCACAAAATTATTGTATTAAATTTCCTTCAAGCTATGTGTATAAGGCATATATGAAACATAAATGAATTTTGTGTTTAGACTTGGGTCCCATCTCCAAGATATCTCATTATGTACATATATGCAAATAAAGGTATTCCAAAATCCAATAAATAAATAAATCCAAAATCCAAAACACTTCTGGTGCTAAGAATTTCATATAAGGGAGACTCAACCTGTTTTTATAATCATGCTGCATGCACATAAACAATATTGCATTTATTTATTTAGGGCATTCTTTCTCCTATGTTCATACAGAGGTTTCTCATCTTAAAATACTACAGTTTTATGTGTTCTTCCTCATTAATGACTTCTGTGTTTAACCACACTCTTTCATTTGCATCCTCATGTCACTCAGCCACATGCCTTACAAATTCACACAGTTGTCCCTATTTTCATTTGAGAATGAAAATAGTATGTAAAACTGGATCCAACCCAATGTTTTTCAGTTTCAAGTCTTGTTGCAATGTCACCACTCTTTACTGCTATGGCCTTCTCAATATATTAGCTTGATGTTCCTAAACAGGCAGACCTATTTGCTTCTGCTTTAATCAATGTCTCTACGATGAAATCATGTCCCTAGGCTTTGGTGTCCATATCAAAAACCTGGGACATACTTTTGTGTCTCTTGAGTTTCAGTGAGACAACTAAGCATAAGTCACTCACTGAAACTGAAATCAATGCATCTTAAATAAATTTAAGATCACATTCCTTAATATACTTATAAGGAAGTAAATTGCAGTTAATTCAGAATAAACACACATGGCTAATAGTAAGTTTTGGGCTTGATTACACCTAGTTCTGTATTTTTCTCTGTAAAGTCAAAACTGTGTTAAAGCATCTGGATTTTACATTACTATGGGATAGCTCATATTCAGTCAACTGTTATATATGAATGCATATGTGAGGGGTGTTTTTTTTTTTAAATTAAGCATTCTGGGGTTAAAATGATACCTGCTCAATATGTTGTAACCTAAAGAAAACACTCCCTTGCCTCCTCCAGAGTACCCACCCATTTATCCTGTAGTTCATACCCAATACTGTATGGAAGATGTCTAGTAGGGTAGACTACTGATGGAAAAACTCCCACCAGCAGAACTAAAAGGGGGACAGTCCTCTGCACAATCTCCCATGAACCTCTCAAGAGTCAGTTGTTTGGTAGCACAAAGGGCTACCAGGGAAAGAGAAGGGGAAAGTAATTCTGAAGGTTAGGTGCTAGCATGATGTCAGATGGGAATGTCAGATGTCAGTGTTAAGCACTATCAGATGGCCTGTAATGGTACTAGAAGATTTGTGGGATAGTTTCCCTGATATCCCTTATTTCAATATGCTGTAGTCCTAAGCCTATTTAGACAGAAACTGGCAGTTCTGGGAGGTGAACTCCAAAACAAGCTTCAACACTATGGAACATTATATGAACACTGCTGTATAAGCAAGTACACAAAAGCTAAATGAACTGATATAGACGTTGGAAAAGAAAGACACACTTGCATTGCCGAATATGTTTCCACAGTGGGCACAAAAGAAATGCTCTGGATGCCAGGTCCGATCCATGGCTGTGAGAATTTTCTGCAACAAAAAGGTGAAAGAATCATTGGATGTCAGCACTGACAAATCAAGAATCAAAAGAAGACTAGGACTTGGAAGGACAGCTGTGAAAGAATTAGACAAGATCCACATTGAATACTAAAGTTAGGATTGTCCATGTCATGGTATTTCCAATATCTAGTTATGGTTGGGAAAGCTGGACAGTGAAGAAAATGGATAGGAGGAAAGTCACTCATTTGAAATGGAGTGCTAGAAAAAAGTTCTATAGATACCATGGACTGCCAAAAGGACCAATAAATGAGTCCTAGAGGAAATCAAGTTTGAACTCTTTCTAGAAGCCAATATTACTAAACTGAGAGCATTGCCTTTTAAGGTAACTGCAGCCTAACAGGATGCAGTTGGGATGGGGCATGGAGGTGGGAATTATCACACTGTAATTTGCTGCCGAATCTGCTGGGCGACTGCAGCCCGGGTCCCAGCTGTGCTCATCTGGCTCTATTTTGAAAATGGAAAGCTCCCGAGTTTTAATGGTGGCAGGATGACTTGGAGGTTTCTCATTCATGGGGTTGCCATACGTTAAAGCTGACTTGACGGCAGTAAACAACAACAGAAGACCCTCAATGGTTAGGAGGACAAAGGTAGGTGAAAAAGAAAAGAGAGAGAGAGAGACTGGACAGACTCCTCACTTTCCCCCCACTCTGAATGGGAAATGTCTCCATTGAGAAATTACAGCTAAAAGGCAGGGCCAATATTACCTACCTCTTGGATGGGTGCAGTACAGTAAGCACAGCGAGGGGAGAAGAGCTGATGATAATCTTCTTGGCAGTATGCCTTGCCTTCCCGTTCATAGAAGGGACAGGAGCCCACTTCCTTTCCACAGTGGGCACAGAGGAAATGTTCAGGGTGCCATGTCTCTCCCAGCGCTGTAACTACCTGGAAATTAAGCAATGACCTTGTAGAAGCTATTGTTCAGAGGCCCACTTTCTTGTCCACTAAAATATCTGCCATAGGTGCCACATGTTCTCAAAAGGACCATGCTTTTTGGAACATAAGAAACTACCTTATACTGAGTCAGACCATTGGGCTATCTAGTTCAGAATTGTCAGCTCTGACTGGCCCCAAAAGCTCTCTAGGGTTTTAGCCAGGAACGTTTCCTGCATCCACCTACAAATCCCTGCAGGTGGCCCAACCCTGTTTGGCATCCAAAATCACATGGGATCACATTTGTTCAGGAGAATATGGCAATATATATTTTAACAAGGGTCCTAGGTTGCTTAGTAAGCAACAGTGTCTCTCTGGGTTGAGAAGGCAGAACCCTCAGCTGTATGTGACAGAAATGATAAGAACAGGTTGCAGGAGAAGAGGGCTGTTTTCTCCACCTGGGCCAAACTAAACACACTGGAGGAATTTTATTTTGAGCAATGACAAATATGCTGTTGTTTCATGGCCACCATGTTGAGACAGGAAGCAGGAAGAAAGGCAGATTTACTTCTCATGATTTCTTTCTCTCACCTTTCCAGCTATGGGCTTCTGGCAGGAAGCACAGTGGCCCTTGGGCACGGTGGCAATACCAAGGTCCTGCAAATCATGTGTCAGATCCTTCAGCATGCTATCAAGATTGTCTGTGGTTTTGTGTTCTACTGATGGTGACTGTCCAAGACTGTTCTCTGCATCTGAAATCTGCAAAAAAGCAAAAGATTTCTGCATGAGAACTGATAGCATCCTGTATGTGACTTGAACACAAATGCTTTCTCTCTCTCATTCTTACTTTTTCCAATTAAGAATCCAGTCATTTATATTCAGAAGGCAAGATTCACCATGCTAACAAATGAACCATGGCTTTCTCTGTCTGGCATGTGAAAGGTACAAGGCATTCTTCATCATCAACCTCCTAGTTCTTGTGTTTAAATATAAACCATCCACTCCTCTTCCCCTGTTTAATGCCTTCTTTTATCTTCCTTTGGAAGACCATCTTTCACTGTCTTTGGAAGCACTTTTATTAAACTCTCCCCTAGCCTTAATGTTTTATGTCAGTTACATTTAGTTTTTTAAAATGTAGACCACGGTGCTTATCACACTAGTCAGTTGTTTTGGGTCATTCCATTTTTTTAAAAAGTAAATTTTATTAAGTATAAAAACATACATTTAATTTACAAAAACAGATACAGATACATAAACATGTTTACATAGCCATACATATATATCATCGATATTTCCAAATACATTTTCTCCAAATACATTGTGTGACTTCCTCTTTCTCTTATCCTTCTATTCATATTACATTTCCTTCTTTCCTTCTTTCCATGTATCTCGAATACCCATTTTTCCTTCATCATTTCTGTCTCCATCCTTCTTTATCCATATATTCTTCAAACTTACTCAATCCATTCTATCATATTACTTCTTCTTGCCTTCATATACCCTTTACATACCCTCAGCCATTTTCTCCTACCTTCATAACACATTCTCATATCTTCATTCCACTCACACATACCTTCCCTAATGTACTTCATCATTGTCTCATACTTCCTGTCTGTCAGTACCGGCCCATCTCTTGTCATCTGAATGACTTTCTTTTACAGTAATATGGTTTCGTATAATTCAATCTGCTATCTTCCCTACTTATTCCTTCAAAAGAATCAACAGTGTATCACTTATACCTACACATATTAATTCACATTGATTAAGCAAATTTCACTTATTCACAATTCAATCCACCTGTAAACTCAATACCGCTATATCCCCCACTTTTCTTTTCTTTTTAAATTAAATATTATGGAACATTCTTTAAAAAATTTCTCTAATGAACTGTATTTTGAAATTGAAATGTTAATTAAAATATAAAAGGAGTCATTCTATTTGAAATCTACTTCTCTTGTACTTGGAAAGATAGTGGGATAGCAATGCAATATTTTGCAACATCACTGTATTTGTGCTTCAGTGGCATTAATTCCCATGTTCACTTTCTCTCACATGAAATACGACAATATCATTTATACTACCTTGTTTGCTCTACCTCCTGCTCCTGCTTTTTTTTTAAAAAAGAAAGAAAAACCAAGAAACTGCAATTGCATAATTATAGCATTACTATGGAGTCGACTGCACTCCCTGCCCAGATTGGGAATATGAAAACATAGCACACCATTTCCAAAAGCATTTTTTCTGCAGGCAAAGGAGGAAGAGGAGAGAGGAAGAACATGGCATGGCAGCTCCAAAACCACCCTCCCACCCTTCTAGCCCTCCCAGCAGGTGAAGGAGTAGGAGGAGAGAGGAAGAACCCGGTGCAGCAACAGCAGCGGGGGTTAGAGCCAGCCCTGGGTGGAAGCTCCAAGCCCGTCCAGTTTCCACCTGGCAACAGTGCAGCAGTAATAGCAGGGCTAGAGCCAGCCCCGGGTAGAGGCTTCAACCCACCCAATTTTCCACCGGTGGCAGTGCAGCAACAGCAGCGTGGGGCCAGAGCCTGCCCCAGGTAGAAGCTCCACCTGGCGGCACCAAGGATAGTTTGGGTATTCTGCTAGTATACCAATCACTCCGTTGTCTAGCAGACTCCCAAACTGAGCTGACACAGCTGGTCTCAGAGTTGCTGTTGGAGTCTCCCAGACTTCTAGTTTTGACTACTTCAACATTCCACTCGAGACCAGTTTGTCTAAGGTGTGGCTCGGGAGTTCATGGAATCCATGACAAACATGGGCCTATCCCAGTTGGTTGTCGGGCCTACTCATTGTGCAGGTCATACCCTCAATGCGGTCTTTAGTATGGAACAGGAACATCTGTGGGCGGATGTTATTAAAACCACTGCATTGTCATGGACAGATCATTTTCTGATCAAGGCTGAACTAAGAACCACTATCTGCCCCATCAGGGGTGGTGAACCCATTAGAATGGTCCGCCCTCGAAGGCTAATGGAGCCAATTGGATTCCAGAAAGCCTTAGAGAGTTTAATGGTTGGTAACGCCGATGATTCTGTCGAAGCTTTGGTTAATACCTGGAACATTGATCTTGCCAAGGCTATTGACACAATTACTCCCAAGTGTCCTTTCCAACCTGCTTCAAACCGCAAAGCATGGTATACGAAGAGCTTAGGAAGATGAAGCGGGTTGGACAACGACTAGAGCACATCTGGCAGAAAACTTGACTCTTATCTGACAAGACTTGTCATAGGAAATTTCTTTGTTCCTATCGAGAGGCAATACGTGCAGCGCAGAAATCTTTCTCCTCTGCACGTATTGCGTCTGCAGAGTCCCGTCCAGCAGAGCTGTTTACAGTGGTAAGGGAACTGACACAGTTTCCATTTGTGCAGAACCCTTTACTTAACCTGACAATGGCCTGCTGTGATGCGTTTAACAACTTTCTTTGACTTAGACACCAGTCTTGTAACAGAATCAATTGACGAGGTGTCCAGCAATCTGTTGATGAGATTATACTGGATCAGTTTCAATCTGTGAGTACCGATGACGTGGACAAGCTACTTGGTAGAGTGAGGAAAACAACCTGCCCTCTTGATCCTTGCCTGTCATGGCTGGCCATCCAGGGGGGAGATGCCTTGATGATGTTCCTGAGAAACATCATCAATACATCCCTTAGGGAAGGTCATGTTCCATCTTGTTTGAAGGAAGCGGAAGTTAGGCCACTTCTGAAAAAAACTTCCCTGGACCCCCTGGATATGAACACTATAGGCCAGTCTCTTTACTTCCTTTTCTGAGCAAAGTGACCAAGAGGGCAGTTGCTTTTTAACTCCAAGCTGTCTTGGAGGAAACCAATTATCTAGATCCATTTCAAACTGGCTTTAGGACAGAATATGGAGTTGAGACTGCCATAGTTGCCTTGGCTGATGACCTTCATCTGGGCATCGACAGGGGTAGTGTGACCCTGCTGGTGCTCCTAGACCTCTCAGCGGCTTTTAATACAATAGATCATAACATCCCTTTGGATTGCCTGAGAAGGTTAGAAATTGGAGGCACTGCATTTCAGTGGTTCCGTTCTTTCCTCTCGGGCAGATTCCAGAGGGTGTTGCTCGGGGACTGTTGCTCTAAAAGGAAAGAGATTAACTGTGGCATCCCACAAGGCATCATCCTGTCCCCGATGCTATTCAATATATATATGAAGCTGCTGGGAGAGATCATCCGGGGACATGGGGCAGGGTGTTATCAGTATGCTGATGACACCCAAATATATTTGTCCATGTCCCGGTCCTCAGCTTTGACTTCAGATGGCATCTCTCCTCTCAATGATTGTCTTAAAGAAGTAATGGACTGGATGAGGAAAAACAGATTGAGACTGAATCCAGATAAAACGGAGGTTCTTACGGTAGCAGCCCCAAAACCAGGTATTGGTTTGCAACCTCCAGTCCTGGATGGGGTCACACACTCCTCTAAGGACTGCATTCGCAGTCTGGGGGTGCTCCTGGATCTGTCACTTCAGATGATAAATCAGGTAAATACAACGGTCAGGAGTGCTTGTTATCAGCTTCAGCTGATACGGCAGCTCAGCCCTTTCCTGGAAGTTGGGAACCTTGAAACTGTGGTGCACGCACTGGTAACCTCGCGTTTTGATTTCTGTAATGTGCTCTACATGGGGCTATCCTTGTGCTTGGTCCGAAAACTTCAATTAGTACAGAATATGGCAGTCAGGTTGGTCTCGGAAACAATGAGAAGACACTATATCACTCCAGTCTTAAGATCACTTCACTGGCTGCCCATTAGTTTCCAGGCACAGTACAAGGTGTTGGTTATTACCTTTAAAGCCCTAAATGGTTTGGGCCCAACCTATATTTGGGACCGCCTCCTTCTGTATAATCCGTATAATCCACCCCGCGCACTCAGGTCCTCTGGGAGGAATTTGCTGCAGCCTATAAAAACTAGGCTGTCTGCGACCGCCCAGAGGGTCTTCTCTGCAACCGCTCCCAGATTATGGAATGGCCTGCCGGATGAGATCCATCATATCACTACCTTAAATAGCCTTTAAAAAGTTGTTAAGACAGTTCTCTTCCAGCAGGCCTTTCCTGAATAGTTATACCTGGCCTTCAAGAGTTTGCCCAACTTTTCTCCCTTATTCCTTGCCGCATCTGCTATTATTTACTGTTTGTTATTGTAAGTTACCTTAACTATGTTTTTCTATTGTTTCATTGTTTAATACCATTTTAAGGGGCGGGGTGTTTATGGGACATATACTGTATTTTTATTGCAATTTTAAATGTAAGCCACCCCGATTGTGTATGCAGAGGGGTGGGATAAAAATAAATTATTATTATTATTATTATTATTATTATTATTATTGCTTTCCCTGACAACTAACACCTGTCTGGCTCTACTTTTGTATATTACTCTTTAAACTTTTGTATATTTACTCTTTTAATTTTCCCCTAAAACCTGTGGTTTCTCTGGGCATTAGGATTACATTAGGATTGTGCTATTGCTCTACTCCCTCTTTTTTAAAAAATATTAAAAAGTGCTGGTGAACAGAGAATGAATACATATGGTTCTCTTGGAACCTCTTGGGAATCCAGGAGACTTCCTAGCTCAATCACTGGAAGGAGTGTGGGGTTTCCCTGCTGGAGGTCCCCAAGGAATCCCCAAAGAAGGAGCAATGAAATCCACCTATACCATACCCACCATGCTCCTATATCACAATGAAGTGGAATGAGACATTCATACCTAAAATGATTACTAAACCTTAGCAGGATAGGGGTCATTAACAGATTATTTCAAATGGAAAAAATTAATTTTCAAATAACCTGACAGCATACGGCATCAAGATTGTTCTCATGCAATTGTGGCATAAAGTATTGCATAAGTTCATCTTTTATATTAGTCATGGTTTCTTGTTCTTATCACCAAATTCCTCAAAATGTTCTACTTCTGCAAAGCCTTTTTTGGGTTACCCCACCCATGGACTTAGAATCATAGAATCATAGAGTTGGAAGAGACCACAAGGGCCATCCAGTCCAACCCCCTGCCATGCAGGAACTCAAAATCAAAGCATCCCCTACATCCAGCCTCTGTTTAAAAAGAAGGAGACTCCACTACTCTCCGAGGGAGTGTGTTCCACTGTCGAACAGCTCTTACTGTCAGGAAGTTCCTCCTAATGTTGAGGTGGAATCTCTTTTCCTATAGGTTGCATCCATTATTCTGTGTCCTGTTCTCTGGAGCAACACAAAACAAGCTAGCTCCCTCCTCAATATGACATCCCTTCAAATGCGGTATTTAAACAGGGCTATCATATCATCTCTTAATTGTCCTTCTCCACGCTAAACATATACAGTTCCCTAAGTTGTTCCTCATAGGGCATGGTTTCCAGACCCTTCACCATTTTAGTTGTCCTCCTCTGGACACTCCAGTTTTTCAACATCCTTTTTGAACTGTGATGTTCAGACCCGGACACAGTATTCCAGGTGGGGCCTGACCACTATTACAGTGGCACTATTACTTCCCTGGATCTAGATACTGTACTTCTATTGATGCAGCCTAAAATTGCACTGGCCTTTTTAGTTGCTGCATCACACAATTGACTCTTGTTCAACTTGTAGTCTCCTAGGATTCCTAGATCCCTTTCACACATAGTCTCGTTAAGCCAGGTGTCCCCCATCTTATATCTATGACCTGTTCAGGGTTGTTCAGTTTATTGTGTCTGAGATGGACCTTGAAGAGAATGAAGGGCACTGGAAAGAACAAAACTTCTGACCTCCCATTTCCCAACTGTCTCCCTCTCTCACGCACAGGTTGTAACATCTAGCTTCCTCCAAGCTGTCTGCCTCCCAGATCTTCCTGCTAAATCATATCTCCCACCTGGGACATTTTCCTGCTAAGACTGTTTCCCACACTGGTGCCCTGGACACTGTTCATCCTCTTTTGTTCCACCTTCTGTATATCCTTTCAACTTTTAGTAAAAGTCTCCCTTCATTTTTCTTCTGCCCATGCTACTTTTGTAGCATGTAAATTCAATGAACACTGGCGAGAATTTAGGATGGCCTTCCCCAACTTGGTGTCCTTCAAATGCTTTTGACCAGAAACCTCAGGGTTCCTAACTATTGGCCATGCTGATTAGGGTGGAAGGGAGCTCAAGGCCATACCATTTGGACAGTACAGGTTGGGGAAGACTAGTATAGGTATCCACACATCACCTTAGACTGAAGTGTTCCCAAGGAAGCCAGAAGGTCATCCAGTTGATGAGCAACTGAGGTGGAAGAAGGTGAGGAGTGCAGCGGCTGTGGAGTGGGCACCTTGCTGAACAAGAGACAAAGACCCATTTATGAGTGAAGAAACAAAACAGAATGCTTAATATGTAACATCAGGTAATTTTTTCATCTCCCCAGAATCCCTACAATCATTTGGCTAGGGGGATTTTGGGATCTGTAGTCCAAAAAGGAAATATGGCCAGGGGGCTGTTGGTGACAC
The DNA here is from genome assembly GCA_026167975.1 of Phrynosoma blainvillii. Lineage (NCBI taxonomy): Eukaryota > Metazoa > Chordata > Lepidosauria > Squamata > Phrynosomatidae > Phrynosoma > Phrynosoma blainvillii. The sequence goes on from JANUYF010000001.1 coordinate 313,872,654, forward strand.
ACACAGGCATAAATTGCATTACACATGCACAGTGACCTTTTTGGACAATGAAAAATGGCCTTATCCAGCTGATGGTCACAGCAGTGGATTTTTGGATGTGCAATTATTGCAGATGTGTAAAAATACATCCAGAACAGTGTGTCAGTGTGCATTATGTTCTGTCTCTATCCATTGCACAATCAGGTGACAGCTATATGCATCCACCATTTCTCATATGTTGTGCTACGGTGCTGTTCAGTATGAGGATTGCATAGTGTTAGCAAAGCATAAATGTGCTGGTGGATCTTTACATTAAGCTGAGATGATGTAATATCTCAGAGACGGTCTTAAGAACAAGCAAACATTTCACCATCTCTATTCCATGACTGGTGTGTTGTTTCAGTGCCTCTGCATCATATAGGTCATATGAAAATGTTGCCTGCCTATCCTCTCGCCCTAATTCTCTCCATTTCACATGACAGTGTGTCAGCATAGAACCCACACTCCATCTTGCGAAATTTGTAGAAATGCCACATAACTTTTTTGAAAATACATCTGAGAAACTTGCAGAATGGGAACCTTCACTTAAGAAGCACCTGAAAGATTCCAAGGAAATGATCAAACAAGTGGAAATTTAGTCTTCCTCTACTTTCTTAGCTCAATTCATTCATCTAAAAAGAGTGGACAACTGTATCCCTCCAGGTATTCTTAGCACACAACTCTCATCGGCCCCAGTCAGCATGGCCAATGGTGGAAGAATCATTGAAATTGTTTTCCAACAACATCTGGAGGGCCACTGTTGCTTGCCCCTTATCTAAAATCAGATTAAGATCATTATCTGGTTAAGTAATGGTATAAGTATCTTTTATAGGTAACAATCATTAAACTGCGTTGTTCTTTTTTAACAACAGTTTTCACACACTTTAAGAATCCAGAAATTACCACTCAGTGGTACTTGAAAATGAGCAGAATAATTTTGAGCTCAGGGAAATTACTCATTCAAATTTGAGTTATGCGTATGGATATATGTTCCTTCTGTTTAAAATATTAATACTGGTCCCTATTCATATATATCTATAACAACATATCATACTTAAATGCATCGATCTGTCCATACAAATATTCAGGGACTCAAAAGAGCTGTATCCTCATACAGATATTTAAACCAACAGCTGTGGAACAAAGATGATCACAGAGCAAAATGAATGGACAGATTTATTAGAGGAGTGCCTACAATGTTATTTGTTAGGGCTGTTCATCAGTGGAATGGGATGTTGAATGTAGTCTCTGTTCATTTCCCTCTTTTGATGTTCAAGTGAATGACCCAAATGCCCATTTAACCCAGATAAAATCAGGCCATCTGGATCAGACTAGAGTTCAACAAATTTATTTAGAAAGCATATCCATCACAAGATGACAAAGATGATAACAAAAGATTATTTTTTGCCCCTTGTTATAATGAAACTATTTCACTGGAAGCAGGTGTGAGCTTGCTTTACATGATACTGAAACATCTGTGTAGGTAAAATTTCTCAAAGCATTTCTTAACACGATACATCCTGCTCTTAAGTTTCATATTTCTAATACAAAAACAAAAACTATTGTACTCATCATGCATAGCTATTTCTAGACCATCACTTGAGTTGACTATGTACAAGATAATAGCACTGAAGCTTCTAAAATCCTCTGTAAGACAAAATGGAGTAAAAAACAAAACAAAACACACACCTCTCCTCCCCTCCCCATTTAGTTTCAAAGTAGACTTATGATATGGAAACTGGAAATTAGCTGTAATCCAGGAGACAACAAAAACTGTGCAATTGTGTGGTCTGAGTAGGTGATGGGGAGAGGAACTACAAATTGGAATCTGGGTACCCTTCAGACCAGAAGTGGTAATATTTGTTAGTTTTTTTCTGTTATACAATCAAAACACATTGATTGTGTATTCCTGTATGGAAAGTGGTTGGACCAGATGATTCTTGTAGTTCTTTCTAACTCTGTTGTTCTGCTGTCCCACTTTAACTGATATAGGACGTTATCACACGGGGAGTCGCGAGGAGAAAGTGGAAATAAACGGGCACGAGCGGAAGTCTTTAATTTACGGGATTTGTCCCGTTCCGCCTCGTCTGATAACTAAATTAGAATTTAAAAGGGGGTTAATTCGAACGAAAACCTGATCTTTTCATTTTCGGGATTTTTGAGGATTTGAAAAGATCAGGTTTTCGTTCGAATTAACCTCCTTTTAAATTCGAATTTAGTTATCAGACGAGGCGGAACGGGACAAATCCCATAAATTAAAGTCTTCCGCTCGTCCCGTTTATTTCCACTTTCTCCCCGCAACTCCCCATGTGATAACATCCATAGTTGTATCCTATGAAATTCTGGAATTTTTGAGAGCCGGCATAGTATAGTGGTTTGAGTACTGGACTAGGACTGTGGAGGCCAGAGTTTGAATCATGGCTCAGCCCACTGGTTGACCTTGGACAAACATACTCTCTGTCTCAGAGGATGGCAATGGCAAACCACCTCTGAAGAAACTTGCCAAGAAAGCCCTGTGATAGATTTGCCCTAGGGTCTCCATAAGTCGGAAACAACTTGAAGGCATGCAGCAACAACAAGAGCACTTTGGAAGTAATTCTAAATATCTCACAAAACTGCAAATTCAAGGATTCCAAAGGATGCGGTCATGGCAGTTAAAGTGGTATCAAAGTACCATAATTGTGCAATGTGAAAAGGACCCAAATCATACTTTTCTCTTCCTGTTATTAAAAAAAGGTTCTGCTAGGGTTCTAACTCTTGTGTGCATTTTAAAAAGGAATTTTGATACAGCTGTCTGTCTTTCAAGAGATATGAAAGAGATATGTCTGTCTTTCAAGAGATATTAAGTGAATGTGGCCACAGTTGTATATGCATTTATTTGGGAGGAAGCCCCAGGGACCTGAATGAGATTTATTATGGCATAGTTGTGCATATGACTGTGTTGTAAGCAGTTACACCAGGGGTAGGCAACCTAAGGCCCGGGGGCCGGATGCGGCCCCCCGAGGCCTTTGGACCGGCCCCAAGCCGGTCCTGCCGCCACCGCTGCCACCGCCTACCATGATGATATTGATTATTGTTGTTATTACTTGTTCTTGGGGTTTTCTGGGCAAAATCTCCACAGGGGTTTTGCCATGGTTTTTCTGGGGCTGAGAGAGTGTGCATGCATATTTTTAAAAATTCTTTTATTTTTTTTTTATTTTATTTATTTATTTATTTATGGTGCTTCGGCCCCCCAATTGTCTGAGGGACAGCAACCCGGCCCCCGGCTCAAAAAGGTTGCCTACCCCTGAGTTACACCTATAATAACTTTTGAGGAAATGGTAATTAAATGTTTAGGGAATGGTAATTTGAAAGGTTTGACCATTACCAATGGAGAAAACATGAAGCACAAGGGACTAGTGTAACCGGAAGGCTGGTCTGCCTTCTTGCAGCTGCATTTACCTGTAAATATTATCCACATCTTCTTCCCGATGTTGAATGCTACGTCCTGATAGCACCTGGAAATATATAGAGAGTAGATTATCTAAGCGAATACTGCCTTCCCCCAAAGCTATCCAAACATATCCTGGTCTCTAACATTGGTTATTTTATCAATTATTAAATTCAATTTCTAGAAAAGATGAAACATTAGAAATGATTACAGCCCCTGTTTCTCTAGAGCACTCTTCAGTTTGGGTGGCTATCTTCCAATGTGTTCATTTAAAAATTAGTTTGGAGCAAGTACAGGGATGTAGCTAACAGGAGGGGAAAATGAAGGCATTGCTTCCCAAATAACAATTCTGCCCTAGTCAGGACTATCAACATGATTTAGGCTAAAAACAGACAAATTTACTGCTGCAATGTAGGATGAGGGCAACTATGGGTTGTCTCTTGCTCTGGAAAAAGGACTAATGGTGTACAGAATATTAGCACATTGTCTCATAGTCTATGAAAAAGGGTATCTCCATACCTCACTACATCTTATGACAGTTCTCTTTGTCATTAGTTGATGATTTTCTGCAACCTCAGACTTTTGGGGGGCGAGAATTTATTCTGCAAAAAAACATTCTCCATTGGGCCAAAATATGATGCCTGTGGGCAAATGAAATGAAATTGCACAAAAACACTAATAACTTTGCCCAGAGGGAGATAGTTTTTACAATTTTTTTTTGTTCTCATTTGTGAGACTTAAAACAAAGGAAGGTTTATATACCATGAAAGGTCATCTTCAGTGATGTTAACTAAAGAGTTGCCATACATCAAACTGGTTTGAAGTAAAGAAAGGTACAACAATGCTTATGCAAGCAACTATGTGCCTACAGCGGACATTAGAGGCAGCGCAACAAGTAGCTAAGGTACCCTGGGCACAGCTGCTGCCACTATCTTGTCTGTGAAGGGAGGGACTGGGGATTTTGGCAGATGTCAGCAAGAAGTGTTAAGGAAAAAGCAACATGGGACTTACAGTAATAGAAATAAAATGTGTATGTGAAAGTCACAGTGATTAAGCAGGAGCAATCATGAAGCTACACAGGTGAAAAGGATAATGTAATTTGGAAGCCTTGAGAGACAAGGACAAAGTTATAGAGTGTATATTGAAAACACCTGTTGTAGATTGCAAACACCTGAGATTCATTAAGTAGTCAAGGTAAAATGATGAAATACTTGGGTTGGTCTTAAGTATGGGATGATCCATGTAAACCAATCAAAATGAATGTACACGCCCACTGGGTGGAAACTGACTAGTGGGTGGTGACTAACAATGGCTATAAGTGCAATGTTTGCCAATGCATATTGTGGTGTAGTGTGGAGTAGAGATTATGATTTGTAGGGCATATAGTATTTATGTATATAGTAGAATAAAGTAGATCTTTTATATAAGACTACTGAGTTGTCTGGTGTCTTGAGGGAAGATACAAGAGCCAGAGGAATCCTGGAGAAGTTTGAAGACATCTCAGGAAGAAGAGTGAGAAGGCTTGGAGAGTTTGTCAGGGTCTTCAGCCTATTCTCTGAAACTCTGCTGCTTGGGAAAGAAGCATCAACCACTGACCAAAGCTGGTCAGCTCTGCTGCATAACAAGGTGGTGAGTTAGAGCCAGAGGTGTAGAGCTACAACTCCCATCATCCCTGACAAGAAGTTCCCATCTTGCTGAATCTGGAGTATGCACACCAACACTGACCCATGGTTCTATAAATGTGTTGTCATGTTTATATTTATTGTTGTTCTTATTAATGGCTTCTTTTAAGCTGCTTTTAATTTTGTGGCAAGTTTAATCATATTTTTAACTCTTGTAGGATGTTATTTTTTTTCAGCCTTATTTTAACTTTGAGGCCCAGGGAGGAGAAGAGACAGGGAAGAAATATAACAACATTGATATCAGCACTGCTGAAACAAGGTCGTGCTATTCTTTCAGAACTGCTGAAAAGGGTTCAAGATTTCCATTTGGGACAGATCTTTTATCTTACACTGACCTTTTTCATATCTTAGCCACATTTTGTGCCTCCTGAGTTTTTAACAGAGATATTACAAATCAGACATCAGCACCAAAGACTGGATTGAATTTTCTTGTGGGGATAACCTGTCATGCAGTTCACCATGGGAAGCTTCATTTTTCCATAACTTGTAACTTGTTAAAGATAAGGAAAATACCTTTGGGGCTCCTGAGGCTAACTTATTGTGCTGAGTGGCATTGGTCTCTGCTGATGTTGCTGCTGGTTTCTCCTTGTTGTCACGTTCCAGAAGAAAGCAAACTTTTGCTGGTTCTGATTCATTCACATTCAAACTCAAGGAGGTTTGTTCCAGTTCTGCCAACAAAGCATCTGGAGGGGGGGAAAATTGGATTTTTTTTTCTTCCTTCTCTGTGCTTTTGTTTTTTCTATGCCCTTTGATATCTCCCATGACAATGACAAAGATTCGCTGCATTTTTTAAAAAATAAAAATACCCTTTCTTTTTAAAATAAAAAAGATGGAAGCTGTATAAATCCGCATGCACTGACTCTTTACATCTTCCTAAACCTGCTCTAAACTGAACTTGTCAAAGTTACTTTTCAGTTGACAGTTTATAGAAATCCTGTGGCCACTGGCTATGTTGGCTGAGGAGATGCAGTCCAAAAGAACAACTTTTTCAAGCTCTGTACATACATACAATTGTTTCACACCTCTTTGTTGAGCCCTACAAGGCACCTTCTTCCACTCAGTATTATTCACTAGCATGTCTTCTTTTCATATGATATAAATCGCATATTCCTTACCAATCCTCTTTGTGCCGGTCTATGACCATAATAAAGATGAACTGAACCAATCCTCTGAAAAATGAAATTACTACCAACCTTAGACAGCATAATTCTGTCATGACTGGGAGGTGACCTTTAAAAGCCACATAATTTCCTCTTTTCAGTTTGATATTTGGTATCTGCCACTTCTGTTTTGTCAGGGTATATAAATGCCCCTCTTTTGCCTTTCAAATATGTGATTATGTGATTAATCATACAGCTTTCCGCCTCACTAAATAAAGTGACCCAAATCAGTGATGTTTGAAGGCATGAGAAAGATGCTGTTACTATATAGCTTACACGCTTTCCTTATCCACGTTACGTTCTTTCCTTGTGGAAAGAAAAGCTGGTATTTTCCATCCTCTTTATCATATGCTCCAGTTTACGTTAGAAGGAATCAGTGTGAATGTGACTGTCATTATTTATTTGCATATGTCCTGCATGATATTGTGTTATATTCAAATCATACCTTTCTTTTGTTATTGGATAGGCAAACCTGTCAACTTCACCTTTTCTGGCATGGAAATTTTGCAAATTCCAATAAATTATGACTAAAACCAAACTGTTATTTCTGCTTCCAAAGAGGCCAACGCTTTGCAGGTGCTGCAAATGATCATGTATGTGTACATGTATAACAACAGCAATAAGAAGTAGATATGTGTCTGCTGACTATGTATAGTAGTCCTCTGTTTGTTTCCCTATGACATGTGTTTCTGAGGGGGTCACACATTGTTGCTTTTTAGCACAACTATGTGAATAGTCTCACTCACGCATTCCAGGTTTGTTGTTCACACTATGGAACCGCATCTATGCATATCTCTGTGAGTTCAGTTGCTCATATATGCATTTGACTAAATATGGAGTTGATGATGCAAATGTATTTGAAACACGTTTAAGGCCTGCAGAGTTTTAGCCCAGTTCATCCCAGGTCTGTTCACATCAGTTATTCACACAGTTGAGAATCCAAATATTTTGGAAAAACTTGGGGTGGGGGGGCGAAGGAATCTGATATTGATTATCCTGGGTTAAGTGGGGTTTTTGGTAGCCCCCCAAAAAACTTAATTGGATGGATTTGAAATGCATGTGCATAAGAAGATTCAGCCTAGATTCTATCTGGATTATTTTCACTGTCTGAATAACACTTGAGATTGTAGACACTTTTGAACAAGGGCCAGTCATACTTGTTCTTTATAAAGGGCCATGAGCATAGAATCTAGGTGCATAGATATTGTTTACAAAAAATTAATAATCAAAATAATAACTAATCAAGTCACACATTCCCCTCTCTCTGTCAGTTCTATTTCCTAGCAGCAATTTGAAGTTTCTCTCTTCAGTTAACCCAGTACCCTTCAAAAACCACTTTCCAGCAAGCTGTTTCCTGAACTTGATGGCAATTTTATCTGGCACTGTATCTTCCCCTTCTTGATGCAATGATTTTCAAATACTCCACTCATTAGGGTAACTTTTTTTTTTGCTGAATCTATGAAATTCTGGATAAGAGGCATTCTTTTGTAGTCTAAGAGATAGAAGAAAGTTGCTACCCCAACTCAAGCAAAGTGGTTGGTGAAAATATTTTAACATGATTATATAACCATCGATTTTGGGGAAGGGAGGTAGCCAGTGTGTTTGTTAGTTTTTGTTAGCTGTTCTGGTGTTATTTTATTTATTTATTTAATATTTACTTACTTACTTACTTACTTATTTTATATGCCACGTTTTTCCCTGAAGCGACTCAAGGAAGCCCACAGACAAAACATTTAAAATCTCAGTAAAATTAAAAACAATTAAAAACATCTGCACACAATATAAAATCACATAAAAATACAAAAATTAAAAACATAACTAAAACTCACACTCACCTGTTATGTTAGGATTGTTGTTGGGTTGTTGTTTTTTGTCTGATAGTTTTTAGCTCTCTCTCTCTCTCTCTCTCTCTCTCTCTCTCTCTCTCTCTATATATATATATATATATATAAACTGTATTTGAGTTTGTTATTGTGTTATTTGTGTTTAATAAAAATGAGTTATAAAAATCTATCTGCAAAAATCTACCATATCCTTACAATCCGATATACTTTTGAGTCAAAAGAAATTATTATCCATTCTCAGAACAATTTCATTTCTATTTTTCAGGTTTTCTATATCCATGCCATTCAGCTACAGTCTCCACACTTATTCTGTTTCAGTAGTCCTGTGCTCTGATGACTTCTCTGGTCCAATTGTTTATTTCTCTTGGATTCCCTGATTGCTTTTAATACTATGCATGGTATTTATCTGGCCCATTTTTCTAGGTTAGGGAGTGGAGGGCAATAATTTGTAGTGGTTCTGCTCCTTCTTGGAGGGCAGGTTCCAGAATGAGGCAGAGTATTGTTTCTTGTAATGAAAATTACTATAGGGTTCTGCAGAGACTCCAGAATTCTTTTAAGAGGTTCAAAACTGGTAGGCAAGTCATTATAAATTTTCCTAACTGCATGTGCATTTTTTTTTAAAAATAGTGAAAATTAGGAATACAATTCAATAATCACCACTGCCACCAGAAGCAGTGGACATTGACAATGTGACTGCCAAGAAGGCAGTAATAAAATACTTACTAAAACAATGCAACATAAATCAAAACATAAAATTGACATATCCAAAAAAAAAAAAAGGGGGGGGGGAGAAAAACACAAAAGAGCATAGTTTCCTAACACTTCCCTATGTACCTGTCCTCTTGCTATGCTTTCTAATATCCATTTATTAATGAGGTTGAAACTTTCCTTGCTGCTCTTGACTAGTGAAAGCATGTCTCTGTGTAGACATAGGTGGCTTCAGAGAGATGGGGTGGCCAGTAGCCAACCACTCCCAGAATCACAGAATCATAGAGCTGGAAGGAGCCACAAGGACCATCTTGTCCAACCCGTCATGCAGGCACACACACCATCAAAGTACTCCTGAGAGATAGTCATCCACCCTCTGTTTGAAGACCTTCAAAAAAGGAGAATTTACCACCCTCTGATTTAGTATGGAACAGATCTTACCATCAGGAAGTTCTTCCTAATGTTTAGGTGGCATCTCCTTTCTTGCAATTTTATCCATCAATGTGTGTTCTAGTCTACGGAGCAACTGAAAACAAGCTCACTCCTTCTTCAACATGTTGTTGTTGTGTGCCTTCAAGTCATTTCCAACTCATGACAACCCTAAGGTGAACCTATCATGGGGTTTTCTTGGCAAGTTTCTTCAGAGGGAGTTTGCCATTGCCATTCTCTGAGGCTGGGAGACTGTGAATTGCCAAAGGTCACCCAGTGAGTTTCCATGGCTGAGCCAGTATTTGAACCTTGGTCTCCAGAGTCATAGTCCAAAGCTCAAACAACACACCATATTGGCTTGTCCATTGGTTTGTGTTCTAGTCTACAGAGCAGCTGAAAACAAGTTCACTCCATCTTCAACATGGCATCCCTTCAAATAGTTTAAAATGGCTATCTTGTCACCCCTCAGTCCTCTCTTCTCCAAGCTACACATTCCCAGTTCCCTAGGCCGTTCCTTACAGGACATGGTTTCCAGACCTCTTGATATCTTAGTCATCCTCCTCTGAACACATTCCAGCTTGTCAACATCTTGTTTGAACTGGAACTGTGCCCAGAACTGGACACAGTATTCTAGATGCTGTCCCCTCCCCACCCCCTACCCTTCCTCAGGCATGTATCCCTAATATCTATCTGCCCTGACCAAAGAGAAACTAAGGAGACTCACTGGACAGGAAATGGATTGATGCAGGGTCTGCCAGTTCCCTCCCAGCTTATGATATCAGGGTCAACGAGCATAGACAGCATGTGGCTCACATTCAAATAGCTCCCTTCGGTTATCTCTCGGCCTGTGGTTCAGAGACAATTCTGGAAGTGTTAGATGGACACATACACCTTACAAGAACATGCAAATGTAACTTTGGAGTACAACAACCAGAATCTCCTTAGCCAGCATGGTGTGTAACTGTTCCAAGCTCTGGTTGATTCTGTGACACCCATTTATTTATTTATTTATTTGAGATAGTTGAGATTTAATGCCAAACCGTGGCCTGGTGTCATCTCCATAGCAGGGTTTGGAAAGGTTACTTGTTTGGACCACAGCTCGTAGAATCCCCAGTGGTCATGTTGGCTGGAGATTCTGAGAGATCTAGTCCAAAAATCTTTCCATGCTCTGTGCCTCTTTTGTGAACTATCTAGGTTGGTAACAGCTTCTGGTGGGACATGAAAAATGACCTAAATAAGGTTGCTAAATTTCCTCCAGCAAAATCTTTTTTTTTAAAAAAAACCAACTTTTTTTCAATTGCCCAGAAGTCAGAAATCCAGCTTTTTAGAAGCTTATTTTTTGTTACGCAGAGAACTATTAGCTTCAATGGATGCTTGATCTCTTAATCTCTTAATCTCCACAATTCTCTTTGCTCCCTCTCATGCAATAGAATTTAAGCAAACCACAACATCCTAGAATATTCTGCACTGAGATCCCATTCCTTCAGCTTCTGCTCTTTTGCTGTTGAGAAAAAGAGCTACTTACCTAAATCATCCATTGCCTATTTGCACAGGTTCTTCTCTCTAATCCATTTAAGGGTCCCCAAAAGAATGATAAGCCCACTGGGTAGTAGAACCAAGACAGAAATGAGCACAACTCTGAATGTGTGATATGGTAGTTTGTACAGAGTTTTTTAGTTCCCCTCTCTACCAGGACTTCCCCTCTTTCAAAGCTGAGCACTTCTCTCCCCCTCCCCATGAGTCACATTTTGAAGAGCTAAAAAATGTTCTTAAATTGTTGAACAGGAAGTGGTAACAGTCTGATCGTTTCAGATATGTACAAATCCCATGTGACTGTTGGGTTATCTTTCATGTCGATAAGGTACCTATTGCATTGGGTAATGGCATTTTACAAACAGAGGTTAAAGCATTCCTTGAATCTTTTCATACTGGGTTGATGGCTCATGAGTACAAGAATCATTGTGGTTATACTTGACAGATGCTGAAAACCTAAACATGTCAGTTATACACTGATGTTTCCAAAGCTTTGAACAGTTCCTTTTTTGGACTAGAGATCTGCAGTCCGAAATTTACTTTTCTCTTGGCATTCATGATTCCTCTTTCTGTATTTCAGAGAATCATAGAATTGGAAGAGGCCACAAAGGCCATCCAGTCCAATCCCATTTGGTCATGAAGGAAGACACAATCAAAGAACTCCTGACAGATAGCTATCTAGCCTCTGTTTAAAAACCTTGAAAGGAGAGTACGCCATACTTTGAGGCAGCATATTCCTCTGTCGAACAGCTCTTAGAATTAAGAAGTTATTCCTAAGTTTTAGATGGACTCTCTTTTCCTGTACTTTGGATCCATTGCTCCATATCCTAGTCTCTGGAACAGCAGAAAACAAGTGCGTATCATCTTCAATATGACATCCTTTCAAATATTTAAATATGGCTATCATGCCACCCCTTAACCTTCTCTTCTCCAGGCTAAACATACCCACTTCCCTTAGCTGCCCCTCATAGGGCATGATCTTCAGACCTTTCACCATTTTGGTCACCATCTTCTGGACATGTTCCATCTTGTCAATATCCTGCTTGAATTGTGCTGTCCAGAACTGGACACAGTATTCCAAAGTAAAGTCTGATCAAAGCAGAATAGAGTGATATTGTTACTGCCCTTGATCTATTTATGATGAGAATACTGGGTTGGTGAAAAGCCTCAGTAGGGCTGGCCCTGTCATTAGACAATGTGAGATGACTACCTCAGGTGGACGATGCTGGAGGGGACAGAAGTGGCACTACCACTCCATATCCTTCTTCCTGCTTTTCCCAGTTGGCGCCTAGTGGTTGCTATGCTTACACATAACTGGCTTGAGCTAGCAACTGTCTTATATGAAATTGAAGGCTTTCACAGCTGGCATCTATAGTTTCTGTGGGTTTTTCAGGCTATGAACACCACCCAGGCTCAAGGAGTTTCCCTGCAGACAATGGATTACCAATTAAATAGACACAAATTCCCCTTGCATACCCTCCCCCTCAAGACACCTCTAGGCTGTGCCATTTAACATGGTACAACACGCAAACTAACTCCACCATTAACATGTATACCACTCCCTCCCAAACAGGGATCCGACGAGTATATATACTCCACACACTTCCATGCCACCACCCTCTGAAGATACCAGCCACAGATACAGGCAAAATGTCAGGAATAAATTCTTCCAGAATGTGGCCACATAGCCCGAAAAACCCACAGAAAACTGTCTTATACTTGGTCTTTTCTGTCAGGGATGCTTTGATTCTGTGTTCCTGCATGGCAGGGATTGGACTGGATGGCCCTTGTGATTTCTTCCAACTCTATGATGCCATTACTCTTTCTCCCACCACATTACAAACATTACCATTGGGAAAGGCCCTGACCAAACAAGCAGGATGAGATAACCAGTGCAGGACCTGTGTGTCATCAGGGAGTATGTGCACACATATTTAATTTCCTCTAATTTTGTTCCACAGAAAGTTATCCACCCTGAGCTGAATGCACCATAGTATTTGAAAGACAGGGTCTTCCTGTTCCCCCCTTTCTTAACTATAGTCCCTTCTCTCCTTCATTATCAAAGCATTGAAAAAACTGCAGTGAGTTAGTTCCACTGTGCCCATATATTTGGCCCTGCCCATTTCCTGTAGCAGGAGAAATCTGACATAGCTACCAGTATATCTACATCTCAGAATCTGACTATTTCACAATTGTTTCTCAAAGGGAGATGATTCCCTCCCTCTTCAATACACTCAAACATTGCAATGCATATGTACAAGCACATGAGTGCAATTTTATGACATACTGTATTTTCTGGAGTATAAGACTACTTTTTAACCCAGGAAAATCTTCTCCAAACTCAGGGGTCATCTTATACGCCAGGTGGAGGAGGAGGAAGAAGGGGTGGCGCAGTGCAAGGCGGGAGGAGGAGAAAGAGAGGAAGGCCAGGATAGAGGAGGAGGACAGGAACAAGGGGTGGAGTGGTGTGGCATGAGGCAGGAGGAGGAAGCAGCAGCGGATAAGAGGTGAACCCATATCCTGAGGTTTTCTTGGCAAGACTAGTTCAGAGGAGGTTTGCCATTGCCTTCCCCTCAGGTTGAGAGTGTGTGACTTGTCCAAGTTCACCAAGTGGGTTTCATGGCAGAGTGGGGAATCAAACCCAAGTCTCCAGAGTGGTAGTCCAACACTCAAACCACTACATCATGCTGGCTCCTATTCCCATGTACTACCTATGTACCTATGCAGACTTTTTTGTTGTTCTTGGGTGTCTTCAAGTCCTTTCCGACTTATGGCGACCCTAAGGCAACCTTATCATGGGGTTTTCTTGGCATGTTTCTTCAAATGGGGGATACTATTACCATCCTCTGAGGCTGAGAGTGTGTGACATGCCCAGGGTCACTTACTTGGCTGCAAATTGTACATACTCCAGAATGCATCACCTAGTATATTTGCACTCCTTCCCCCCAACACTTTCTCATTTTCCCCCATTGGAAGAGGGGTCATCTTATATGGCGAGTATATCCCAAACTCTGTATTTTAACTGTAAAATGTGGGGGTCGTCTCATATGCCCAGTCGTCTTATACGCCGGAAAATATGGGTAATTTTTGTTTGGGGAGAAGTAGCAAAATAAAGCTTAGTATTAAGATAGCAAAGAACAAAATGAGCTCTAATGTGAAAAGTCTGCCAGCCTAGACACACAATTACATGTACCAGTCATGCCAAGGAGGCTTTTATATGGGGTGCTTTAGATAAGTTGTTGTTTTTTTTTATATGTGAAATCATATACCCTTTTGTATATGATTTCACATGTAAGTAGAAAGTAGCTGAGAAAGTCCAAAAAGGTCACACAATGATTTGAATCCTGCTAATACATTACACCAGAATAATTGCATCAGCACAGATGGTGGAGATGATGGGAAAATTGCTGTGTGAAGGGACCTTAAAGGAGGTCAGGCATTGGAAAAATAGACCACTTGGGGAGGGGATCTTATCTGCACTGCAGTTTTAATGCAGTTTGGCATCACTTTGTCATGGCTGAACAGTATGGAATTCTGGAATTTCTAGTTCATTATGGCACAAGAGTTCTCTGACAAAGAAAGAAAGCTAAGTATCTCACAAAGCTACAAAATCCCAAAAATTCCATAGCATTGACCCATGGCCATTAAAGTTTTGTCAAACTGTATTATTTCTGAAGTGCAGGGTTAGATTTAAACCAGTAGATTTGGTCTGACTTCTCTTGTTACCACTATGCAACCCTAGTAAGAGCACAACCACAATCATACTGCACCAAGAGGTTCCTAGCTGAAAGAGGAAATTTTGCAGATTAGTTAAAAGGAAGTTGAAAGAACTGAATCTTTTCCGGATGCTTGTTGGTTATTTAAAACCACAACACCAGAAGCTCAGATTCAAAAGAGTACAAAGAATTCCAAGACTTTGCCAACATAGTTCATGAACTGAAAGGCACAAAAATATCCCTTTAAAATGTTGATAGCTTGCTTGTATGGGTAACAAGAAGAAACATAAACTCTCAGAAAACTCATATGTTAACATTACAAAAAGGCCCATGTGTGTGGAAGGACTGGAAGGAGAGAGAATAAATCTCAGATTGACAGGGGAAAAAATAAAGACAATAAAAAGTCTTATATCAGAAGCAGACATTTTGATGCAAATCAAAAAGTAGGAGAGGAACAGACATACCTCATTTAACAAAGGTCCAAAACAGATAGCAGAAATAATCCAGTTTGAGGCTGCTTTAACTGCTCTGTCAAAATGCTAGAAAGTGGGGAATTCTGGGAACTTTAGTTATGTGAGAAGTTTAGCCTTATCTGTCAGAGAGCTCTGGTGCCCCAATAAATTACAATTCCCAGGATTCCCTAGTACTGAGTCAGGGCAGTTAAAGTGGTCCCAAAACAGATTATTTCTGCAGAGTGTTTTGGTCAAAAGTTGCTGACAAATAAGCATATTTTTACAAAGTCTTTTTACAACACTCCAGCCTCTCTTTTCCTCCTTGTGCCCTGCTTAGCAGGAAGATTTTAGCAGCATTGACATTGGGAAGAACTTGGCAGTGGGTGAAGGAGGGCTGGAGAAACACAGACTTTCAGTATTAGGTTGTAGCAGGGTGTCTGCAGTAAATAATGTAATGAAGTCTAAACTGGGAAAGAATGAGAAGGATTCTACTGTAGTGGATCCTACCACAGCTGTATGTGCCTGCCTACAACAGGCAAAGTAAACAGCCACTGCTCCCTGAATCCCTTTCTGAGCATGCATGAAGAGGAAAACAGAGAGAAATGGGAAAATCAGATAAACCTGCTTCACCATTTACCCTTAGCATATTAAAAAAGCATAGATGTGGCCACCAAAATGGAAATCATGAGAAAAATGGAGGCTCATGGAAAAAATAATAATCCCCGATAATCTAGAAAAGAAATTTGGTAAATTATTATTTTACCTAATATCAGCTGCAAGAATATTATATGCTTCCAAATGGAAATTAACAGTTACCCCTACCATTTTGGAGTGGAGACAAAAAATTTGGGAGATAATGGAAATTGAAAAATTAACGTCGTTATTCAAAAATCAAGATTATGACACTTTCCAAATAGAGTGGAAACCTTTACTGGATTATTGGAAATCAGAGAGTGGTCTACAGACGATAATGAATTTTGATTGATCTTTTGCTAATAATAGGTGGCTTGGTTTTGTTTTTTTTCCTTATTATTATTGTTATTATAAATTGGATTTACATTATTCTCTTTTTTCTGTTTAAACATTATATGTTAGGATTAATTAATTATAATTTAAGGATAGATCTATTTTAAATGTGGGATATAAGAATTAAAAGATACTAATAAGAGAGGTAACAAAAATATTGGGCTGTTTAGTAAACACTGGTCAACCTAGGAAGTCTTTTTAATTATTAGATATATGTTGTTGTAAGGAGTTGTTGGTTTTATTGTTTTCTGTTTGTATTCATGTATTGGTTTTTTTTTGTCTGTTTGTCTGTTTTTGTTTTTATCTTTTTAATGTTAATAAAATTAAAAATAATAATAATCCCGGGGTGCATTTTGGAAAAAGTTTTCAAGTGGTCTGTGTGAATACTGATTTTTTTTAACTTGTGCAAAGCTTATCTCATCTGATTGTTTAGTGATGCATGTATATATTGTTAATTTTGGGTAAAAAGTTTGCTGAAACATGCAGAATGGCTTTTTTTTTTAAAGCAAATTTCTGTTAAAGAAGTAATGCTCAGGAACACATCTGCTTTGTTAACTGATGTATGCCTGTTCTTGGATTGCCAGGAAACAGAGATGCGAAAGTAATGTTAAGGAAGATAGATAGGGAACCATAGATATGCTTGCATCAGTTTTCAGGAAAGGCAATTATGGAGCTAAATTAAATAGAGGTGACAAAACAATTTTCAAGTTTACTTAAGAAAAACCCTGGATCCAGACATTACACCCCCCCCCCCAAAGTCATCAACAGTTCAATCCCATGCTTGTTTATTGAAAATTAAGCCACATTAAATCCAAGGCATTCACTCTCAAGAGGCTGAATAGAATTGAATCCTAAAGAATTCAAATGTCAAATTGATGATCTCATAACAAAAGCGTGTAGCATTCTTATTCAGGGATTGGAACATTGTCAAAAGGGTTAGTGATGGAAACTTGGAAATTAAGGACGAGCCTAATCACAACCCTACATGAAAGTTAGTATTATAAAACATAAATTTTATGTTACAGAAGAAGAAGCTTTGCTAGGAAGAAATCAGTAGTTGGAAAGTTAGCAAGCATGTGAATATACGTGATAAGAGGAGGAGGAGGAGGAGGCCAGTCCTCCACATCAGAAAAGTTGAGAATGCCCCCATATATCCTAGAAGGATTTGTGGGCAAAATAACACACACACACACAGAGCTATGGATATATACTGAGGTGGGCAACCAGGGAAGGCTAGGAGGAGAACTTGGAGGGCTGTGTGCACTCTCTCTCTCTCTGTGTCTCTTGTACAGCCCTCCAAGCTCTTCTAGGAGGCTAATGTGGCTCCTAGCCTTCCCTGGCTGCCCACATCAGTATAAATGGTAAATGGACATCTCTCCAAGGGTTACCCAAGGATTCACATTCAGAATGATGCTCTTCAGTTTGCTCATACTTGAATTTGGAGGAAGCATAGAGATAGTTGACCTGGTGGCTGAAAGTCACAATATTAATCATAAAGCGAAAAATGCAGATTGTATAGAACTTGAAAAAGATCTATCCAAAGGCAAATGAAGTGTTAAGTGATGCAGATTCAACACTCCACTGGCAGCTGCCATTCCATCAGGATGAAGTAGAGATGAGAAGCACATTCTCTCCCCCCCACAATTAGCTTGGAAAGGGCCCTTACACAAATACAGTGCTATGTTTGTTAGGAAGGATCTAATTAGGGGAATTTATAATTAGCTGAAATATGCAAGAGTGGGGCCCTAACAACACCTGGTGAGACTGGGTACAGATATGTATACCAGAGGACTAAGGAATCCCACAATGGATGACGCTGAGACAGGCTTCTTCAATTAAAGTCTAAATATTTATTAAAGGGGAAAAACTGCACACAAACACATATGGCATACACACACATTGCACTCTTAGGAATAAATGAGTGAAAGCGGGAACAGCTTGAGATGGGCCAGAGTAAGGGAGATACTCACTTCCGAAGGCCTCACCGGGATCCACTGTGGATGTTGTTGATGATGATGTTGATGATGATGATGCACGGCCGCTGAAACAGGGAAGGGATGGCCGAGGGAGCTATGGTCAGAGCATAGACTGATGTGGAGCCAAGCTGCACTCCAAAAATAGCACATGGTGCCTAAAAATCTTGAGGTTTATATAGGGAATATCTTGTTTCTAGCTATAGGCTTAGGGGGGTTGCAGACTGCCAGAAATAGTGCAAATTGAGTCCACTTTAAGGGTTAGGGTTAGGGTTAGGGAATCATGGGAACTGTAGTTTATTGTGGCACCAGAGCTCTCTGACTGAGAAGGCTCAATGTCTCAGAAAAAAAAACAATTCCCATGATTCCCTAGCACTAACCCTAACCTTAAAAGTGGACTCAATTTGCACTATTTCTGGCAGTCTGCAACCCCCCCCTTAATGGCTTGGCTGAATCCTGGACAAAGGCATTGATTGTCTTAGCTTTGTTAAACCTAGGTGTGGGACCAGTCTCAATAATGCATTTGGTTTAGATTCAGTCAAGGAAGGAAGGCTGGAGAAAGAAGGTGCAGTTAAATCTGATCACTGCCCCATCAAAAGTGAAACTCTGGACAATGTGTCCTTTTCCTGGTATAATGGTTTTCCCCTTTTAGCAACTCCCAAACCTGTTTGGTAGGGAAATTTCCAGTTGTTTGGGCAGGCTCTCCTGATGCCTACCTGACTTGCCATCTAGGGGATTATGGCTTACATCCCACGGAGGTCAGTTTGGGGTCATAGAGGGAACTCCATATGTGTCCCAAAATTTTACTAATTTCATATCTGCTAACAGTTTGCACTTGAACTGCCATGGTTGCATCTATGGAATTCTGGGGTTTGTAGTTTGGGGAAGTACCAAAGGGTGGCGACACCTGGTCTGGCCCTTCACCTACTGGGCCCACTGAAAGGACCCTAATTCTGTTCATCTTACCTTGAACTGTTTCTGTCTCAGCTGTTCATGTAAAGTGAAGAATTAGTGCTTAGATTTTCTCAATACCCTTCCCCTTCTTATCCCCCTTTTCCTTTTGCCTTCTGTCTTTTAGATTGTAAGCTTGAGGGATAAATCTTTTAATTGATCTGTAAGCTGCTCTAGAGATCTTTTCAGCTGAAGACCAGAGTTCAGCTGAAGTGCAGCTGAAAATGCTTTAAATAAACACATAAATAGCTACTGATGGAAACCTGATTTTGCATATATAGCAATGAGGTAAGAAAGCACCATTGTGGAATTTTACAGAACAGGAGAATGAAACTTCCAATTCAACTGAGATATCCACAGTTCAAATGCTGGTTATGACCGATAAAGTTCTATATCTACCCATGGGGGCATGTCTACATCTTACACTCTTCAGGGGAATGCATTGTCTCCATCCCACTCCCCCTCACAGGCTTGTCTGGTGAGGACAGGGCAGAGAGCCTCCCTAGAAATGGGGTCACTAGGGGAGTGCGAGGGGTGAGGTCTGCACTGGGCAACACCACAAAGGGGGGGTAACACCCGGTCTAGCCCATCACCTGCTGTGGGGAAGGGGTGCGGTACTGCTGCCATGAAGTGACATCCCTGCTGGCTTCACTGCTGCACTGGCTCTGTCCGCTGAGGGAGCCACGACAATGGGGAAGGCGGGGGGGGGGGGCGCACAACCCTGCTGGCCCCCTCACTGCCCTGGTTCCCTTCGCTGAAGAAACCAGGGCAATGTGGGGATAGGCAAGGATGGAGGATGTGCGGATGTATGCATGCACACCACTGCAAGCCTCCCTGCTGCCCTGACTTCCTTCACCAAGGAAGCAAGGGCAGTAGGGAAGAAGATGAGGGTGGCAGAGGGTGGCAACCTCTCCTTGCAGTGGGGAAGCTCAAAGCTTCACCCGCTGTCTCTTCCTCCCCTTCACTGCCTTGCTTGCCCATTTGCCCAACCCTTTCTGGGTGTCACCAGGTGGCAAATGGCCAGCTGGTCAGAGGACAAGTGAGCAAGGGAGTGGTGGCACACACCAGGTGACACCAACCCTTGTGACACCACTGCTTCCTGGTGGCTTCTCCTATATCATGGAACGCCCTCCAAAAGGAGACTCAGGGCCTTTGCAGACTGGCAGAAATAGTGCACATTAAATTGAGGCACTGCCCTGACTCAGTGCTAGGGAATCATGGGAACTGTAATTTATTGTGGCACCAGAGCTCTCTGACAGAGAAGGCTCAATGTCTCAGAAAAAAATACAATTCCCATAATTCCCTAGCACTGAGCCAGGGCAGTGCCTCAATTTAATGTGCACTATTTCTGCCAGTCTGCAAAGGCCCTCAGTTGGCTCCCTTTCTGCTTTTTTGCCAGCAGACAAAGACCTTCTGATTCAAACAATCCCTCAACCTTTAACTGGTTGAGGTAGAAGGATGTGCAATGGGTGTGTTGTTTTTTAACACGTTTTTAATGTGTCTTTAACTGTTTTAACTGTTTAAAATGAATATTTGATTCAATTGATTGTTTAATGCTCTTAAATCTTGTACCACATATTGTTTTAGCTGTTTTATTTTAAGCTTGTGTGTCCCATATTGGGAGAAAAAGCGGAATATAAATTGAATAAATAAGTAAGAAAGTGAATTGCGATGTGTCTTGGTTATGGGCTTCCCGGAAGGAGTTGGTCATTCTAGGAGTCACGTTCTAGTTAAGTAATTATGATATTTGGTTGCAACTAAAATAAGAGCCCTTTTAAAAATTTGTGTTAATTGCTATCATGTTGGCTTCAGCTTATGGTGTCCCAATGAATGAGAGACCTGCAATTCACCCTGACATCAACAGCCCTGAAAATTCAGGGCCATGGCTTCCTTGATTGAATATATCCACCTATCCTCCTGCCTCCCACTTTACGTAGCTTTTCAAATGAGATCTCATGATATATCCAAAGTACAACAGAGTCCAAACAGAGCCCTCTGGCACCTTAAAACCTTACAGATTTATCATGACATACATTTTCATGGACTGATCAGTATTTTGGAATAGATGGACCTCTAGTCTAATCCTGGGAGGGCTCTTGTGTCTTTAGATAGAAGGTTTGGCTTGATTCTCTCCACTGAAGACTTTTTGGCTTTTAATTGATAAAGTAAACTGCATTATTTAAACTGACCACTGGATGTCAGAGTCAGTTTGTGAATGAGGAACAACATAAATGCTACTATATACATTCTACTTGAATTGGGGAAAGTAGTTGTATGCTAATTTTAGATAAAAATCTGCAAATGTCTTTTCAAATTGTTTTGCATTATGAATAGTGTTGTCATTTGTAAACATGTACAGCCAGGATGGTGTAGTGGTTTGAGCACTGAAGTATGACTGAGAGCTACACTCTCTCAGGCTCAGAGGAAAGCAAAGGCAAACCTGCTCTGAACAAAATCTTGCTAAGAAAACCCCATGATAGGTTTGCCTTAGGGTTGCCATGAGCCAGAACTTGAAGGCACACAACAACAACACTACTCAAATATAACTATTAAGTAAAATTTTAAAAAATGAAATAGAATCTTATGGCACCTTGGAGGTGTTGTGAGAATAGACCAAACATCTATAATATTTTCATTTGATTATATCTATCATCTCTACCATTACCATAAGCAGCAACATCTTATTTTTTGTTATGCATAAGTTTCAATAAATATTTTATCATAAGTGACATACTCCATTTGATGATACACAGAAATTATAGCTACTCAAAGTGTATGTGCAAATGCAATGATTTGCAGACACTGATGGACTAGCTGTATACAAAACTAGCTGTTTATATCCTCCCCATTTGTTAAAGTGTTACATGGCTGAGGTTGCTTAATGCTGCTCTTATTACCGGTACTTAATTTTGTGGTTGTCATCTGCCCTCAAGTCGGTTCCAACTCATGGCGACCCTGTGGATGAGACATCTCCAAGAATCCCTATCTTCCACTGCCTTGCCAGATCCTGCAAGCCCTTCCCCATAACCTCCCTGATCGAGTCTATCCATCTGGTTTGTGGTCTTACTCTCTTTCATCTACCCTCTACCTTTCCTAGCATTATTGTTTTTTCTTGTGATCTGTGCCTTCTCATTATGTGGCCAAAGTACGATAGTCTCAACTTGATTCTCTTTGCTTCCAAGGAGAGCCCTGGTCTGATCTGTTCAAGAACACATATGTTTGCTTCTTGGCTATCCGTGGTATTCTAAGTACTCTCCTCCAGCACCACATTTCAAATAAGCTGATTTTCTTTCTGTCTGCTTCCTTCACTGTCCAGTTCTCACATCCGTACATGGTAGTTGGGAATACAATGGTCTGAACGATTCTGGCTTTAATGCTTAGTTGTATGTCTTTGCTCTTCAGTATCTTTTCCATTTCTTTCATAGCTGCCCTTCCCATTCCTAGTCTTCTTCTTATTTCTTGACTGCAATCTCTATTCTGGTCAATGTTTGATCCTAGATATGGGAATTATTTAACTATTTCAATTTCCTCAATGTCTAGATTGAATTTGTGGATTTCTTCTGTGGTTATTATTTTTGTTTTCTTTATGTTCAGCATCAGATCTGCCTTTTCACTTTCATCTTTGACCTTTCTTATTAACTATTCCAATTCCTGAACATCTTCTGCTAATATTATGGTGTCATCCACATATCTTAGGTTGTTAATGTTGCTTCCTCCTATCTTAACTCCTCCTTTTTCTGATTCTAATTCTGCTTTTCTTATGATGTTTTCAGCATATAAGTTAAACAAGTAGGGTGATAGGATGCAATCTTGCCTGTCCCCTTTGCCTATTGGGAACCACTCTATTTCCCCGAATTCTGTTCTGACGGTGGTCTCTTGTCCTTGGTACAGATTCCTCATCAGGACTATCAGAGGTAGTGGCACCCCCATGTCTTTGAGTGCATTCTATAATTTTTCATGATCTATACAATCAAATGCTTTGCTGTAGCCTATGAAACACATGCTGATTCTTTTTTGGAATTCTTTGGTGCACTGCATTAGCCATTGTATATTTGAAATGTGGTCCCTAATGCCCCTTCCTTTTCTGGATCCTGCTTGCACCTCTGGAATTTCTCTCTCCATGTATGGTTAGAGTCTATGCTGAAGAATTTTGAGCATTATTTTTACTTGCATGTGAGATTAGTGCTATTGTCCTATAGTTGCTGCAGTCTTTTGTATCTCCTTTCTTGTGGATTGGTGCATATATCGAGCATTTCCAGTCTGTTGGCCACTGCTTTGCTTTCCATATTTGTTGGCATATTTCAGTTAGCACTAAAGCTGCATCTGCCTGTAGGCACTGTAGCAGTTCAATTGGGATATCATCTGTTCCCAGTGATTTATTTTTTCCCATTTCCTTTATTGCAGATTACACTTCACTTCTTAGAATTTGGGGTTCGTCTTCATATGGCTCCTCATTCCAAATATAATTAATTCCCTCATCTCTTTTGTATAACTCTTCTGTGTATTGCCTCTAGCGTCTTTTTATTTCTTTTTGTTCCTGTATGCCCTCAGTTTGAACTTGGCTTTAATTTCTTGGATTTTTTGATAGAGATCTCTCATTCTTCCCTTTTTGTTGTTGTCTTCTATTTCTCTGCATTGGTCATGGTAGTATTTCTCCTTATCCCTGTTTTGCTGAAAAATAAAGAAATCCTCCAATCTTAAAGATGTTTATCTAGCTGATGGAGGGGTAAGAGATGATAAAAAAATTGAAAAATTGAAAAATGTCTACATGCCAAGTTTTAGTGAGAAAACTTTGAAAATGTTTTATATATACTGTTTAGTTGGTGTGTCAGGGGATATACACTGAGTTTTGTGGGAGATAAATATAAAATCACCCCGGATGGGGAGGTGTGTACAAAAGCTATAAGAGAGAAAATATGTGTTTTATACAAAGTGAGACAAATGCTAAATGTGCAGGTGTGGGAAATGAATCATTGCATTCTGGTTATACACATCAATATAAAATCCTAGGGAACATGAGATTTGGTAGCTTGTTAAGCTGGTGAGATATAGGTCCTGAATTTTTAAAAATGTTTTATTATACAAATGATTTGAGAGATGTTTGGTCTGCCACAGAGTAAAAAGTCAAGGTTTTTCTAGATTCATAGTTATCAGCCCCAGGTGATTTAGCCAAAACAAGAAGCTAACAAGACTCCATTCTATGGGAAAGAGGTATTGTTTATATTATGGTTTTTGTAAACATCGTTAGCTTGGGAAAATTACTCACGTGGTGGATGATGGACAGCAAGAGGCTGGGTTAGCATACATCATACAGACATTATCCAATTAACATAAGGTTAACACCTAGAAGGTGGAGTATGGGATGGGCTTAGAAAATCCTTTGTCTAAGAATTGTTTATTGTTCAAGATGTGAGCGTGTGTGGATGCAGTGGTTTTAACTGCAACAAGTTGGATCCTAATGTTTTTTTGGATTGTTAAAGATGTAATCTTATATGGCTGAACTGGACAAGTTCATCACAATGGATTTTACTTAGTTATCTTACTTTTACTTTTTATATGCATTAATAAAGCTATGCTTTTGGACTTTACAATGTGTCTTCTTGACTGAGGAAGACAGGATTGCCTGGAGAAGAGAAGCTGGGCCAGTTGATGGCAAGTCTACACAGTGGCTGTGGATCACAGCAGCCAGCTTGTCCTGAAGACTCTGCTGGGTGCCAAAGGGCATCACTACAACACTCATCATCCACACACCAACAATCCCTGTGTGTCAGACATTGGACAGTTGTGTTCATACTTCTAGTTTTGTTCCTATCTCCCTTTGCTTTTACTTTTCTTCTTTCATTTATTGCATTAAGTGTTTCATCTGTCATCCATTGTTATCTTTCTTTTTGGCCACTGTTAGTGTTTTCTTGCATTCATTCTTAATTATGGGCCTAAGCAGACTGCCAGAAATAGTGCACATTAAATTGAGGCACTGCCCTGGCTCAGTGCTAGGGAATCATGGGAACTGTAATTTATTGTGGCACCAGAGCTCTCTGACAGAGAAGGTTCAATGTCTCAGAAAAAAATACAATTCCCATGATTCCCTAGCACTGAGCCAGGGCAGTGCCTCAATTTAATGTGCACTATTTCTGGCAGTCTGCTTAGGCCCATAGTCTTTGACTTCTGTCCACAGTTCTTCAGGTTCCCAGTTGATTATACTCAATAGTTCAAATATGTTTTTTATGTTGTCCTTGAATTCATCTGAAATGTTATTCAGGTCGTATTTTGGTATAATGATAGTTTTTGCTTTCTTCTTCAGCTTAACTCTGATTTTTGTTATGAGCAGTTCGTGGTCTGTGCCACTATCAGCTCCTGGTCTGGTTTTGGCCACAAGGATAGAGTTTCTCCATCTTCTACTTCCAATTATGTAATAATCATAATAATAATAATAACAACAATAATTTTTATTTGTGTTTTCCCGCCTCTCCCTGCGGATCAAGGCGGGATTACAGATAATATAAAAGTATAAAAATACAATACATGTAGTCTATCTGGTTTTTGTGTTTACCAGCTGGTGATGTCCAGGTGTATAGTCTCCTATCTGGTTGTATGAAGCAGGTATTTGCAATGAATAGATTATTGGCCTCACAGAATTCTATCAGACGCTCTCCTGCTTTACCCTATACTACATCTGATATTCCTTGGCAATCTCCCATCTAAATACAGATATACCTCAGTTAACAAAGTGCATGTGATCCTGAGCATTACTTCATTAACAGAAACTTTGGTACCAAAGGTAGAAATAACATGGAAAGAACAGGGATAGGTTCATACACCACAAAAAAAAAAAAGAGCAATTTGACATGTTGACAAACTTGTTATTCAAAACTAACATTATGCACATGTGAACTGAAGTAACCAGATTAAATAAACATTGTTTAAGAAAAAAAAAAGCATTTTGAATCTAAAAAGCTTCTTCTGAATGTATCTAAGAATGTTTTTTCTCCTTTCACCAGCCTTAATTTTTCTTATGATTTCAGTTTTGGTGGCCAAACTGAGAGATCTTTCTCTCTTTTTTTTTTTAATATGCTGGGGTAGCAAGAGAGTAAGTCAAATCTCCTTTCCCCCTTTCTCTCTGTTTTGCTCTTCACACATGCTCAATAAAGAGTTCTGGAGGCAACTACTGGTTGCCTTACCTGTTGTAAGCAAGCGCACACAGCTCTGGTAGCATTAAGTAAAATCACATTATTTCCTATCTTAAGCTTTATTGCATTGTTTGTTGAATAGACATTGCTGCAACCTGATACCAAAAGTGTGTGTTTCTCTAGCCCTCCTTCATCCTCCTCCTAGTGTGTTGCTAAAATACCCCATCTAGACAGAGAACAAGGAGGAAAAGGGGAGTGTGGGCAAGTGTAAAAAGAACTTGCAAAATGGTGCTTTTTTGTCAGGGGCTTTGTCAGTTGAGGTATGCCTGTACTAACCAGGGCTGACCCTACTTAGCTTCCAAGATCAGATGGGATTGGGTGCCTTCAGGGAATTTAAATTGTAGTATTCCATTTGTTGGAGAATATGAGTGAAAAGGTTGTATTACAAATATATCTTGGTTGTCAGGCTACCAAAAATCCAGTTGTTTCACAGGACAACTTTCCCTTTCGTGAAAAAGATTACCTTGGTTCCCCCCCCCCCCCTTTGTTGTTGGAACTGAACTCTAGATGACCAAGTGCTGCCATCATTTAAAACACAGGAGCTTATCTTATCGCTCCACTAAATAAGCCGGCTTACTTTTTTTTTGCCAGCTTCAATCTTCTTCCGGGATACCCCCAGATGTTATCAAATGTAAGTCGCTGCCAATTTAGCTGGGATGCTGCCAGCCAAATTCAGCTTGGGTCGGATGCGGGCCAAAGCCACATCCATCTGCCAAATTTTTGAAGTTGGAAGCTCTCAGACTTTGAAAAAGTACCGGCAAAGCATGGCTTCGGATGGAGTCTCACCCGGCTGGTGGCATTGCGACTAAATCGATGGCGATTTAACGTCTGATAACATCCGGGAGTATTTCAGAAGAAGACTGAAGCCGGCAAAGGTAAACCGGCTTATTGAGTGGAACGATAAGCTTCATAGTTGGGTTGTAGTTGATAATTGTGAAAATAAAGGAGATGGACAGCAGCAAATCCAAAAGCAAGTGTTCAGAGTAACAATTTACTTTATTTGTAAATAAGTGTTACCAAGTATAAGTGTTTTGGAAACTCAGTTCCCCTCCCTTCTGTTAATTCCATTCAAATTGTTAGAATCTAATGCAGCATTCATTTCTTAATTAGATAGAATTTGCCAAAAGGGGCAAAAAAGAGGAATTGCAACTGAGCATTTAACAGGAACATTAACAAAGAAGCATGTATAATCAGCCACAAAGTGAAAAGAAGGATGACAGATCTTTAAGAGACTATCAGGCTGCATTGGTGAAATTTACTCTGTGTGTTTTTAGGAATGCTTATCAAGGCTACAGAATAGGAAAATAGTCATAACTCCATCAGAAAGGCAATTGAGGAGCCTTAAAAAGTGTTGTTGTTATTGTTATTAGCTGCCTTCACATCAATCTTGACCTATGGTGACCCTATGGATGAGACATCTCCAGGCCCCCCTGTCCTCCACTCTCTGTCCAGCTCCTACAAACTCATATTCATGGTCTCTGTAATAAAGTCCATCCATCTAGCATGTGGCCTTCCTCTCTTTCTTTTTAAACATTTTCTTTTCCAGCGATTCATGCCTTCTCATGATGTGTCCAAAGTAAGCCTTGTCATCTTGGCTTCTAGGGATATTTGGCTTGATCTGCTTTAGGACCCATTTGTTTGTCCTTTTGGCTATCCATAGGATCCTCAGCACCCTTCTCCAGCATCACATTATCTCAAATGTGTTGATTTTCCTCCTATCTTCTTTCTTAACTGTCCAGCTTTGACATCCATACATAGTAATAGAGAATACAATGGCTTGTATGAATCTGAGTTTTGTTCTGAGTTGTATGTCTTTGCATTTTAAGATCTTTTCTAGTTCTTTCATAGCCGCCCTCCCCATTCTTAATCTTCTTCTGATTTCCTGGCTGCAGTCCCCATTCTGATCAATGTTTGATCCCAGACATGAGAACTCTTTAACTATTTCTATTTCCTCATTTGAATGTAAATTTGAATAGTTTGAATGTGTGTAAGTTCTCTGTGGTCATTATTTTTGTTTTCTCTATGTTCAACAGTAAGCCTGCCTTTGCACTTTCTTCTTTGATATTCCTTAGTAGTTGTTCCAGGTCTGGGAGGTTCTCTGCTAGTATTATGGTGTTGTCAGCATATCTCAGATCATTGATATTTCTTCCTTCTATTTTCACTCCTCCCTCTTCTATGTCAAAGCCTGCTTTCCTTACAATGTGTTCTACATATAAGTTGAATAGTAAGATGATAGGGTGCAGCCTTGTCTGACTCCTTTGTCAATTGGGAACCATTCTGTTTCTCCATGTTCTGTCCTGACAGTAGCCTCTTGTAACTGCTGTTAATGGAAGCAACGATTATGATGTCCCCTGTGGGAACAGAGACAGCATAAATACCATTGAACATTTTTTCAGTATGCTGATGGAAAAGTCCACTGGTGTGGATTATCCACTGGTGAAGTAGGGAAAACAGGGTGTGTTGGCAGCGTGTAAGGATACAACACATCCAAAGTTTCTTTGTTTCCTAAACACAGCCATAGAAACAGCTGAATACTTATGCCAGTTCTGGTGCTGGTGCTCATAGACTTCCACTGTACTCAATGGGAAGATGAAAAAGCTGCACCTCCCAGCCAGTCCACAGAAAAATGACAGGGCAGTGGATGTTGTGGTTATTACACAAGCAGATCTCCATGTCTTTCTGCCATCATGTGAATGAGGATTGCTCTGCCTACCTGACAGACTGAATCCAGAGTGTTATTCTGTTGGTGGGAATGTCACTGGAGTTCCACTCAAATAACCCTGCTATTTGAAAGTGGAGAGGGAGTGTAGAGGTAATTTTCAACAATTCCCTCTCCCTCGGCAGTCTCTTGAATGCTTCCCTCACTGTCCTGGAGGATTACCCACATCTTCCATGCAGATGGAGATAGTAAAGCTGTACAGACAGAAAGGAGAATTCAGCAGAAAAGCTCAGCTAGATGCAACGTGTTGCAGATGGAAGGAGTCTTTCTAGTCATATAGGAGAATTTAGCTGGATCTATCCCAATAAGCAGCCATATATTGAATTGTGCTGTAAGTCTGAAAAGACAAAGGCAAGAAAACTGAAATCTTATTTATTTTAAAAAAATATTTATAAACCACTCATATCTGAAGATTTCAAAGCACCGTGTAACAATAATAAAACATACAATAAGAAACAACATAACTAATATATAAAACTAATATGCAGTATCTACATTATCAAGAAAAGTTATGGTAGACTGAACTACACTGGTAAGATTTGCAAAGATAAGTCTTCCACATCTTGTCTAAAACCAAGAATTGACACTGCATGTCTAATTCCAAGGACAATACTACTTCCCATAGTGGTCCACATGCTAAATCATTTCTTCCAAACAATGGTGAGCAGGGGTAGGCAACCTTTCCCCTTTAAGGGCTGAGGGACTTCAGCTCCCAGAATCCCAGGAGCTATTGGCCAACATGGGCCTATTGGCCAACATGGTTGAGGCTTCTGGGAGCTGAAGTCCCTCAGCCCTTAAAGGGGAAAGGTTGCCTACCCCTGATCTGGAGCATGCAGCATTATCAGGAGGACCTCCCTAAATCATCTCAAGGACCAAATGAGTATTTAAGAGGGAAGGTGATCTATGAGGTAAAAGGTTGTATGGTGCTTAGGGTGTTCTATGCTAACAATAGAAACCATTAGTCTAGTCCATTTGTATGCAAAGGGATCGTGTACCTTTTAGACTAACCGAAAGAAAAAAGCTTGTGGCATGTTCTTTTGTAGACTTAAGCCTAATAATAATAATATAATAATAATAAAATTTATTTATACCCCGCTTGAATGAAAACAATCTAAGCGGCTTACATCAGTTAAAACCCCATACAACAAAATTGATACCCCAACCCACCCCCCTTAAAACAGTATTAAATGACAAGATAATTAAAACAGGAATATAAACATTCCAATACAGATAAAACATAAAAATATAAAAATGCCCTGATTAGACTCAACTGCGCTCCCCATCCATCAACAATTGATGGGTGGCGGAGCACCGGAGGACCCAGGAGAGGAGGCAGCGAGGTGAGAGCGGCCCCTCCCTCCCTCCCTTTCCCAGAGTGAGCCTGCTGGGGATATCCAGGCCCCGAGAGGCCAAGCCAGCCCAGCAACGCGGAGGCAAGCGAGGAAGCAGCCCCACCCACCCCCCTCGCAAGTATAAAGGGCAGCCAGGGTCCCTGGGAGAAGGCAGAGTGTGTGAAAGAAACACAGAATATATCATGAGTAAAAGAAAGAACTGCAGTGGTAGTAGCCCAGGTTCTCCTCCCTCTTCTATGCTGAAAGCAGCAAAACAACCTAAAATGGAGGATTTCTTTAAAAAGATACACAGGAGAACAGTTAACACTATGAAATATTTTGCCACCACTCCTCCACCAACGTCGAATTTGACAGATCTGATTGATTGGAACTCTCAAATTGAGCTTGAAAAGCATCAGATGTCAAATCCGTCTTCACCATTCCACACTTCTAGGGATGCCCTAAGAGGAAACCGAACTGAAGATACTGATGATTCCCACCTAGGAGCTCCGATCCAGCTAGCTAGTTCCCCTGACCCCAAACACAATAAGTTCTATAGTGAAATACAGAAAAAGAACTTTAAAAAACTTCCTTGAGAAAATTCAACAGAATTTATGGCTAGGCAATGTCTATTAACTGCCCAAACAGTTATTGCTTTATTTGATCAATTATCTGATATTAAGCTTAATCTAGATTTGTTAAAAAAAGATCTTGAATCTTTAATTCTCAAACAACCTACCACCTCTATCAATCAAAGGGCGGTGCACGCATGCAATGAAAAGACTTCAATCATAGGCCCAGATAAGAGGCAATACAATAGCAGTAATGTGAACTTAAAAAACGGGCATTATTCCAAAGCTAACAACCCTAACAGGCTTAAATCTATTGATAACACACGAAGAGTTAATTTAAGCACTGAACTTAATAATAAAACAGGGGGAAAACCTATTATTAAACAGGCTTGTATTCTAGAAACACGGAAGATCTCATTAGCGATTTATTCAAACAGATTTAACTTAGGTCGCTGGAACTCCTTGAGAGTAGTAAAGCTCTCCTTAGAACAATTGCTTCATTGCCATCAAAAATGGCTAGACTTAGTTGCCATAGAGTGGCTCCCTACAGTTCAAAATCACAAACGTCTTGTACTATCATTCAAAGAATCCACCATTCCAGATATGTTATTGAGGATAAGACCATATTTGGCTTCTTTCCAAATTTTTCCATCTAGAGTGTTTCAGGTGGACTCAATGAAACCGTTATTCAGTCCTTCTATAACTTCAAATAGTACACCTGTTGAAGATTCAATTCAACCTACTAAACACCCTTCTCTGTGTAAAACCTCTCAAAAACTTAATAGAGGAACTAAACTCCATCCTCTAATAGATAACAAGAATGACTTTGATGATGATGATGAGATCATCACAGCCTTTAGTGTGCAACCCAAGAATGAACAAATGGATATCTTGCATAGGTTAGAAAATCTTAAGAAAACCTTAAAGACCACGATGGTGACAGCAGAACCCCTCATTGATCTCTTATCATCATCAATAGTTTCTAATAGTAATTGTAATAAGAATATCTTGATTGATGATAAATACTTCCCAACAACTTGTTGCCCTGGACCGAATGGAATAAATGACTCTCAGGGTGCACAAACAAAAGAAAAGTCCAAATCCTCTATTTTGCTTTCTGAAGTGAACCAATGCCTGGACAGAAATTCTACCATTTTGAAAGACTCTCAATCTCAGTGTTCACACATAATGTGCCACCCTTTATTGGAATCTTGGCAGGCTGCCTTCGATCCCCTTATCCAGCAAAATGTCGATATCTCCTTCATCTCTCATAATCAACACTCCTGACAATCGCCAAAGAAGATCTCAGCTTCTTCTAGTCCAAGGAATATGATGGGATGGCCAGAATCTCTCAAAGTCCTGCACCCACCTGATAACGTTCTGTTTCCTGCAACCAACAATTTGGAAGTTTCCTCTTCCCAAATATCTCTACTTAAGTGTGTATCATGGAATGTTGCTGGGTGGATCTCTAAGATCAGAGATCCAGATTTGATAGATTACGTCAATGGATTCAACGTGATTTTCCTTCAAGAGACTTGGTGCACAAATGGAATCGATCACAATGGTTACACCACTTTCGATTTGCCAGCCATTCCTTCACTTGGCAAAGGGAGACCCAGTGCAGGCCTTGCAATTTTGATCTCCACGGTGCTTAAAGTTACTGTTAAACGCCTACCACACTGTGAGACAATTGCGATGGCTTGCCTATTAGACTTTGGCACCCTTTGTCTGTTGTTGATAAATGTCTATATCCCCCCTAAGTTTCACAAAGACCGTAGTGGAAAAGTATGGGAATTATTAGAGGACTATATAGTAAACTTGGAGGGTCAATTTCCTTCTGCAGTTCTGGTACTGATGGGAGATTTCAATGCCCGAATTGGCCAGAACAATGAGGCCCTTTTTTTCTCCCCTATCTGGGGTTTAGATGTGGCTGAGGGTTGTTTTTTGAACTCAGAAAGACACTTTAAAGACCAAGGCATAAATCGGGCAGGTATATACTTCATTCAGATGGTGGAGCGCTTAGCTCTGAGAATGCTAAATGGAATCCCTCCCTTTGATTCCTGGGGGGAGTATACATATATTTCAGCTAATGGCAGCACAACCATCGATTATGTACTAGTTTCTGAGAACTTTGTTGAACATGTAGATAGTTTCTCTGTCGATACTAGACTTGACGGAGACCACCTTCCTTTAACTTTTTCATTTAGGATTCCCTCGAATATACATTCTCAGTCACACATGCATCTTTCTGACTCAGTTATGATTGTTAAACAGAAAAGACTTAGGTGGACTGATAATCTTCATGAGGAAATTTCCATACTTCTAAACTCATCATCGTGCCTTCATCTTAAAAATCAAATTATGGAGGCTCAGGATGTTCATTCAGCTTTAGAGGATTATTCCCTCCTTCTCAGGACCTTAACACCTTCATTGACTAGCACAGAGAAGAAACCTAATAATCTTAAATGTAGAAGAATGCATCATTGGTTTGATAAGACCTGTGTTGAAGCTAGAATCCAACTAAGGAAAATGTATACTCAATACAGGAGAGATAATTGCCAGTCATTGCCACAATTGTACTACATTACAAGAAGAAAGTATAAATCATTATTAGCTAAAAAAAAGAAAGAAGCAATACATAAACAGTGGACATTATTAATTAACTTTTCTTTACAAAAAAATACCAAACTGTTCTGGGCCACGGTAACTGGGATGCTAGGAAACACTAATGGTTCTCCCCTTTGTAACTTTCCCGTCAATGTTTGGGAGGACTATTTTTCCTCACTATATAGGGACAATGAGGAACAATCTACACATGTCTCTAATTTGTTAAATCAACTTTTTCCAAATTCTGCAGAAATTCCCCAGTGGCCCCCTGTCTCCATTACGGAAATTAAATCTCTAATTTCTCAAACTAAATCGGGCAAAGCCCCAGGACCTGATTTAATTTTGCCAGAGCTTCTGAAATCTAATATTTCTTGGTGGGCCCCATTACTTGCTTCCTTGTTTACTTTAATTAATCAAACAGCTGAACTCCCCTCTAGCTGGCTAAGCGCGACCATAATTCCCATCTATAAGAAGGGCCCCAAAAATGATCCATCTAATTATCGTCCGATAAGTTTACTCTCAGTGGTTGGCAAACTCTATGGCTGTTTTCTTAATAACCGTCTCGAGGAATGGACAGATAATGAGAATATCATAGGTAGTGAACAAATTGGCTTCAGAAAAGGTAAAACAACTTATGACCACTGTTTAGTTTTGAATCATCTAGCTGAAAAGTATACTATCTCTCAAGGTAATGGCCTATATGCGGCATTTATCGACTTGAAATCAGCTTTTGATTCAATTCCCAGAGAAAAGCTATGGATAAAACTCTTCGCCTCCTCTATTGATAGAAGGCTGCTATGGCTAATTATGCATCTCTACAGTAATACAACTATACAAGTAAGGTGTGGTACCCAAGGGAATTTAACAAAACCTCTTGCTGCCCAAAAAGGTGTACGCCAAGGATGTATCCTGGCACCTCTATTATTTAACCTTTATCTTAATGATCTTTCAGACTTTATTTCCCTAGAAGCACACCACTCTCCCAAATTGGCTTCAGTTAGCATACCCCTACTATTATATGCAGATGACGCAGTTCTTCTTTCTTTCTCAAAAATAGGCCTGAAACAAATCCTAAGAGCCTTTGGAAATTATTGTAATATAAACACTCTAACAATTAATTATTGTAAAACTAAAATTATGGTTTTCTCAAAAAATAAGAGGCGATCCAAGTGGACCCTTAATGGTCATAGCATCGAGCAAGTTAACTCCTTTAAGTACCTAGGGGTAACTTTTCAATCTTCTCGTAGTTGGAAATTACAGAGGTCAACTGCCACCCAGTCGGCAAATAATAATGTGAAGGCTCTGATTCGTTTTTTCTTTACTAAAGGTGGGCAATTTTTTCCAGCTGCCCTAAAGGTGTTTCAGGTTAAGATCATACCACATCTGCTATATGGAATTCCTATTTGGATCTAAGGTTTTTCGCTAGAATTAGAACAGGTTCTCTCTGTGTACCTTCGAAAATTATTTGGTGTACCCAATTGTGTTCCAACAGCTGTTTTACGCCTTGAGACGGGTTGTCATTCAGTTGAATGTATTGCCTGGAAATGGACCTTAAAGTATTGGTTAAAAATCTTTTATGCAGGCACTGATTCTGGTTTTCTGCATTTAATCAAGGAAGACTGTTATACAACACTTTGGTCTAATTGTATTCAGGAGAAATTGTTGAGATTAGGTCTCTCTAGTAATTTTCTTTCCACGCAAGATCTGCCGAGTGCCCAGCAGATTCTAGCACGTCGCATCAAAGATATTGATAATCAATATTCTATGTCTCTGGCCCATACTTCCTGTTCTCCTATTTCCTTAGGGCTAAAATTTAATTTTGAAAGGGAAGCTTTCTACTTACAAAACCTGACCATTTCAAAATATCGATCTGTGTTTTCCAGAGCCAGATTCAATGTAATCCCTTCAGCTGTTCTAGAAGGCCGCTATAAGGGAATTCCATACCACGACCGGGCCTGTCCTTGTGGTGACGGCTCTGTCGAGTCTCTAGAACATGTTCTGCTTACTTGCAATTTCTATAAAGATGAGAGGTTAAAATTAATCTCTCCTCTTTTGTCCAAGTTCCCCGGTAGGCCAAACAGCTGGTATGTGGAGCATTTGTTAAATGATTCTCTAAAAAGTAAAACAGAATCAGTGGCTAAGTTTCTCTTTTCTGCAGTTAAAACACGCAAAGTTATGATTCAAACTAACTGATTAGCCTAATCTCTTTTCCTGTTTTGAGCACTTATTTTGTAAATTTATATCAGCTTATTTTGTAAATCTTACTGTGAACTATTTTTAAATCTATTTATTTATTGAGTTTATGTACAAATGCTTTTAAGTTTTTTATATTGGTCTCCTTTTCTGCCTAATGGCCTATTGGCTGGAATAAAGGCTATTGTTGTTGTTTTCCAATTGATGGGGCCACGGGGGGAGCGCAGGGATCAAAGAGCCTAAGGCCAGGAGAATTAAGCCTACTTCCTCAGATGCCTGGACCAGATAGTCTGGTCCAGTAGCAAATATGTACTCCATATTTCTTCAACATAGACATTGCCCAGCGTCCTGCCCTGGGGTTGTGTAAATTTCTGCAGACTTATGCACTGATTATCTTATGTGACACTTGTGTTGAATGGCAACATTACACAACTGAAGGTACAACTAAAGGAGTACTGTCACCAACCTAAGGAGCAGGTGAATATGCATTGACCAAAACTGTGCTTCTATGTGGCCAACTCTACTTCTGCAACCTTGATCTGAGCACAGATTTTTGCATACATTCAACAAAAATGTCCAAACACTTCCCTAGAGGATCTAGGATACTCATAAGACATCAACAGGATTCTGACTGTTGAGTAATGCTAGTTGTTGCCCCACTGAGAAGCCTAGCCAAAGCTTCACCAGCTGTAGCTTCCAGATCAGCCTTTAGGACATCCCACATTGAGTGTATTGAAATTGTACAAACCAAAGGTTCCTCATGAAAGTGTTAGATTTTCTTCCTAGACACTGAAAAAGATTCCATCTAAACATTAGGAAGAACTTTCTGACAGTAAGAGCTGTTTGACAGTGGAATACCTTGCTTCAGAGTGCAGTGAAGTCTTCTTTGGAGGTTTTTAAACAAAGGCTGGATGGCTATCTGTCGGGGATGCTTTGACTGTGTATTCCTGCATGACATGGGATTGGACTGGATGGCATTTGTGGTCTCTCCCAATTCTATAATTGTATAATTCTATGAATCCTACCAAGACTTGTTTCTGTGTAAAATATGCACAGGAGTGTGTTGCATGGACAAAATCCTCCACAAAATTACCTAAAAGGAAGTTCACTGAATGTAGTGTGATTTATTTCCAACCTCTTCCCTGCAACTTATCAGAACTGATATAAATATTCCACATGATGAAACAAATATTTTTGCAGTTCTGGTTTCACACTCTAACTACTATACTATGCCAGCATTTGTCATCAAGTATAAAACCACATAGGGAAGAGCTGTAATTCTGTGTTAAGAATATATATACATTACGTTCAAACATTAAATGGCTGATATCTCCAGGTATGGCCAAAGCCTCCTGTCTGAAACCTTGAAAGGCTGCTGAGCTAGGTGGGCACATGTTTTGACAAAAGAATGCAGATTTCTAATTTTAATGGAAACTCTCTCAGAAAAAGGTATGAACCTAGCTCCAACTTACACTTACACTGGGATAGCAGAGGTGAAGGGAAGTACTTTGGCTTGTCCACTTGTCAAGAAACCAAAGGGTACTGAGATGCTGCACCCCCTCCTTCCAAAGAAAAGCATTACTAGGGAGAAAGACCAACGTGGCTTGATAGATAGAATTGCTATAAGGAGCTTGCTTTGCCCTTCCCCACGAAAATACCTATAAGAAATATCTTGACAAGAACTATTTCCCATTTGTCCTCCTTTTTTTCCGTCATGTCTTAGAGAAATGTTTCTCAAACTATCTGATGCAGAGGATGAACTTGTTTACACCAATGTGCCAGCCACCAGTATCATACTTGTGCCATGTTATAATTGTAGTCACACAATTTCCTCTGAACTTGCAATGGAACAACACCAGTCCACAGACCACCATTCTATGTACTAGCTTCAGATTCTGCAGTTGGACAATATCTTTATTAGTATCAACTGGAATGTTACCAAGTAATGCTCAAAATTGAGATCCAAGTTGGGTGCAGTAAAAGAAAAGGCACTAGGGATTGCAGAAATATATTGACTTATGGAGCACACCAAAGAATTTTAGAAGAAAATCAGTTCGTGTGTCATAGGCCTCAAACAGATGGGCCAAAAGAAGGTTTCAGGCTGCTTTGGGAGTTTGGCGTTTAGATGAAGCACCCCCCCAAAGTGACCAGAAACTGTGCCGCACCCGCTCTAATCAGGAGAAAGCTGTTAGCGTGGTTACGCAGCACGTGATAATCCACATCAACATGCAGTACCAGATTCACCACCTTTTCAGATGCAGACAGTAGCTTGAAAGCTGGAGAAGCACCTCTCCCATTCCAGAAAGAGTAAAGAAACTCTACAGACGTCTCTCAGATGAGGCTTTAATCTTAGTTCCTCTATGAACAAGGCTATATACACAATCCACCAACACAGTCATTAACACACCAGCTCTCAACCAACATCAACCCACAACCACACATGTGTCCAGAGGCATCTGCCTTATATAGCCAGGGCTCCATGTGGCCTTCTGGCTCTGCCTCTTCCTGTGGACACCTGTCACTCAACCAGAGTGACTCTGCAGTTTTGCAGCACTTGATAGTGCTTTCCAGCACCAGGAGACCATCTGCATGATGTCACTTCCCATGACATAGCATGACTCAGCATGACTCAGTATCAGTCAAATGCTGTGTCATCATGGCTGCCTATAATGTCCAGCTATTCCCCACATTGTACATTTTCCCCGGGACTCCTTCCTAACAATCCCCTCCAAAATGTACAAATGTGTGCACATCACTTGGCTTATGTTCTTGGAGTGTGTCTGCACGGACCTTCCTGTTTCCCTGTGCCATATCCCACCGGCCTGACATCTGCCGATGTCCTCCTGCCAGTGCCCAGGTATCCTGTCTGCCACACTGTCTACGTGACCCATGCACCCCAGACTCAGAACCCCGTTCTGCTTTCCCCAGCAGCACCTTCGTCGATATCGACACACTCTCAGGAAACTTGTCCACCACTCCAGGCACTTTACTTCTCCAGTGCTTCTGCATTCTGGCCCAGATCTTCCGCCACTCTGCACATGTCCTCAGGGTAGACCTTCCATCCTCTTAGGACCTTGGGTCTTGAACTTCCGTTGCCGATGCTATGCCCAACTGCACAGACATTCGCTCATGTCTCTCTACCTGTAGGGCCTTTGTGAGGATGTCTGCCACATTGTCCTCTGAACAGATGTAGGACAGACACAGAACACCTAGCTCCCTCACGTTCTGATACCTCATCCCTATGTACTTAGTCCTATTCCTGAGGTTCTCTGCCTCTGACATGCAGGCCTGAGAATCCTCATGCACAACAGTTGGACCTGTGCATTCTTCATCTAGATCCAACAGAAGCTGCCTCACCCACTGCACTTCCCCTGCCATCTCTGACAGCGCAGCAAACTCTGCTTCCAAAGTGCTTAGTGCCATACAACTCTGTTTCCTGCTCCTCCACACTACAGGGCTGTCAGCATACTTAATGAGCAAACCAATCACCGGCTTCCTGTTGTGCAGCTCTGAGGCAAAGGAGCTATCAACAAAGCACTCCATCTGGGCTTCAAATCCCTGTAGCACCAGCTTCCTCTCCTTGCTGCCCTTTAGGTACCTTAGTAACCTCTTGACAGCTGTCCAGTCCTTGATCTTTGGACTGCTGACCCTCCTGCTCAGAACACCCACAGCAAATGAGATGTCTGGCCTGGTGTTTTTGGCAATGAACATCAGACTGCCTATTACTGACCTGTACAGATCCGGATGCTCAAAAACCTTGTCAGACTCACTACTGCTGGTAAATCCTGGAGTTATTGGACTCTTCACCACTTTGGCATTTTCCAAGCCACACTTCTCCAGCAACCTCTCTATCTTTTCCATCTGACTAAGCATAACCTTGCCATCCACAGTCCTCTCCACCTCAATTCCAAGGTATGCCTTGAGGTTCCATAAGTCCTTCAAAACGAACTTCTTTGCCAACTCCACCTGTATCGCCTTCACTTCCTGCTCAGTCTGAGCACCCACACAAAGGTCATCCACATAAATCACTAATGCGACCCCTCCTTTCCTGTACACACAGGCATCTGCAACGCTGTGCTTGTATGCCAGCCTCACCAACTCCTTATGGATACACAAGTTCCAGCAGCGTGCACTCTGCTTAAGCCCATAAAGGGCTTTCCTGAGCCTGCAGACCTTCCCCTCCTTGGCATCATCAAAGCCCGGTGCTTGCTCCATAAACACTTCGTCTAGCTTTGCATTCAGATAGGCTGTTTCGAAATTGAAATGCCTCACTACCTGACCCTTTTTGGCAGCCAAAGCTAGCACTAACCTGAGGCTCTCTGGCTTCACTGTTGGGGAGAACGTCTTATTAAAACTCTCGAAGCACTACTAAGAGAAACCCCTGGCTGCCAGTCTGTACTTGTGGGTCCCATGTGGCATCTCTTTCTTCTTAAAAACCCACTTGCAGCCTACAACCTTCCAGTCACCTGGCCTATTCACTACCTCAAACACCTCCCTTTTCACCAGAGATGAAAACTTATTATCAATAGCTTCAAACCACTTCACCTGTTCTTCTCTGGGATAGGTGAGAAACTCCTGATAGCTTTCTGGCTCTTCAGGTGATATTGTACACACCCTGGCATTCTGTACCACAAAATACTCAGGTGGCCTCCTGACTCTCTGAGTCCTCCTAGGTATGAGTACCTTGGTCCATCCCTTCTCATCCTCACTGTCACTACTCGTCTGTACCCCCATCTCTGTGGATGATGGTGTCTCAAACTTTCATGTAGTGATGAGTGAGGTCTGTGTACCTGTGGGCTCGCTGGAGGTGCTGGGTTGACTTTCTGGTGTAGCCTCTGGTGTTTCCACCCCTCCAATTCCGGTACTGCCTCCCTGTTATCCCAGTCTGACAAACACTTCATGGTTTGTGTGAATCTTTTACCACATGGAGTGTTTCTCAAAATTTGCACTCCTGGACAACAGGATGCGACCATTACCCAGGTAAAACCTGTAGCTGTTCCCCTCGTACCCCACAAACATCAGCCTGTGCCACTTGGGGTCACCTTTCTTCCTGAAAGTCTGGGGAACCAGAACATTGGCATTCTACCCAAACACCCTCAGGTAGTTAAGGTTGGGTAGCCTCCTGTACAACATGAAATAAGGGGTCTGCTTGACTGCAGAGTTCCACACCTGGTTGGTGATGTGGCAGTCAGTCAGGATTGCCTCCCCCCAAAGACCCTCTGGGGCCTCTGCATCAAGCAGCATACAATCCTTGATCTGCTTAAGCACTCCAATTTTTCTTTCCACCAGACCATCTTCCTGTGGGTGGCTGGGTTGGTGGTGCTATGGTGGATGCCCTTATGCTTTAACCAATTGCCCAGGCTTGCAGATAAGAATTCACCCCCACGGTCTGTTACCAAAGTACCCAGTTTGTATTCAAATTCCCTTTCGACCATTTCCACCCAGTTTTTGAACGTGGCAGCAGCCTGATTTTCCTCCTTTAGGGTGTAGGCATAAGCGTATCTGGTATGTCGATCAATTATCACCATTAAATACCTACTACTGCCTACTGATTTGGCAAACGGTCCTGCCAAATCTGTGTGCACCACTTGGAATGGCGTCTGGGTGGCACACTTGCTCCTCTTTGCAACAGGAAAAGCTCTCAGCTTAATCTTGCTGCACACAGAGCATTCCAAGTGGTTCTTGTACTCATCCAACTTTAACCCTGGGCACACACTTCTCAGTTTCTCCAAACTTGTGAAACTCATGTGTCCTAACATCCTATGGAAGTAGTGTACACAGTTTGAGTGCAGTGGCACACTGCCGACTGTGGCACACTCTGCATGGGAATCTAGGTAATACAACCTGTTGTGCTTATGGCGTTTTGCACAAATGTGCCCCCCCCCCCTTAGTGATCACACATTCATTCCCCTCAAAATGTAGGGCATACCCATCTGTAGTCAGTGAGGACACACTGACCAGACAATTTTGTAACTGGGGAGCACACAGTACATTTTCAAAGTCCTTTTCAAATGCTGGGAAATGCACAGTCCCCATGTCCCTTATTTGGCTTGAACCCCCATCAGCCAAGCCCACTGAGTCAACACAGGAGGGCTTTCTGTCCTTCAGCAAGGACCTCTGGTTCACTAAGTAGTGAGTTGCACCACTGTCGATCATCCACAGATGTCTGGCAGCAACAGCAAGATGGGCTTGTGAGTCACTGTCCTTCACTGCCGAAACAACTCCCTTCCTGTTCTCAGGAGACCAGCGTTGTTCTTTCCTTCTGGCAGCAGGTGGCTTTTTGCAGTTTCTCTGGAGATGACCTGGCTGACCACAACTAAAACATTTTTAACTTTGCAGACAGCTGCACTCTCAATTCTTTGAACTGCCTTTGGTGATGTGTTTGATCTTGGCTCGGCTTGTTGCTGTCTGTGAATGCCAGTCTCAAAATGCCCTCTCTGGCATTCCTCCAAGACACATGTCAACACCAAGTCCATTGTGAGCTGACTCTCTGGCACCCCCTGCAGGCTATACAATATGTGACCAAAGTCACTAGACAAACTGCCCAACAGGATATATGCTTTTTGTTCTTTTGGGAGGTTTATTCCTCTGGAATAATGCTTCATTGTGGCCAGATGCTCCTCTGGGGACTGTCCTTTCTGCATTTTACAGACATACAGCCTTTTGCTCCAAACCATTTTAGAAAGGGCAAAGTCTGATTGGTGCACGTATTTCAATGCAAACCAGACCTCCTGGGCAGTTCTTTTATCCCTTACGTGATCCAACTGGCCTGGATCCAAGGAAAGATTGATAGTTGCATGTGCTTTCCTATCAAGCTCAGCATTTTTCACTGACAGCCCCTCTTCAATTACGTCCCAGAGTCCTCCTCTCAACAGTATCACCTCGGCATACACTGCCCACTGGGAGTAGTTCTGATCATTCAGCCTTGGGAACTTTACAAAATCCATGCTGGCAACAAACTAGACAAATGCACAGCATTGGCAGTCTTCCCAGCTTTCACTATCTGTTGGAGATAAGCAGCACGGCAAGCAGCTCGACTTCTTAACTCTCTGCCTTCTGGCACTCAGACAACAAAAATACTACTCTTCTGGAGGACTGGACACAAACAGCTACTCACACTGTTATCTAGACAGATCCGCTGGCGCAGACTGGGCCCATAACTCTTGTTAGCATGGTTACGCAGCGCGTGATGATCCATGTCAATGTGCAGCACCATATTCACCACCTTCTCAGATGCAGGCAGTAGGTTTTCAGCTGGAGAAGCACCTCTCCCCTTCCAGAACGAGTAAAGAGACTCTATAAACAGACGTCTTTCAGATGAGGCTTTAATCTTAGTTCCTCTATGTACAAGGCTATATACGTGATTCACCAACACAGTCA
Organism: Phrynosoma blainvillii; assembly: GCA_026167975.1. Taxonomy (NCBI): domain Eukaryota; kingdom Metazoa; phylum Chordata; class Lepidosauria; order Squamata; family Phrynosomatidae; genus Phrynosoma; species Phrynosoma blainvillii. Next base: position 313,915,565 of record JANUYF010000001.1, read on the forward strand.
TTAACACACCAGCATCAACCCACAACCACACGTGTCCTGAGGCATCTGCCTTATATAGCTATGGCTCCATGTAACCTTCTGGCTCTGCCTCTTGCTGTGGACACCTGTCACTCAACCAGAGTGACTCTGCAGTTTTGCAGCACTTGATAGTGCTTTCCAGCACCAGGTGACCATCTGCATGATGTCACTTCCCATGACACAGCATGACTCAGTATGACTCGGTATCAGTCAAATGCTGTGTCATCATAGCTGCTTATAATGTCCTGCTATTCCCCACATTGTACATTTTCCCCTGGGACTCCTTCCTAACAAAAGCTGGACTAAAAAGAATCTGAAAGAAACAGCACTACCCTGGAAGGTGCACCCTTCAACCCTGCATATAAACCCACAGATGCCAGAGTGGTTCTAAAGGAGCAATCTATCCAACCCCCTATGTATAAACGCATTGATTCAGGTGTACATTTAAAAAGGACAGAGCCACCGTACGCAAGTGGTGGGGGCAACAATGGAAAGATGTGAAAGTGTGACACCTCCGATGGATGTCATTAATACATACCCAAACCAGACAGTAGAAGAGGAGGCATGGGGTGAAGGGGGGCATGATTGTACCTTGCTAGCATCTTAATGGGCATAGCTCTGGTACAATGCTCAGTCCCAGTGGAGGGTCACACATACGATTGTGTGGAAGTTCAAAGAAACAGCCATCCAATCAGATGGCAGTCACTGGCTGTTTGATTCTGCAATGGTGTGCATGGATGGTGTGTGTGTGTATGTGTGTAAAGTAAAGTAAAAAAAAAAAAAAGTACTCAGTGGCACGGCTTCATGCCGTGCTGTAGTCATCGCATACATACTCCAGCTGCCTTGGGAGTGGGTGGTGTGGTCAGCAGGATCTCGCCCTGCTATCAGAAAAAGCAGTTTCAGACTGCTTTTTCTTGCCCGTCTGTTTGACGCCATAGAAAGGGTTTTTATTGTGTACATAAAGAAAAACTATGAATGAAATTTTAGAATACTAAAAGAAATGTGGGTGCCATAACATTTGATTGTGTTGATGTGTAAACTAAGGACAATACACCATTGTCAGGACACAATATGGAGAAATAGAATGGCTTCTTGTCAGCAAGGAAGGTAGACAAGGTTGCATTTTATCATCTATATTTCAATTTATAGGCAGAACATAATAAATGGAAAGCAAGATTAAATCTCGAGGAAGGAGGTGTGAAAACTAGAGGAAGAAACATTAACATTTAAGATATTTAGACAATACCATGCTACTAGCAGAAAATAGCAAAGACTTGGCACAACTATTGAAGAAAGTCAAAGAAGAAAGTGGAAAAGCAGGATTACAGTTGAATATTAAAAATCAAACCAAACCAAAATGAATTACTATGGATGATTTACATAACTTCAAAATAATAATAATAATAATAATAATAATAATAATTTTTATTTCCCGCCTCTCCCTACGGATCAAGGTGGGATTACACAATTAAATGAATACAATATGCAAAATACAAACAATAAAATAGTAAAATCAAACAACAGTAATAAATTATAAGAGCATAAAATATAATAAAACAAATAAAAATAAAATAAAATAGCCAATTGTCGTCAGAATCTAGAAATCTAGAAGATCAGATGGATAGGCCCGACGGAAGAGCTTTGTCTTAAGTGCCTTAAGATGAAGTAGATGATGAAGACATCAAAACAGTTAAGAGTTTCTATACATTGGCTGAGTCAAACATCAGAATGGACACTATAGTCAAGAATTTAAAAGATGAGGGAAAGGCAGTCACGAAGGAACTAAAGATCTTCACATGTAAAGGTATATCACTGAATACCAAAGTCCAGTTCATCCATGTCATATAGCATTTCTGATTTCTATATATGGTTGTGACACAGTGAAAAAAGCTGACATGAAAAGAATAAATTAATTTGAAAGATTGCTGGAGATTTTCAAGTATATCATGGTCTTAGAGCAAATCAGGCCTGAACTACCCTAGAAGCCAAAGTTATACTGAGGCTATTGTACTTTGGACGTATCATGACATCACATGAGCCTCTATAAAAGACTGTAGTGCTTGGTGACATGGGAGACAGCAGGAAAAGAGGGAGAATGCCTTGCAGGTGGATAGACACAATCAAGGAAGCCACAACCCTAAGTTCACAAGATCTGGGCAGGACTGCTAATAATAGAGGCCTTTTATTCATAGAATTAACATCATAGGGTTGACATAAGTCAAAGCCTACCTGATGACAACAAAGAACACAAAAATTGTTAGTGGGGATAGTAAAAGCAAGAAAAAAAGTATGTATACGGATTTGTTAGTTTTAATGAAGATAACATCACTTGACAGCTTTAAAAAAGCTGTCAAGACGGATCTCTTCCGGCAGGCCTTTCCAGACTAATTACCTAGCCTCGGGTAGAAATATAAATAAATATCCCTCCCCAGTGATCCTCACGTGGCCCCATCATTGATGGTTGGATCATTCTGGCTGGGCATATATTCTGGGTCTCTATTTTAACTTAATTGTGTATTATGTTGTTTTAAAAATTCATCTGATTTAATATTGTTTTAAGGGGGGGGGGTTATTGTATTTATATGTTTTATGGATGTGTACATTTTTAACTGTAAGCCGCCCAGATTGATATTTCAGAGGGCGGGGTATAAATAATAATAATAATAATAATAATAATAATAATAATAATTGCCCAGGTATGGGCTTTTGTTCTTATGGATCAGCATGTTTTCTGTTTGCTGACCTTTTCTTTTAGATTGTAACCCTAGGAGCAAGACTGTCCCACTATTAATCCTTGGAAGCCGCCATTCTTGTTGTTGTTGTTAACTGCTGTCAAGTCCACTCCAACTTATGGTGACCCTATGAAGAAGAGACCTCCAAGTCCCCCTATCATCTGTTGCCCTGCTCAGGCCTTGCAGACTCAGGTCTGTGGCTTCCTCGACTCAGGGCCTTTGCAGACTGGCAGAAATAGTGCAAATTGAATCCACTTTAACTGCTCTGGCTCAGTGCTAGTGAGTCACAGGAACTGTAGTTTATTGTGGCACCAGAGCTCTCTGACAGAGAAAGCTCAATGTCTCAGAAAAAAATACAATTCCCATGATTCCCTAGCACTGAACCAGGGCAGTTAAAGTGGACTCAATTTGCACTATTTCTGCCAGTCTGCAAAGGCCCTGAGTCTCTCCCGTCTTGAATGCATCCTTCCTCTTTTGCTGCTGCCTTCTACTTCACCAGGCATTATTGTCTTTTCTATTGAGTCATGTTTTCTCCACAGCCTCAGTTTAGTCATTGGGGCTTCTGGGGAGAGTTCAGGCCAGTGGCATCCCCAGCTGGGCTGTCACCCAGTGCAGGGAAGCTGGGCTTCTGCGGGCAGGGCTTCCAAGCAGGACTTCTGGGGGCAGGTTAAGACATGACAAAAGGAAAAGGAGGTAACAATGGGGAGGGGAGGATTAAGTCCAGCAGATAGCACTTATTGAGTGGTTATTCAGGGCAGGGCAGTTGGGATGGATGGAGGCCTCTTCATCTGCTTGTGGATTAGGCAGGATGGAGCTTTATGTGTCTCTTCTTCTTCTCTCCTTCTGCAGCCAAGGATCTGCAAAACTCCTCTCCAAAACCACATCTCAAACGAGCTGGTTCTCCACACATCCACTTTCTTCACTGGCCACCTTTCACAGGGGGGTTGCAGACTGCAAGAAATAGTGTGAATTCAGTCCACTTTTAGGGTTAGGGTTAGTGCTAGGGAATCATGGGAACTGTTATTTTTTTGAGACATTGAGCCTTCTCTGTCAGACAACTCTGATGCCACAATAAAATACAGTTCCCATGGTTCCCTAACTCTAACCCTAACCCTAAAAGTGGACTGAATTCACACTATTTCTGGCAGTCTGCAACCCCCCACAGTCACACACAGAAATGGGGAATACAGCGGCATGGAAAATTCTAACTTTAGCATTCAATATTTTGTTGCTTCAGGACAGGGGTCGGCAACCTACAGCCTGCGGGCCGGGTGTGGTCCACAGAGGCCTTTTGACCGGCCCATGGCCAGTCCTGCCGCCACCGCCGCCCCGTGCGCACTGTGCACGAGCGCCATTTTGGTGTCCAAAATGGTGCCCGCGCTCGCGCACGCATGCTCACATTGGCAGGCGCCATTTTGGAAGGCCCCATGGCGCCTTCCCAAGGCCCAGGGAAGGTCCCACCGCGCCTGCGCCATGTGAATTCGCATGGTGCAGGCACAGTGGGGCCTTCCAAAATGGCGCCCCCATGCATGCGCACAATGGCGGGCGTCGTGCGCAAGCGCACGCGGGGGGCAAGCACGCGCATCCCCTCCTGGACCCCCATGCCATTACCCCCTGCCCCCCCCCCGGCAATAAAAGATGCCAACCCCTGCTTCAGGATCTTGACTAGTTCCTTCATAGCTGCCTTTCCAAGTCCTAGGCAGCATCCGCACTGCAAAAATAATCTGGGTTTGACAGTTTTAAGGGTCTGTGCCTCAATGCTATGTAATTCTGGGAATTGTAGCTTGTTATGGTACCAGAGTTTAAGTGCAGAACAAACTACAAACAAATATCCACCAAACAGTGATACTTTTATTGGCCAACTTGTTATACTTGTTGCAAGCTTTCGAAGCTCCATTGGCTTCTTCATCAGACAAGATGTTGCAAACCAAACAGGAGAAAAGAAACAATTGGAGAGGTTAGTCTGATGCCTGCATTTTGCTGTTTCTGTCCTTAGTTAAGATGGTAAGTGGAGGGTATCTTTTGAAGGCTGGTCCCTCCTCCTCCTGTCCTTGTGGCTATTGGGAGATTTGCAAAGACCAGGAAATTTAAAATCCATCTGCTTCTCAACAAGGACCCCTCTCTTGCAATACTATATGCCTCCATTCCTATGAGGTCACAGGTCTCTTTGTAGGCAGAGGACCAAACTACAGTTCCCAGAATTCCAAAGACTTGAGGCACGACCTTTAAAGCGGTGTCAAACTGGGTTATTTCTGCAGCGTGGATGCAGCCCCAGTCTTCTGACTTCTCGACTACAGTCTCCATCCTGATTAATGGCTGCCAAGGCATGGAAAACCTTGAACTGTTTCGGTGTCTTCACCGTCTACTGCAAAGCAACTACTTCATAGTAACACTTCCAACAAACCACTTTAACAAACTCGTTCAAAAGGAAATCCGTTTCATTCTAAAGGTCAAGCAGGGCATCCGAAGAGAGAATCAGACCCTCCGCTTCAGTTTCCTGCCGTCCTTTCCCTTCGCAGATACGGTTCCAGGACCCGTAACTTGAAGCCGGAAGTCTATGGAAGAAGGAGCTACGCCGAGGCCCTTGGCAAGCCACGGCGAATACACCCCAAAGAACTCAAATTCCCATCATGCCCGCACGAACGGCGCATGCGCAGTCCGAAAACGGGAACGGAAATGCGTGCGTCTGCCACAAATTTCGCCTCCCCCTCCCCTCCGGACGCCATTTTGTCACCGACTTTCACCCGCCACACGGCGGTGCCTTTTTTTTCTTAAAGGAGAAGCGACAATGTTTTTTTTTTCCTCTTTAAATTAAATCTCCCTCGAGCCTCAAACGCCGGAAACCCGAGGACTGTGTGAAAACGAAAAAAGAGGTTTGGAAGATTTATTGGCTCTTATTTTTTTTGTTTGTTTCCCTCTTGTAAACGAAGGGCTGAGGGGAATATATCAGTTTGGTCCGAACTACGGTCGGGTGGGCGGCGACGGTAGCCGAGGGGCGATTTTTTATTTTTTTAGGCGAAGGGTCCCTACAAGGGGAACGCCGACGGGTGTCAAGGCGTGGGCTCGCCTACAGCGGCGGTATGTTGCCTTCGAACTGAGACAACGGACAAACGGACTTGAGGTGCGCGCGGTCGCTCGCTCGCGAGGACTGTTGAACGGCTGCGTGTGGTGTGCGCGCGCGAAAGGGGGGGGGGAAGAAGAGAAGGCAGAATTTCGTTAGTGCGCGTGCGCGCTTTCTCGTGCCCCCCGAAAGGATTGGCCCGCGCGGTTTAAGACTTGGATTGGTCGGCTTGAGGACCGAGGTGGGTGGGGTGTGTCCTATATCTCATCTCCCGATTGGTCTTCGAGAGGTGGGTGGGCGGGATCTTGGAGCCTTCCCGAACTCTGAACTTGCTCTTGATTGGCTTGGGTCCCACGCGCGCAGAGCGGCGGGGGGGGGGCTCCCTTATCGCACGGACAGAGGCGGGGTGAGCGCCGGGAGCCGCCGCTGACAGGAGCCGCTTCTGCCACTGCCGCCTCCACCGGGGTCCCTTCCGCCAGCTGCTCTGATGCCGGGGACCTCGGCGCAGACGGAGAGCCAAGAGGAAGAGCAGGAGCAGCAGGACCCACAGCCGCCGCTGCCGCCGCCTCCGGAAGACAGGGAAGAGGAGCGGACTCTGGCTCCCGCTGGCCGGCGCCGGCCCCCCCCTCCTCCTCCTCCCCCCGCAGCTGAGCCAGAGGAGGAGTCCAGCAGCAGCAGCCGGGTCCTCCGAGGGGGTCGGGAGCGCGGACGGGCTGCCGCCGCCGCCGCCGCTGCTGCCGCCGCTGCCGCTGCCGCCTCACGCCGAAGGAAGGCCGAGTATCCTCGTCGCCGCTGCCGCCGCAGGCAAAGCCAGGAGCCCGAGGAAAGCCCGGCCGCGCCCGTCTCTGAAGCCGAACCGTCGCCAACCGCCGCCAAGAAGGGTACCCCCCGTGGCACGTGAGTAGCCCTTCCGTTCTTAGCGAGGGAGGCGTTCTGTCACGGATGAAACCTCTGTTGCCCTCCTGGAGGAAACCAAAGGCTCGTTAGACTTCACTTGGGCTGCATCCGCCCTGCAGGAATAATCCAGTTTGACACTGCCATGGCTGAGTGCTATGGAATCCTGGGAATTGTAGTTTCGTGAGGCATTTAGTCTTCTCTGTCAGAGAGCTCTGGTGCCACTACAGACTACAATTTCCAGGATTCTATAGTTTAGTCATATTGGATATTTCAGCAGTGTGGAGTCAGCCTTGCTAACCTAAATGCAGCTGCCTGTTCCCCGCTTGAGTGCACCCCTTGGAAATAGGGAGGTTTGAATTAGTGTTTTACTCTTCTTCGGTTGACTCAGTGGGTCTATTCTAGGGTGCACCTGCACTGTAGAAATAATACAGTTTTGATACTGCTTCAAGTGCTGTAGCGATATCCTATGGAATCATGGGATTTTGGTTTTTTGAGGCCCTCAGCCTTCTCTGCCAAAGAGTGTTAGCCACTCATAAAACCAGAAATCCCAGGATTCTGTAGGATAGAGCCATGGCAGTTAAAGTGGTGTTAAACTGCATTCTTTCTATGGTTTAGATCAGGGGTAGGCAACCTTTCCCGTTTAAGGGCCAAGGGACTTCAGCTCCCAGAATCCCAGGAGCTATTGGCCAACATGGGACTATTGGCCAACATGGCTGAGGCTTCTGGGAGCTGAAGTCCCTCGGCCCTTAAAGGGGACAGGTTGCCTACCCCTGGTTTAGATGCACCTGTAATTGGAATTAGCAAATACATTTTGGCCTCTGTTTCCCACAGTGGTGAGCTGAATGCCAGCAGGTTTCAAAAACAACCATCTCCTATGTTTCTGGAAACCAGGAGCATATGTAGCTTTATACCATGATCATATTAAACATTATATTATGTGCTATTTCACACTTTTTCTTTCAGCTGTCTTTGCTGAACTCTACTGAATCAACAATATGACAGATTCAGCTAACTGGACCATAACAGTGTACTCCTGCATTCAGATGACATGCAAAACTTATCAGAATATCAATAGCAATAACATTTCTATACTGCTTATCAGTGTGTTTAAGCATTTCCTAAGCAGTTTACAATGTGTAAGCCAGTTGCCCCCAACAAGCTAAATATTCATTTTAGGGACCTCGGAAGGATGCAGGGCTGAGTCGAACCTGAGTCCCTGGCTGGTATTGAACTCACAACTTTGTGGTTTGTGAGTGAGTAGTTGCAATACAGGCATTTAACCACTACATCACCAGGGTTCTATTACTCTGTCACTCTTATCAGAATGATACAATATCAATTTTTTTCTTTCTGTGTTACATTTTGCCAAATGAGTGTATAGTAGTAGCTTTGCTGTGGCAATGCTGGTGTCTGGTTAGGTTGATAATACTCTCTATATCAGGGGTAGGCAACCTTTTTGAGCCGGGGGCCGGGTTGCTGTCCCTCAGACAACTGGGGGGCCGAAGCAAATAAATAAATAAATATTTTTTTGAAAATTAAAAATTAATTTTTTCAAAAAAAATATGCATACACACACTCTCAGCCACAGAAAAGCCATGGCAAAACCCCTGTGGAGATTTTGCCAAGAAAACCCCCAAAACAAGTAATAACAACAGTAATCATTATCATCATGGAAACGACTGGAAGGCAGGCCCACAAACAAGCAGGGATGCATGCACACTGTCTCAGCCCCAGAAAAGCCATGATGGCAAAACCCCTGTGGAGATTTTGCCAAGAAAACCCCAAGAACAAGTAATAACAACTATAATCAATATCATCATGGCGGGTGGTGGCAGGGGGCAGCGGCAGGACCGGCCTGGGGCCGGTCCAAAGGCCTGGGGGGGCACATCTGGCCCCTGGGCTGTCGGTTGCCTACCCCTGCTCTATATAGTGCAGTTCTATGTCTTGCTATTTGAGTTGTTTTTATATTGTTCAATTAATTAATTGTTCTGTGCCTTCAAGTTGTTTTTGTCTTATGACAACCCTATGCAGAATTTTCTTGGCAAGATTTGTTCAGAGGGGATTTGTCATTGCCTTCCCCTGAAGATGAGAAAGTGTAACCTACCCAAGGTCACCCAGTGAGTTTCCATGGCTGAGCAGGGATTTTGAGCCCTGGTCTCCAGAGTCATAGTTCAGTGCTCAAACGATACACTACTCTAGTCCTTTCGTAAAATCAAGCTTCCTTTTAAATAAATATTCTAAGACGAACTGTTTCAAATTTGGGAGTAATGTTTCACCAGGAAATATATAGGGTTCCAGCAATTGTATGGAGCACAGCCAGAATTCGATGCTGATAATCGCCCTGACTACTCCAGGCCTAGTAGTTATATTGAAATAATTTAAATTAATGTTTGCAAGACACAGTCACCATATACTTAAAAGGGGGAAACAACCACCAATATTTGTCTCTTGAAAGCACTTAATTTGTCCTAAACCTGTAGTGCCAACACTTGTAGTCAAACAACTCTGCAAGGTACGTTCTGCGATAGTAGCTGGACAAGTTGAGCTTCATGGCTGAGTGGGTACGTGGTTCTTTCTAGCCCTGATCTGGCATTTTAATCACTACACAAGACTTGACTATTCTTGTGATTAAACTTGTGAAAGAGGAATCAGTATCACAGAATCATAGAGTTGGAAGAGACCTGAAGGGCCATCCAGTCCAACCCATTCTGCCATGCAGGAACCCACAATCAAAGGACGATCAAGAGATGGCCATCCAGCCTCTGTTTGAAAACTTCCAAAGGAGGCAGCATGATCCACTGTGGAACAGCTCTTACTGTCTGGAAGTTCTTCCTAATGTTTAGGTGGAATCTCTTTTCCTGTAGTTTCCAAAGCTATTATAGTGCTTAGATTGATCCTTATCTTTTTGCTTAAGGCTGTATGGAAAGTCATGTTTCCTCTTCAACTTTTATTTCAGATATCTGGATAAAGCTGCAGTCAAAGGTAAGACCTGAATGTTGTTCATAAAATATATGCCCATTTAGCCCAGAGTTCTCTAACCATCTAGGGACTAACCACATGTGCCTGAACAAAACTTTGATAATGATGAGTGCTGCTTGTTTCCTAGAATTTGGTAACAGAGAAGTGTTGCTTAGGGAACAATGATGTCAGTGTTAGGGCCTGAACAGACTGCCAGAAATAATCCAGCTTGAATCCACTTTAACTGCCCTGACTCAGTGCTAGGGAATCATGGGAACTGTATTTTATTGTGGCACCAGAGCTCTCTTACAGAGAAGGCTCAATGTCTCAGAAAAAACTACAATTCCCATAATTCCCTAGCATTGAGCCAGGGCAGTTAAAGTGGTCTCAAGCTGGATTATTTCTGGCAGTCTGTTCAGGCCCTTAGTTATCATAACTGTGATATGAATTTGTTTAGTCCTTTGAAAAGTTGAATAAATTCTTGTGGCTGTCAGAGCAGTTCATGACAGTAGATTCCATGTGTTTGGGTGAAGTACTTCCTCCTTGCAATCCTGAAATGACAGTCAGATGCATGGCAGTCCATATGTATTCTATTATCTTATTTGTAAATTACATTTTAAAATGTAACTTAGTTGCCATCTTTATTTTACCTGTTTCAAAAAAACAGTAGTTCAGATATAACTATGGGGGGTTGCAGACTGCCAGAAATAGTGTGAATTCAGTCCACTTTTAGGGTTAGGGTTAGAGTTAGGGAACCACGGGAACTGTATTTTATTGTGGCATCAGAGTTGTCTGACAGAGAAGGCTCAATGTCTCAGAAAAATAACAGTTCCCATGATTCCCTAGCACTAACCCTAACCCTAAAAGTGGACTGAATTCACACTATTTCTGGCAGTCTGCAACCCCCCTATATCTCTAGCACCTTCAGTTAAAATTGGTGGTAAATATTTCAGTCATCTGTGTTACAGTTTTAATCTTTTAAATAGTTCCCCTGAGTTTGTTTTATTCAGCAGTTCTGCATGGATATATTTTAAAGATGAGCTCCTTTAAAAATATCCTTTTGTTCTTGTATTGGTAAAACTGTGAAGAACTACTTTAAGTATAAGCAAGTAGATCGTTTGAAACTAGAATGTTTAAGGCAAAGAACTTTGCTGTTCTGTTTTAACATCGGTGTTGTTCTTGTGTGCCTTCAAGTCATTTCTGACTTATGGTGACCCTAAGGTGAATCTAGCATGGGGTTTTCTTGGCAGGTTTCATCAGAGGGTGTTTGCCATTGCCATCTTCTGAGGCTGAGAGAGTGTGACTTGCCCAGGATCACCTAGTGGTTTACATGGGCCAGATGGGATCTGAATCCTGGTCTCCAGAGTCATAGGGCCTTTGCAGACTGCCAGAAATAGTGCAAATTGAGTCCACTTTAACTGCCCTGACTCAGTGCTAGGGAATCATGGGAACTGTAGTTTATTGTGGCACCAGAGCTTTCTGATAGAGAAGGCTCAATGTCTCAGAAAGAAATACAATTCCCATGATTCCCTAGCACTGAGCCAGGGCAGTTAAAGTGGACTCAATTTGCACTATTTCTAGCAGTCTGCAAAGGCCCATAGTCCAAAACACTACACCATACGTTATCATCAGCTTTTCCTTGTATCTTCAACTAGCTGCCTTTATTAGTTGTTTGCCTCTTTAAAAAAAAAAAAAAAGAACAACATTGGCTTAAGTCTAATTGTTAGTCTAAACTAGAATTGATCCACTGAATCAGTGGAATTTATGTAAGTGCAGTTGGTCCTCCCTATCCACGTCCGTCCGTCCGTGTGTATGTGTGTGTCCTGCAACCACCCCAGCAGGATACCAAGGACCCATTGCAGTCATTTACCATTGGATAATTGAGTCAATTGGTCTACTTTAATTGGGACTAGAAATTGGATTTAGACCATGGTTGCACTTGAAACCTTGCATTTTTTTTCCAGAGTTCACAATCAAGATAGAGAATCTCTGGTATTATTCTTTCAGAAAGGTTTCAGTTGTGTGTAAATGCACATGCTGCTTGTATCAGTAAAGGATGTACAACCACGAATTCATGAATTCATTTTCTCCAAAGTTTGATTTCAGTGCTATTCACAGAACCATTTCAGGTTGTTCTGGAGGACCCAATATTTAAGGGAAGATTATGGGAAAAAGGAAGAAATCTTGTATAAAGAGATACAGATAAAGAGAGACAGTCAGCCCTCCGTATTCGTGGATTCCTTATGCACAGATTCAACCATCCATGGCTTGAAAATATTTTAAATATATATATTCCCAAAAGCAAACTTTGATTTTGCCAATTTAAGTTGTTGTTGCATGGCTTCAAGTCATGGTGACCCTAAGGTGACCCTATCATGCCATTTACTATCTCATTGTACTTAATGGGACTTGAACATTCATGGATTTTGGTAGCCATGGAGGGTTTTGGAACTAAATCCCAGCAGATATCAAGGGCCCACTGTAATACAGATAAAAGTATAAAAGTTTGTGTGAGCCTTCCCCCCCTTTCCCCCCCCCCTTCCTGGAACTGCTAGAGTTGAAATACAGTCTCCCCCTCTGTTTTCACGGGTGATTCATTCCAGACACCCCCCCCCCCGTGAAAACAGAAAAACACAAATATTCAAGCCCCATAGGCACACACCCCATTTAATCCCCCTCTGTTTGTTGCCCGCAAACGGGTGAGGGACACAGGCTCCAAGTCTGCGAAAATGGAGTGGCAACTGTACAGTGAACAAAAACTTGTGCATTAGTTAAAATATATTGCAGGTTGATTATCGAAATCAACATTTGGTCATTCTTTTTTTTTTTTCCCCCTAAACTGTATGCAGGCTCATGGTTTAGTTTGGAAAGGCAGGAAGGTATGGCTATTCAGTTAGGTTATTAAGCATTTCTAGAGAGAATATGGAAAGCTGTTGAAGGTATTTTGGAAGAGTTTTTTGTACTCTTATTTAAAAACAATGAGTGAAGGTTCAGATGAAGTAAAGAAGTGATCATTGGGATAGAAAAAGTTTGATTTTCCATCTCTTTGTGCAGGTCTATCCAGATTATTTTTAAAGTAGTGTTTTTAAAGTATTAATTGATGAATTTTAATATGTATTTGTTTTATAATCCTGTTTTAACTGATGTTATGTGTTGTGTCCTCCACGTGATCCATAGGGAAAAGTGGGTGAGAAGTAAATGTTATTCTAAGCAGAAGCTATGTAGTTTATTTTTTTAAAAAACAAAACAAAACACAATTTTTAAACTTAAAACATGTATGTATGCATGTAAGTATTATGTAAGTATTAAACTTAAAACATGTATGTATGTATGTATGTATGTATGTATGTAAGTATTATGGCTGTTAACAGTGCTAAGCAGTCTGTAATAATTTAATTAAAACAACTCTGAGAGTTGTGAGATTTATCAGAGCTTTGAGTTCTCTGAGTATATTTTAATGACAGAGTAACTCCCAACTTGTTGCTCTTTGTGGTTTATATAACCTGAGCTGCTTTGTGGACACAATGGATAGATCTGTCTTCTGGGAGAAGAATAAAGGGCTCCTTGGGTCATTCCAAGCTGCATTATTTTGGAAACAGTGAGAATTCCCTCCTTGATCCAAGTATTCCATTGTTCATATTTATATACAGATCCCAAAGAAGAGACAGAAGAGGAAGAAATCTCCACTATTATTACTACTGGAACCCCAGTTAGTTCAGCCAGGCCCAGTCGGGGCTGGCGTAGCAACAGAGCAACTGCTGCTATTCATCAATGTGATCCAGAAAATTCACGGAGCTCTAGATCCAAGACTGGGTCACTACAGCTCATTTGCAAGTCAGAACCAAACACAGACCAGCTAGAATTTGGTATGGCTTTCAGTCATTGAAAAATAAAAATGTTGAAATTCTCAGTGGGGGATGTAAAGCTTATAATTTCTAAGAGGGAGCTCTTAACACCAGTCATTCTTATGCTGTTGTCTGTCATTACATATGTACATCAAGTATAGTTCTGGTATAGTTCCAATAGTTAAAATGCAAACTGTTCATTGGGGCAGCACACATCTTGTCTTATAGTTATAGATGCTGGTGTAAGTAATTTCCATGCTAGTTTACATCATGTGAAACAGGGAATAGCTTTTGACTATGTAAGCAGATTGTTTAAGTTTAGCCTGTTATATTGTTTTTATATATCATTGTACTGATACACTGTAAGCTCTAAGAAGCAAGCTGATCTGTCCATACTTTCATGAAATACTAAAGTTTTTTTTTCCCCTTTAGAAATCACAGAACCGCATTCAACTCCAGCTGGAATCAGGTAAGAGGATATGATTGGAATGTTCTTCCCTACTGATGTGGTATTGAGGAAGTCCTTGACAAAGTAACTTTTGATCTGAAATATTGCTTCAAAAATAACTATAACAAAATATCTGCTAGAGTGTTTAGTTGATACATTGTATGGAATGAATCAAAGGTGAGGTTTTAGTTTACAGGACAAGATCTGGAAAGATGGCTTCCCTCCCCCCCCAAATATGGCAGTAATCATTCATGTTTATTTCATGCTTTTCTAATAATGAAATTGAATAAGTCTGGATCCATGACTTCCATGAGTTGTATGTAACTTCTTCAGAAAATTTACTGATGGTGTGTTACAATGTGATTTCATAGACTTTGGTGATGAGCTTTCTCTAATGTCAGAACTTGCTGTTTGATTCAGTAGAGCTGTCAGAATTATTTGGTTCCTCTGATCAGTTTTATTCCCTAAGGCAAAATTCTCTTTATTTTGTTTACGATAAACAAATTCTCGAGGGGGGAGATTTGGGATTGATATGATTGCAATAGTAGTGGTAACAGCCTATAGTAGTTTCAAGCATGGAATCTTCATTCATTGCTATTGCTGGCATTTCTGTGATATGACTGTTCACCCCCCAAGCTTCCAATGTGTTTGTCTTTTAGCTTTTTGTCCTTTGAATTTAGAAAATAAAAGTAGAAATTAAGACATTAGATTAATGGTGGTTAAGACAACAAATAAAAGGGTTTGAAATCAAGGTGGATAGTGTTTGGGGACCAACTTCCCACTTCCAGAAACCACTCCTTTTTAAAGATATGCTCTTTAAATCAGATAGGAAACCATCATTTTAAAGGGATGTTACTGTTTGCCAGTGATTCTTTTTAAAATTTGGAAATCACTTTGAAACAAACACTTCCTGCTTTATTTAAAGGGCATTTTTAGATTGCTGCTGAATTTTGGTGATGTAGTTTAAGAGGGGTAAAGGTCACAAAAATGACCATGGGTGCTGTGTGTTACCTACAGGCTGTATTTTGGTTTAGATGGTATTTTATGTCTCAAATCATGATATTTTGAATTGTTTCTGATACACAGATCCTTATGAATTGAACACATAGTATGTCCTCTGTGTTATATGTTCTGAAGAGGATGTTCTGTGGTGAGACTGCATCTTCCCACAATACTGCCTTTTGTTTAGTTTGTGTAATAACCTGTGTAAGGCACAGAAGAAGAACCCAATTACTATACTGTGCATTTCTTTGTCCAGGAATACATTAATGTATGAATAATTTCTGTTCTTCCCCTTGCTCCTCCAGTGATGAAGAAGAAATGTTAATCAGTGAAGAAGAAGTTCCCTTCAGAGATGATCCCAGAGATGAAACCTATAAACCTCAATTAGACAGGTGCTCTCTCTTCTATTTTTCAGAGAGATTATATGATGTCATTTTGATCTTTTAAAAGCTAATAGAATGTCACATGTTGTAATTCAATCTAAATACTCCCCATATTAAATTTTCCCTATCAGCTGGACTGTTTTTTTAAAAAATATAGAAACCCAGGCATGTGTGTACCTTTTAATTACAGAAGTGGGAAATGTCAGAAGGTTGAATATCTCAAAATCCATGTTAAAGAAGCTTGAGGATGAAATTAAACCACAGAATTCATGTAGAGAGGAAAGATTTCCCTAAGAATCTAAACATATGATGTCTGTATTTATAGGGAAGCTCCAAAGCAAAGGAAAAAAACTGGGAAGGGAAAAGAAGAAAAGGAAAAACAAAAAGAGATTAAAGTGGAGGTAGAGGTCAAAGAAGAAAGTGAATTTCGGGAAGATGAGGAGCCACCTAGGAAGTGAGTATGGTTCTGTAGGTTTCTGTAAATTCATGTTATACTCAGTGCAATCAAGGCTTCAAATGAAACTGGAGTTCATGCAAATGATTTATTCCAAATCTGAAGTCAAAGGAATTCTTATTCCTACATCTACAGAACTTATTAGGTTGTTCTCTTCATTTTTAGTTCTGACAGTCTTTGACCTTGAACTGCAACATAAACACATTGCTGAGTAGAAGGTAATTTGTGTAACTTTGCTCAAGCAGTTGCTATTTCCAGGTGAAATTCAGTTGTTGCAACTTGGCTGCACTTGGATAGATGTTGAGAAAATTGTGTTAGAACAATAACAATGCTATCTTTGGTTATAGAAATTTATTTCTTGCCAGTAGGTAAGGGTCCATTTTGATTATAAACATTTTGAGTTTTGAATTCCACTTTTTTTATTTGCTGATTTTGAAGATCCTGTGGCTTCTAAACATTTATAGGAAATTGCCCACATATGTTTGTAGGCATAGTATCTCTGCTGTTGCAAGAAGTAATAATGATGCTGTTGTCTGATAAGACTGAGTGACTACATCTGTGTTAGAGGGGGGTTGCAGACTGCCAGAAATAGTGTGAATTCAGTCCACTTTTAGGGTTAGGGTTAGTGCTAGGGAATCATGGGAACTGTTATTTTTCTGAGACATTGAGCCTTCTCTGTCAGACAACTCTGATGCCACAATAAAATACAGTTCCCATGGTTCCCTAACTCTAACCCTAACCCTAAAAGTGGACTGAATTCACACTATTTCTGGCAGTCTGCAACCCCCCATAGTCTTGCTTTGAGGAATCTAACACATCTTCAGTTCCTCCTTTTTAATATGGCCTTAACATCTTGGTTTTCACAGAGGGGTCCTAGAAACTTCTCAAGATACTTTCATATTTGGACACTAGACCCTGTAGCTAGGTGCAGTGTACAGAGATATACTTTTTTAAAAAAAAAGTTTTGGAGGAGTACTTGTTCTTCAATCCCAGTCTACCCCTGCAACAGGTACTACAGTCTTCTCTTCATATTCACGGGAGTTAGGGGAATGAGACCCCCATGAATATGGAAAAATCGTGAATAAGTCTGCCCCCACTCAGAAGCCAGTTAAAGGGAGGGATGGGCAGGGGAAGAGGAGCAGGGGCCCGTGCTCTGTTTTCTCCACCCTCTCGTCCCTTTAACTGGCTCCCTGCCCCTTTCCCAGCCCCATTGCGTCCTTCACCAGGGGGTGATAGGGCAGGGAAAGGGAGGAGGAATCTCTATCCTCCCAGTTCCCTTTCCCAGCCAAAGCACTGCCTGAACTCAGGCAGTGATGCAGCTGGGAGAAAAATCCTGTGGGGGGATGGAGTCTCCTCCCCTTTTTGTGAGCCCCATCGTCCCCTGGACATCCCAGGGAGCAATGGGGCAGGCAAAGGGACTTGGGGGGATGGAGGTTCCTCCTTCCTTTGCCAGCCCCATCGCTGCCTGGACAAGCTCAGGGAGTGATGGGGTAGGCAAAGGGATTTAGGGGGATGGAGGATCCTCCTCTCTTTCCTGGCAGGGTCGCTTCCTGGCCGGCCAGGAAAAACATGAAGTTGGCTCCTGGGCTTTTTCTCCTGAGGGGAAAAGCCCAGGAGGGGGAGGGGGAGGAATGCCTGGGCTAGCGACCTTGACCTTGCGAATAATCCAAACCATGAGTCTCAAGGCTGTGGATACGGAGGGCCTACTGTATTTGCTAGGATAGCAGGAGTGCAATAAACATAGGTGCTCAGAAGTTCATTTTTAGATAGAAATGAGAATATAGTTTGACTGCTATTGAGTTTTTAAAAGCAGTATTTAGAAACTTGAGTTACATGAGAATTGCACAGCAAGAAGATTAATAAAGCAAGTGAAGCATAAATATATCACAGCCAGTCATTTCAGTGGAATGCATTTCTATAGAATCATCAAGCACAGCTGAATTAGATGTTGAGTATCATACTGTGCATGTTTTCTCTTTCCATAACCTGCTCAAAGACTTCTTTCTATCATCTTCTAATAAAGAGCTTAATTTTTCCAAGTATAGATCATTGTGTAGCCCAAATGGATTTGTTTACTCTCAGGTGGGGAGATATCAGTGAGTGTAGGGCATTCCTAGGATTTATATTTCTGGAAATGTCTTTAAGAACGAGCAGTGATTTGGGGTTTCTAGAAAATTTAGAACTGACATACTCCAGAAAAATATTCTTTGACTTATAGGTGCTAAACATAACTTTTAAAATGTTCTAACAGCTCACAAGTATTGAACAGAAATATTTGATTAGGAAAAAGTAAAGCACACTTAAGGAGATTTAAAAATAACAGTAAAGTTTTAAATGGAATTATTTTAATGGAATGCTTTACATTATTACAACAATGTGTGATGGCCTTACAGTGTTCGTTAATTTTAATGGGGAAAGAGATTGAAAACTGACACACTCATTTTACCATGGCCAGAGAATTGTTTCTGATGTACTGGTTTTCCACTCATCTGCTTCCAACAGAGATTAACATTGGACTTGAGGGCATTGGACTATATCCAGTTTCACTGTGAATTCCTGTGAACTCACCTGTGCTGCTATAGAATTCCTTGATATTTTATTGGCATCCATTTATTGTTACTAATGAATTTAATCACTGGAAAATAAGTTCTACGTTCTGCTTTATTATGAATTGCCCTAGGAATACAGTTGCTCTGTGTACAGTTATTGAGATTGAATCACCACGTGTTGTACTTGGGAATGTGTGTGCAAGCCTGAACAGGGAAATATATAGTTTACAAGTTGGTTATGTTGAAGTAAATTATGTGCAGGTCAGAATTTTTAGTGACCTGCACAGAAGTGCTTTTACTGAGTTAGACAGCATTTGGGTAGGAACCACTAGCTCCTATTCTGAGACTATTAATTCTAGTTTTTTTTTTCTTAATCAGCATACCACCTTGTATGTATTTGTTTGCTTTAACACTTGCAAATGTGCACTGGTGTTCTTCAGCTTTTTATCTTGTTCTCCTGTTCATGTCCTAGGAGAGGAAGGAGAAGAAAGGATGACAAGAGCCCACGACTTCCGAAAAGGAGGTGAGTTGCTTTTGTCTTTCTTGCTTAAATAATGGAATGCAAAGTGGCTACTAAATAGTAGTTATGTAACAATACTGCTTAGAAAGATTCCTCCACTGTTTTTAGCTGGACAGCTGTAAAATTGGGAGAAAATGCCGTTTTATAGTAAGTGATAGTATAACATGCTGTTGCAAGGAGTTTGTAGGTATAGTTTCTCTCCTGTTGCAAGGAGTAATAATGGTGCTGTTGTCTAATAAGACTGAGTAACTACATCTGTGTTATAGTCTTGCTTTGAGGAACCTAACACATCTTCAGTTCCTCCTTTTTAATATGGCCAGTTTGCTAGAAATTAAAGTTCATATTCTTTCTGTGCTATTTCTACACTTCATTTGCATTTGAGTTCCCCAGCTGAAATGATGTGCTCAGTAAAGGTGAGATATTCGAACACATTATTTTAACATGTATTTATTGAAACTCAGTCAAGATCCATATAGAGTCTGTTCTTTTAGTAGTATTTATGGTTAAAAACAAAGGATCAACTATGTTGAATAAAAGAAACATAACCTAAGTGTCTTAGACCCATCTGTATTTTGTTGTCTTAAAAGCGATGATGTCACATTCTGTGCATTGCTGATTTTCACATACTTGGTGTTCCAGAAAATTGCTTCTGGGTCTAAATGACAAATTATTAAGTATTTGGACATGGGTATTGAAAAATTAGGGTGGCTTCTTATGCAGCACACTACTTGTAATAGGCAAAACATATCCTCATTGGTCTATCAGTTAGAAAAGTATAATACAGTTGTCATGTTAGAATACTCTTTACTCTACCTCTTCCCTCTCTTGTTTCTTAGGAAGAAGCCCCCAATACAATATGTACGCTGTGAGATGGAAGGATGTGGCACAGTTCTTGCACACCCGCGCTATCTACAGGTGAAATTAATAACATTAATCAGTTTGTGTATATTTGTATAGTTTCCCTAGAAAATCAAGTCGTCTGCTTTGTCCACTATAAATCAACTTGGATAAGCAGTATTTCACCTCTATGACACAAGCTAACTATAAGAATGCTGTACTGCTTCTTTGTCCCTTACACCTCACATAAACCTACTTTCTGTTTTCCCTTTCCTAACTCTGTGCTCAAGATTTAGCTGCCTTCTTTATGTTTAAAACTAAATTAATCTGCCCTGATTTCTTTTCCCCTCTTCTTTCCTACATTTTTTCCTCTCCCTTTTTAGCATCCCCTTTCTTCTTTCTGCACTTACACATTTGAGTTGGCTATCCTGTTATCCTCATCTGTTGGGGAAAAAATATGTTTTGCATTCTCCTTTTCCTCCTTATAGGATTTCACCCCTCCCCCTTTGTCATTCTAGCTGTCAATCTTAAAAGACGGTTTAACTGACTCTCTGAACATTCTAAACGGCTAGTAAGCAGTCAGTAACTGCAGTCAGTTGTCTGTAATAGTCTTCTCTGAGGAAGGTTAACATCTCTCTTCCTGCTTTATTATTTCCAGTTAGATTTGGTTTTAGTTCTTTTATGTAAATATTTATTAAAGCCATTATTGTTTGTTTTTAAATACAAACTACATGATGAGGGTTTTTGAGTTAGTCTTTATTCTTTAGGAAGACAGATTTAAAGTAATAGTCTGGCCCACGGTTTTGCTGCTCTGCTGATGAAAGTGAACTCTAACAAGTTTAACTTTCATACCTGCATACTTTAGTTTACCTTCAAAAGGCTTAACACCCTGGAAACTAAAACTACAACCCACATCATCTAACCCCATATCTGTCTTTTCTAGTTTTTTTTTCTCCTACCATTACACACCATCTACTCTACATGACCAATGTATTTAGTATATAGAGAGA
The DNA here is from genome assembly GCA_026167975.1 of Phrynosoma blainvillii. NCBI lineage: Eukaryota > Metazoa > Chordata > Lepidosauria > Squamata > Phrynosomatidae > Phrynosoma > Phrynosoma blainvillii. The sequence goes on from JANUYF010000001.1 coordinate 313,936,279, forward strand.
TCTTGTAGCACCTTTGTGACTAAGGGTTGAAACAGAACACTCCTTTGTGCCACATTCCAGGCAGCTTGGGGGCGTGGTGTTTAAATGCCACATGCCCCCAAGATGCCCGGAAGCCACCCAGCTGCCCAGAAGTGGGCTGGCTTCCTGGCACTCTGATGGCATGGCATTTACATCCGTAGGGAGAGGCGGGAAAATAATAATAATAATAATAATAATAATAATAATAATAATAATAGAGGTTGCCGTGGCCCCAATCCGTCTTTGGCAGGGGCGGCTCAACGCCGCTCCCTCAGAGTGGTCTGTTTTGCCCCAAGTCTCAAGGTCTATAAGATCTCTCTACATAACTGACTCTACAGACTAACATGACAATATTTTTAGTATTGCTCTCTCTGTTCAGCACCCATACATGCTATTGTTCCCATTCCCTTGACTCATTCCTCCCTTTCTTCTATCACCCAATTTTGTTCTTTCCTTTATCTCTAAACTACTGGACTATGCTTTGTGTCTGTGGGGTGTCTCAGTGTTCTCTCCTCAAACAGTTTTTGACCCCCTCTTATTATGGCCTTTTCCCTAGTAGTCCACTGAAAATGTCTGCACAAAAAACATTAATGGTCTCCTCATTGTCAGACCCAAAGGTCTCCTTAGGATTTGTTCTTTTGATTTTTCTTCAGCCTTTGATGCAGTGCCTTTCTTCTAAATATTTTTATGCTGGAAGCAAAGCAGTGCTGCTGAGGGCACAGGGCACAGCAAAAGTAAAGTGTGCAGGGCCAGATGTAAATCTTATCAATGCTCACCAGACATGCAAAGCGTAGCTCTGCTTGGGAATAAAGTATAGCTCACTTTTTTCCTGTCTTATTAAGTGTAAAAGCAGTAGCCTTCCAGGCTGCAAAGTAGAGTTCTGTGAAAAGCCTTCCCAGGTTTTAAACAGCTTCTTTTCTCCAGCCATTATTGAAGATAAGGGCTGGATAAGGGCCAAAAACATTAGCAGGCTCCTTCTGTGCTGATGATTGATCTGATTTTCTCCACATATCTTCTCAAAGGTTTGCCCCACTGGAGGAACTGATTGTTATTTATTCTTAGTGTTATTTATTCCTAGGCTAGCTTTTGTACTGAGGGGGATGCTTTTCTGTACAGTTGTTAGCTTAGCCGTACTTGCTTTCAGGAGTACCCTGCTCTGTGTTACGTTACAGTTAAGTCTGCCATAGTTAATCTTAAAGGCACTACAAGATCCCTTTGCACAATGGTAGCACTTCAACAGTGTAATTTTACAAGACACCATAAACCCCCAGGCAAATGCATATAGTGAACAAAATCATGCAGGCCTGTTTACTGTGTGTGTTTGCCTTTGTGTCTTTTCAGTCAGTCATGAGACCAAACATTATGTAATCAGGGTATAATCTGTCAACTTTAATTTTTTTGTTTTCAGCATCACATCAAATATCAGCATCTATTGAAAAAGAAATATGTGTGTCCTCATCCTTCATGTGGGCGACTGTTCCGGCTCCAGAAACAGCTTTTGCGTCATGCCAAACACCACACAGGTAATACGATTGTAGGGCAAAAAACCCAGCCCCACCCATTTAAAAAAAACAACATGAGGCAATCTACTCCCAGATCCACGCATTCTTAAACCTCTTAGCCAAAAAAGTTAAAGATTGGTTGAAATCAAAACCAGATGTAACACTACATCAGCCATGCTGATGTGGCCTGCTAAAAGTCGTACATGGGTAATAATTGGTTCCTGCCCCTTCTGTAGCTTCTCACTCATAGCCTAGGGCAGGGGTAGGCAACCTTTTTGAGCCAGGGGCCGGGTTGCTGTCCCTCAGACAATTGGGGGGCCGAAGCACCAAAAATAATAATAATAATAATAATAATAATAATAATAATAATAATAAATTTTTATTTGTAACCCGCCCCTCTGCTAGGCAATCGGGGTGGGGGACAGCAGTATATAGAACAGTACAACGTTAAAACATTCCCTCTCTCCATAATCCCTTCCTCCCCCCACCCCATCCCCTTAAAATAGAATTAAACCAAAGAATAATTAAAATGCAATATTAATTAAATTCATAGATTAAAAGCAAAATTTTCCAAGGAGACAGACAAATGGGGGCCCCTTTATGGGCCGACCGTTATTCCGGGAAGGCCTGCCGAAAGAGATCCGTCTTTACTGCTTTCTTGAAAGCAGCAAGAGTGGTAGTAAGACGGATCTCATCCGGCAGGCCATTCCAGAGTCTGGGAGCGGTTGCAGAGAAGGCCCTCTGGGAGGTCTGGGACAGCCTAGTTTTATAGGCTGTAACAGATTCCTCCCAGAGGACCGCAGGGCGCGGGGGGGGTCATATGGGGAGTTTTTATATTTATAAAAATTAAAATTTAAAAAATATGCATGCACACACTCTCAGCCCCAGAAAAGCCATGGCAAAACCCCTGTGGAGATTTTGCCAAGAAAACCCCAAGAACAAGTAATAACAGCAATAATCAATATCATCATGGTGGGCGGCGGTGGCGGCAGGACTGGCCTGGGGCCAGTCCAAAGGCCTCAGGGGGCCGCATCCGGCCCCCGGGCCTTAGGTTGCCTACCCCTGGCCTAGGGCTTCATGTAGAATTCAGGAGTGATGTTTGATACTGTTTAAAGCAGAAGCATGGTGCACTCACCAGTGGAAAAAAATAATTCATTAAATATGTAAGGGTAGCCAAAAAGAAAGAAAAGCCTCAATGGATGAGGTCGCTTGTAAGCCGCTTTGTGTTCCAATTGTGGGGGGAAAGCAGGGTATAAATAAATAAAATAATAATATAATGATAGGTTTTTAAAATGTTTATTTTGATTAAATATTCAATTTATCAATATTATTACATTTCAAATCAATTCTTCAAAGCAAAGCAAAGCAAAGCAGCTTATTTATATACCGCTTCATATCACGCTATGGGATGTCTAAGCGGTTTACAACTGTGAGCTGATTGCCCCCCAACAAGCTGGGTACTCATTTTAGCGACCTCGGAAGGATGCAGGCCTGAGTCGAGCCTCAGCCCTGGCTGGTATTGAACTCTCAACCTTGTGGTCTATGAGTGAGTGGCTGCAGTACAGGCATTTAACCACTGCGCCACCATTCTAAATTACCATCCATTAATGGTAACCCTCAACAATGACTGATGAAACTTTTAGAGCAGTTCAACACAGAAGAGAAGCAAAAATAAAAGGTGACAAAAATAGAGTAAGAACCCTGAATGAAACTGTTCAACAATTTGTATACAGGGACAAGGAGAACTACTATAATAATACAGAGAAATAGAAAGCAACAACAAAAAAGGAAAAATGAGACCTCTTCCACAGGATCTGAGAAATCAAAGGGAAATTTAAACCAATAGTGGGGCTGCTCTATAACCAGCAAGGAAACATTATATGACCAAGAAGAAATAAAAGGAAGATGGAAACAATACTCTGAGGAATTATGGGGAAGAAATGAAAAGATGACATTAATTTGAGAAGGAACCATATGAGCACAGACTTCTAATTTTAAAAAGTGAAGTGGAAGCTGCACTCAGAGTACTTGAAAGACACAAGTAACGAGCAACAGATGGTATACCAATAGAGCTGCATCAGTCCACAAAGACAGAATTTACTCTAGTTCTAACCAAAATGTGTCAACAAATATGGTAAACAAACAATAACCCACAGATTTTAAACTCCCAAAATACATTCCGCTCCCCAAGAAAGGGAAAACTGGGAATGCAATAACGACAGGACCCATGTAAACAAAGTAATGCTCAAAATTCTAGAACAAAGACATTTACACTGTGTATGTTTGTGTGTATGTGAAAAATGCCAGTGTCCAAGCTGGGTCCAGCAGTGGAAGAGGTACTAAGGATCATATTGCAAATATATATTGAATATATAATGAAGCGCACCAAATAATTTCATAAGAAAATAAGGCTGTGTCTTATAGATTATAGCAAAGCCTTTGATTTTGTAAATCATGCAAAATTATGGATCACTTAAAGAAATGTCATGCCACAACCTTTGATTGTCTTGATGTGTAGCCTGTACTGTTAAGACAGAATACAGAAAAATTGAATGATTTCAAATTGGCAAGGGAATCAGGCAAGGCTGCATCTTATAATCCTTTGTTTAACTTGTATGCCAAAATACAATATGTAAAGCAGAACTAGACTCAGAGGAAGAATGCTTGAAAACTGAGGAACATAAGATATGCAGATGACACAATACTACCAGAAGATAGCAGAGACTTAAAAAACAATCACTGAAGAAAGTCAAGGATAAAAGTGCAAAGGCAGGTTTACAGTTGAACATTAAAAAAACAAAAATAATGGCCACAGATAATATACATAACTTTAAAGTATGTAGAGAGATCTTGTAGCACCTTTGAGACTAACTAAAACAAAGAAATTGGCAGCATGAGCTTTTATAGACTTCAGTCTACTTCCTCAGATGCATTTAGTGAAGAAATCAGAAAAAGACTAGGACTTTGGGTTTTTTAAAATAAAAGTTTTTATTGTTAATAAAACCTAGCTATACAGATTCAATTTGACAGCTTTGCATATTTCAAAAAAATGTCCATTTTATTATACATAACAGAAAATTTGCCATAAATATGAAAAGAAAGTGACAACTTTAACTACTTCCTAAAATTCTACTTCATCTGGCTTCATAAAACATTTGTTTAGCTCAATATTCTCAATTTCTGATTTCACAGTCTCAACAGTTTAAAATCCATAAAGCTCAGCTCTTTATGATTATTTCCCCCTTATATTCTTATTTGTCTAAGTTTCCCATTTCCTTTTGCATAATTCTAGAATGGGGTTCCATTCTTTTTTAATAATAATCAAATCTTCATTGTTTAATTTAGCTGTTTAATCCATGTCACACGTCAGCTAGTTTCAATAACCATTCATCAATCGATGGTATTTTTTCTAATTTCCAATATTTTGCGCATAATATCCTGGCTGAGGTTATCATGTAGAGTATTACTCTCCAATGTTCCTTCTCAATCTTTTCTGGCAAATTGTTCATCATATTAAGCAAGTACAGTCTAGGTGTCATCTTAAGTTAACTTTATATATATTGCTTATTGTCATATGCATTTCCCCCCCAAATTTCTTGATTTCTTCACATCTCCACCACATATGGATCCAGGTACTTTTTGCTTTTTTACATCTCCGACATTTATCTTGTTGAGTCTTATATATTTTTGAATTTTTTTGTGGTGTGAGACACCAATGTTGTGTCATTTTTAAGAAGTTTTCTTTTAGGTCCTGTGCATAGGTGAAATTGTGGGTCTTTCTCATTGCTTTCTTTCAATTTTCCAATTCGATCTTGTTTCCAGAAAAAGACTAGGACTTTGAAGGGTTGCTGTGAAAGAACTAGACAAAATCCTGAAGTGTCAAGATATATCATTGAGTGCTAAAGTTAGGATTGTCCATGCCATCATATTTCCCATTTCTATGCATAGTTGTGAAAGCTGAACAGTGAAGAAGGCTGATAGGAAGAATCAACTAATCTGAGATGAGATTCTGGAGAAGAGTTCTGCCGATACCATGGACGGCTAAAAGGACAAAAAAACAAGTGCTAGAGCAAATCAAACCTGAACCCTGCCTAGAAGACAAGATGACTAAACTGAGGCTGTTGTACTTTGGCTATATTATGTGAAGACATGACCCTTACTAGAGAAGACAATAATGCTTAGTGTAGTAGGAGACAATAGGAAAAAAGGAGGACCACATTCCAGATGGATAGACTGAATCAATGAAGCAACGGCCATGAGTCTGCAAGACCTGAGCAGGGCTGTTGATGATCAGGTGACTTGGCGGTCTCTCATTGGGGTTGCTGTAAGTCAGAATTGACTTGCTGGCAGCTAACAACAAACAAAAACAGTTTTCAAGACTTAAAAAGCAATGTAACTTTAGAGTTTAATTTTTCTGGGGCAAGGAAAACTACTGGAAAGCTCAACAACTCTGCACTCTTCGTTTAGTAATTTTTGTCTGTGCAGAGTAGACAGGCAAATTGACATATTTAATCAATTTAGTAATACTTCAGTAATGTTTTAGTAATACTGTAATAATATTATAGTAATACTGTAGTAATACTGCTTTCCAGACTTACTTTGCATTTTGTTCCTTTGAGGCTCCGGTGTGGTCTCTGTTGGAGGGTTGTGATCACAGTCTGAACTAGGTGTGTAAATATTTGCGTGAAGTATAATCCCACAAAATTTTCAGTAGAAGTGGACGTCCGCCCTGCTTAAATATGCAAATTTTAATGAACAGCATTATCTTTATGCATAGTAGTTCGTATTTAATTTACTTCCACACATTCATGTGATCATTTCAGATCTATTGAAGGATGTAAAATTTGTCTTCCTGTTAACTGAGTGCAGTCTGGAATTGAAATGGATTTACTGTATATACTCATGTATAAGTCTAGAAATTTTAGTCAAAGAATTGACTCAATAAACATGAGTCGACTTACCCATGGGGCAATATATGTATTGTACTTTAATTCTTATTTAAAAAGGAACCATCCCCTGTTGAAAAGCAAGCGTGTAATCTGTCTCTCATCCATCCAGTCTGTAGTGTGAACACAAGCAGTTATGCCTCCTGGAATTTTTTAAGTTCTTTGGCATTGTTTTTCTTTGCTTCATCCTTTAGATTCTTTGTTACAGGCTCCTAGGTTTTACCTTTGACTTATTCATGGGTCATATCAAAATCCATAATTTTGGCCCCTAAACCTGTCCTCGGCTTATACATGAGGTTGACTTATAGTTGAGTATATTGGCATTGATACATAAGATAAGTGAATAGTGAAGGTGAAAAAACAATGTCTAATTATTAAGGATTTCTTTCATTTTAGCCTTCTTGATCTGAAAGGGTAAGAAAGACAGTGAAATTTATTATCTTCATATTATAAGCCTTACTCTGTAGGGGACCATTAGAATGGAATCAAACAGCTCTCCAGATGTGTGGACGTCCAGCTGGCCAATCAGGAGGTAGCTGAGAGCCAGCCAATGGGAGTTCAGCTGGGGGTAGTATAAAAGCCCAGGCTGACAGTGAGAAAAAAGGAGAAGAAGATTTGGGCCAGAAAGTGTGTTGGGAAAGTTAAGCCAGTGAGAGGGCTGTGTTTAAGATGTTCCTGAGGGAACTGAATTTTAGGGAGATAGAGTTTAGAAAGGGTAAACTCTGAACACACACAGAGCTCTGGATGAGAGAGTTACTGTGGTGTTCTCTTCAGTTAGATATTATTAGCCAGAGGGGCTGAGGTATTGTGATTGAATTAGTAACATATGTTATAAGTCTGTAACTAAGAAAGATTATAACAACAAGTCCTGGAACAAGTTACCTTTATAGCATGTTGATGTAAAATAAACTTTTCTTTTTTTTATTCCAACATCACTTGGCCTCTGTTTTAGTCACAAAACACGCCACCAATATTTTGTTATTCTGGAGGTGGGACTACATATAAAAGGCAGTGTGAGTCCCTGACACTTTACTAGTTCGTAGAAGTGGGGATAGCAAGTTCCCAAAGTACAGCTAGCTAGAAGCAAAGTGGTAAAGTAGGAAGGTGGCAGTAGTGTGCGCCACAAGATATTACTCCAGACTCAAGGATCTGAGGAAGTAGAATTAAGTCTGTGAAAGCTAATGCTACCAGCTTCTTTCAGCTAGTCTCAAAGGTGCTGCAAGATCCATTTGCATATCTCTCATGTGGTTTACCATCTTCTGTTCTTCCAGAAATACCTGCCCTCCTCTACCTCTCTCTTTTCTGGCCCTTTTTTGTGGTACATTCTGGTTTTCCTTGTCTTGATTTTGGTCTAACCTGAACCACCTAGAACTGACTAGTGGTGAAGTTTCTGAGAGCCAGCATGTGTGTAGTGCAGGGTTAGGCAACCTGTCCCCTTTAAGGGCCGAGAGACTTCAGCTCCCAGAATCCCAGGAGCTATTGGCCAACATGGGACTATTGGCCAACATGGCTGAGGCTTCTGGGAGCTGAAGTCCCTCGGCCCTTAAAGGGGAAAGGTTGCCTATCCCTGGTGTAGTGTTTTGACTGTTGGACTAGGACTCTAGGGGACCAGGACTCAAATCCTTGCTCAGTTATGGAAACCCACTCAATGACCTTGAGCAAGTCACTCAGCCTCAGAGGAAGGCTTTGGTAAGTCCCTTCTGAACAAATCTTGCCAAAAAACCCCTGTGATAGGATCACCATAAGGCACACAACAACAACAACAACAACAACAAAGTTTTTGAAGGCACATGTGCAAGGGTGCACCTACTTCTGTCTGAATATATGTAGTACATATCTTGCAAATAAATAACGTATGAGGTGAACCTTCAGTAGTGGCCCTAATAACAGTTTCAAATCAGGGGTAGGCAACCTTTCCCCTTTAAGGCCTGAGGGACTTCAGGTCCCAGAAGCCTCAGCCATGTTGGCCAATAGTCCCATGTTGGCCAATAGCTCCTGGGATTCTAAGTCCCTCGGCCCTTAAAGGGGAAAGGTTGCCTACCCCTGGTTTCAAATGGACAATGCACTCCTATAGCTTATGATTTAACACAGTATGGTTACTATGGAATGTTTTTAGTGAGTTTTGCATAATCATTTCTCTTTAGTGGACTCTTTGCTGAAGAAGGAAAGTTAGAATGTATTAAGTGAATGGTTTGGGATTAACGATAAAAGTGTTGACCCTTGATAAACTTCTACATGCTTTCATATTTGAAACAGAAATATTTACCTGTGACTACTTTATTCCTTTAAAATGTTTGCTTATTACTATTATGAATGGCAGCATAACCATTTTGAATTGTGTACTTGTGGATTTGACTTGAGCAAATCTTGATAAATTACTTTATGGTGCTTTACAGATCAAAGAGATTACATCTGTGAATACTGTGCCCGGGCTTTCAAGAGTTCCCACAATCTAGCAGTTCATCGAATGATCCACACAGGCGAGAAGCCATTACAGTGAGTACTGTTTGGTTCTTGTCTTTCTGCTACTTTTCCTGAGGAAGTAAGGCATTGTATTTTTAGCTGCTCCTTAAATTGCTTCTATGTGGGCCTATACAGACTGCCAGAAATAATCCAGCTTGAGACCACTTTAACTGCCCTGGCTCAGTGCTAGGGAATAATGGGAATTGTAGTGTATTGTGGCACCAGAGCTCTCTGACAGAGATGTCTCAATGTCTCAGGAAAAAAAAACAACTACAATTCCCATGATTCCCTAGCACTGAGCCAGGACAGTTATAGTGGTCTCAAGCTGGATTTTTTCTGGCAGTCTGTATAGGCCCTATGTGTTCCATTCAATTTCTTCTGTACATCGCAAACTTTATTTTTATAAGTGTATATTTGTCTATACTTTGGGTATTCTTGGAGGAAGCAAATATGCTGGACTGACTTTGGTCTGTTTTCTGACCAGTGTGAAATATTGAAATAGCTTTAGTTGTGCTGACTAGTTAAATGACTCTGTATGTAAGATAAGGAAATGGTACTCTGGAGGTCCTCCTGACTCTCTCAGTGGCTTTTGATACAATTGATCATGGTATCTTTCTGGATGAGTTCTATGGGATAGTGATAGGATGCATTATGTTACAATAGCTTGGCTCCTGTTTGCAGTGCTGGGTCCAGAAAGTGGCATGGGGAGATTTTTGTTCAGTCCCATGACTGTGTAACTAGCGTACCACAGGGTTCCATATTACCCCACATGCTGTTTAATAACTATACAAAGCTGGTGAGTGGGATCATCGGGAGTATTGCAGTTGGGTGCCATCAGTATGTTGATGATATTCAGCTCTTTCCCCCTTGTTGTCACAGTATGCTGAGGCTGTGCAGAGGTACTGGACAAGTGCTTGGATTCTTTAATGGGGGGCCATTGGACTTTTAATGAATGAGGCCAGTAAATTGCAACTTTAGTTATGCTGACTAACAAAATGACTCCATATGTAAGAGAGTTGTAGTAAGTGTTTTTGATTTGCAATTCGTTGGTCTGGAAACTAGGCAAGCAACCTGCCCTGAATGCATTTGCATTTCCTCTGAACATCTAGATGTGTAGCTTGGGAGTACTTTTGGATCCATCTCTTTCATTGGAAGCCAGCTGGACATAGAAGTTCATGCATGGGTTCTCCTCTGTGTTTTACAGGTTGGAACAATACACTATGTGAGGAAATGAGAGAATTCATTTTCTTCTGTGGTACCCCAGCTGTGGCATGCCTCAACACTAGCTTCGTTCCAGCACCAATTTAAAACATGGCTTTTTATCAAAGCTTTTTGGGTCTAAATATTTTTGATAGATTTTATACAGTTGCCTGGTTTCTAGCTTGTTCCAAATTGATATGTTTTCAACTTTATTCTTATTTTAATTGTTTTAAATTGTTCTAACTTTATTTGTACACTGTTTTGAGATTTTGCAATATAAGATGTGATATAAAAATTTAAATATATGTATTATCTTTCTCTCTTTCACCCACCCCACTTTTCTTTAGATGTGAGATCTGTGGATTCACGTGCCGGCAGAAAGCCTCATTGAACTGGCACATGAAAAAGCATGATGCAGATACGTTTTACCAGTTTTCTTGCAATATCTGTGGAAAGAAGTTCGAGAAAAAGGACAGTGTAGTAGCACATAAGGCCAAGAGTCATCCAGAGGTGCTTATTGCTGAAGCACTGGCAGCCAATGCAGGTGCCCTCATCACCAGCACTGATATCCTGGGTACCAGTCCAGAATCTATTGTCCAGCCCACTGATAGCCAGGGCCTTCCTCTTCTTCCAGATCCTCTTGGAAACACCACTCCTGGAGAGTGTCTACTGCTGAACCCTGATGGGATGCCTAAGGCATATTGTAGTGGGAGTGACCGGGTCAATCTGATGGCTGATGGCAAGATTTTTGTTGACAGTGCTAGAGGGGAGAATACAGAAGGGCTCGTCATGAACACAGAAATCCTTGGGGCTACCACCGAAGTTCTAATTGAAGATACTGATTCTGCGGGACCTTAGTGGGAAAGGAGCACATGCCTTTTAGGACAACACGAACTTGTATTTAAAAAAAATTAATTGGGGAAAACTTACTCAACATAGATGAAAATTAAATTACTAGTCAAATAACTAAAGGGCCTGCTCCCCCTCTTCCCCCTCCCATGGATCACTAGACATTCTTTCACAGTTCCCTTCTTGAAGAGGAATGTTGCCTTTACTCAGACTGACAAAGCAAAAGAATTCTTGCAATGCAGTGGAGGGAAGCAGCCAGAGCCTCTCCCTGCTCTCCTAAAGTAAGCAGAGTTTCTGCTTCTTGACCATGTTGCAAGATTAAAGGTGTTTGTACTCTGGACCATTATCTCTTTCTCAGCACCTTCTTTTGCTCCTCCAGGTTGCATCATCCTGTTCTATGCATTACAGAATTCTGACCCTTGCAGGCTCTTCTGTTTCCCTCTAGGGCTTGGGAATATAGCTTGGCACTTTAGAACCCCTCAGCAGGATGAGCTGTAAAACAGCATATATCCTCCATCCCTTTCCCCTTGCATCCTTTCCTCTGCTTCTATAAGGAAAGGGAGGGAATACTGGCACTGTGGTGCTCACTTTTTCAAAGAGGAGTGCCATTCTATTGTACAGTTGCTCTGGCTTCAAAGGTTCTGTGGGAGAGGCAGAGAGAATGGGTGCTAGGCTTGTAAAAGAAAACTTGCACTTTGAACATGTCTTGTTTTTAAGTTGTGGTAACAAATTCTTTTATTTATTTACTTTTTAAAAGGTCTGTTTTAGTTGCTGTCCAGGAAGGATTTTCTTCCAAATCTGAATTTCTTTAGCAAACCACACCAGGAACTGCCCCTCGCCCAAAGTGAAGGAAATGCTCATAGAGCAGTATAGATTTTACAGTGAGGCTCCTGCTTTCTTTAGTATTTGTTGTTTTCTGGGAAAAGGTTTCTTTGTGGAGGTGTGAGAACTGCTTTATCGATTTGACCTTTAGTCATTCATCATTCATCCCCAGCTTCCCTAATATTTTCCTTGTGTATATTGCGTTCTTAGCTTTGTGTTTCTTTCTAACTTTGATGAGTAAGCAGCAAACTTTGCCTTGAGGAAGTTATATTAACTCTAAACAGCATGACAGCTGATACTCTTAATATACTTAATATATTCTGCCTCTTAAACCCTTTGGTTCTGCCCTTGAAAACACATTTAAAAGCAAAACTGGCATCAGGTAGCAACTGATCTCCTCAGTCATGCATCTGATATGTGCAGATGTAGGCACATATAATCTTGTTTCTGTGAAATTTGATGGTTTGAGTGTCTCCAGAAGGTGAAAGATGCCTAGAAATTGAGGTAGAACATAATAAAACAGTGTGACTTTTCAAAGATTTACTTAAGTCACAATTTGTATGAGCATTTGACAGTTTTGTAATAGTTTGTTGTGTCACAGTATCCCAACTATAATAGTATATATTTTTTTCTCATAGGAACTTCTCTTGGGTCTGGTTGGTTGTTTCTTTGTTTGTTTTTGCCACCCTGTGATGGAGCAATGCTTATACTTAAAGACAAGGGTCTTTTAGTCTAGAGCTGTACCTCATATACCTCTGAACCCTGCAGTGTACCACAAGTTGGCATTAATTTTGCATTTTTCCAGTTACATCCTTTACAGTTTCAGTTGTCTGAAAATTAGTCTGAAAGCACTTCCTTTACTTAGCCGGAAGGTAAGTATCAATAGGGCGTAATAGCACACAATCTCTAGAGGCCAAACCTTAACTTGCACCACACCTTCTATTTCTGCAACCTGGTTGGAGGTTTGTCAGCAACCAACCAGGCTGCAGTATGTAACTGGTGTGCTATTTGCATCTTAGGGGCCATTTGTAGTGCAGGTTTTCTGATTAAGGTTACCACCTGAAAAATACTTGGAATTGAAGCTTGGTTTGTGTACTGCTGAAGAGTGTATACTATATCAACTATGCTACATTTCATTTCTAAACAGATGATAATAGACATTCTTTTTTACCACTGAAGGGACTTTTAATCTTTTAGGGAAAGGGCTGTAGCTGGCAGTGTACTTAAAGTCCTTTCTAGCTTGAATTACCATCAGCCTCTTGTCTACCTTTCCTGGACAGCTCTGTTGGTCTGTTTCTTTCACTCCCTACTGGGATATGTTTGTATGCAGTTTCGTTTCAAGTAACATTGTTTTGTGTTTAATTGAGTCAGTCCCTTGCACTCTTAATTGAATAATTTCTGGTCTTAGATTTATGAACTGAAACCCTTGGTCTTGACATAAAACGTTCCTGCTGCTTCCCTTTAATGTCTCCCACCACACGCATGCAGTTTTGCTTCAGTCAATTATTATAATAGCTGCAATAAACTATTTTTTCTAGGAAGCTTTTTTCCTATGGGAAGGAAGCATGGTGCTGGGAGCTTGAAACTATAGATTATCCTTCCCACTGTAATATGGGATAGTTTACAGTAATTAATCTGATATGGGCCCACTCCAGATGCAGTTCTATATTCTTGTCCTATTTATAAACTCACTGGCTCTATATGTTTTGGAACCTCTTCCTGATATTGTAAGGGATGATTGGAATCCCTTCCCTCTTTTTTTCAGAAGCTGACACAAACTTCACAGAATTCTTTTTTTCAGAATTTTCTCTGAACATTGATAGAGTAGGACAGATGAGGAGAGGTAGCTCAGGAGTTTTTCAAGGACCCTGTTTAGTGTGTGTCTACTTCAAATAGTTTCTGAGCAATGGCACAGTGCTGAAGCCTTGATGGGGGTGGGGAGAGAAGGAGGTGAACTGTAACTCTGTGGGGAAGTTTTCCAGGGTGAGAGAGGAGACCTGTGGGAAAACTGCACTAGCATTGTGAATCCTACCAGAGAGGGGGCAAGATCTGCAATACTTAGCAGAGCTACTGAAGTAGTAGCCACTGGGTGGCAACAGAGCTGTGTTGCATTGTGGCACACCCCTATTTTTTAGTGTTAAGTGAAAGGATGCTTGTTGACAAGTCTTTGATTGCTTAAAAGCCTTGTTGCATATAAAGTTTTCCACAAAGTGATGGTGGAGATTTGGGGAGGGGTGCCAGGGGGTGGGACAGTGATCCATGTTGATAAAAGGTTGTGTATTAAAAAGTCAATAAAACAATAAAAAGGGATATTGTTTTTTCATCTCTTGTCTTTAAGCTGGGTAAGCCATAACCAAAATAAATACTTAAACGGGGAAAATAATCTTTTGTGTTTTATTGCATGTTGTTTGGAATGTGCAAATATAAAGGAAGCTGTTTCCCATGTACTTACAGTAGTCTGTTAAAGTAAGGCTATGCTACTAGTGAGTCAGCTGAAGCAACTGTGTAGTGGGAGTAAACACAGCATCCTTGTCAGTGGCAACTGCAGGAAGAAACAGTGCCTCTGAAATGGTGAGAAGGCATGTATGTATTTATATAATCCATGAAACATTGCATCATAACACTGATACTTTAACAGTAACCTCACAACAACAGTATGCCTTCTAGTTAGGAGTATGACAATTGCCTCATGGGAAATGAGTCAGTATATTGAAGAAGAGTGGATTAGAAGGTAGTGCCATAAGAAGGAGAGATGTAACTGTTTTAAATAATTTCCCCAGGACCTTGGAAACATTGCAACTTGTAAACCACACATCACTGTTATGTGGCTATGTGTACAAGGTATAAATTATGTGTATCCTTCAACTATCTGTAAAATATAGGGTGTGTGTGTTGTGTGCCTTCAAGTTGTTTCTGACTTATGGCAACCCTAAGGCGAACCTTATCATGAGGTTTTCTTGGCAAGATTTGTTCAGAGGAAGTTTGCCATTCCCTTCTCCGAGGCTGAGAGCATGTGACTTGCCCAAAGTCACCCAGTGGGTTTCATGGCCAAGCAGAATCGAACCCTGGCTTGCAGAGCCCTTGTCCAACATTCAAACCACTACACCACACTGAGTCTTACTACTGGTACAAACAGTAACAGCAATCAGCCAAAGAATCTATACCAATTGTGTGTCATCAGTGCTGTTCATTCAAATCCCTGAGTGATTTGAAAGCGTGGGGAAGAGGGAGACTGTCACTCCAAAATCCCATGAGATTCAGTAAGCTGTCTGGCAGAGGCCATTCAGCCAACTTTGTGACTGTTAGGACATGATAGATTCCATTTGTCTTAATCCTTTCTGTTCAGAACTTGTTCAGGATCTCCTATTGACTGAGATACCATACCATCATTGTTCAACAGCACTGGGCTAGCTAATCTCATGTGTTACCTCCTACTGTAGTCTTCCTCATCTGAATGCCAAACTACCAAATAGTGACAAGAGGTGTACTCCACACCTGGAAGATATCAGGTTGAGAAAGGTTGCCACATCTGGAGGAATGCATGTCCAAATGGTAGCTGAAGTTTTCTAATGAGCCATGCCTTCTCATGATATCTCCAAAGTATGGCAGCCGCTGTTTGATCATCTTAGCTTCCAGAGAGATTACAGGCTTGATCTGTTCAGGGGCCCATTTGTTTGTCTTTTTGGCTGTCCGCTCTTCTTCAGCACCACATCTCAAATGAATTTATTTGCTGCTTTCCACTTTCTTCACTGTCCAGCTCTTGCATCCATATATGATAATGGGAAATACAATGGCTTGTACAATTTTAACCTTAGTGCTCAGTATTTTTCGGCATATAAGACGCTCCGGCATATAAGACGCACCCAATTTTAAAGGAGGAAAATCTAGAAAAAAAAAGATTCTTAACCAAATACTGTAGTAAAATATTTTATATCAACTGTATAAAGTTAACAGCAGTTTAAGAACAATTTTAAGTTGTAAATGTAAGTTTAAGCCAGCAGCAGGGCCAGGTATTGCACAAATTCCCTGCCCAACTTTCTTGCAAGTCTCCTGTCGCCTTATGGTGACTCCATGAATTTCTTAAGGATTTCTTAGGCAAGGAAGACTCGAGAAGTGGTTTTGCCAGTTCCTTCCTCTGAAATACAGCCTGCAGCACCTGGGATTCTTTGGCGGTCTCTCATCCAAGGACTATCCAGGGCTGACCCTGCTTAGCTTCCAAGATCAGATGGACTGGTATCTTTGGAGTTTTTAGGCCATTGGCTTATGGAGTAATTTATGGCTTATTTTGACCCTACCATGAGGGTTTTCTTGGCAGATTTCTTCAAGGGGGGGGGTTGCCATTTCCATCCTCTGAGGCTGAGAGAGTGTGATTTGGCCAGAGTAATCCAGTGCCTTGGAGTAATTTCTGGCTCATTTTGACACTACCATGAGGGTTTTCATGGCAGATTTCTTCAGAGGAGGGAGTTTGCAATTTCCACCCTCTGAGGCTGAGACAGTGCAACTTGGCCAGGGTACTAATCCAGTGCCTTGGAGTAATTTCTGGCTCATTTTGATCCTACCATGAGGGTTTTCCTGGCAGATTTCTTCAGAGGAGGGAGTTTGCAATTTCCACCCTCTGAGGCTGAGACAGTGTAACTTGGCCAGGGTAATAATCCAGTGCCTTGGAGTAATTTCTGGCTCATTTTGATCCTACCATGAGGGTTTTCCTGGCAGATTTCTTCAGAGGAGGGAGTTTGCAATTTCCACCCTCTGAGGCTGAGACAGTGTAACTTGGCCAGGGTAATAATCCAGTGCCTTGGAGTAATTTCTGGCTCATTTTGATCCTACCATGAGGGTTTTCCTGGCAGATTTCTTCAGAGGAGGGAGTTTGCAATTTCCACCCTCTGAGGCTGAGACAGTGTAACTTGGCCAGGGTACTAATCCAGTGCCTTGGAGTAATTTATTTTGATCCTACCATGAGGGTTTTCCTGGCAGATTTCTTCAGAGGAGGGAGTTTGCCATTTCCACCCTCTGAGGCTGAGACAGTGCAACTTGGCCAGGGTACTAATCCAGTGCCTTGGAGTAATTTCTGGCTCATTTTGATCCTACCATGAGGGTTTTCCTGGCAGATTTCTTCAGAGGAGGGAGTTTGCAATTTCCACCCTCTGAGGCTGAGACAGTGTAACTTGGCCAGGGTACTAATCCAGTGCCTTGGAGTAATTTCTGGATCATTTGGATCCTACCATGAGGGTTTTCCTGGCAGATTTCTTCAGAGGAGGGAGTTTGCCATTTCCACCCTCTGAGGCTGAGACAGTGTAACTTGGCCAGGGTACTAATCCAGTGCCTTGGAGTAATTTCTGGATCATTTGGATCCTACCATGAGGGTTTTCCTGGCAGATTTCTTCAGAGGAGGGAGTTTGCAATTTCCACCCTCTGAGGCTGAGACAGTGTAACTTGGCCAGGGTACTAATCCAGTGCCTTGGAGTAATTTCTGGATCATTTGGATCCTACCATGAGGGTTTTCCTGGCAGATTTCTTCAAGGGGGGGACTCTTTCCACCCCCGTCCTGGGTGCTCCAATGGACTCTTCCTGGGATGGGAGGATGTCCTCTGACCCCAGGAAGAGTCCATTGAAGCACCCAGGATGGGGGTGGAAAGAGGAGGAGCACATTCAACTAGCCAGGAAAAGAGGACTCTTTCCACCCCCGTCCTGGCTGCTCCAATGGGCTCTTCCTGGGATGGGAGGAGCCCACTGGAGCACCAAGGCTGAGGTTGTAATGAGGCCTACTTTTAGCCTAGGCCTCGGCAGTTTGCCCTCAGCTTGTATATTCGCTTCATTAGGCGCAGCAACTTCCCCACCCTCGTTTTGGGGGAGAAAAAGTGCGTCTTATATGCCGAAAAATACGTTATCTTTAGACTTTAGGATCTTGTCTAGTTCTTTCATGGCTGCCCTACCTATTCCTAGTCTTATAATTTCTTCACCACTGTCTCCTTCCTGATCAATGTTTGATCCAAGGTACAGGAACTCTTTTACTATTTCGATATCCTCATTGTCTAGGTTAAGTGTATGTAGATCCTCTATGGTCATTATTTTTGTTTTCTTTATGTTCGGCATTAAGCCATGCCTCAAAACCAGAAAACCAAAACCACGCTACCAAATGTCCAATTGAGTTACCATACTCATCTTCCCCCCAAGTTTTCTTCTAGGAAACCCTGTTTTGAATTTCAACTGCCCACTGAAACTGGATAGCAACCAAAAACACTAAATTTTTGAAGTGAATATTGTAATGATTATTACTAGTGGGAAACGCTGCAGACATGGACCAATTACTAAAGAAGGTCAAAGATGAAAGTGAAGAGGCAGGGTTAATGCTGGATATAAAGAAAAATAATGATGATGACCACAGAAGAAATGAATAAATTCAACCAAGACAATGAGGAAATCGAAATAGTTAAAGAGTTCTCATACCTAGGATCAAATACTGATCAGAATGGTGACTGCAGCCAAGAAATAAGAAGACTAGTGATGGGGAGGGTCGCTATGAAAGAACTAGATAAGATCCTAAAAGTGTGAAGACATACAAGTTAGCACTAAAGTGAGAATCGTCCAAGCCATAGTATTCCCCATCACCATATATGGATCTGAGAGCTGGACAGTGAAGAAAGCCGATAGGAAGAAAATCAGCTTATTTGAGATGTGGTGCTGGAGAAGAATGCTAAGGATTCCATGGACAGCCAAAAAGACAAATAGGTCCTTGAACAGATCAAACCAGAATTCCCCCTGGAAGTCAAGATGATGAAACTGAGGCTGTGGTACTTTGGCCACATCATGAGAGGGCATGACTCACTTGAAATAACATTGATGCTTGGAAAGGTGGAGGGCAATAGAAAGAGCGAAAGGCTATATACCAGATGGCTAGTTTCAGTTAGGGAGGCCCAAGGACTAAATCTACAGGACTTAAGCAGAGTAGAGGAGGACAGAGGGGCTTGGAGATGTCCATAGGGTCGCCATGAGCCAGGGATGACTGGAGAGCAGTTAACAACAGCAAAATAGCAGGTTCCTTTCTCATTTGTTTATAGGAAGGCTCTCTCTGAATTTTCACCTTTTTTTACTTGAAATTCAGCACTGCTGCAACAAACAAAAACTCAAATTTGGAGGTGTCTGTCACGTTACAGCTGCCATAAACATAGCCGCTCTGGGAGCCTTTGTGGCTGAAGAGCAAGGTATAAATCAGGGGTAGGCAACCTTTCCCCTTTAAGGGCCGAGGGACTTCAGCTCCCAAAAGCCTCAGCCATGTTGGCCAATAGTCCCATGTTGGCCAATAGCTCCTGGGATTCTGGGAGCTGAAGTCCCTCGGCCCTTAAAGGGGAAAGGTTGCCTACCCCTGGTATAAATACTCCAAATAAATAAATGCAGATGTTCTCTGTTCCATATAGAAAAATGTCCCTCTGTGTTTCTTTCCAGTGCAATGGAGATTCCCATCTGGCTGCTTTTCACTGCAGCTGTGAACTGGATCACTAAAAATGTTCACATGCACTTCTATATGGAGAATACCATACAGAAATAGCTGAAACTGAATAGGGGTCCTTTTCACACTACAGAATTATTGCACTATGATCCCAATCCAACAGTCGTGGCTGCATCCTGTGCAGTCCTGGGATCTGTAGTTTCTCTGGTTGAGAATTCTAAATACCTTTCACTAAATCTCAGATCCTAGGATTCCATAGAATGGAACCATGGCAGTTGAAGTGGGATCATAGTGCTGTAATTTTGTAGTGTGAAAGGGACCTAGATGCAGACATACATTACAGCCTCCCAGAGGAACATGAAGTTTTGTTTTCAAAATTTCAGATGCATCAATCACAACAGGGATATCCTGTTAAGGAGTCCTGGTGGCACAGTGGTTAAATGCTGATACTGCAGCCATAACATTGTAAGTTCCATCCTAGAGGAGGGCTCTAAGGTCCACTCAGCCTTCCATCCTTTTGTAGATTGGTAAAATGAGTACCCAGCTTGTTGGGGGCAATTGGCTTACACATTGTAAACTGCTTAGGGAGTGTTAGTTCACTGATAAGTGGTATAGAAATATACATGCTATTGCAGAGAGGAGAAACATTTCTAGATGCTGCCAGAGGGCAACTTTCCTTGAAATTCATTTGGTTGCCATAAGTTGACAAGTGACTTGAATATGTGTGCACACACATGGACACGCTCCACACACCTCTGCATTAAGAGTTTTATACACAGTTCTTCAGCATGAGCCAGTTTGAATAGCGTGTTAGACTGCAACTAGAAAGTTTAGCTTTCAGTCCCCACTGAGCCGTGAAACTCACTGGAGGACCATAGAATAGTCACTCACTACCCAATGGGGCTTTTGAGATAATCAAGTGGGGAGGAAGAGGACACTTTCCGCTCCTTGGAGTTATGTTCATAAACATAAACAAAAATTTAGAACTACAGGGATGTTGCTTGTTCAGATTGACACCTAGCTAGCAGCTGTGTCCGTTGGTCCTACACTTTCTGAGTAGAGTAGAAAGATTTTGGATCATACAGCAACACCAATTAAAGCAGGCCTCGCTAAAAGCATTCATATTACAATCTCCAAAAACAATGTGCTGAATACTTTAGATTGATGGAGTAGAACTATTCCACAGTTTTGTTTTTTTGAAAAAGCCAGTGGTGTGACTCAGTTTATTTTGTGCCCTCATTGTGAATTATTAAGCTTTGTCGCATGGAATGTACAGGGATTAGCAGGATGCTGACCTGGCTAGTAGCAAATCAAAATCAAAGCAGTGTAAAATCATGCAGAGACGGGGAGGATGCAAGCAAGCCAGAGGGAGAGAAAAGGCAATGGGGAGCAAATGAGGGGCGGTTACAAGCAAGCCAGAGGGGGAGAAAAGGCAATATGTGGGAGCAGACAACTTCGGCTGTGCACAGCCTGTAAAAGAAGAGTAGGTTGTAGAGCTGGAGGAAGACTGCTCCTGTCAATCTCCAAGGGTTAAGCTCTGCTGCCAGGAATTTGTAGTTTCTTCTCAGGCCGCAGGGGATGGAAGGGAGGGTGGGAGAGAGAGAGAGAGATGTGCCAAGTGCACAAGTGAAGAATTCTCTACTGGTCTGGAATGTACAAGCTGAGCAAGGGACTTTGGTGGATACTCAGCCGTGTGAGGAGTGAGTACCTTAGCTACAACTGTCACCTTTGGGCCAGCTGGACTGGGGGATGGCTTCAAAAGAGCGGCTGCCTGTGACCTCCCAGCACCATGAGCTCTGTCGTCCAACTGTACATCTCCTGAGGAAGATGCGCTCAGATGTCAGTACCCTCCTTGAGTCTTATGTAAGTCTTTTTCTTTCTTTCTGTCTGTCTCATAGTCTTTCCTCAGTTGTTCATCTGTCTCTTCCTTTACAGCTACAAAATTCCAGGCACTATGTTTAGATGAATGAGAAGCTGCATTCTGCTTTTTGCCTCTTAGAGGAGGAGAATACTTTTCAATTTGGAGGGAGAATAAAACACTTGTGAGGCATGCTTATTATTATTTTTTATCAGCTCTGGTCACGCTCCTTCTTTCTTCCATGCATATTCCTTGTCTCCATGTTGTCCTCAAAATAACAACTGTATAAGGTAGGTCAGGCTGAGGGTGAGTGCCTTGCCCAAGATGGGTTTCAAGGCTCAATCCAGGACTCTAACCACTACACCATACAGTCCCTCAGCATTTTAGCAAAGTGTGAGAGAAAATCGCCCTAAAGGAAAGTATACTGGATTTATTAGTGCTACCAGCCTCTGTTGCGCTAAAATTGTATCCCTTCTTTGATTCATAATCATAGAGAGATATAAGGATGCCTAGTTATGGATGGGTTAAAACCTTATTCACATGGCAGGTTACTTAATTTATCCAATTTGTAACTGTTAAGCCCTCCCCCCTTTTGTTTGTGTTTAGTTAAATCCACTTTTTTGGAACAGTGTCCAATCTTGATTGAATGACTGCCTTTGACTCTTTTCCCCACTCCCTTTCAAAACCTAGTTTTTAAAATGTTATTTTCAGCAAGGGGGATGAAGTCACTGGTACATAGAACATAGAATGGGTATCATATATATTATGACATTATTATGATATATTAGCCCACTCCCTGCCCAAAGGCAGATCCGTCCACCCGCAATCCAGCTAGTGCTTCATTGAAAGAAAGGGCAGGACAAATAGCTCTAAATAACTCAAGTAAACCTATAGAGCCACATATTGTGGAGTGGATGAGTGGGATCAATGAAATAAACAACGTTTGACCTAAAGCAACTAATACTACCTCCCACCCACTCTGGAAATTTGATGACAATCCATCAAAACACGTGTGAGCAAAATCCATTAACTGAATTCTTAGAAGGAATATTTTGGAGCAGTCTGTCAAGGTAAGAAGTAAATTTGCCAGCTTTATCAAGTTGCCCAGACTGAGCTGAAATTGGGAGTAACTTTATTTGATGATATACCTGGCTGAAGTTTTGGGACGAAAAGAGAAAAATCAATTGATATGGAATCATACTGCTGCTATAATATAGTGCCATCTTGTGGTAACTGTATTCAAGTTGTGTGCCTTCAAGTCATTTCTGACTTATGGAGACCTGAAGATGAACCTATCAGTTTTCTGTGCAAGATTTGTTCAGAGGGGCTTTGCCTTCCTCTGAAGCTGTAAGTGTGTGATTTGCCAGAGGCCACCCAATGGGTTTCCATGGCTGAGAAGTGATTCATATCCTAATCTTCAGAGTCATAGTCTAGCACTCAAACCACTACACTATGTTGCCTCTGAAAACTTCAGGTAACTACAAGTATTGTTCTTACATGTCTTCAACTCAATGCCAACTCCTGGTGACCTGTCCTAGAGTTGTCCTGGATTTGTTCAGACGGGGTTTACCTTTGCCTTCCTCTAAGGCTAAGAGGCTATGACTTGCTCAAGGTCACCCAGTGGGTTCCCATGATTGAATGGGGATTCCAGTTCTGCTTTCCTGGAGCCCTAGTCCAACACTCTGTCCTCTACACCGTGCTGATGAGCATCTCCTTTTTGAAGTTATAAGAGAGACAGATGTGTTAGTCTGTTTCAGTATTTTAAAAAGGGTTCTTGTGAAACTCTCAAGAAACCTTCTGCTTAAGGTATCTTGGGGCTTTTGAATCCAGATTTGTACTTTATGTAGTTTTAAAATTTGGTACACTTATCAATGCTCAAACCACTACATCACAATGGCTCTTATAGGTAGTTCTTGTTCACAAGGTGAATTGCTGTGGGGTGATGTTGCATTGAAATGGGGGAAAATATATGCCAGAAATTTGTGAAAACCATGTTGCTCCCATTATCCCTTTCCAATCTCTTTTCTTTTAGGCTGAGAAGCAAGGGTTGGACACCAACTTCAGCCTTGACTCAATCGATGGCGTACCTGTAGCTGACACTGAACATTGGAGTGAGATTTCAGATGCTGAGCGGCTGGGAACTAACTTGAAAGCCTATTGGGCTTTTGAGATTTTGCTGGATGAAATTCTGGAAGAGCAGAGATCCAACCTGACACCTACTGATGATGATTTCCATAAATCTATCCAGTCGGTCATACTCCAAGTGTCTGCACTGGCTTACCAGCTGGAGAAACTCATGGTCATCTTGAATCACAGCGTGCCAGCCAGAGAATTGGAAGGTGCTAGAGGCACTGGTGAAAAGGGCTTATTTGAGAAGAAAATGAGAGGCATGAAGGTGCTGCAGGAACTTGCTCAGTGGACTGTCAGGTCTGTCCGGGACCTACACCAAGTCTCCAAGTCACTTCAGGCAGGCACTGTCCCATGCAAAACTCAACACCTGGCTCATGCCCAAGAGAAATGAGGCTGCTCTTTCCTATTGGAGCTTACTGTCTCAAAGACCAAATACTTCATGCTCAACTATGGCTTGTTAGACTGAAACAGTGTGGTCACAGTGAGCCCTCTGAGAGGGGTGGAGTGAGTAATGTGTTTCCAGTGTTAGTATTTATTTCCTTTTAACCAATTGTTAAATTTAAGCCATTTGACAGTATCTTTTTGGAGACATTTGCAGAATCATGTTTGTGTGAATATAATCTTCCCCACAATAGCTTCACTGCCTGGTTCTCCCACAGCAGCTTCAGTGATCAGATGTGGTTATTATTTATTAAAACTTTCTCTCTTGTTTTCCCCAAGAACTCAGAGTGGTTTACAGCACAACTGTACAACAACCTTTTCTGAGTTTCATCCATAAGAGGTTGGAAGGCAAGTTTAATGAACAACCAAAGATTTCAGCCTGATTCTCCTTTTTCCAAACAGCCTTCTTGCTGAACCATAGTGATTTGTTTGTGGTTTAATCAAAATACTATGTTAAGTTTTAATATTGCATACTTGTAGTAGCTGTTGGTGGGAGGAAAGTCTGACTTGAAATGAATTCACTTATCAGTAGCCCATCTGAGGAATTTCCATAAACTTGCAAGGACTAAAGGTGAGTAAAACAGGAGTGGGAATTTTGAGTTCATCCAAATATTGTTAGATTGCAACTCTCTGCATTCCTCATGATAACGGGGTTGGCTAGGCTGATGGGACTTGCCCTCCAGCAACTTCTGAAGGGCCACAATATTCCCATTCCTGGGGTAAAGGGTGGTAGTGAGAACAACCTCATTCCATTTGGGTCTTTGCACTCTCTGCAATTGTCAGGATTAGACTGTGTTATTCAAGATACATAATAGATTTCTGTTCAGATCCTGGAACTCAGCAATTGTCAGTCATCCCAGAACTAATAGTCATGGCTTTCAGCTGCTTAAAATGCCAAGTTGGCCTGGGGGTCTGATGGAGCTCCACCACTTGAAGTAAATAATGATAATATCATGGTATCCAACAAATAGAAGGAATTTGGCCTTTCAGGTCCACAATTTTGCCACTACCAGTTTCAAGTCATATAAATCCACATTCCAGAAATGCTTAGTTCTGAAACAGAACATGATGAAAAGGTAATTAAAGATGCAGCAGACAGGTACACAAAAGTATATCCATGCTCAGATTGTTCATGCTTGGTTAGGATGTGAGAGAGGCTTTTCTCAGTGGCTGCTCCCAGGTTGTGGAATTCACTTCTATGGGAAGCTGGCCTGGTCCCCTCTCTGCTCACCTTTCACCAACAAGCAAAGATCTTTGTATTTTGATAGTAGGTTGGCCACTAACTAGCTGCTGCAGAGGCATCTTTTAAGTGAAGGGGGTCGTACTTTCCCCCCATTTCTTGTTATACTTTTAAATGCTTTTAAAGCTGCTTTAACAGTTTCATTTCAATATGATGGCTCATTTAATTTTTATTAATTGTTCTTCAGCATCATCACTGATTGGTTTTAATCTGTATGTTGTTTTAATTCATGTTGTAAACTGTCTTACAACATGGGAGAAAGGCAGAATGCATGAATGAAAAAATAAATATTGCTAAATATTCACAGGGCAATATCTTCAGCCCCTCTGTCTCCCTTTAGTTTACAGCATTCTTTTTTAAAAAAAATCATTTGCAGTGTTTATAGTAGGAAGAGGTCATTTCTGGGCATTGGTACAGGATAGTGGGAGTTGTAGTTTGACACCAGTCAATGGCCATAGATTCCTCATCCTTGCTTCTAACGTGTGTCTTGGAGTCATACTGTTGGTGGAGAGTGTGGTTCAGAGTTTGCAACTGTTGGGTAGCAAGTAATGTGGCTACCTGCAATTGGTTACTCAGTTTGTAATGAGGATGAAATAGAGTAACATTTCAAGCAACACAGTAAATAGGGATGTTGTTTTACTGGTTAAAGGAGAAGGTTTTCTCGTTACTTTTAAAGCTGCCATTAAAATGGCATTTTAAAAAGCTATTTGACAGGAATTTTTCAAGGTCTGTGCCATTCTCTTATCAATCTTGCATTTTTTTTAAAGTAATGAAAATTAACAAAAAATAGCAAGCAATGCAAAATAATGAATAATGCAACAGATTATTGAAGGTAATAACAACAAATTACTTTTAAAATGCCGCAATGAGTCACATGAACAAATTGCTTTGAAAAAGCAATGTTTCAAACTCTGGTAGGAATTTTAGGTCTGAAAAGCCCTGTGTTGAAGCTGCTTTGTTTCCACTGTAAACAGGGGAAAGCAATATTCCCTAAATTTGTATTTTTGTTTTTTTGACAGGAAGAGTCTATTAATTTTCAGTGAGTGCTGTACTCACTGAAAAAGAAATTGAATTTAAAACTACAATATATAAAGGCTGGATGGAAAAGAATATTAATAATGCTGCCTGGAAGTGCTGAGTTACAACCCAAGTACGGTTTTGGTTTGTTTTTTGCTTTTGAAAACTTGGCCAGTTATTTGATTAATTTAAAGCCATAATCGTAGCTAGTTTAAGTCCCACTGAATAGCATTATAGTACTGAAGAATATTTTAAACATCTGAGTAAATTTGCATAGGATTACTGCATGACAATGATTAATTTAAAATTCACTGCAATCCTATGTGTGTGAGAGAGTAAATCCCATGAATATCAGTAGAAATTATTCCTAGGCAAACACAGTAGGATTGTGGAGTTAGTCCCTTAAATGAACTGCTGTCTAGGGGGAAAAAATGGTAGTTGTTTTTCTGGGGCAGATGCAATTCTCAATCCAAAATGTAAATCCTAAATTATGTCAACTGTATTTATAAAGGAGATAGGGGTTGTTCATAAAATCAGCAGTGTTATCTTTTAGGACCACTTAGTATGAATAAATTAATTCATAGAATCATTTCTCTGAGTTCAGGTTTAATTTCCAAGAGCAATTGGGAATCAAAAACCAACTGGGATTTTGAAATGTTCACAGCTCAGTTTCCTTAAACCAGGAGAACAAAACTAAAGTGTATAGTTCTAGACCTAAATGAATCAAAATCTGAGTCATTTTAGTTGGTGAGGGCAGTTTCTGTTGCATGACTTCGCCAAATAGAGAAGAACAAAGACTTCACTTAGAGCAGTTTCAGATAGGACTTGGGTCATGCTATGGTTCTGCCTCCTCCACTGAATTTTATGTGGGCTTCTTCAGATAGCATTGGACTCCACTTATAACCCTCCCTCATTTCCCTCCTTCTGTTTCTGCTGTCTTTTTCTTTACTTAGAATTCCATTCGGGAGAAAAAGACAGAATAGTTGTATAGTGCCTTCTAATTGCTAGTTTGAGGAGCCCTCTCAGTGTGCACAAAAAGATAAGGAAAGGAGCATAAGACTTTTCAGCACACTTCTTTCTCAAATTCGATAAAAGTTTATGTCAGTGGAGATGAATCCGATTATGTAGCATAGTCTTGATTTACTTGTGTTGTTTGGTCTCTAAGACCCTGCACTAAAATAACCAATATGTTTTGTTCCCAGACTACAAACATACACACACATATTTTTAAAAAGCTTGCACATTTTTGTACCCATGCTTAATTTTTTTTTATAAATAATTCAAAACCTGTTGAATTGGTAGATTTTTTTGAATTAGGAGTATTTTTAGTAATAATAGGAGAGAGGCAGGTAAGGGGATGAGCAACAGAAAAGATGCATGAGAAAGAGAAATATGACAAAGACTGGTGCTACTGCTGCAAATGTGGAGATTCACATTGAACTCATTGGCTTGATTCCCAACTTTGTAACATTTATAGTAGGTCTATTGAATAACTTCAATCTAATTGATTTCAATAGGTTTATTGAATTATTATTGTAATGTATATACTTGTGACTACATCTGGATCCAACATAGTGGGATTTACTTCTGTATAAAATGTGTGTGTGTGTCTCTGTGTGTGTGACTTTGCCATAAATACAGTTGACTTCTGGTATGAAAAACCAGAAAAAATTACTCCCTTGCCCTGCTTTTGAAATAATATCTCTCAGCCCAGGAGAGTCTAAAACAGGGGTAGGCAACCTTTCCCCTTTAAGGGCCGAGGGACTTCAGCTCCCAGAATCCCAGGAGCTATTGGCCAACATGGGACTATTGGCCAACATGGCTGAGGCTTCTGGGAGCTGAAGTCCCTCGGCCCTTAAAGGGGAAAGGTTGCCTACCCCTGGTCTAAAACATGGAGAAATTGCCGTCATGACCTGTATGAACATAGGGTTTGGGGAGAGTTTTTCAAAAGTAAAAATTGCCCCCATGGCCCCAGTGCACAGGATTACCCCCAGTTGCCTACCCTTGCTTTAAAGATTCCTATATAAGTTATTAACTCACTACATTGTATTAATGCCTTTTCAGTTATAGCATTATGATGCCAAGCTAACAGCCATGGTAACAGTTTATGGAATCCTGGGATTTGCAGTTTGGTGGGGCACTAGAGTTCCCTGGTAATGAATTCTAAACACCTCTTCCTGAATTGCAAATCCCAGGATTTTGTAGGATGTTGCAATGGTGGTTAAAGTTGAACCCTAATGCCACAGCTGGGTAGTGTGAATGGGGAGTAAAACTATGCTCTTTCATTTGGGATGGATCAGAATTCTTCTGTGATTGGAAAGACTATTGCATGTTCAGGGGTGAATCTTGCTCTGTGTATCCACACAAAACACAGATGTTTATTGGAACAAGACAGGAGGCAGCTTTTATTGGTTATAGCTTCATGTAGATTTGGTGCTCACATCGCTCCTGAACCAGACATCAACCAACTCAACTGCCAGTCTAGAGAAAGGATGACATTGGTACTTAATTTATAGCGGAGGGAATGTAGATAAAACCTTCGATAAACATATTATTAGGAAACTGCCAGTCAATGAACTGAAAAGTCCTTGGCCCACTTGCCAGAAAACCATTGGGATGTCAGGTATGAAATCCATTGACTGGTTGTTTCCTGCTTCTTCCCAAAACCCATACAATTCACATGGGCTTCTGGGAAGAAGACAATCACTCAGTACTATTGACACTCACCACCAGAATGCTCTGCACCACAACAAAGCTGCAAACTCACCCAGCAATAGGTTCTGAAGCAATCTTTGGCTTGGATCCAGTGGATGCCCCCTTAAGAGGAAAGGGTGAGAAGTTTATTTGCCCATTTCCCCTTTACCTTGAGGTCCCGAGGGCCACCTCCTGCATGGTTCAGGTGGAGAGGACAGGTTCTCCTCAAGACTTCAGAGATTTTTCAGAGGATATAGAGAGCTGTAATGAGAGCGAATTGGTGAGAATTATCTTCTTGTCCTCCCCCCAGTGATCAGAATTCTGCTTTGTGTAAGTCTGGGTCCAACCTGTTGAAAACAATAAAAGATATATTTTTCTTTCCTTTCTTTCCCAAGAGCCAGTGTATCTTCAAGCCTGTTTTTAACTTGAATGCTTATGTTTAACCTGTTGTTTTTTTAAATGTGAAGGCTTTCCTCTAGCATATTGTGAACACTTTCAGAAATATATGAAATGTAACAAAGATGGATGTTTTCTTATTTTTATGGAAGAAATCTCAGCTACTAAACTTTTTGAGTTCTCTAGCTAGAAAATGTTGTGAAAGCAGTCACGTAATAATCATGACTTCTCTCATTGCAAGAAGGTTTCTTGTGCTGGGGGAGAGAACATAATATTTATTAACAAAGTTGCACAGTGTAATGAGTTAAAATACAGTGAGTCCTTGTTATCCACTGAGGTTTGGTTCCAGGACCCCCTATGAATATCAAAATCCATGGATGCTCAAACCCCATTAAATGCAATAGCATAGTATACAGTGGCTTAGTAAAATGGTATCCATTACATCAAATAGCAAAATCTAGTTTTGCTTTTTGGAATTTATATCTTTTTGAAATATTTTCAAGCCATGGATGGTTGAATCTGTAGATAAAGAATCCGTGGATATGGAGGGCTGACTGTAATTGATTAAAAAATGTCTTGACTGAGTAAAAAAAAAAAAAAGTATTGCATGATTCAACAGGCAGCATGTGGTTTTAAAATGGAGTGGGCAACTACATGGGGCCCCAAATACCTCAATTTTCCTTTGAGATTCCTTTCAAAGTGGTGACAAGAAGTGACATGACACTCCCTGTCACCATTTTGAATGGAACTGCAGAGGAAAATTGAAGTATTTGGGGATAATATGGTGTTCTGGTGTGTTTCTGAGGAGTGCTGTGGGGAGCATTTTAACATGTTTTCATGTGTTTGGAGCACTTTGAGGTGGCAGTAGGGACGTAGATGAGAGAAGAAATCCACTTACACCATGTTGGATATTGCCTAATTTGTTACTTTTAATACAAAGCATTATACAAACTGTGATCAGTGAGTGCCATTTTAGAAGATGCATTCTTGTTTCTCCTCACCTTAGCTTAGAGAGATTGCTTCTTCTGCAATTATGTCTGCTACTACATCACATGAGTTCACATCTAAAAATGAAGTGTGGTAGTGTTTAACTTAAATGCAAAATTACCCAATGAAGTGAATCCGCAAACTCAACAAAGCTTTCTTTAATTTATTGACTAGGTTTGCACAAAGTGTATTCAGAGTGATGTTATTAAATAAAATGTCTTCTATTTTTAACAAAATGTTATGCTGTCTTTGTTTTTTAGTGTATTTGTACTGATCATTCAAATAGTAAAGTCATTTCAAAATATGAAGTATTGCAGGTTGAATTTTCTGCCAGCATTGGAATGAGGAAAAAGTAGGAGTGCAGATTTTTTTTGTCACCAGCAGGGAGCAGTGATAAGAAAATTTCAAATTCATCTTTTCTATGTGTGGAATTTCATCCTTTGCCACATTGTGGTTGTGTGTGTGTGTGTGCATGTGCATATCTTCAGGCTGCCTGTCAACCCCCATGAATTTCATAAGGTATTCCTCAGAGCTGGTTTTGCCAGTCCCTTCCTCTTAAATCTATTCTAGAGTACCTTGTACTCTGGCAGTTTCCCATCCAAGTATTAACCAGAGCTGACCCTGCTTAGCTTCCAGCATCAAACAGAATCTGATTCCACAATTTTTTGTTTGT
This sequence comes from Phrynosoma blainvillii, assembly GCA_026167975.1. Classification (NCBI taxonomy): domain Eukaryota; kingdom Metazoa; phylum Chordata; class Lepidosauria; order Squamata; family Phrynosomatidae; genus Phrynosoma; species Phrynosoma blainvillii. The sequence goes on from JANUYF010000001.1 coordinate 313,966,962, forward strand.
TAACTGCCTTTGCATCAGTCTTGACCCATGGCAACCCTAGGCCCCCCTGTCCTCTATTGCTCTGTCCAGCTCCTGCAAACTCATGTTCGTGGTCTCCTTAATAAAGTCCATCCATCTAGCATGTGGCTTTCCTCTCTTTCTACTTCCCTCCACCTTTCTTAACATTATTGTCTTTTCCAATGATTCATGCCTTCTCATGATGTGTCCAAAGTAAGTCTTGTCATCTTGGCTTCTAGGGATATCTCTGGCTGGATCTGCTCTAGGACCCATTTGTTTGTCCTTTTGGCTATCCATGGGATCCTCAGCACCCTTCTCCAGCATCACATCTCAAATGCGTTGATTTTCCTCCTATCTTCTTTCTTAACTGTCCAGCTTTGACATCCATACATAGTAATAGGGAATACAATGGCTTGTATGAATCTGAGTTTTGTGCTCAGTTGTATGTCTTTGCATTTTAAGATCTTTTCTAGTTCTTTCATAGCCACCCTCCCCATTCTTAATCTTCTTTCCTGGCTGCAGTCCCCGTTCCGATCAATGTTTGATCCCAGATATGAGAACTCTTTTACTATTTCTTTTTCGTCATTGTCTAGTTTGAATGTATGTAAGTTCTCTGTAGTCATTATTTTTGTTTTCTTTACGTTCAACAGTAAGCCTACCTTTGTACTTTCTTATTTGATCTTCCTTAGTAGTTGTCCCAGATCTCTGAGGTTTTCTGCTAGTATTATGGTGTCATCAGCATATCTCAGATTGTTGATAATTCCTCCTCCTATTTTCACTCCTCCCTTTTCCATGTCCAAGCCTGCTTTCCTTACAGTATGTCCTGCATATAAATTGAATAGGTAGGGTGAGCTTTCCAACGACCCCAGGAGGGCACTACCACCCACTTTGGGGACCATTGCTTAGCTGACCTGTAAAACAACAGCAGCAGCAACAAAACTTTCCCTCCTGATTATCCTAAGAGGAATTTTGATGTTACTAAAAGCTGGCTGAGGATGGTTATGGTAGAGACTCCTGGTATGCCTGCAGAAATCGCAACACAGAAATGCCACCATAATAAGAATTCTGCCCCTCCATAAAAATTTTCTTCAGTCCTCAAATTTCTATCATTGTAGTGAAACAGAGAGATATTAAAATCTCAAATATAATCCTTATATTTGCTGAGTTCACATTTCCTTAATTATTTTGCCTTTTCTTAGTTGCATACTTAGAAGTATAGCTTAGACAAAGTTTTAAATTACTCCAATGATAGACATTTGGGGACTGAAGGAAAATTTCATTGGGATGACACATAATTCTTTATTGGAAAAGGCAATGTTTCCATTTTGCCTCCTCTGTAGCTATACCTCTGTCTGAACTTGGAAAAATTACTTTGTGAGTTATAACCTCCAGAATTTCCCAACAATATGGGGGATTCTGACAGTTCTAGTCCACAATTTAAAGTTTCCAAGCTCTGATTTCAATGTTTCTTCTGCCAGCTGTAATCTAGATAATTTAACTTTTCTAAGCTATGCTACTGCTTGTGTTTCCTCCAGTGATGATGTCTGACCCTTGATGTTCTGGGAGTGTTCTCAGTTCCACTGGACACAAACTGCAAACTTCCCTTCTCCCAAATTCGACTCCCCATCTTGAGCCAGATCTGACTCCAGACCTTCTGCTCTGGTTGGACTAAGCTGGTAGGTCTCTGAACATTCAGATCATCTGCCAGAAAACCTAGGAAGATTGTTCTTTAAGTTGTTTCCACTTAGCTCAATCACAGGCAGAGAGAAAAGAAATCTTACGAATTTGTATCCTGCCATTGTTCTACAGGGTTAGGAGTTCAATAAAAGTGCAAGAGAAAAACAGCCTGTCCAGGATTGTTAATTCCTCTACGTCAATCACATTCATACCTTTTTGTCTTTCATCATTATATTATTTATGACTTGACTCATAATTGGTCCTTAAATAGTCAGTCAGCACTCTCTGTGAGCTGGGCAGCTTTAAAACTGTATGGAATAAGTCTGGCAATTGACAGAGCAAAAATTATAATTCATTTTTCATGCCAAAATTCTGCCATGTAGGTACATACTCCTAGTGGAGAACATCACCAACTTAGAACATTTACTAAGGAAGGTCAAAGAAGAAAGTGCAAAGGCAGGCTTACTGCTGAATATAAAGAAAACAAAAATAATGACCATGGAGGATCTACATAAGTTTAACCTAGATAATGAGGACATCAAAATACTTAAAGAGTTCCCTTGGATCAAACATTGACAAGAATGGGGATTGCAGTGAATAAATAAGATGAATAGGAATGGGAATGGGAATGGCAACCATGAAAGAACTAGACAAGATCCAAAAGTGTAAAGATATACAGCAGAGCACTCAAGTCAGAATCATCCAAGCTAGTGATTCCCAAACTCTGGCCTTCCAGATGTTTTGAATTTCAGCTCCCAGAATCCCAGACTATTGGTCAATATGGCTCAGGTTTCTGGGATGTGAAGTCCAAAACACCTGGAAGACCAGAATTTGGGAATCACTGGTCCAAGTTATTATATTCCCCATTACCATGTATGGGTGTGAGAGCTGGACAGTAAAGAAAGCTGACAGAAAATAAACTCATCTGAGATATGGTGGTGGAAAAAGAGTGCAGAGGATACCACAGAAAGCCAGAAAAACAAACACAAGGGTCCTTGAACAGATGAAATGTGAAATCTCCTTAGAAGCCAAGATGATGAAACGGAGGTTTCGTACTTTGGTCACATCATGAGTACGGTAGGTATGACTCACTAGAAAAGACAATAATGCTAGGGAAGGTAGAAAGGAACAGAAAGGAAGGAAGACCACATGCCAGATGGATAGACTCAATTAGGGATGTCACAGACCTGAATCCACAAGACCTAAGCAGAGCAGTACAGGAGAGGGCAGCTTGGAAGTGTCTCATCCACAGGTTTGCCATGAATAAGGGCTGACTCAAGGGCAATTAACAACAACAACAACAAATGTACAGCTATAAAGGTTGTACATAGCTGTATGTGAATTTATTAATATGTATGTTTACATAAGTTTATGTATATGACTTTATGTAAAAAAACCAAACCACACACCTTGTGTTGTAAGCTACTGCATGGAAGCTGCATTAACTTATCTACAAGTTGCACTATTCTGTGTTGAGGAACAATGTCTGAACCAGCATACTAAGGCAGAGTACAAGATACATAGTGAATGAAGACCCTGAGATTTATTACATATTTCCCATAGCTTTACAATGGTATTTTTGGGACCACAACACCCAAAACTGAAGGTCTTGCAGGCTGAGGGATTTGGGGAGATATAGTCCAAAAAATAATATTTCTCAACTCACATATTGACTACTGACCATCTTGCATGTTAAGCTGTATTATGTCTTCCACCTGCAACAGAACAAGGCCAAGATACTTAGCTGCCTTGGTCAAAGGACAAGATGACACCCCTTCTCACTTTCCACTTACAGAATGACTGGACATGGGACAGCATTATCCACCATGCCTGAGAATAGCTGGTCAGTTAGGGGTAAGAAAAGATGATGTGATGCATACACCTCTAGCCTCCAACGGTAGGGAAGGATGAGGGCTCAGGAGCAATGCCAAAAGACTGGTGGTGGTGCCACCAGCATGTGCTGCCTCAGGCAAATTGCCTCACTCTGTTCAATGGTAGGGCCAATCCTGACCCTCATCCCTCCATTTTAGTAATAGGAAAACATGAATTCCTTGACTGGTTAAAAAATAAAATAAAATAAGTTTAAGTAAACATTTAGGCTGAGCTGAGCCAAATATGTGGTGAACTTTGTTAAGAATCCCTGTGGTAAACAATGAATGAATATCCATCAGTGAAGTTGGTAGTTTGTGAAAATAACTGTAATTTATCTCAGACCTGATTAGTTTTGAAAATGTTCCCACGCCAGGTGTCTCACTTAATTAAAAATAGACTGTTTCCCATCCATTTTCATGCTTGCATCTTACTCACTTGTGACTTTACAGGATGACCTTCCACAAGTTATTCTCTGATCTCTGTTGCCTTTCATTATCTTAAAAGGAGTTGGTGCCTGTCTGGTTAAACACACACACAGAAAAACTCAAAATGAAACAAAGCTCTTCTGTTTGATGCACACAAACTTTGTTGGCTAAATATGAATTACACATCTTCTAATAGCTTATTCCCCAGTTTATGAACAGGCAAAACTGTGTATCCACAAAATTATTAAATCCAGAATAGTCTGAAGCATCAAAGTTCCAGTCAGGATGGATACTTCCATGTTAGACATAATTTTGCTTCTGTTTCTCAGGATGTAGTATCTGAGACAAAGGGATTAGTGTGGATGAAGCTTAATACCTAAAAAACAAACAAACAAAAATTCTGCCCTCAGGAGTTCATAATCTTTTCTGGAAGGTTGCCACACTTGGCCTTTTTCTCTGGAATTACCTCCCTTTATTTCCTCCCTTTTGACACTTTTGCCTACTGTGAAATGCCACAACAAAAACTGTCTATCCAATGTGAAAAAGCAAAATGTCACAATGGCTTTTAAATGGGGGGTTTTTTTTGGGGGGGGAGGTTGCTCCCAAATCTCTTAAATTGAAATTTTCCTGTTTGCAGGTTCAACCTGTTTTATTGTTTCCAGTCAGTGCAGCTGAGAGATTAATGTTAAGTTGTCTCTGAGCCAGTAACAACCAAAGCATCCTCTGTGATCCCTAGTACCCTGTATATATGCCAGCCAAACATCTGAATGTCAAAAGGGGGGGGGGTCTGTAACTAATTTAGTTGCTGACTGAGTACAGGGTTTTGCATGTTCTGATCAGATGTGATGGTTGCACTGTGGTTGCAACATGGCTGGCCAACAATTTTAGTTCCCCTTTTTCTGTACGCGAAGATGCAGCCATGCTAATGTTTAACAGAAGTGAAAAAAGGAAATAAAAGAATTTTCCCAGACTCCTGCGTACAAACTGTAAGATTTATACAGTATAACCAAGGGTGTGTGTGTGTTCAAAGTTAAGATTTTAGAAGGAGGGCATCATTTTTCCAGATGCGCCATGGGAAGAACTTCTTGTTGCTGACTTGGGAAAGTTGCTGGCTGTCACTGCAACCAGTTTGTTGTTGTGTGCCTCCAAGTCATTTTTGACTTACAGTGAACCTAAGGCAAACGTATTATAGGGTTTCCTTGGCAAGTTTCTTCAGAGGGGGTTTACCATTGCCATTCTTTGAGGCTGAGAGAGTGTGACTTGCCCAAGGTCAAACCCTGTGAGTTTTTATACTCGAGTGAGGATTTGAACTCTTGTCTCCAGAGTTGCAGTCCAATGCTCAAACTACTATGCCACACTGGCCCTTTACTCCAGGCGCTACACCTCCCTTATTCTTCCTACTTCAATAAACAGCCCCTCATTTCTAGGTTTGTCTTAGGGTCACCATAACTCAGAAACAACTTGAAGGCAAACAACACACACATACAATTTCTCAAAGAACTTTTGTCTGCTTCACTTGGAATAGTAATGGAATTTACTTCATTCTGCTTAAAACAGAAACAGCTTCTTTGAGAAAAGGACAGCTTAGTCAAACAGAAAAAACTACTGTGTATGTTTTAATTTACTACAATGCTGAATTGCAATGGTGTCATTGCGCAGTTTGAAATTACATTCTTTATAATGGCTGTAATATTGACTTTCCTCACAGAGTTGTGAAGATAAAGGAGATGCGTCCTGATTCTCATTGGCATCTGTGTGCATCTGCAATAGGATTCATTACTAATAGCTGTCTTCTGAGGTAACAATGTAATCAGGGCTGGCCCAAGACATTTTGGTACCCAAAGTGAAGGACAAGATGGAGTCCACCACATCTCAATTCCATGTACAAAATCCAATTGGACTGATAATTACATCTTATTTAAATACTGGTGACAAAAGAGTGTGAAATCCTGTTCCAGTCTCTCATCAGCTCTAGAAGGCCTGGAGCATGTCTTAGCTACCTGAGCCATACCATCACTCTCTATGGAAAATGTGTAAGAAGTATGGAAGTGAAGAACTAAGGATTCTTGTAGTTAAGCCAACCTCACAGTTCTGTCTTTCCCCCTTACCTTCTCCTATTCAACCTGTTCTCCTATTCAGCTTAAACCTGTTATTGTCAAAAGAATGATGATTTTATGTCAGAGGTATGGTTGGTTTAAATCTCCAGGGTCTCTCTTCATTATAAAACTCAGAAGACAATGGTTTGATTGATTTAGCAAGTATTTACCTACCGAATAGACCCTAAATATTTTGGGGTGAGTAAGAATATATATTCTTCTAGGGTTAAGCATAATCACATTAAATAAATGTAGTTTCTCAAGGGTTTATGGTAAAATTGTTACTTGAACTACTCAACAAATATTCATCTAGATAGTATTAGCAAGTAAATTAAATATGAGAGGGTCAAGGTACCAATGACTTGTCCTTTAAATCTTGACCTCTGTACCTGTTCTTAAGTTTCCATAGTCACCACTAAGAGCCATTTCATGTTTAATGAAGTAAGATATGATGTGGAAAGTGGAAGCCATACAATTCCACAACAGTTGGCCCTCTGTTCTGGATGCCCCCCCCCCCATGAAAACGGAAACTCACCGATATTCAAGCCGCATAGACTAAAGTTAAAGGAAGTCACCCCTCCATGAAGTCTGTGGATCTCAAGTCCACGAGAACGGAGGGGTGACTGTATCTCCATATGAGGTGATTTTCCAACATAGCTGGTTCATTGAAGGCAAGATAACATTACCTTGTCTAACTTACACTACTATTGTAGGGGTTACCATCACACTGTTCAAGTGCTCTGTGCCCTTAGTGGATGTGTTATTTCAGTTTGGACAGAGAAATCCTAAGTGGAGTGTGAGAATCTGTGGTGCAAAGTCTTAAGCCTTACCCATGCTAGAAAGCAGGTCTGTGTGTTTTCTCCCTCTCTCTGTTTTATAGTTTTTGTTGCTCCTTTTAAAAAAAGTTCCCTGCCACTGGTTCCAACTGAAGACATATAGATACACCAGTCCATCTTTAGAACTTGCATATTCTGCCTATCCACCCATCCCCACCTGCCATATCAGGGACGTGTCCAGGAAAGAAGAGGCATTGAATTAATTATATGCAATGTTTTTCCCATTCTGACTTCCTTTTCTGCTTCCTTTGCTGTCAGAACACAAGTGGAGAAACAGCAACGGCAAAAGGCCTTTGTACCAGTGCTCCAAGGAAGCACCCAAAGACAGGTCTCCTTCTCTCCTGCAGAAGAACTCCACAATGTACCATGACCACAGGACTTGGAGCTCAAGTTAAGGGTGGAGGGAAACCTGTGGTCCTCCAGAAGTTGTGGATCTGCAACTCCCATTATCTTAACATGGCCAATGGTGAAGGATCATCTATCCATCCATCCCTTTATTTATATCCTACATTTCTCCCAGACTAGGACTCAAGGCATCTTACAAAAAGTCATAAAACACATAGTTAAAAACATACAAAATTAAGATTTAATGTATGAAGGTTTTATAGGTCAAAACCAATATTTTGAATTGTGCCTGGAAACAATCAGCCAGCCAGTGGATTGGTTCCAACAAAGGACTGGTAACCAGCCTGTTAACAATCTGGCCATAACTCTCTGGACCAGTTGAACTTTCCAAACACTCTTCAAGGACAGTCCCATTTTGAATGCATTACAGTAATCCAACCAGGATGTAAGGCACATGCCACCATGATGTCAGATATCCCAAGGAATGGGTGGTGCTGGCACATTAGGTTTAACTGTGAAAATGCACTCTTGGTCACCGCAAAATTTGAGATGCGATCCAACAATATTTTGGGAGGTACTCACTCCCCATCTCTGATGAAAGTATTGTTATTATTAATGATATTATTATTGGCAGTATTATTAACTACTTTTAATCCTCTTTAGGTGTATGTTTTAAATTGTTTTAATATTGTGAATAGTTTAATTCTGTTTTAACATTTATTTTTTGTATACTGCTAGCTAAATTGGTACTTGTTTTAATCTATAAGTTGACTTGAGTTCCCATTTTGGGGGGAAAGGTGGAGTATAAATACAGTTGTTGTTGTCATTAAATCCAGATAATTTTCCAATAAGATGCTTGGCTATTTTAGCTGAAGGGTAGTTGGGCATCTTGTTTTACAGTTTACATCAGGACCAAATGACATGGGCCCTGACTGCATAGGCAAATTAAACTGGCCTCCTGCTGTGAGTCCAGACAGCACAGGGCCAAACCCCAAGTTTAGCATGAACAGACTGGATGAGATCTGGCTCATTCAGCAGCAAACCTGGGGCGTACCCTTTTATTAATGAACTACCGGTAAATTAAGTCCTTGTTTGCTCTGGATCTTCCCAGAAGATCTGGGGCCCTCCATTCTGATACTGGTTGGCTGCTTAAAATATGTTCCATTTTGCCACCCATCATTCACTCTCATGTCAGAACAAGGCACTCAGAGCCGTGACAAAGTGGAATGCACATAAGAGCCCAGAATGGTAATGTGGGGGGGGGAGGTCAGTGCAGGTTTGGGGCCAGGATACTCCAGGTTGCCCCCAGAATATCCTGGCCAATGCAGACAGCACCTAGGTATTTCCATAGCAGTAGGATATTTTTGTTTGGATAGGACAATCAGTGTATAGGGAACTTGAGATATTTAGTTAAGACAGTGCTCACTTTCAGAACACAGATAATATGGGAAATAAAAAATGAAGGGGAGAGAATTGCCATTTTACCTTCGACACAGTAGTGCCAGCAGTTCACAAATGTGTGTTGCACTGAATTTTGAAAAGCTCCTATCTAGAGACCTGCCCATCTGTTTGCTTTGTTGTGAATAAAACTAGCAACAAGAAGTGACTCGGCCCAGTGGGGACTGCTGACTTGCTGAAAGAGTCTGGAAAACTGTTGTGCAATATCCTTGCAATCTTTTTGATGAGATGAGATAATAGCTCATATGTATTTACCCTGCAGTCTGAGAAAGAAAGGCAAAGAATTATTCTTTGTAAATTCATACAAATGAGATTCAAAGCACAATCCTATGCTAAGGTAAATGGTTGTAGTTTAGTGGGTGAACCCTTGTTATACATACAAAAGGTCCCAAATTGAATCCTTACCTCTCCAAGTATGGTTCAGCAATGTTTACATCCAAGTCTCCCAGATAAAAGTGCACAACACTCTTCTTTGATTATCAGAAAACAAGCATCATCAGAAAAGCAGATGGAATGCATCGTACAGGATGCTGGACTTTCACCAATATTACTTGGCTTCATATCTCTTCTGGGCTGTAAGTGTCATGCATGACCTTGAGCAAGTTCTTACTTTACAGCACAATCTGCCTAATGGTGGCATTGAGAATAAGATGGAATAATAACAGCTTTACTCAAAAGGCAAGATGGAAAAGTAATAAATGAAGTTGTGTTGGGGGGGTGGGGTGAGTAAAGGTATTCAGTATCAATTGGTTGATTGGCTGAATCCAAACGGTGCTCAACAGTGGCTCCTCTTCATCTTGGAGAGAAGTGACCAGTGGGTTGCCAAAGGGTTCTGTCCTGGGCCCAGTGCTATTCAACATCTTTATCAATGATTTGGAGGAAGGAATAGGGGGCATGCTTCACAAATTTGCAGATGACACCAAATTAGGAGGAATAGCTAATACCCCAGAAGACAGGATGAAAATTCAAAACGACCGTAATTGATTAGAAAGCCGGCTAAGGCTAACAAAATGAATTCCAACATGGAGAAATGCAAGGTACTGCACTTAGGGCGGAAAAATGAAATGCATACATATAGGATGGGAGACACCTGGCTTAATGAGACTACATGTGAAAGGGATCTAGGAGTCCTAGTAGACCACAAGTTGAATATGAGTCAACAGTGTGATATGGCAGCTAAAAAGGCCAATGCAATTTTAGGCTGCATCAATAGAAGTACAGTGTCTAGATCAAGGGAAGTAATAGTGCCACTCTATTCTGCTTTGGATGCAGTGGCTCAAGTGGTTCAGATGCTGACTCTGTTGATTGCAAGATCAACAGGTTGGCAGTTTGAGGCCCAAGTGCATGATGGGGTGAGCTCCTGTCACTAGTCCCAGCTTCTGCCAACCTAGCAGTTTGAAAGCATGCAAATGCAAGTAGATAAATAGGGACCACTTTGGTGGGAATGTAAATAGCGTTCTGTACAGTCATGCTGGCCACATGATCACAGAGTAGTCTCTGACAATGCTTAGTAACAGAGATGAGCACCACCACCCCTACGGTCGGACATGACTTGACAACCTTGTCAACTGGGAATACCTTTACCTTTTATTCTGCTTTGGTCAGGCCCCACCTGGAATACTGTGTCCAGGTCTGGGCACCGTAATTCAAAAAGGATGTTCAGAAACGAGCGTGTCCAAAGGAGGGTGACTAAAATGGTGAAGAGTCTGGAAACCATGCCCTATGAGGAACAACTTAGGGAACTGGGTTTATTTAGCCTAGAGAAGAGGCGGTTAAGAGGGGATATGATAGCCCTGTTTAAATATTTGAAGGGATATCATATTGAGGAGGGAGCAAGCTTTTTTTTCTGCTGCTCCAGAGAACAGGACCCAGAACAATGGATGCAAGCTACAGGAAAAAAGATTCCACCAGAACATTAGGAGGAACTTCCTGACAGTGAGAGCTGTTCAAACATGGAATACACTCCCTTGGAGAGTGGTGGAGTCTCTTTCTTTGGAGATCTTTAAACAGAGGCTGGATGGCCATTTGTCAAGGGTGCTTTGAATGAGATTTCCTGCATGGCAGGGGTTGGACTGGATGGCCCTTGTGGTCTCTTCCAACTCTATGATTCTATGATACGCCGATCTGCACATCCCTATTACAAGTAGAGACTTGTGGTGTTTTACAGATGCACAAATGTTATTATGGCATAGGTTTTTATGGACTACACTTTAGCTGCCAAGCTTGGAGGGAAATACGTTTTGGACTACAATTCCCATCTGTAATCCAGAAAAAAAAATACTTGTTTAAGCTCTTATTAGTTGTATGTGTTGAAGTCAGCTAGTCTGCAATCAGCTCATTGTATAATGATACTGTTTAATAATATATCTTTATGATACTGCGAGAGTTTATTTGTTGTGATAAATTAATATGGCTACCTAAGAGTAAGTAAGGATGCTATACTTGTTCAGTTCTCTGCCCTAATTCAATACTTCCCTCCTGATCCAACTCTCAGTAGTTAGCAGGAACATATGTAGCAATACGGTGGGGAAAAGTGATCACACCAGAGATAAAAATCCTTTTAAAATAAATCCTTAACTCACCATTTATTAAGTTCAGAAAAAAAAGGCACGTTGAGTGGCTGTAGAAAGGAATATTTTTGTGCTCAATTCTGGGATTTGTCCATTTTTTATGGTATCAAGTATGAGCTGATCAAGGTCAAAGTACAATGAAAGTAAACAAAGAATGTCAAGAGACCAAAGTCATTAACTCTAGGCATGCTGTTGCAAGGGCTGTTCTGCCTTGAAAGTAAACTTCAATCACCATTGTTTTATCTCCTTTCCTTCCCACTTCCCATAATCGATCTATTTCCCTTCACCCATGCAACTGCTTAAAACAGACAGACAAACACAACCCTTATTGTTTTGATCTGGTGTTCCTTTCCCTTCAGCCTACACTCTTAGTAGCTGTTGGTTCTTTGGTTTCAGTTCCTCACTCATTTCTAATTTCAGTTACATTCACTCAATTAAACATTAAACCATTTTAAAACAAAGTTGGTTACCATCCTGGCCAAAAACCATTGTATACATCCACATTGTGACTCTTGGAAATTTCAGAATTTGTTTGTTTACCCACTCCTCCCCACAACCCATCAATTATTATTCTGCTCCCTCACTTCCTGGACTTGACTCCCTCCTTCCCTAAATTTATGCATTTTAAGTCCAGGGTATTGGTCATTATTATTATTGTTTTATTTTCTTATATCCCGCCTTTCTCCCAATATAGGGACTCAAGGCCGTTAGGTGTCTCAGGCAGCACTGAGTTCTGGAGTTGTTGTTGTTCCATAGTTTCCTTGATCCTCTACTAGATGTTCATTTGACACCTCCTGGTAACCTCTGGTCTTGTAGCGACGGATTCTGTAAACTAAAGCAATGGTAATTGCCAGGACAGCAATCACTGCCACTGAAATTCCAGCAAGGGCACCTGCTGATAGTCTTGAGCTTTTCTCACCATGTAAAAGAAAAGCCATCTGCTTCTCATCTGTGGCATTGGCCAACCGCCAAATCCCACTCTGGCGCATTTTCACCCAGGCCAGGCTACCATCAGTGCGCACTAGGATGGTTTCGGGAAGATTGCCACCTGACGATGGTGCGCGTAAGAAGGGTGGTAGTCTGACAGGGGCTAACTGCTGAGCAAAAAGTGTCCCAGCCTGTAAGCAGTAAAGGATTTCACAACCGTCGCTCATGTAAGCCTTATGTTGACTATGTCCAGCTGGGCATTTCATGGGATATTGGGTGGAGGAATCCTGGTAGAAAAAGTCCTGGAGGATCCCAGGACTCTGTCCCTTCAGTAACCCAGCAAAAGCGTTACCAGACTCACAGCTAAAGAAGCCACCAAAGGGCACTGCAAAGCGGGTTCCCATCTCATAGTCACTGCTGACACACACCTTTAGGTTATCAAATAGTACCAGTGGGAAGAAATAAGCTGGGCAGGCATAGTTGCTGGTAATGGGGTTCTCATTCCCACTACTATATAGTCCTCCGAAGAGGAAACCTGAATTCTGAGGCACTGGGCTTGTAGCGGCACACCAGTAGGCATTGAACTTCACTGTAGTGGGGTAGTAGTGGATGCCACACACTCTATTGCAGCAGGAAAATACAAGCCAGCAGGAATGGCACTGCTCATGGCACTCTGTCTTGGGTTTGCTAGTGGTGCGTTGCTCTCCATGCAGCAAGATGGCAGTAAAGTTAGCTGGGCAGGAGTAGCCCCCGGTCAGTGGGTTCTGGATCTGGTAGGATTGGCAGAGCGCCTCTGTGTCCTGCCCAGATATACCATGACACTCTTGGAAGACCCCACCAAAGGTGAAGTTAGTGTTGGGGCTTTGACATGACCCATCATCAACGTTGGCTTGGAAGTTGAAGTTGCTAGAATCAGGCTTGACGCAGCCTGGGTGGGTGTTCACAGCATAGTAGAGGCGGATAGCGTTTTCAACCATAGCTGCCACTCGTGCAACTGTAGGTTCTGGAAGTTCTGGCAAGGCCTCGGCTGTGATGAAAAATGGCAGAGGCAACCCAGACTTGCCTATGGCCACTAAGCCATTAGGGATGCCCTCCTGCCACTTCTGGAGGGTGATACCAGGGTAGAAAGGCACACTGCCCCAGCTCTCAATTGTAGAGTCCACAGTGTTCTCCAGATAGCCTTTCATCAGATCATCTGAGACCTGTGTGGAAAAACTGATTCCCACATTTACCTTGTTGAAAAAGGTGGCAGAGGCTGAGGCAGTGATGCCCGCTTTCTCAGACTCCTTGTCCAACACAAAACTGCGCTTCACCTGATCCTCCTGGATTAGGCTGGCTCCAGCCTCTACGCTTGTAAGCACATGGGTGCCATAGTTGAGAACCAGCATCTCTGCAAGATACTCAGCAGTCCGGCTCTGGTTGTTCTCCAAGTGGTTGCCAATGGTCAGAAGCTGATGTCGGAAATCTTTGTCCAAGGTGAAAGAGGGCTGGGATTTCACAGAATAGATATGATACCGCACTTGCACCCGTGTGGTGACTGTCTCATCATATACACTGTGCATTTTGGTCTCCTGAGAGCTAGCTGAGAACTTGCCATTCAGCACAGAAAGGAAGGAAGCTTCAGCATTGATGGATGTAGCGAAGGCATCAGTGTAGCTCAGCCAGTCCTCAATGAGCTCCGAGTGAATTTCCACTTTGCTCTTCTTGAGTGGCACCACATGAACATTATTGGGAATGAGATACTCGCCATCTTCTGTGGTGCGGCACTGGGAGTAATTGAGACTCATCACCATTCCCATGTCCACATTGCGCAAGTTGTCCCAGCCGCCCCCTGGCAGCACCTCCAGCACTTTTTCCTTGGAGCCTTGAAGCCTACAGGCCTTGAAGGCTACATCTTGAGCCCCTCCATCCTCTGCCCTCAGGAAAACCAGAAGGGGCAAAAGCCAAAGAGCCATGCTGGAGGGAAGGCAAAGTAAGGGAAGGCAAGGTTGTGCCACTTGCTTGTGAAGTCCTGAAAAACAACAGAGAATCTTGTTAATTCACAGACACCAAATGTATAGTGGTGTGAGCTTTTGTTGTCTAAAATCCACTCCACCAAGGACACAAGGTGTTGCCTTCAGAGGCTGAGGTGACAAGTATACGCACAAATGGGAAAGAAAATGTGTGTGTTTGTTTGGGGTGTGAAATAGTAAATAACTACAAGTACTATTTTTGAGAATCCAATTACACCATAGGTTTACTCAAAACAAACAATAGCCATTCACAATCGTAATAATAGCTGATATCATTGTCATCTTCTTTTTTTTAAGGACCAACTGTTTAGTTTGTTGTTGTTATGCGCCTTCAAGTAATTTCCAACTTGTGTTGACCCTGAGACAAACCTATCATGGAGTTTTCTTGGCAAGATTTGTTCAGAGGAGGTTTGCCATTGTCTCCTCTGAAGTTGAGAGAATGTGACTTGCCCAAGGCCACCCAGTGGGTTTCATGGCCGAGCTGAGAATCGCACCCTGGTCCAGTGTGGTGTAGTGCTTTGAGTGTTGGACTACATCTCTTGGAAAAATTACTCTTTCTCTCTCTTTCTCTCTTTTTAAAAATATAACTCCCAAATTGCCCAACCAGCATGGCTACACTCCCAATCCCTGTGCTGACATATGATAGGCAGTAAAGCTGATAATACTCCTGCATTTTAAAGACCTAGTTTACAACAGGCTTGCCTACTTTTTTTGGGGGGGGGGGAGAGCAACCACAGGGCCAAGCCCCCAGCACTGTTTCTCTGCTGAAAATGTGTGCCTCTTCAGCTATTTGCCTTCAAAATCAAATATGGGGTAGGTGGGTAGAGAGACAAGCTCCCAAGGAGCCCCTGCCAGTTATTTGTGCCAAGAATACCAAG
Source organism: Phrynosoma blainvillii (assembly GCA_026167975.1). Lineage (NCBI taxonomy): Eukaryota > Metazoa > Chordata > Lepidosauria > Squamata > Phrynosomatidae > Phrynosoma > Phrynosoma blainvillii. The sequence continues at coordinate 313,982,055 of JANUYF010000001.1, forward strand.
CTAGAGGACACAAATCTAAGGTGGCTTCCTTTGCTCCTCCATCTTCAGCCCCCAAAGAGCCAGTATGGCCTTGATCCATGTGAGACCCACGTTCTGGGACCCAAAGTAGTATTTTCTCTCAACCTCCCCCCCCCCCCCAAATCCCAGGCCCAATGGCTCAAAAGACTGTAGAATTTCATAAGTCCCTTGGCCCTCACTCAGGGTGACCAGGCGTCCTCCTTTCCTAGGACCTATCCTCCATTCCAACCTTCTGTCCAGGAGGAAAGGTCTTCCATTTTGAGTATGACTAAGCATGGCTTTATATCTCTAGGGAGTGTTTCAAGCTTTTATACTGGAATATCCTACATTTTCCTTGTATGTCCTCTATTTCAGCCTTCGGTCCAGGAGGAATTCCAAAATGTCCTCCAGTCTGAGCCTGCCTAAGAAGCACGGATTCATACTTCTAGGAGCCTTTTTAGCTTTTATTTTGGATCATCCTCCATTTTCCTAGAATGCTCCCCATTTCAACCTTCTGTCCAGGAGGAATTCCCCCATGCCCTCCCTTTTAAGCATGATTAAGAAGCTTGCATTTACATTTCTGTGAGTGTTCAGAGCTTTACTTTTTGGGATGCCCCCTCCCTTTCTGTTTCCAGGAATGCCCTCCATTTTGAGTGGTCTTGTCCTCCTTTGAGGTGAGGAGCCCTGGTCACCCTGCCCTCCCTGAACCATCCCTCTGCAAGACCCAGCAGGGAAAGAAAGTCCTTTACCTGGCTGGCTTGAGCTCCTTTGCTGGCTTCCTTTCCCCCTGGCACCACAAGTATGTCTGCCTTCCTATAAAATCTTTCTCTCTCAAACGCCCAAGTCAGCAAGTTCTTCACTTTGAGTTTCTGTTTCGCAAGGGGAAGGCACTGATTTTAAAAAGAGGATCAGGCAGGGGGGCAGGAAAGGGAAGAGAGGAACCTTTTTCTCTTTTTTGGTTTCATAGCATTGTTGGTGGCAAACCCCCTGCTGGGTGTTTCCCTTCAGCCCTCAGGGGAGTGTGAGATGAATCACAGGTCATCTGATTTCATGCAGCCCTTGCTGGGAGAAAGGGAAGCCCAAACCTGGCCTGAAAAGTCCCTTCTGCCACCCTCCATGCTGCCTTCTGCATCCTTCCTTGGGGCTTTCCCCATCCTTTGGGTCTCCTTTGCACTGGGACCTGTGGCCAGCCCACCTGGAATTTCCAACTACAGGCCAAAAGGAAAATGAAACAACCTCTACCCAGCAGGATGAAAGTGCCAAACCAGTTTGATTCAGACACATAAAGATAAAAACCCGGAATTCCTAGCCTTGATTGGGACCACTTTTGTGCCAAAGTATGCTCAGGGTTTGCAAAATTGAGAGAGTACATTTGCTTGTGAGAGCCAGCATAGTGTTGCGGTTTGGGCGTTGGACTAGAATTCTTGAGTTTGTACAAGTCTACGAAAGCTCCTGCTGCCAACTTCTTTCTCTCAGTGAGTTTCAAAGGTGCTACAAGATCTCTCTACATACTGAGTCTGCAGACTAACACAGCTATATCTTTGAATTATTCTAGAATTCTTGGAGTGTGTGTGTTTTTTCAAGTTGCCTGGACTTGGGGCAACCCCATGCATTTCATAGGGTTTTCTTAGGCAAAGAATACTCAGAGGTGGTTTTGCCAGTTCCTTACTCCGAAATGTAGTCCACAGCACCTGGTTTGTTTGTTTTTAACATTTAAAATAAAATGTATTTATATTAAACAATTGCACAATCTAATTTTATTTATTTATTTGTATGCCATCTTTCTCCCAGAAGGGACCCAAGGTGGATGACAGATAAAAACATTTTCAAAAACATGACAATAACAATTCAAAACAGTTAACATAATCGAAAAACAGGATAAAATCACATAAAAATTTACAAAAGGTAAAAGGCACAACAATCCTCCCTTTCCTTACAAACAACCCACTCTCCTCCCCTCCTTTCCCAAATTCATAGTACATTATGGAAATATTACTCTGTCAAACCATTTGCATCTGCAATTTCCATACTATTCTTTTATATAGTATTATAATCATATTTATCTAATTATTAACCCAAAATTTAACTTGGGTGTTCAGTGGTTTAAATTCACCATCAACACATAAAGGTAACAAATGGCTTCCACATGATACTAAAAAAAATCTTGTTTTATATCTCCTTTTGCTTTATAAGTTAACATTTCTGATATGGCTATAGTCCATATTCTGTTTAGCTAATACTTAATTGATAATTTTTCTAACGTTTTCCATATTTTGACAATTTCTAGTCTTTCTACACATAATAGAAGTCCTATGAGGTATTTTTGCAATGAATCCTTATTCTCCCTTTGAAACAGAGATATATTTAGTAATGCTCCTCTAAAATAGACTTCCTCCTCCATTATTTGACTTATCCAAGTACTTCATCCCAAAATATTTGAACCTTTGGACGCATTAGCCAGATGTGGCTCCAATCTATCCTGGTATTCATGGAGGTATCTCATCCAAGTACTAACCAGGGCTGACCCTGCTTAGCTTCCAAGATCAGCTGGGAGACCAGGTTTAAATCCCTGTTCTGCCACAGAAAGCCACTGGGTGACCTTGGCCAAGTCACACTCTCTCAGCCTCAGAGGAAGGCAATGGCAACCCCCATCTCGAACAAATCTTGCCAAGGAAACTCTGTAATAGGGTTGCTTTAGAGTTGTCATAAGTCGGAAATGACTTGAATGCCCAAAAGAACAAAATTTCCTTCTTCACCATCCACTCACAGTTAACAAAGCACGCTAAATGCTCCAGCTTAACTCTGCATCTGAGTGTAGCAGAATTTCCAGGAATCAGACCAGGGAGAGACAGAAGTTGAATGAAAAGTCAGCAGTTTATTTAAGCTGCAGCAGGTCTCCAGAGGAATATAATTTCCAAATTCTGGAGCCCTGAGGTACAGGCAAACTACCTTTTTATAGTATTTTGAACAAAGAAACTACAAGTCGCATTATGATTGGTTACATTAAAAATAACATATCCTGGCCCTTGTGGTATTTATTATTGATAGTTCTTAACTTTGTATGTTTTCAATCACTGTTTCCATATGTCTTTGCACAACATGGTTGTTTTGGGTAACAGTTAGTACCAGGACATGAGGCCCTGGATTCAAGGCTTGCGTTCTGTGAGGCCACTTTGACCTGGTTTGCTATCTATCATTCAGGCAGAGTTTGTTCTAATACATTTCAGCTACTTTCCTACTATTAAGCATTTTAAATATTTGGAGACCTAGAGAAGTCAAGAGCCAGTGTGACTAGATTTTGGAGATCCAGTTTCCAGTTTCCACTAAGCCATGAAACTCACTAGGTGTCCTTGGGCTGTTTGTGCTCACTCTCTCTTTCTCTGTGGCTGATCTACTTTTCAGGGTTGCACTGAGGATAAAATGGGGTATGCAAGGAGAGCCAAATACACTGGCTGACACACAAGAAAGGAAGAAAAAGTTATAAATGCAGTGAAGTAAAGGATAGAAAAAGCATGAAGCAAGCTTATAGATAACTAATCGAAAGGGTATGGATGGGGACATACTGCATTGCAAAGGAAGTATCTTTTTGTGTTGCAAATAGATGTTAAACTTCCCAGACTTTGAGAATCTCCCAGTAGCCACATGGCCAGGAGGAGGAGGTGACAGCTTGCAAGAGATAGCCCTCCATACCATCTGAACTAAGAACAACAGCAGCAAAACGCAGGCCTATAGCTAACATCTTCAATTTTCCCCCCTCCTGTATGGTTTGTAACACCTTGCTGCTGAAGAAGCCAGTGGAGCTTTGAAGCTTGCAACATATATATTGTGCATTTTAGTTGGCCCAATAAAAATATCACTGTTTGGTGTATTTTTGATGTTACTGGATTTGCTATATGGCCAACACAGCTTTCCCTGGATGTTTAATTGAAAGGGTGATAGAGATACTCGTTTCAATTTGATGAAAGAGTTGCCCTTTATGGTTACAATAATCCCATGAAAAGAGACCATTGAAGACTTGCCAAGAGGTAAAATACCAACTGGCAGTCTGCCAGGGTAGAGCTATTGCTTTCGAGTCTTAGCCTGCAAGCTTATAGTGACAAGTTCTTAAGCAGCTCAAAAGGAGTTCCCTAGTGGGGCTGCCCTTGGAAACAAACATTTAACCTTTGAAGGCTTGCTTAGCGCTTGCCTTCAGAGGTAGCTTTTCACTTGTTTCAGCCATCAGCTTGTATTTGCCTGAGCAACATTGACAGATCCATCAGCCCTGAGATTTCCAGTCTTCCCCAATAACTGTGTTAAATGACAAGCTGGCAATGGCTGGCAGCTGGTGGCTTCCATATCCGTGCAGCACTGAATCCATGCTGTTTCACTGCAAAATTTAAAGGAGGAATCCAAGGTTCCAAATCTGTTTGGGGGACTTTGGTGCACTCCTTCAAAGTATGGACTAAATCTGGAGCAGAAAAGTATGGAAGCTGCTGGTGACTTCCATGTCGATTACTCCGCAGATCCACTCCAGGTTTTAGTTCAAACTGTAAAGAAGTGATCCAATGTGCTGAACCTATTTTGAGCACCTTGTGGTAAAGGGGATCCTTTACACCAGGGGTTCCCAAACTATGGCCTGAGGCCTTCCTACCGGCCTGCCACCACCGCCGCCACTGTTTGCGCTGCCGCTGCTCGCACCTGCCGCCGGATGCCATTTTGGCTTCCAAAATGGCGCCTGGCATCGTGCGCACATGCGCACTACTCGGACACCATTTTGTCTTCCAAAATGGCACCTGGAGTGACGCACATGCGTGCATGCGCCTCCGCCCCCCCCGAAGATCTGGGGGCCAGCGAACTGGCCCCCGGAACAAAAAATCTGGGGACCCTGCTTTACACCTTGAACTAAAATCTGAGTGGAAAATCTGCCCTTCTACCACTGAAAGCAGATGAGGAGTGATAGCAGTCCACACATTTTTATATTGGCTTGATATCCTCCACCAAGAAATAGATCAAAAGGCAAGGACAACAGAGTCTGGTGGGCCCCTCCTGGTTCGGAGACAGGAGATCAGAAGGAGCCTTGGATGGAATGGCTGGGCCTTCATGCCCCCTCTCATGGCTAAAAACTGAGGGATTGGCTCCTGCAAGTGTTTTTTGCCAATGTTCTCCAAGAATGTCTCAAGGCAGAGCAGCTGCAATATCAAAATATGGAGACTATCACTCACGGGGAAAGCCAAGATTTAAATTGGGATTAAAAAGGCATTTTCCTGGCAGTCGCGAGATCACAACAAAGATTTTCAGACACATCGCAATCAGAGAAGACTTATCATGAGAAGAAACAGGAATGGTCACGCAACAAACCATTCCCAGGGAAATCCTTTGATTTTGATTTTGAGTTCCTGCATGGCAGGGGGTTGGACTGGATGGCCCTTGTGGTCTCTTCCAACTCTATGATTCTATGATTTTATGAAGTCCTCTCGAATCATGACATCATCTGAAAATCTTTGCAACTTTGCCAGGAAAAATAGTTTTCTAATACCGGCTGTCCCCGGCTTTCTCCCCATGTGATAAAGTCCTATGTTGATTGCAAGGGAACCTGGATGCTTATCAGGGATCCCCCCAATGAGAACATCAGGCAACTGACAGAGTTTATAGTTTTCAAAGAGATAGGTTTGTTGTTAACTGCCCTCGAGTCAATCTGGACTCATGGTGACCCTGTGGATGAGACATCTCCAAGACCCTTTGTCCTCCACTGTTCTGCTTAAGTCTTGTAAATACATACCTGTGGCCTCCTTAATGGAGTCCATCCATCTAGCATGTGGCCTTCCTCTCTTTCTACTTCCCTCCACCTTCCCCAGCATTATTGTTTTTATTGATGAGTCATGACATCATCTGCAAATCTTTCTCATGAAAGAGATAGCTATGTTAATCTATTTCAGCATAAAAAAACTAGCATGTGGATCTTGATTTATTTTAGCATCAGCCTTTGTGGACATTAGTCTACTTCTTCGGATTCACTGATGGAGTGATATTAAAGCCACAGGCATTTAAGCACAGTTGCATAATTGTGGGCTTGGGATAGATGGGGATTTGTACCTAAAAGTGGGATTTGTGCTGAAATGTTGTAGTGTGGAAGGCTTGTGTTCAAGATACTCCATTCCATTTCACCTCTCACCCAATTTTTCATTACCTGCCTACATATACATATACACACAGAACAGTCAGTAGTCCATGGCCATGAAGCAACCTAGTCATCATTGGGCTGTTTTGAGGGATGGGGTTTCCCCATTATAATTCCGTTCCTAAAAGTTTTTTAAAGACCCACAAAACTTGTGGATGCAACCCTCCTGAGACTTCTGAGACATGCATATTGTGGATGGATGGTGTCATTTTGGCTATCTAAGAACCAGCGCTCAAAGAACATAGATCTCTGTTGAGATACATGAACAGTGCCCGATCAAAACATTTTGTTGCCTGATGCAAAGAGCAAGATGGTGTCCTCTCTTTTTCTGTGGAAGGCGGTGAACAGGACTGGCAGTTGAATCTCACTTCAGCACTATTGAGGGGACACCATCCTCCACCAGTCTTGAGGACAGTAGGTTAGCACAGAAGGAACAGGGTAAGCCTTTTGCACACACAACTCTGCTTTTCGCAGCAGCTACTGCTCTACAGTATTTATTACCTGAGGCAGCTGCTTCACTCTTACTAATGGTAGGGCTAGCCCTGATCTAAAATTACTTACCTGCCTATCTTTCCTTGCAAAGTGCAGGTACAGGAGGACTTTGGGAAGGGGGTACACTCTTGATTTAACTTTTGGCTGCCCCCTCTTGGTTGCTTTTCCATTGGCAGGTAAAGACTATTTTATTTAGGGAAAATTTTGGTTTTTAATATGCCATTACACATGGAGATTTTACTGGGGTGGTGTTATTCTCTTTCTGTTTCATTGTGTTTTGTGTTTTAAAGTTGTGTTTTTAAAACAGAAGTCAGGTTTAATTATAATTTAACTTTTTATTATTAATAATAATACATTTTATTTATAGCCCGCCTCTCCCAATGGATCGAGGTGGGTTACAACAAATAGGAATAACAATAAAATACAATATACAATTAAAACCAGATTTGTAAATAATCCCCTACTCCAACCCCCCTCCCAACCATAAAAGAGAAAAAGAAGCAAACTAAAAACAATAATAATATAAAATGAATAGCAATATAAAATACAATTAAAAGCGGAAGAAATAACAAATTAGCTAAAATTAGAGGTAGTTGGAGGTGAGACATCTATCTTTCTTGGGGTAGACAGGGGCTATTACAGGTTGAGCATCCCTTATCCAGAATTCTGAAATTCAAAACACTCCAAAACCCCAAAACGCTTGAGCTAGAAATATATTGTCTAGATTGTGGAAAGTAATAGTATCACTCTATACTGCTTTGGTCAGAACTCACCTGGAATATTGCATCTACTTTTGGGCACCAAAATTCAAGATGGATATTGACAACCTGGAGTGTATCAAGAGGAGGGTGACCAAAATGGTGAAAAGTTTGGAAATCATGCCCTAGGTTGAATGGCTTAGGGAGCTAGGTATGTTTAGCCTGGAGAAGAGACAATTAAGCGGTGACAAGATAGCCATGACATGATAGCCAGGTTTAAATATTTTAAGGGATGTCATATTGAGGTTGGAGCAAGCTTGTTTTCTGCTACTCCAGAGACTAGGACATGGAGCAATGGATGCAAGCTACAGGAAAAGAGATTCCACCTCAACATGAAGAGGGACTTCCTGAGAGTAAGAGCTGTTTGACAGTGGAACACACCTTCTTTAGAGATCTTTAAACAGAGGCTTGGTGGCCATTTGTCCAGAGTGCTTTGTATACCGGGTGACCAGATGTCATAATCAGAAAGGAGGACAAGGCACCACAAAATGTAGGACATTAAAAAATGTCGGACATTACAAAATAAAAGTGTGGTGCTGCCTTTCCTGGGTGACTCCTTGGCAATGCCCCCCACACTCCCTTCATCAGGCCAGCCCGTCCTTGGCTCCTGCTGTGTGCCCTGACTGTTGCACAAGGAGGCAGCTGTGGTGGCATCTGACTTTCCTGGGGGTGCATTGCCACTGGCTTCAGAGCCCCCCAAGCAGGAAGAGGAAGAAAAGGTGGAGGAGGAGCCCTCCCTTGGGTGGCACCCACTGCCCCGGCCGCTCTTCCTGCATCTGTTCCAGCCCCAACAGGGTGGCCCAGACTGCTTTCTCCAGACAGCAGCAAGAGGTGGTGGAGAAGGCACCACTGCTTCTTCCTTTCCTTTTTGTATTACAGCTGCTCTGCCTCCCTGCTAGCCTAGGCAAGACACAAGGAGGCTCTCCTCTGTCATCCAACCAGCTCTGCCCAGTCTGCTGCTCTTCTTTCTCCCTCATCGATTCCTTGCCCCACTTCCCCTGGTACCTGCCCCTGGCCTATAGTGCCTGGCTGGGCTTCTGCCTCCTCTGCCACCACCCTGCCTTTCTTCTTCACCTCCATCCCTTCCCTTCCCTCCTGTGCAGAGCTCCATCACGAGAGGGGGCTCTGAGTGGTTAAGACCCTGGAAAGGTTTCGTGGAGCCTCCTCTCTCAAAATGGAGGACATTTTGGAATTCTTTCCAGACCCCCAGACAGAAGGCTGAAATGTAGGACACATTTGGGGAAATGAGGACATCTGGTCATCCTGTTTGTATATTCCTGCAAGGTAGGAGTTTGCACTTGATGGCTCTTGCGGTCTCTTCCAAATCTGTGATTCTATGGTTCTATTAAATATTTTGGCAGCTGATTTAGGATAGACAAGACGTAGGGCTTGTTACCCCAAGGTCTGTTCCTCTGCAGCCCTCCTCTTTTTCAATATCAAGTTGATATCAAAAGAGATGTTTTAGGCATGTAGCCAGTGCAGAAAACTAACCATACCAGATAAAGAGATCTGTGACTATATTTGGATTTCTGGGAAGCTCAGCATGGGAGAAGCTCAAGAATACATGGCCAGGATAGATCAATCAAGATTGAACTCTGAATAATCCCTTCAGTGATAAGAGTGATGGTGGGTGGTAGACCTTGTATTTACAAGTGAACAAAAATCCAAGAATACTTCCTTTGAAATTGATATCCCATTGTCCAGAGACATTTGCACTGATTGACTGGCCATTCACAAGTTCACTTCTCATTCTTCTCTTCTGGAAACTTCATTTTAATCACAAAATCTGCCCCAGGACATGTTTTGCTCCATAAATATACCTGCTTAGGCATCCCCAATTCAGTCTTGCTTGAGTTCAGACAGAAAGACTGTCAGTATTTCCCTTGACTCCTCAGATTGCTGACAACTAGCTGAGCCATTTCCATATCACAGTGTTCCCCAATTAGAGCCCTGCTTCTGGAATCAGTACAGTATCACCCTCTTCAATCCCTTCAGTCACTATCTACTACCATCTTTTATATCGTAAGTTCTTGGATGGTGCATGAGTGAGTCTTTGTGTGAATGGTGATTCCCCTTGATTACAAATAAAACTACAGTTGGAGTTGTACTCTGGAGTTCTGTTTCTTGGAACCAGTATACACAGGCTTGATCCCTGCTTTGAGTTGCCCAAGCCCTCTCCGCTGTTGTAATTGAGCCAATAAAATTCCCATATTACATATTTATTGTGCGTGCCCTCTCAGGACCCTGGCATTTTGGGTAACAGGCTTTTCACACACTGCATAATTCATTCATGGGACTTATTGCCACCTCATGTGTGGGATAATGGTCAGCTAGCTGCTTAGATGAGATTTAGACAAAACCTCAGATGAGGTTTAGACAGGTTTAGATGAGATTTAGATAAAAGAGGTTTAGACAAATGAATGGCCATCAATGGCAGTCAGTGCTTCTGAACTGTAGGTAACAATGAGATAACAATGAGGAAGGGCCATTACCATGGGTATCTGGTTGATGCTGTGAGAAAGAAGATGTTGGAATATATGGATCCAGCAGAGCTCTTCTTGTGTTCTTTGTTAGATACTTTATAAAGGGGTCTTTTATTTTTAAAAGCCATTATAGGTTTTTGCACAGAAAAATCTGGCAATAAATAGGAAGACGTTATGGCACAAATTACAGAGGTTGGGGATGGATAGATGCTTATTGATCTTAATTATGAATTTATATTCAGATACAAGAATCCAAGTAAAAGTAGGCAAAAAGGGACAATTATCAGAAGTTAAAACTTCAAAGGGTACAAGACAAGGCTGTCTGCTTCCCCCATTTTTGTTTAATATTTATGTAAATGGTATAATTGCTCAACTGGCCAATGAGTCTAACTTTCCTGTGTTCTTGGGAAACTGGAAAATTAATATTTACTATATGCAGATAATATGGTCCATTTGGCACAAAATTTATTAGATATGAGAAGATTACTGAAAGCTTTTGGGGAAGTATGAAACAATGAAAACCTGTGTGAATAATGCAAAAACAAAATCCATGGTCTTTGGCAAATGCCACAGCCCCCAAACATAAATGGTTATTGCATGAGTTTCACCTGAAACAGGTTAAGAAATTTAATTATTTTGGGGTTTGCTTTCCCCAAAATGGCAGCTGTAAATTTGAAAGCACAAAGATCTATGCAAACTGTCTTAAAATTCACTAGAGTGAAAGGTGGAAATGCAGTTATCCCAGCTGTAAGGGTTTTTGTGGCAAAGGTCATATCACAGATTACATATGAAGCAGAAGTATGGTGAAATATTAAGACAAATAAATTAGAGGTCTTACAGAATAAATTTTTAAGAGCAATACTGGGCCTTCCACCAAGCATAACTGTCAGCTATATGTGAGCAGAAGTTGGATTAATGCCAATATCTGATTTCCTCTTATATACATCATTTCTTTATTTTATAAAATTGAAGTATTCGGTAAATTAATTGGTAACTTGCACTGCAGATGAACAAAGAGGTTCTATGTATAAAAATCCATGGCTGTTAGAATGTAAGGCAAATTTGAAGAAATTTGGCCTGGACCCTACAGTTCTAAAATCTTGTGATGTACAGCAGAGTAGGAAACTCATCAATGAAAGGATGGAAGATTATTATTATGCTTTGTAGGATATTGATGCCATTAGAGCTTCAAAGTTCTCTTCTAGTTTCCCCTTTCTAAAGGTATATTTTGGAGAGGAAAAATATCTATCGGAAATTACTCAACTTCCTCTTTGCAGAACTTTTATAGCCCTACGATCGCAGACAATGAAAACCAAGTTCATTGAAGGGAAGTATAAAAAGATCCCAGGGAGCAGCGTGTTTGCATTTGTGAAAATGGCGATATTGAAGACACCAAATACTATATGCTACATTATAGGATATACAAAAACCCAAGAGATAAGTTTCTAAAGAGAAGTTTAGAACTAGTAGCTAACCAAAATGATCTGGAGAAAATCACTTACTTGTTGTTATGTTTAATACTGCCAGATTTGCTGCAATAGCAAATTATATTTCAAAGATAATGGCCTGCATGGGAATTATTTGTGATAAATATATTTATACTAATTTGAATGGATTATGTAACATTGTGATGTGCTTAGTATGAAACTTTTTTGTAATTTTAATTTAAACATTTATTGTTTTCTATAGAGCCAACTGTGGTTGTAAAAGTTTTAAAAGGTTTGAATCTTTTTTGTAAGATGGTAAATTGATGGCTATAACCTGTATATGGTTGTCACAAATAAACTGTACTGTATTAAAGTAAAAGAAAACTCTGGCTTCCGTTCCAGAAAATCTGTTGCTGCATTAACCAGGGCCTTGCACCAAATGAATCTGCAGTTGCTTGATACAACAATTCTTGCAGCTCTTCTCAGTTGACTTGCAGCAATCATAATTATTACTATTCAGTCTTCAAGGTGAATTTGAATTGAATTTAGTCTTTAAACTGAATTTAAAGGAACCCTGCTGGTTCCAACCAAAGGGTTTTCTAGCTCAGCATTCTATTTACACAGTGGCCAACTTGTAGGCCCTGAGAAGTCCACCAGCAGGACATGAATCACATATACAGGCATGCGGTCTTTGGTAAATTAGCATAACAATGTGTGTCCAAAGAAAAATCTTGTAGAGATGCCATACGCGTAAAAGCCAATGAACAAACAAATGTTGCAACCAAGGCACCAAATATGTAACTTGTTAGCATATATGATTTTAATAAAATTTTGGACATACGGAATTCTCTCTATGACCCCGAACTGACCTCTATGGGATGTCAGCCATAAGCCCCAAGATGACAAGTCAAGTGGGCACAAGAAAAGGTCTGCCAGAGGTTTGGGAGTTGCTAAAGGGGAAGGACCATCTCCCTTAGAGTACAACACAATAGTGCTTGCTTGTCCTGAGTCTTACACCTAATGGGGCAGTGATTAGATTTAACTGCGCCCTTTTTCCTCTAGCGTCCCTCCTTGATTGTGTCAAGATCCAAGTGCACTGTCAAGGTCATCCTCACACCTCAGCTTAACAAAACCCAGGCAATCTGCGCCTTTGTCCAGGCTTCAGCCAAGTCATCAAGTCTCTAGCCAGAGGCTAGATATTGCCTACATAAACCCCTAGATTTTTAGACTCCACATGCTATCCTTAGGGTGCATCTTGGCTCCACATCAGTTTGCGCTCTTCCCCCATCTCAGCGGCCGTGCATCATCATCATCATCATCATCATCATCACCACCATCATCATCATCCACATCCACAGCGGATCCTGGAGAGGCCTTCGGAAGTGAGTATTTCCCGTAGTCTGGCCCATCCTGATCTATTCTCACTTTCACTCCTTTGCTTCTAGTGTGCTGTATGAGTGTATGTGTCATATTTGTTTGTGTGCAGTTTTCCCTTTTAATAAATATTTAGACTTTAATTGAAGAAGCCTGTCTCAGCCTCATCCATTGTGGGATCTCTTAGTCCTCTGACACTACGGTACTCTGGTCTCGCAGGGTGTTGTTAGGACCCCACTCTTGCATATTTTGAGCTAATTATAAATTCCCCTAATTAGATCCTTCCTAACAAACTGAATACATAAGCAAATGCCATGAGCCTCCAGGCACAATGGGATCACATGAACAACTCCACTTTTGTTACTTTAAACTGAATATGGATGCTCTGCATCAGACAAACTGTTTCTATAGGGAAATTTATGTATGCATAAGACACTGTTTTATGTGTTTATTATTTAAATAGTCACGTTTATATCCTGCCATTTCTCCAAGTAGCATTCATGGCTTTTCTCTTTTCTCTTTTCCACATTTTTCTTACAACAACACTGTGAGGGAGGCTGAGAATGTATAACACCCAAGGAAAATATGTCTTACGAGTCAATGAACCCTAGAATCCAAATTTCTCAAGTCCATCACTTTACAAATCAAGTGATCATACAAATATGGATACTGTATTGCCATGGATGTTGCCTCTCCAGCACTATTCTGTATTATAACTGACCCTTTCCTTTCTGAATAGGAATCTGGTAAGTGTGCAGTAATTCTGTGAGTGGGATTTTTTAAAAATTCTGACACAATGTGGTGGCAATGTTTTCATTTCACTGTGTAGGATCAGATCATGCAGCTATTTGGCTGGGCCCATCATGGGGGCCTGAACATAAGAAGAGATGGGCATTCTCATCTAAAAGGAAATTCCAAAAATGAAATACTTAACTGAGCCTCTTTTTTTTTTTTTAAACAGCAGAGTTACTTTCTTGAAGGAGTTGACAATATTTCTTTCATGCTGGATTGGAAAAGATGCTCAATGTCCCCCACAAAAGACAGAATTTGACTTGGAGTCTATTCAGGAAGATGGCAACATCCTTCATTCAGCTTGACCTTCCAAGTATGGAGCACCCACAGTCTTGGCACGCATATTGTATTCTTGCACATTGTTACCAGAGAAGGAATTGTATAGCTCTTGTAACACATTTTTTTCCCCTAAGAGCTGCTGCCCACAAGTCTGCAGAAGAACTATCAAACTATTGTTCAGCATCTCACTTATGTTGTGGCATGCATGGGTTGTTTGGTGAAAACATCACCCATGGTCAGACAGCTTCTAGTTTCAAAGCTGAGCATAAGTTTTGTCTAATGAGCCAATCTGGAAACAAATGCCTAATAGCCTGCCAAAGGGGGAATAAAAAGGGAACTTGTCTTTGCCTTGTGTGACCCACTAAACACAAAAATCCCACATAAGTCTTGCTATTAGCTGCTCCCTTCCCCACTGGACGAATTGCGTGTTTCACATAAATACACCCTTGTGTAGCTCTTGATACTTCTCCTCATGCTCTTGAAAATCAAAAATACTCAGGATGGTTAAGCCTGAAAGTAGTTTCTGTTAAAGAAAATCAAGAAGTTCAGTGCTAAACAAATGGCAGCATTAGCAAACAATATTCATATGTGAAGTCGAAGGCTTTCACAGCCGGCATACATAGGTTTTTGTGGGTTTTTGTGGGTTTTTCAGGCTATGTGGGTGTGTTCTGGAAGAATTTATCCCTGATGTTTCACCTGCATCTGTGGCTGGCATCTTCAGAGGTTAATGGCATGGAAGTGAGTGGGGTATATATACCGTACTGTGTGACCCTTGATTGGGAGGAAACGATTTACATGTTACCCTGCTGGGGTCTACCGCATACTGTGCAGGTGTGGACAAGTCTACATAGGGACCACAAAATGCAGCGTTCAAACACGAATTGAGGAACACAAGAGACACTGCAGACTGGTGCAGCCAGAAAACTCAGCAGTAGCAGAACATGTTATAAGCCAATCTGGCCATAAAATGCTATTTGAAAACACTGAAATTCTGGACCATGCCAACAACTATCAGGTCAGAATGCACAGGGAATCCATTGAAATCCACAAACACCTGGACAACTTCAACAGGAAAGAAGAACCCCTGAAAGTAAACAAAAATTGGCTAACAGTCCTGAAAAACATATTTGGGGCAGTTGTATTGGCCATATAGCAAAGTACAGCAACATCCAAAATCCACAAAACAGTGATACATTTATTGGGTCAACGTAAATGCATAAAATATATTGCTATATAGCCAACACGGCTAACCTCTAGGCTGTGCCATTCAGCACAGTACAACACACAAACTAACTCCACCATTAACATGTAAACCACTTCCTCCCAAACATGGATCTAACAGGTATATATACCCCACTCACTTCCATGCCACCAACCTCTGAAGATGCCAGCCACAGATGCAGGCAAAATGTCAGGGATAAATTCTTCCAGAACATGGCCACATAGGCCCCAAAACCCACAAAAAACTATAACATTAATACTTCTATCATGAGGTCATGACTAGGCTGAGGTTTTTTTTTTAATATCAGGTATATAGTTTAAAAGTGTACAGTCAACTGCTACAAACATAATAAAGTTGGCCCTCTGTAACCACAGATTCTTTATTCATGGATTCAAGCACCCACAGCTTAAACACATTTTTAAAAAAGTATAAATTCCAAATAGGAAACCTTGATTTTGCCATTTTATATTAGGGAGACCATTTATGCCATTGTATTTAATTGAACTTGAGCATTCAAAGATTTTGGTATCCATTGGGGGATCCTGGAGCCAAACCCCAGCAGATAACAAAAGGGCTCACTGTAATACACTTCCATCTCTCCTAGCCAGTATACCCAGTAAGGATGGATGATGGGAGTTATGGTCTACCAATATCTGCAGGGTTGCACATTCTCCCTCCCCCTCCTAAAGAGAAAGTCCTAACCAATGTATTTTCCTAACCCTTACCCTTACAATGGACAATATGGGAGCAGCTTCACTACATTTGCTTCTTGTTCTCTGGATCCAGACCAACTGAAAGAATTCCCCTAGCCTGTGGAGGAAAAATCAGATATTTTTGTAGAAACATGGTTTATATTTGCTCTGCATGTTTCTGATAAGTTTTGTGGACATCAAAAAACAAACATAAAAACAAAAAAACACAACCCCACAACTTAACAGATACACCAATGAACACTGAACATCACCTACTTTTCATTCACTAGTACAGCCCCAGTGTGGTCCTCCTCATCCGACCTTGATGAAATCTGTTTGGGGGGTGGGGTATTGTTAGCATTCACATACAGATATCAATAGGTACCACACTTTGAATTTACTAGTTGAATATTCCCTTGAATAAAGCATAATGAACTGCCTCTACTTCCAAGGTCCTCATCCTTGCTGCCTTTCCCTTAAAAGTCACCAACCTCTTTGTGTTGAATGGGAAAGACTGTAGGGATCATCAACTCAAAGTTGGCTGGACATGAGTAGAACTCTTTCCATGGGCTCTGATAAAGGCCCCTAGTCATGTGAAGTCTTCTATTCATGTGCTAGCAAACATAAGTAGAAGAAAGCTGCAGACTTCCTCACTACATATAGGGAGCTTAGGGGTAGAATATGTAGCATTCAAGTGATCACATATTCTGTGCAACATATATATGTTACAGCTTACTGAATGTTTACCTGGGTGCAAAAATGCAATTTGTAAAGTGGGCAGGGGAAAACAAACAAGTTGTAGTTGCCACTTTTTCATCTATAGCAGACTTTCTGTCTCATCAAAGCCAGAATTTTAATAACAAGTGAGGACTTCCACAGCATGCAAATACAGCAGTGACTATTTGCTCATCACACAGGTGTTAAAGGCATGTAGAACCTATGTCAGAAGAGGGGGAGGTAACTCTGAAAGTGAAGTTAAATAATGGGTAGTGGTAATAAATACATTTTAGCCAGATTTAAACTCAAGTGACCAATGATTCCCCCAAAGATAACACCTCTGATCCCCTATCCTGAAAATAGTTCAGTACAGTAACATCCCAAACCCACAAGACAGTAATATCTTTATTGGGCCAACCAAAATGGATAAAATACAGAAGAAAAATGTTTCGAAGCTCCACTGGCTTCTCCATCAGACAAAGGTGCTAAAAGTGATACAGAAGGAAAAAATGTGCAATGTTAGTCATAGGCCTGCATTTTGTCAAGATGTTGGCAGTGGTATTCTGAATATGGAGGGTTATCTGGTCACTCCTTCTTTTGGCCATGTGATACTGGGAAATAAAGCATTTTAAAGTCCAGGAAATTTAAATACCATTAGCAAAAAAAAAAAAAAAAAAAAAAAAAAAAAAAGTTTTACCTTTGCTGGAAATAGAAACCTCAAATAGTAAACTCCCAGTCCACTGGCTCTCTCTTTTTTGCAGGTAATATGTGGTTACTTCACATCCAGGAAACATATTCGGGGCAGTTGTGTTGGCCATATAGCAAAGTACAGTAACATCCAAAATCCACAAAACAGTGATACATTTATTGAGCCAAACTAAATGCATAAAATATATTGCTATATAGCCAACATAGCTAACCCTAGATATGTCTCCAGAATATAGTTCACTAGTTTCACTAAGATTTATCCCCAAATTTCCCTTGAACTGTAGATTGCAGGACAGACAAAATACAGGGGAGGTTGGGGAAAGATATGTGCAAAAGTGGGAATAGGAGTAGGAGGTGTTTTATTACAGCATCATCTACTGGCAGAAGTTGTGAAAAGCGAGGAACTTGCATTTTGCATTAACTGAATTCACCATTTTAAGGTGTTGAATCAACAACATGACATCTCTAGTGTCACTTAAGGCCTTTGCAGACTGCCAGAAATAGTGCAAATTGAGTCCACTTTTAGGGTTAGGGTTAGTGCTAGGGAATCATGGGAATTGTTTGTTTTTTCTGAGACATTGAACCTTCTCTGTCAGAGAGCTCTGGTGCCACAATAAAATACAGTTCCCATGATTCCCTAACCCTAACCCTAACCCTTAAAGTGGACTCAATTTGCACTATTTCTGGCAGTCTGCAAAGGCCCTTACTTCCCTTGGAGGATGAGTCAGAACAAGAGAGGTGCCCCTATGTCTGGACTTCTTGTTGTTGTGTGCCTTCAAAGTCATTTTTGACTTATGGTGACCCTAAGACAACCCTATTATGGGAGTTTCTTGGCAGGTTTCTTCAGAGGGGATTTGCCATTGCCATCCTCTGAGGCTGAGAATGTGTGACTTACCCAAGGTCACCCAGTGGGCTTTTATGCTCAAGTGGGGAACTGAACTCTGGACTTACGTCATAGTCCAACACTCAAACCACTATGCCACCCTGGCTCTCCAGTGATTGGGCAACACTGCAAAATTGGAACTTTTTTTTTTTTAAATGAGTGAAAAAGACAATATTAATTAAAAGATCTGGGTCTTACTGACCCAGCAAGCACTTGTGACACTTCAAAGAGAAAAGTAAAATCTTATGCCATAGTAAATTCCAACAAAAACTAATTTCACTCTAATAATATATAATACAGTATATTCCAGCACAGTAGGTTGTATGCTATACATCAGACTGGACCAGTTTGAGATTTTAAAGGGATCTTCTGTATTCTTAAATTGAGGACCACATTTTATTTCTCTTCCTTTATTGTCTTTCTTATTCCCAGCAGGCCAGGGTCCATTGGAAGTGGTACCTGAGCAGCCTAAATGGATACACTTCTTTTCATAACTTGGGATGAAAATATGTAGATGACTGACTTAAACAACATCATGCACATATGGCTCCTCACTGCTTGGCTTTTTATTGCTGAAGAAAATTTGGTGCAAAAGCTGGCACCAGTTCTATTTGTGCATGCCTTTTTGGTTGGCCTAATAAAGGGTTTACTGCAATGCAGACTTTGTTTTATGGTCCATAGGGGTACCTCTCCATTTGAATACATTTGTTCTATTATTAAAGGGCTTAGATTTTCTTTCCCATACTAGAAGTGGGAATCATGTGGCTTTCCATCCATAAGTTGTTGGATTGCTGGCCTCATTATTACATTGCCAGTACAGCAAATGGTGAGGAGGATCGGATGATTCCAACCCCTGCTTTAGGCATGGCAAGTCAGCAGCAGCTTCAGGCAGCATATTTTGAGCACCGTTGCCACATTTTGAATAGATGGGCAGGGAGAGGTGTTCTTGACATTGGCAAAATTGGGCACTGTTATATAACTTGGCTTGGACCAACAAGGAGATCATTTGCTGCTTTGCCTCAGGCAACAAAATATGGCACAAAACTATTGTCATTACAGTACTGCAACAAATTAACACAGCTCTCTCTTGTGAAGCTTCAAATGCTTGCATCATGTATTTTGTGCATTTTGGTTGGTCCAATAAATCTATTGCTGCTTTGTAGGCGCTGTTTTTATTAAGCAATACTGGAAATGCAAATTGTTCCCAAACTTTAGTCCTCCAAATGGTTTGGACTTTGATTCTCAGAAGCCCCCGCCAGCTTGGCCAACAGTCAGGGATTCTGGGAGCTGAAGTCCAAAAACCTGTTTTGGAACCACAAAGATGTTGTTGCTCAATAAGTATATTCTACAGTAAGTACCATATATACTCAACTATAAGTCTACCTTATGTGTAAGTCGAGGGCAGGCTTTGGGGCCAAAATTATGGATTTTGGTATGACCCAAGAATAAGTCGAGGGTATAACTTAAGGGCATGGAATGAATGATGTAAAGCTTGAAGCAAAGGAAAACAATGCCAAGGATCTTACAAAATCCCAGCAGGCATAACTATTTGTGCTCAGACTAAAGGCTGGATGGATGAAAGAGTAGAAGGGGGTCACTGTTTCCAGGACAGATTAAACTTGCCTTTCACCAGGGGATGGTTATATCTGTGTGTGAATCAAAGTACAGTACTTACACTGAACTGTGGATAAATAGACTCAGGTTTTTGGAGTCTATTTTCCAACCTATATTTCTAGACTTATACATGGGTATATACAGTACAATTATAAGCATTTTCCTTGCTCAGAGTTTTATATGTATATTGCATGATAACCGATCCATTGGCTGTGCTGGCTAGAACTGATGAGACCTGCGATACAACAATATCTGGTGGCCACAAAGAGTATGGTAGGTTCCTGCCTAGTGGTCTGAGCGTTGGACTATGACTCTGGAGGAAACTCTGGAGACCAGGGTTTGAATCCTGCCTTGGCCATGGAAACCCATTTGATAATCTTGGGCAAGTCACACTCTGTCAGCCTCAGAGGATGGCAAACCCCATTTGAAGAAACTTGCCAAGAAAACCCCTTAGGACAGAATGACCACATGTCTTAACCGAAAAAGGAGGACAAGGCACAGCAGAATGTAGGACCTCCAAGACAAATGTATGTGACAAAATAAAAGCTAGAAATAGCACTATAAATATAAATCCATGCTCTTTAGTATTGCTCAAAATGGAGGAAATTCAAGAAAAAATGGAGGATAAATAAAATAAAAGCTAGTAACACTCATAGAAATATACATTCATGCTGCTTAGTCAGGCTGAAAGTGGAGGAAATTCAAGGAAAATGGGGGATATAAAAAGCTTTTAAAAACCCACAGAAATATAAATTCATGCTTCTTACTCTTGCTCAAAATGGAATACATTTTTCTCATGATACATATTTTATTACCAGTCTCCATTTTTAAATATACATTGCATTACATATTGTTAACCTGTTGACATCTTGGAATACCAATATGTTACACGTTATCCTGTAAAATATTACATTGTATGTTTTCCCCCATCCATTATTTTTTTCCTAATTTCTCTGTGTCATTTCCCCTTTTCTCATAATTAAAATAAAAAAAAATTCTATAAAATAAATGTTTGTCATGTAACTTATTTATTCCTTTGGGTTTTCTTTCCTTATCCACCACCATCCCTTTTCCTTCCACTCTTCAAAATGGAGGACCTTTTCCAACTTCCTAGCGGGAATGTAGGACACGTCCGGGGGAAGGATGACGCGTCCGGTCGCCCTTTGTGCAGCAAAAGCCAATCAGCAGCCGTGGAACGCGAAGCGTCATACGATGAGGGGATGAGCCAATGAGAGTCGAATATGCTCCCTATCCCCGCCTCTCCTTGGTTTCGCGCGCTTTTTGAAAGCGGAAGCGAAAGCGGAACCGTGGCAAGATTGAAGGCGGGAAGGGAGCGGGGTCGGACTTGGAGCTTTTCCCCGCGAGGGGTGAGTGGGCACCGGGGGTGAGGGAAGGGCCGGGAGGGTCTCCGTAACCACTGCCCTGGAAGGGATATAGACCCTATCACGGGGTTTTCTTGGCAAGGTTTGCTCAGAGGAAGTTTGTCATGGCCTTCCCCTGAGGCTGAGACAGTGTGACTTGCCCAAGGTCACCCAGTGGGTTTCCATGGCCAAGCAGGGAATCGAACCCTGGTCTCCAGAGTCACAGTCCAACGCTGCAAACCCAACGCCAGGATGGCTCCCGGGAGGAATTTCGAAATAAGAAACATGGATTTACTGCATATTTCTCTGAGTGTTGCTAGAGTTTATTTGGCCGTGGCCTACAGTTCCCCCCCCCCCCCCCCATTTTGTGGTGCCTTGGCCTCCTTTTGTGGTTGTGACATCTGGTCACCCTGCCCTAAACTGAACCTGTCATGGGCTTTTTCTTGCCAAGATTTGTTCAGAGGGGGGCTGCCATGGCCTTCCCAGTGGGTTTACATTGCCGAGCTGGGAATCGAACCCTCCTCTCCAGAGTTGTAGTCAGGAGTTTACCACACTACACTCTTACAGTGCTGCTATTCCACTTTAACTCCTCTGGCTGCCTTCTGTGGCATTCTGGGATTTGCAGTTTAGGGAAAGGCATTTTGAATTCCCAGCCAGAGAGCTCTTAGGCCTCACCGAACTACAACCCCCAGAACTCCACAGGAGGCAACCAGAGCAGTAAAAGTGGAATAGCAGCACTATAAGACTAGTGTCATAATCTCTTAATACTGAAACCGCTATATATATGTATGTGTGTTGCTGTTGTTGTTGTCGTGTCCCTTCACGTCATTTTCAACTTATGGTGAACCTATCATGGGATTTTCTTGGCAGGATTTGTTGATAGGAGGGTTGCCATGGCCTCTCCTTGAGGCTGAGAGAGTGTGACTTGCCCAAGGTCACCCAGCGGGTTTCCATGGCCAAGCAGGGAATTGAACCCTGGTCTCCAGAGTCGTAGTACAACACTCAAACCACTACCCCACGCTGGCTCTCTCAGGGCATCTGAAGGTGTGGATTGATATCCACGAAAATTCATACTAAAGTGGGTAAGTTGCCCTGCTAGATATCCCCCTCCCCTTTTTTCCAACCCCTTTCCCCCCATTTTTTATTTTTTGAGATGCACTAACATGGCCATTTCTTTGAAATTTACATTTTTAAAAAAGCTTTTAATACCCTCAGTTTTGCAGGCCTGTGATCCTTAGATCTACTTGTCTTAACAAGTAGGATTACTCTACCTAATAGGTATAACTGCAATATTTCAACCACTATAACACGACTCTCTCTTGTTGCTATTGCATGACATTTTTACTATGTAGCTGTAATGCGGTTTGTTTCAAGCAGAAATTGAATGAATAAAATAATCATTAAAAATAGATAGGACAACAGGTTCTTTTTAAAAAAAAACATGTGCTAAACAACAGTTCTATTAAGATTTTAAAAACTCCGAAAAGCCTGACCCTGTTGCTGTGAAGTATAGCTCAAAACAACTTCTTGAGGCTGGCATGAAGATGCCCCTTGTTCACTTGCTTTGATGCTGGGAATAGGCACCATGCTATCAGTTACTATTGATTAGTACTGTTTTTGCAACAAGGATGTAGTCCTCAGGTAGTACAGTATAGGAGTATTTTGCAGGAGACTGTAGAGGGTAAAGCACACAATTCTTTTGCTTCAAGAATAAAGTTTTGTTATGTATTGCCAAACTATTTTTTTCTTATTGTTACCTAGTACAATATACTAATGCATAATTCCTTCCATAATTTCCACAAAGGAGGTACAATATAACTGAGAGCTGGCAGAGCTTGTGGGAGGTCAACAGGAGGTCTTCACCCATTTCTTCCAGATCAAAAGAAAAGAGGGTAGAATTGACTGCATTAGAAGGGAGAAACCTCAGAATAATCTGCTGCTTTATCATATTACCGTTTCTGAACCTACTAACTTCTTCCTTTAGTTGTACCTGTTTGAGCCAGTATGAATCCCTCTAGAAGCAAGAAGAAGCATCCTGATAAAAAAAGACGTTCTGTTAAAAAAAGAACCAGTGATGGAAATATTGTTCCTTATCTGAAGGTATTATTCTGTTTTATTCTGAAGAGCGGTTACTTAATCTGGAGGTGATACCGGAATACTGTTGTTTGATAACTTTAACAAGAGTTTTTAAACAAAACAAAAAACAAAAAACCCTCTCCTTACCTCAGTTGAATACTAAAAGATATAGCCATGTAGTCCGTAGAATTAATATATATAGAGAGATTTTGTAGCATTGTTGAGACTAACTGGAAAAAAAGAAAAAAAGATTTGTAGCATGAGTTCAAAGTCTACAAACCTCTTTTTTCAGTTAGTCTCAAAGGTGCTACAAAATCTCTATATGTATGAATTGAACACTCTTATTGTCCATGTATCATGACAGTTGATATGATATGAGATATGTATCCCCTAGTAGTCAGTGCCTCTATAGCAAGGGTCGGCAACCTACAGCCCGCGGGCCATACCCAGTACTGTGCATGCGCAAACGAGTCGCAGCTGCCATTTTGGGAAATAGTGGCAGCCGCCATTTTGTTTGCCAAAATGGCGGCCACGACTTGTTTGCGCATGCACAGAAGTATTTAAACTGAATTACTTAAACCTATAATTATAATCTGTACCTGAACAGGGGATTGGATTGCAGTCGTATTCCCATTCAGAAGGCATAACATGATGATGGGGTTACACTGATGGTATCTTTCATGCAGACTTGCTGTTTTAATTCTTTTGTTACTTTTCTCATTTGGAAACAATACCCCTATGCAAAAGTAACTGTTTTGTTGTTGTTTTTAAATGAAACTCAAAAAACTTAAGCATCACATCTTCAATACTCATTTCAGACAAAGAAGCTATCAGTTTTGAGTTCTGAATAAGCTTGGAGTGATGAGCAGCCAAATACTGCACTTACCTTCTGTACTTACCTTATAAGACAGTCTATAGTAAACAGCTGTTCTCAGTTCCTGCCTATTTTGGTGGCACTACTGTTACTCCAGTGACACCCATAATTATCTAAAAACTATAGCAGCAAGTGATATGGAAGGGCAAACTTTCTGTGAAGAAGGTTGGTTGTTCTTGAGGCCAATTAACGTGAGTGAAACTGTACTCCAGCACTTGCTTGCTTGAGAGTACACATGTGCTGGATGGAGGATAGGCATACACTGAGGTGCCTACACAGAATGTTTATCAAGGTTTTTAAAAAAAAAAAAAAAACAAACCACATAAGCAAAAATGTTTACTTAGTTTCTTGCCTTTCATTAGCCTCAAAATGAGAACTCAGAGGCTGGCTCAAGCACTAGAAGGCTGAGAAGCAGAAGTCCTATGACAGAAATTGGAAATCATCTTCAAAAAGAGACTCCACTAAACAGTGACAAGACAACGGTTGAAGAACGAGAATTCACTGTGAATTTAGGTGATGGTGGAAAGGAACATGTGGTGAAAGGCAAGATCCATGATAGTGTGCTTACTGCCCTCAGGGCTTCTAAAGATGTTTCTGCTCACATGGATAAAAAGAAAGGCAAGAAGATCTACTTAATAGGGAAGAAAGGGATTGAGGGTTGCATTAATTTAGGGATGCCTCTGAAATATGTGCCCAGTGATTCCCAATGTGAAATGAAGTTTTACAAAGAAGATAAGCAAACTAAGAGCCCTGGGAAATTAGAATATAGGCAGGATGGCATTAAGGGCATGGAATGTACCTTGTTTTTTGTTGTTCCAAATGCAAATAAATGTCCAACCAATAAGCCACTGAGTGATAAGATAATTAGATGCAGTGAGCTTCTTAAAGAACACATTAATCTTTGTGTCTTTGCCCCAGAAGAAGAAACAATAAAGGATGCCCTATGTAAAGATGGCCGCTTTATGCCTCTTCTAAATGAAAAAGATTGGGTGTTAATGGAGAATAAAAAGTCCATACCAAACAGCCATACAGTGAAAACATTATCTAACAGGACCTTTACCATTCATGTGAAGACTGAGAGACGCCATAAATCTAGTAAGGGTCCAAATAATGAACAGCTCCCTCTGCTCCCTCAAGAGGAACAGCTCAAAACTTTTCATTATTTCAAACGTAGTGTCCTAGAATTATATCCTGGCTTGAGGGAACAAAGTAAAATAATCGATGACTTCATTGAAAAGGCCAGGCAGCAACCTGATCAAAAGAAGGATGTTTTTGGGGTTTATAAAGCAGTCTTCGGCAAGGAGAGACAAAACTCCAATACAGTTAAGATGACAATGCTCCATGCTCATCTCAGTAAGTCAGTTGGCTATATAGAGTGGGGGACTACTTCAAAGGATGGAAGTGCAACTTGTTTTGTCTTGTGTGGCAAGTACATACTCACCTGCCACCATGTGGTAAAGGATATAGTTGGAGAAGGCGTAGAAGAAAAAGAGTGGGCACTAAAAATTAGCCAGTCTACCCGTGTCACTTTCTCTTACATAGACAAACATCCTAAGGACAATGATTGGTTTTCCCTTGAAGAATGGTTTGAAATATCAGATGCAGATCTTGATTTTGCTGTCCTGAAATTAAAGGAAGGGGGAAATGGGCTTCCAAGAGGTTTGCTACAAAACTTTTTTGCTCCACCTTTCAATGGTCTTATTTACATCATTGGACATCCAGATGGAGAAACAAAAAAAATAGATGGCTGTTCTGTTATCAATGTGTGTGAACGTCAAAAGGAGTGTACTCAGCGTTTAGATCAGGGAAAGGGGGCAGAATGCAACTATGTTACATGTGGTTATGAGGACAAGGGTGTAAATTGCATCCATATGTACAATCCAAGAGGCTTCCCAGAGATCATCAACAATCCTGATGTAGTCACCTATGATACCTCTTTCTTGTGGGGGTCCTCAGGTTCACCTGTGTTTGACAGAAATGGCCACTTAGTTGCAATGCATGCTGCAGGATATGTTTATGCAAAGTATAAAAAAAAGAGCACAATTGAATTTGGTTATTCAATGAAGTCAATACTCTCATTAATTGAAAAGAAGTATAAATCTTGGTATGATACTGAAATTGGTCCTGTTCTACATGCTGGTCATGATGCAGGAGAGGATGCCATTGGTGTCGATCCATCTACAAATATGGAAATAGAACCAGCTGACCAATGTAGAGATGTAGAAATGGAACCAGTAGATGAGTGAGCTCAACCTCACTTCTCTGACCAATGAGGGGTTTTAGAGGATATAGCAATCAATGGTTCTTTCTCCTTTCTTTCTTTTTTTGTAATACAGTACACTCATCCCTCCACATTCGCTGAGGTTAGGGGCACAGGACCCCATGAATATGGAGAAACTGCTAATAACAAAAACACTATGTTTACCTTAGAGAAGACATCTCTAGGTCCTCCAGTGGAACTCTGGTCAACATCTGCAGATACTGACCATAGAATTGCTCTGGAGGAGCCACAAATGCCTAGTGGAGTGTTCTCTCTAGGAATCTCTAGGTCTTTCAGAGCAACATTTGGTTAAAGTTGAGCACAGAGTTGCGCTGGAGGACCTAGATATTCCTAGAGAGGACATATTAATAAAATCCATGAATAATCAAATCTGCAAATGTGGAGGGACCAGTGTATTTGCTTTTATTTACAAATATACAGATCAAGCATAGGTGGGGGGTTCAGCAATAAACATTCGAATACATGTTCCAGATCTCATAAATCTATGCTCTTAGTATATCATCCTTTACAAGTGCAAGGGTTTGCCTCACTGATTGGCAAGTCTGTTGGCTATATTCACCCGAGAGACGTTACTTTTTTACATATATAGTCAGCCCTCTATATCCATGGATTCTGCATCCACGGCTTGAAAATATCCCCCTCCCCAAAGAATTTCCAAAAAGCAAACCTTGATTTTGCCATTTTATACAAGGGACACCATTTTGCTACTATTATATATAATGGAACTTGAGCATCCATGGATTTGGTATGTATGGGGGATTCTGGAACCAAACCCCAACAGATGCCAAAGGCCCACTGTATTACCTCTGCAGAAATCCTATGTGTAGATTGCTCCATTTGTATTGTTTAGTGTTCAAGACCTGTGGGAATGACCCATCTGCACATCTGGAAGTGGAACCAGTTGATAGTGTACCCCACTTATCCAACAAGTGAAATATTTCAAGGAATATAGCAGTTATCAAGAGTTTTGCTTCCTCTATAACCAGGTTATAAGATGATAGTTTTACTTTTTACTTTTTTTAAATTTCAAGTTTGTATAAAGTTAAATGACATTATAAGACTCAGTTATATACTCTGATGTTCTAAAATAAAGAGATTCAAAAAAGAAATCATTACTCATAAATTTCAATAAAAGCAGATCTAAATATAAATCCATTTGTAAATTGCATTTATATAACATTCTTTCAAATGTGGCAAACACTATTACGAGTAAATCTACCTATTGGCTCACAGGTGGGAATGTGTTATCTTTCCAGTACTGGAATACATGTTTTTAGCAGTCAAGGACGCAAAAGATCCATTTTCACTGTTCCTGTGTTAAGTTCCAAGAGATAGATGAATAGCTTCAAAGAATATGTACATCACTAAATATCAGAACTATCTAGTATCAGGATTATTCATGTAATTGCACCCAAAATGAAGCAATCACAGGGCATTTTTAAAACATGGGTTAGAAAAGTATTAACAGTATTAGACCTTCAATAAGGAGTTGATTTAGATATGCCTTCATTAAAAAGATGTGGTGACCAATATACCTGAGACACCAGTTTTTGTTATATAAGACATAATTGGCAATCCATAGCCATAGACCTTTAACTGCTGACCATTGGTTGGTCAAGAGTAAGCATTCCAATTCTCTATTTCACTCATTCTCCGAACCCTGCATATCATTTGTAAGTAATAAAAATTTAGATGTACAAGTATTCCTCAATTAATGAAGTCTGTGTTCCTGGACATGACTTCTTCGACAGAAACATACCAGTGGTAGAAATAACATTCAAAGGGATAGGTTTCTACAGTAACAAAACAAAACCAATCAAACGTGTCAGCAAACTTTTTATGCAAAACTAACAATACATGCACGTGAAATGAAACAAGCAAGTCAGGTAAGCCTTGCATAAATAATCAAAAACATTTTGAACCTTCTAGAGACCACTTGAAGGCTTCTTTCAAAATGAATCCAGTGATGCAGGTTGTGTATGATAATACTTTCGCGGCACCAGAGGCTTAAAGCTGAGCCCTGAAGTCAGGCATGCCTAAAAGGCTTAAAACTGGACAAAGGGTTGTTGAAGTTTGCATGTAGGGAGGCACACAAAATCAAATGTTATCTGCTTACCTGTTGCATACTCATGACTGTTCACTCTATGCTTTGGCTGTTTAGAAAATGGCAGCTTTCCCCTTTTTCCCAGACTGTCAGGATAACTCATATTCAAGGAGTTGTCCCTCATGTGGACATGCAACAAAAGCAGGTGGGCAGCAGCGAGTTGGGATAATGTAAAGCTCATGAAAGCAGGAGGGGGTTGCCTTCTAGGCGAGGAAGGAGATGCAGGGTCAAGTAAGAAAGCCCACACTGGCTTATGTAGGCGTTGGCAGCATGAAAGTCAAACAAGTGTTATAATTTCAAGTATTGCTATTTGGCTGCTGAAAGTAGATTAAACTGATCTTTCAAAACTGAAAAGGATAAACTCATTAACACCACCTAATTGATTTTTTTTAAAAGCCCACATTTTCTTGTTCTCATAGCTAGGGTGTTCAGTGATGGAAGAAGAGGTTGAATTGAGATGTGTGAAGCAAGGATTGTTAGCCAAAAAAGGGGGGGCTTGGGGGTCCCCACCAACTATATCAGCATCTTTAAACATTTGGGGAATTATTTATCTCAAAGGATCCTTATGAGAGGCTGGATAACTTGAGAATCATTTTCACCTTTGCATAGTGGTGTTAATGTGAGAGGAGTCCAGGTTTAATGACATAAAGGTTTTATTTCAAAACAGGCAAAAGTACGACTCATATATGCAATAATTCAAACAAACACATCAGACAGAACTAACCGAAATGGAGGTATGGAAATGGGATAGTGGGTTGTAGAAAGGGTGATATTTACCAGTCCTTCAGAAGATTCCACGGAAAGCAAGGTTTGTATTAGACAAAGTCTAAGGGCAACACAATGAGTGAAGGAGACCCTCTGCACACACAAGGTTAGAGCGGGGACTGATATATCTGATTTCTAGCCTCTAGGGATACTTGGTGGAATATTACAGTGCAACAAAGATCTGATGGTCTTTACACGAATCCAACAATGGGATTCCATAATGACCGATGGCTTTGCCTTTGGATTAACAAAATAGGGATTGGATATAGGACAACCCAATGGTAGATGGGCAGGAAGGTTGGCTGAGAACATGGCAGGGGTAGGTAGGAAAACTAGTCTGACTCACCCTGGTGCAATGAGACCTTTTGTCTCTTGGTGCAAGAGGAGAGGCAGAAACCCTGCAGGAGGATGGAGTGATCAGCAAACTCATTTAACCTTTTCCTTGATGCTACCTAGGTTTTCCACATGTCTTCAGATCCATGCTCCTTTCCCATAAGGAAATTTCCTCTTAAAACATTTCTGGCTCTAGATATGAAAAATATGAAGCGCCCCATATACAGTGGGGGGTACTGAGAGGATAGACGGGGAACTATGGCAAAAGCAGTTGTGCTAATTAAAGTATGCTAATGGTTGAGAATTAACAAGAATTTGGCTGGAATTATTTTTTAAATAATGATGTTTATTAATAATAAAACAAATAATCAACCAATATTACAGACAACAATCAACCCCCCTCAATTAAACATAACACTTCCACACTAAGAGAAAGGGAAAAGCATTCTACTAATTATATACAATTATATTAACTAACCTATATCCCAGATATTTAATAACAATAAACCCTCCCTCATCCCCTCCTCCTACTTTCCATAAACTCCAATCTCTCATATCATCAAAACACACCAATTCATAATAACATCCTAACCTCCTCTTCACCCTCCCCTCTTCTTTTTCCCTCTCTTCAATCATACTTTTAATCACCTCTCTCACTCTTTCTTTCCAATCCCTTCTCTATCCCTCCACTACACTTACTTACCCTTCTTACTCTTCCTACTTCATTCTCCCTCCTCTATCTTTTGATATCAATTTGCTCATTGTGTCAAAACTATCACCATCTATCTATCTATCTATCTATCTGCTCGTTGTGTCAAAACTATCTATCTATCTATCTATAAATTTGCTCGTTGCGTCAAAACTATCACTGTGATGTTTGGCGATATTATAGGGAATTAGGATCTTGGGGTAACATTAGTACCAAAAAACCCCAAAAACTCATAACTAAGGAGGCTGTCTGGGTGTGGCATGGGATACATATATACATATATATATAAAGAGAGAGACCATTAAATGACAGTGTCATATGCATGGCCTAAATGTATTTACCTATACATAGTTTCGCCTTTCCAAAGTGAAAATTTGCTAAGATGCAATGTTTTCAAAGTATATATATACATCTTTTTAAAAGTTAGGAATGTTATAATTTTACATTTTAATTACAAAAACAAAAACCTTGGACCTCTCCTTTCTCCTCCCACTGACCTTCATCTCACTCCCCCAATCTTTTCAGCACTTTTATTAAAAAATATATATTTTTCAAAATGACAGTCTTACATTCTTACACTTTTAATATTATTATACCAGATATGTTTATGTATCTTTCCTTCCTTTTCTTATTTATTTGTTCGTCTTCTTGTTTTCCTTCCACTTAGTCAGGTTCTCAATGGCTTCCTCTTCTCCACACTCCGAAAATTGGCTTTCTTCCTTTTCTCTTTTTCTTTTCTTCACCAATTCTTTTGAGTGTCATATTTCAAATAGAAAAAAATCTTACCTTTCCCAAATGTTCCATTATTAATGGTCACTTTTATATAAGTAATTCCATGATAATAGCATGTAAATAATACCCATAGTCTTCTAAAACCAAAACTCCCCCCTTTTTTCTTTTATTACCTGATGGCTAACGTTTCACTTTCACTTTCCCCCCTTTATCTATTTCTTTTAAATAGCTCTTACTTCCCCCCTCGATTTCTCTACTTTCTTTCAATTATTTCTATCACTGGTTTCCATTTTTCCCATTTATCCATATTTTTAAATTTAATATCGCTCTCAACCTATCCATTTCTTTCATATCGTAAATTTTTGCTTTCCAATCTTCTGCCTTCTAAGTTTGTTCTTTTCCCCAATTTTTTGCAATTAAGATCCTTGCTGCAGTTATTAAATATAAAATAATTTTCCAATGTTTGCTTTCTTTCACCTTTCCCAACACTGAGGTTATATCCAATAAACACAAGTCCGGATTTAACTCCTATTTTCAGCATTTCCTTTATATTCATGTGTATTTTTAACTAGAATTTATTATTATTATTATTATTATTATTATTATTCAACTCCATCACATGTGTATCAGAGAACCTTTTCCCCTTTTTTCATTAAACAATCTATCATTGTTTAATTTATAAATCTTGTCTAACATAAGTGGGGTATAGTACCATCGGTTAGCTATTTTGTAATACAGTAGTTTTCTTTTCAGCTTTGTGACACTGTGAATTTGTTGGTTTTTCTTCTTGCTGATTCCCATTTTTCTAGCTCTACATTATGTCCCAGTTCCATCGCCTATTTTATCATACAATCCTTTATTTCATTTCCTTCTAGCTCTCTTTTGGATAATATCTTATAGATCTTACTAATTTTTTCAGAGGAGGCATTGAATCAGACCTACAAGTCCCCCAGTGAGCCAAGGGGGACTGGGAACACCAGTTGTTTCCAGGAGCATCCCTTTTGAGTCCCTATATTGGGAGAAAGGAGGGATATAAGAAAATAAATAATAAATAATAATGATAATTTTGGAAGGCTCTTCCCCTGTCCGCCTACTGTAAGGCATTGCTTTGAGTGGACCTTTCTGCAGCACTTTTATGGGTTTCACAAAGAGTCCTTCACACACACACACACCCTTCCAGATTTCCATCCTCCTTGGTGCCCTCCTGCATGTCAAAGATCCCCTCTAACAAAACAACACAGGAAATTTCTCTCTGCAGAGGAAGGAAGAAAGAAAGAAATTTGCATGCAAGTTCTTCCTCTAGCTTTTCCCTCTTTGTAGCTGATTTGGTGGAGGCTTTTCAGGCTCTTCTCAGTCTGATCCATTTTATGTGCAAATCTGTCTGCCTTTTCTTCAAAATCCTTGCATAGAGGGAAATGTCCTGTGGTATTTTGTTAGAAGGGATCTGTGTCTGGAGGGGATGCGTAGTGTGTCCCCAAGGCGACTCCTGTCCTGAGGCAAGAGCGGGATAGAAGTGGGATAGACACTGTAATCCACGGATTTTATTGCACCACATCGTGGCTAGGCAGTAGGTATGCTGTCATCGGTCCATGCTCCTTTTAATGAACAAGTGAATAGCTATCAATTCCCCCCCCCCTTAGCCCCTCACTAAGGGGTAGGCAACCTTTTTGAGCCAGGGGCCAGGTCGCTGTCCCTCAGACAATTGGGGAGCTGAAGCACCAAAAATAAATAAATAAATAAATAAAAATATATATTTTTTAAAAAATATGCATGCACACTCCCTCAGCCCCAGAAAAGCCATGGGGAAACCCCTGTGGAGATTTTGCCAAGAAAACCCCAAAAACAAGTAATAAGAACAATAATCAATATCATCATGGCGGGCGGGGGGGTGGGGGGTGGGCGGCAGGACCGGCCTGGGGCCAGTCTAAAGGCCTCGGGGGGCCGCATCCGGCCCCCGGGCCTTAGGTTGCCTACCCCTGCCCTTACTGAACAAAGTACCATAATTCAGGGTGATTCAGAGAGAATTTAAAGAGGGTTGACTGCACCCCCCCTTTCCCATTTCATTTGGGGCAGTACAAATGGGATGTTAGGGCTCCCACTGCAAGGACACTCACACACACAGAAAGATAATTCCCATTGAAAGCAAGGCTTCTTACTGCTAAGGAGGGAACCATTTCACCTGGGGCAGTACAAACTGGATTTAAAGGACTTCCACTGCATGGAGGGACCCCCCACAACTCCCATTGAAAGCAAGACTTCTTACTGCTGAAGAGACAGCCATTTCACCTGGTACACTACAAACTGGTTTTAAAGGGCTTCCACTGCATGGAGGGACACCCCCACACAGACACAATTCCCATTGAAAGCAAGGCTTCTTAGAATCATAGAGTTGGAAGAGACCATAAGGGCCATCCAATCCAACCCCCATCTGCCATGCAGGAACTCAAAATCAAAGCATCCCCAACAGATGGCCATCCAGACTCTTGTTGTTGACTGTATGGGTGTTATTCTTTTTAACTTGTAAGCTGCCTTGACAGCCTCGGCTAAAGGCGGGGTATAAATACAGTTTTATTATTATTATTATATAAAGACCTCCAAAGAAGGAGACTCCACCACGCTCCCATTGATCGCAAGGCTTCTTACTGTTGAGGAGGCAACCATTTCACCTGGGACAGTGCAAACTGGATTTAAAGTGCTTCCACTGCACACATCCCATTGCCAAAGGCAAGACTACTGATTAATCTTAGATAGTAAAGGAACAGTAGTGCAATAAAATTCATGGGCAGCCTGTTAGCAATTTGTAATTGCATGATAATTGATAAGAATAGCTGCTGTTTTGGGTGTTTAAAAGCCACAGCAACAATAGAAGGGAAGTTTTGTGCGATAATCTCATCCCCTTTTCCCTCTCCTCCCCTCCCCCTGTAGGAACCCCAGATTTCTTGCACTGCTTTCCTCTGCTTCCCTGAACATTTTGCTTTCCTCCTGAGTAATAACATGGGTCTCAGCATCTCAATCTACTTAGATCTACTGCTCCTTCCTTCCTAATATGAATCCCCCTGGGGACAAATTATGTCCATATTTAAAATAAGAGGTCAATCCTTTTTCAGAGTTAGAGGCCCATATGATCTGCTGTGTTTTAAAGTATGATTGTGTTTTGCCTTGTTTTAAAAGCATTATTTAAATGAACTCAATAGATCCTATAGATATGATTAATGGCATTCCAGTGACATATTCATAGCTAACATTTACATACCCTGAGTTTGACACCACAATGTTGCTGCCATTATTGTTATTACTGTATTGATAACCAAACCTTTAACCATGAAGGCCCCTAGAGTAACCTACAAAGAAAAGCAACATAACAGTTCCTTCCACCTATTTTAGATGGATACTCTAAATTTAAAGTATAAAGAATATGAGGTGGGAAGGGAAGAAGGAAAAAGTAACTTCAGGCGGCAATTCTGAGAGTTTCACACTACACAATTATAGCACAATGATCCCACTCTAACTGCCATGACTGCATCCTAAGAAACCATGGGGCTTACAGTTTGGTGGGGCACTAGAGCTCCCTTGTCTGAGAATCCTATGTATTCTTCCCAAAACTGCAAATCCCAGGAATCCATAGGATAGCGCCATGGCAGTTCAAGGGGAATCATGGTGCTATACTTGTGTAATGTAAAAGAGACAGAGGTGGAATGACAGCCATTCTGGCAGCCTGATAGAAAGGCTGGGAGGCTGGGAATCAAAAATTGTTGGTTTCTCCAGAGAGATGGTGGAATAGCCCCTGCGCCTCTGCTATTGCTCTGAACTGCAACCAAGAGGGCTGCAGTTGAAATCAAAGTTACATCAGATGCATTATTTGTAGCTCCAGAGAACTGTTTGTTGGGAGGCTTAGCTGGTTTTTGATTTAAAATTAGCAATGTTGCCTTTAAGATAATTCAGAATCAAGTACCTTCACACTTGTCAGCTGCTCCCTGATTTACTCACTCCATTGCAACTTGCAGAGGGATAGCAAAACAAAACAAACCACAATAATGTTGTGGCACCTTAAAGCTATTGTGGACTAGGCAAGGGTGTAGCTATGGAGAGGAGCAAAATGAGGGCTTTGCCTCTCCAAATAAGAATTCTGTCCCCCAATGCAACTTCCTTCAGTCCCCAAATTTCTAGTATTGCAGGGAATGAGACACTGAATATCATCCAAACCCAAAAATCTTGTATTTGCTGTGTACACATTCTCTTGGTAGCTTTGTACACTGCCCCCCCTTTTTTTTTGAATGCCTAAATTTTATTTCTAAATATTCAATTGAAGTTTTGAGTAACTGCAATGCTAGAAATTTAGGGAGTGAAGGAAACATCTGTGATTTGGACTCCATTTCTTTACTTTATTCTTTAATTTCTTTATAGACATTATTATCTGCTGATTATTTTAACTTCTTACGCTGCTCTCTAGTATCAGCCCCTTCTATATTGGACTGTTCTACTTTGCTAGTTGTTTGGTTCATTGATTGATTAATTTCTTTATATCCTTTTTTTCTTCATCTGTTTAATGTCATTCTTTCAGTCTAAAACCATCTGCTTCATCTTCATACTCATCTGTTTAATCTCATATAAAATATGGATTGGTAAGGGAAAAGCTAACTCCCAGTGCAATCTGGGGACAAATCACCCAGATGCAGCCAAAACAGAGTTCAAAAACAAAAACACCCAGCTATTAGTATTGGCAATGCACTGACCACTTTTCACACTCACAAGAAGACACTCACAGGCAGTTGATTCATCAAAAATTCTGAAGGCTTTTATCTTCAGTTGCAATGTGTACAATAATATACTATATTCCTCTCTGACTTCCAACCAACTCCAATGTCTACTCCAAACAACTCAACTAACCACAGCATCAAACTAACTCACAACTACCCACATGTGACCAGACTCTTGGCCCACTTGTGCAGGAGGTTGAGTCATTATTTTGTGCCACATATCACGATGCAAACTTGCTGTAGCTTTGCTCATGCCAAGTGCTCCTGACTCAGCAGTCTTTGGTTGTCCCATAGAATACATGTCATCTATCAAGCAAAATATTATTTTTGTTGTTAAAGGTACAGTTACTCCCAACAATATGATACCAAAGATGGAGCAATTTTTTTATTATTATTATTATTTTGCAGCTCCAGAGAATAGGACCCAGACGAATGGGTTTGAGAGATTTTTAGATTAAAGAAGACACAGTGAAGATGATTCAAATTGTGAAATGTAGAAATTGAGGAAAAAATTAAGTGCTGGTGAAAAAAAGTCCTATCCATTTCAGTAAGAAGATTAAGCAAATTTATTGGTTATCATAAGCTATGACAAAAAAGAGAAACCAAGGGCCTTTGCAGACTGCCAGAAATAGTGCAAATTG
The DNA here is from genome assembly GCA_026167975.1 of Phrynosoma blainvillii. NCBI lineage: Eukaryota > Metazoa > Chordata > Lepidosauria > Squamata > Phrynosomatidae > Phrynosoma > Phrynosoma blainvillii. Next base: position 314,018,283 of record JANUYF010000001.1, read on the forward strand.
AGGCCACTTTAAGGGTTAGGGTTAGTGCTAGGGAATCATGGGAATTGTTTTTTGTTTTTTTCCTGAGACATTGAGCCTTCTCTGTCAGAGAGCTCTGGTGTCACAATAAAATACAGTTCCCATGATTCCCTGACCCGAACCCGAACCCTTAAAGTGGACTCAATTTGCACTATTTCTGGCAGTCTGCAAAGGTCCTAAGTAAAACACAAAAATCAGATATATTACAAATACATTACATCACATCACAGAGCTAAAATCATCCAAAAACATCATTCTTATAGGCTCAAATTGATCCTAAAAACTAATTGTCATAATTACAGAATTTTATCCTTAAAACTGAAAAAGAGAAACAAACGACCTTTTCAGGGGTATATGAAAAAATTGAGTATGTATATTTTTGACAAGAATCCCCATATTTTGGCACCATAACATATATGAGTAAAAAATTGAGAGATTCTCTCAAAAATGAATCAGGTCCATTACATATCATAGAATCAGAAGAGACCACAAGGACCATGCAGTCCAACCCCCTGCCATGCAGGAACTCACAATCAAAGCATTTCTGACAGATGGCCATCCAGCCTCTGTTTAAAGAACTCCAAAGAAGGAAACTCCACCACTCTCTGAGGCAGTATGTTCCATTGTCAAACAGTTCTCACTGTCAGAAAGTTCCTCTTAATGTTTAGGTGGAATCTCTTTTTCTGTATCTTGCCTCCATTGGTCTATGTCCTATTCCCTGGAGCAGCAGAAAACAACCTTGCTCCATTCTCAATATGACATCCCTTTAAATATTTAAATAGGGCTATCATATAAGTTCTAGCTCTCTGAAAAAGGCATCTCTTATATCTTTATAAACTGGGCACACAAGTAAATAATGGGATAGATCTTCAACTGTATTGGATCCACATGGACAGACTCTTTCTTCCCAAGTAATTCCTTGACAATACTCGTGAACTACAGCCGAGGTCATTGACTGACATTAGAGAGCTGTAATGGCATATCTCCACATAAAATTAGTTATGCTGATTAAATATTATGGGTAGGGCAGCAAACCAAGGTATGCATTTTGATAGGCTGACAGAAGCACAATCTGTTTGGAAGTCATGTTTTAAAAGATGATACTTCAAATAGTTTACTGCTTTCTCAAAGCTTATGGCACACAAAGAGTCCTTGAGAGCCCACACAAATGAATACATTACAAAATTTCTTGGTTCCAAAATAGGCTTGTCTTGCTATCATAATTTAACATTTGTTTAAAAGCAGTCAGTACTAAACTGTACCTATTCCTTTACTAAGTTTTAGCCAGTATTTAATGGCATGTATATGTACTTTCACCTTCATGGTGTGAAGGCTTGCTTCCAGCTCAAGCAGGGAGGTCTCAGTTCCTTTGGGCAGTTCTAAAATCACTCATAAATAATTGTTCTGGGCTATTTCCAAATATATTTTTGACAAGGATCCCCATATTTTGTCACCATAGCGTATATGAGCAACAATCTTAGCCTCATACATTTTAAGGGCAGGAGGAACCGGTTTACCAACTCTGCACCAATAAAATCTGTATAAGGAGTTAACAGTTTTAATAGTAATTGGGGGTTTTGTGGTTTTGTTTTGTTTGTATTTTCAAAGTGATTTTTCCAAGATCCAGCTGAGGAGAAATTTAGTCCTAAATATTTAAAAGATTTCACTTGTTCTATAAAATGCCCATCAATTGGCCATATGTTTTTATACCTGTTGGAAATTTATCATTTTATAATTAATTTCAAATTTTCTTGTACTGCTAATTGATTGAAGGCTTTAAGTAATCTCAATCCTTGCTATGATTGTGACAGTAAAATGGTATCATCAGCATACATGAGTACAATTATTCTCTTAGAACCCAATTTAGAATCATAGAATCATAGAGTTGGAAGAGACCACAAGGGCCATCCAGTCCAACCCCCTGCCATGCAGGAACTCCCAATCAAAGCATCCCTGACAGATGGCCATCCAGCCTCTGCTTAAAGACCTCCAAGGAAGGAGACTCCACTACTCTCCGAGGAAGTGTGTTCCACTGTCGAACCGCCCTTATTGTCAGGAAGTTCCCCCTAATGTTGAGGTGGAATCTCTTTTCTTGCAGCTTGCATCCATTGTTTCGGGTCCTAGTCTCTGGAGCAGCAGAAAACAAGCTTATTCCTTCCTCAATATGACATTTAGTTGAGAAGTTGATTACTAAAATTATTAAAAGTTTTTATTTTGCTCCAGGTACCTTCCTGTCTGCAGAGAAAGGTGATGGTGAACCTTCTTCTAGGAACCTGTCACCAAGAAAACCCTATGAGGAGACAGCCCAGAATGCAACAAAGGGCAGAACCAGAACACAAACAGAGCAAAAAGGGAGGCACAGGAAATAATCATAAATAGAGAACTAAACAAGGGCACAGAAAAACACAAAAAGACAGGAATCTAAGCAGCAGACACACCCAACAAAGGAAATAACATTCATAGCAGCACTAAATATAGGAACATGGAATGTGAGAAGCATGAACCAAGGGAAATTAGACATAGTAAAAATGGAAATTAAACACATAAATATAGCAACATTAGGGATAAGTGAACTAAAATGGACAGGAATGGGTCATTTTGACTCAGATAACTACACAGTGTTCTATTCAGGAAATGAAGAGAAACGAAGAAACGGGGTGGCTTTCATAATCAGGAGAGATGTAGCAAAGGCAGTCAAAGGATACAATGCAAAATGAGACCGAATCATGTCAATAAGGCTTCAGGGAGAACCTATAAATATAACCATAATCCAAGTATATGCACCAAACAAAAAAGCAGAAGAAGAAATTGAGAGATTATATAAAGGCAGTCCAGGAAGAAATTGACAACATGCCAAAACAAGACAGATTGATAATAATAGGTGATTGGAATGCTAAAGTAGGAAGCATAAAAGACTCAAAAAGTATAGGGTGATTTGGACTAGGAACAAGAAATGAAGCGGGAGAGTGACTGGAAGAGTTTTGTGAAGCTAACAATCTATTTATTGCAAATACATTCTTCAAACAACCAAAGAAAAGACTATACACATGGACATCACCTGATGGCGAATATAAATATCAAATAGACTACATAATTGGAAGCAGAAGATAGAGTTCTATTCTCATGGCCAAAATTATACAGGGTGCTGATCTGAGCTACTGATATCAAGGGTTAGAGTAAAGCTGAAGAAGAAAGAAAAAACAGTCATCATACCAGCATGTGACCTAAACAACATCTCAACAGAATTTACAGAGAATGTGGGAAACATATTTGCTTTATTAAGCATAATCAGCCCATTGTCCTGTGATACTGAGGTCTCCCCATCTCCTCCAGAATGTCTGGAATCAATCAATCAATCAATCAATCAATCAATCCAGGGCTCCACACAACTCTCTGTTTTGGTAGCCTACCTGCCAGAGCTATTCACTACTCATAGTGTCTCTATTTTGGGGCTGTAGAGGGGTCACCCAGCCTATGTTTTATTGCATTTCTGATATCAAAAAAGGAGGCGTATCTACAGACACCCATGGGCCTAACACTTTAACTGCCTGGCTCAGTGCTAGGGAATCCTGGGAATTGTAGTTTATTGTGGCACCAGAGCTCTCTGACAAAGAAGGCTAAATGTTGCATTAAACTACAGTGCCCAGAATCCCCCATCTCCATTTCCTGGCATAGTCAGCCACCAAGGTGCCCAAAGCTGTTTTTGTCCCATATCAGGCCTGAAGGCAGATTGAAACAAATCTAGTTAATCCATTTTATCTAGAAACCCCTGAAACTAAGGCCACTAGATGGAAGGATGGAAACTGACTGATAGTTGTCCAATAGCTTGGGATTCAGGGAGGCCAATTCTGTCTCTTTTTAAAATCTAATTCTAAGGAAGATGTTTGTATACTAAAGCAATGTTGCTGTCATTAATGGTATGGATGAGAGTGAACAAACTGAAGCTTAATCCAGGCAAAACAGGTGCACCTGATCAGTCAACAAGTAGATTTTGAGCAATCTTGAAGAGTCCAGAGGTTTGTATCAGGAAACCGACTTAAGTGGTATAATGTATTCCTTGAGCTTTCTTGTTCTACTGACTCTGAGGCACCTGGTGGTACAGACATGGGCCTAAGAAGGTCACCGGAAACAAGGCAGTTGCAGAGGAGAGCTTTTTGCAGACAGATGAGTTTAGGAAAATCAGGCAAAAAGAGTTCACAGGAAGAGAAATTATGAAATTGCAGCTAAACTATGCATGTGTATAGATTTAAGGCCACATCCAGTGTAATGCAATCAGAAAAGTACAAGAACATTTCAGAATAGTTTTATGAAAATTAATATATCATAGTAAAGAGTTGTAAATTGCAGCTGTTGTCAACTGATTTACCCCAAGGATATATGCTGGAAGTGCTTGACAATGGCATATAGGAGAAGGTTACAATGCTACTGTAAGAAAAAACAACCCAAAACCAGTCTCTTATATTGAATAGAAAATGCAATATCATCTTTCAAGTTTTAAAAAAGAAACTAAGGTCCAAAACACACTGCAGTAATAATCCAGCTTGAGACCATTTTAACAGCCCCGGCTCAATGCTAGGGAATCTTGGGAATTCTAGTTTATTGTGGCACCAGAGCTCTCTGACAGAGAAGGCTAAATGTCTCATAAAACTACAGTTCCCATGATTCCCTAGCATTGAGCCAGGGCTGTTAAAGTGGTCTCAAACTGGATTATTTCTGCAGTGTGTTTTGGACCTATGTTCTAAATCAGGGTTAGGCAACCTTTCCCCTTTAAGGGCCGAGGGACTTCAGCTCCCAGAATCCCAGGAGCTATTGGCCAACATGGGACTATTGGCCAACAAGGCTGAGACTTCTGGGAGCTGAAGTCCCTCGGCCCTTAAAGGGGAAAGGTTGCCTACCCCTGTTCTAAATGTTAGTGAAAAGAGTGTAATTTTACTGCTCAGATCAGGGCTTCTGGACCTTTAGGGTTCTGTGAAAAGTCCGGTGTCCTGTGAGAGATCGCGATTGAAAAACAAAAATAAAAAAATACGTTGTTGAACTTTTTATAATTTTTTATGCAGCGGTGCCCTCAGGCATGAAAATTATTTCAAGGGTTCCTCTATGCTAAAAAGATTAAGAAAGACTGGTTTATACAGTGAGTACAAGTATTACTGGTTTTACTCTTTAGTTTAAAATGATAAGGTGCTCCATCTAGGAAATATTATGCCAAGGCCATCCGTATTTGTGCACCAAAGGAAAACGTAAAGGCCTCATTTACACTCTCATTTAACCCGCTTTTTGAGTCGAATAGATTCAGGGATTCAGAATCAATTCAAACCAAAATGAAGTTCACACTGCATTTCCCATAATCGAATGCCTCTGTGTCTATTTAACATGGTTCACGTTCACACTTACTTTTGCACTGGAACAAAATGGATTCTCAATATTGGATGTGTACAATCCATCCTGGTTCTTTTTTTAAAAAAACAAAAAAACAATCATATGATGTGCATGTGCGTGTTTCTGGTTACGCAAGCACTCAGAGGTGTGGCCCCACGCATCAGTTGTCACTGTTTCCATGGGCCTTTGTGCGTGTGTGTGTGTGTGTAAGATGAACCTTTTTAATCTGCAAATGGCTGTAAATGCAGATGTTTGGAGTGCCTACGTGATGTACTCTCCTTGAGCTTATGGCTTTCAGCATAGGGCTGTGACAGGGAACCAAAAGAGGTCTTGATATCAAAACCAATCAAACCCACTTATCGTAACAATCCTATAGAATGCTAGGTTTGCAATTTGTGGAAGTACCTAGATCCCTTGATCTACAGCAGGGGTAGGCAACCTTTCCCCTTTAAGGGCAGAGGGACTTCAGCTCCCAGAAGCCTCAGCCATGTTGGCCAATAGTCCCATGTTGGCTAATAGCTCCTGGGATTCTGGGAGCTGAAGTCCCTCGGCCCTTAAAGGGGAAAGGTTGCCTACCCCTGATCTACAGCATGAAAACTGTCTAGCAAAGAATTCTAAATACCTCACAAAGCTACAAGTCCCAGGATTCAATTGTCTCAAGCTGTAGCCAGGGCAAAGTGCTATAACAGTTTAGTGCGGATGTACCCACAGATGGAGCAATGCAATACACAATGTACACACCTCATTAACAGTAGCGTCATTAGGGGGATGAAGTGGTGAGGTCCTCACTGGGTGACACACGATCGGGCCCTCCTCCTCCTGCTGCTGCTGCAGGGTGAAAAGGGGTGAGCATGCCTCTCCTGGCTTCGCTGTGGCACCTACAGCCTTTTCAGTGGTGAAGGATGGAAGGACGATAAAGGATGGAAAAGGCTGAGTGCCCTTGGTCTGTTTCACCATGGCAGCAATGGTCTCATGAGGAGACCGCCGCTGCCACAGTGAAGGAGAAGGCCGAGCATACCCTTTTAGCCATGCCCCTGGCAGCCCCTGCAATGGATGATGCAAGGGGTGGGGGTGTCACTACCTCATAAAAGTAAAAATATTCCAGTTCTTAAATACTATGCAAACTTGGGAGATGAGGACAGATTTTGCTTGGCATCTAAAGTGTAATAAGAGCAAAAGGTGAGCATATCTAGGAAAAGATTTTCACAAGCAGGCATCACCACAGAAAAGATTTGCTGTTCTGGATCCATCTATCTATCCTTGGAAGGTGAAGGCCCTTAGGAAAGGGTCAGACTGTTTCGATCAACTGGCACATTTAGATGGGGAAAATGTTCCATTAGATTCTGAGGGCATAGATCGCTACAGACCAAACTGTACCCAAAAAGAAAGTGGAAGCCAATGGAAATCTCATCCCTACAGCAATCAGTTGCAGATCACAACTTGTTTTCTCCCTTCTTCATAAGATCTGTGAACATGTCACAAAGGTACTCCATTGTACAAGGCAGATTATTTCTTTCCTGGACAAGATAATTTATTTTCTGGAAGGAATAAGTCAGAGTATCAACATAAGTTGATGGAGCAAAAGAAGCTAAAGCAATGGGTGCCGCATATCCACCAGGTATTTGTTGTTGTGTGCTTTCAAGTTGTTTCAGACTTATGCCGACCTTACGATGACCCTAGTAGGGGTTTCTGGGGCTGAGAGTCTGTGATTCACCCAAGGTTACCTAGTAGGTTTCCATGGTCAAGTGGGGAATGATATCCTTTATCTTTACCTTTACTCCAATGCTCAAACCACTGCACCACACTTGCAATCATCCATCAGGTATACTGGCTCTAAAACACTTCCAAATTGAACCTTAAGGGGGCAGTGCAATCTGGTGTTATCCAGGACAGATCAAATGCTATTCCCAGATCAATAGCTATTAACAAAGAGTATCTCACAGTCTTCTTCTGGACTGAGCTTCATTTTGTCAGCTTGCCACCAAGCCGTTAACTGTAACTGACCATTGTGAATGTATTACTTATTATCAAGTTAAGTAAAGGTAAAGATAAAGGATATCATTCCCCACTTGACCATGGAAACCTACTAGGTATTTGATAATTTTATTCAATAATTTTATTTGATAATTTGACAATATTATCAATTTTTAAATAATATTATGGTTGCAGCAGGCAGTTATGACCTTTGCTCTGGCCAAATTTTTATGCTCTGGAATTTCCCCAAAATTGCAGTTTCACCTTAGACTGTTTCATCCTTTTGCCATCAGCCATACTAGAAGAGAAATGCTCATAAACTCCTTAGACACACCTTATCTGCCCCTGTCAGCCAGGCATGGCTGAAACATTTTATCATGTTCTGCCTTGCTTGTATTATAAGAATATTAATTCCCATTTTTTCAGCAGCTTTCAAAATGTCCCAGTTTCTCTCTTCTACCACACCTTCTCCCTTTGTCCTCAACTTATTTCAGTTGCTGCAAATGAAGTGCAAAGTGCAAAAATGGTTTCTACTCAGATAACCTAGCAAGGAGGAGAGTAATGCAGGGGCAGTGTCTTCCCATTCCTAAAATGCTCATGCAAAAGCAAAACTGCTGCAGCCTCACTTAGCTTGTGTGTTCCTCCTCATTAATAGCTTTTGCCATATTAACCACAATCTGATGTTGCTTGGCTGTACATATCCCAATTTTCATCTGTGAAATGTTGGAAGGTAGGGAGTTAAAATGCATGGGATCAGGATGTTAGTTTCCCTGAAGTTGCTGGGTTGGAAATGGATTCAGATATATTTTGTTTTGCTTTTGCTGCTGTCTATTGTACTTTGTATTTTATTTAATGTTGATACATTTAATTTATATGCTACCTTTCCTAGAATAGCTTTCAAAATTAGGGACCCCTTATTATTTAATTGCTCTGAGGCACCAGCTAGGATGAAATGAACAGCCTGATCCCATGCATTTTAATCTAGCCTTGCAAGCAAGGTAGGAAAGCTTTGATAATTTCTGAGAATATATGACCTTAGGGTCGCCATAAATCCCAAATGACTTGAAAGCACGCAACAATAACAATAACAACAAAGCCTAGCTGTAAACTCATGTGATGGCACAGCATTTTCTGGAGTCATCCATTATGTGCCTGGCTTTATCCGAGAAAGCAAGTTCCCAGAAGGTGGACCATTAGCAGTAATGCCATTAAGTAAATAACTGTAAATCATACAAATGTTTGCTGCATAGTGCTAAATGTTTGCCTTCTTATACTAGTAGCTGCTTGAATAGGGCCAGTTGTTTCCTTCACTGGTGGGCCTTAAGTCTCTCTGGAGCTGGCTGTAATTGAATTTATCAATAGCTCATCTGGCATCACTAGTCTTGGAGACTTCGCTCAGTGAAAGCAAATCAAAGGACTTATTTCCAGAACATTATTTCATTGCAGCAATTTTTATTTGTTACTGTGTTGAATTAAAGGGCAGGCTTTGAAGTCCCTACCATGGGGTTATACCTTGCCTGTTTGAAGGGCCTAAGCAGACTGCCAGAAATAGTGCACATTAAATTGAGGCACTGCCCTGGCTCAGTGCTAGGGAATCATGGGAACTGTAATTTATTGTGGCACCAGAGCTCTCTGACAGAGAAGGATCAATGTCCCAGAAAAAAATACAGTTCCCATGATTCCCTAGCACTGAGCCAGGGCAGTGCCTCAATTTAATGTGCACTATTTCTGGCAGTCTGCTTAGGCCCTGAAGACTCTCAGCTGTTCATCTCAATCCTTGCTTTGATGTGAGCTCCTGAGGTTCCTTACTGAGACTCCTTCTACATTTTATTGATATATCTGAGGATAATGAAACCCCATGCTACTGTCTTTATAGAGATCTTACAGGGACTCCTTCAGGGTAAAGTGGTCTTTTCCCTAGGTCTTTAAGCATTTCTTACATTTTAAATCTGCAAGATGCAGAGGACTAGAGTTTTAAGAATATCATTGTGAACCACCAGGATCGCATCTACCAATTTCGTTATTTACTAGTACATAGCCTTTGAGGTCATGGCATATGCCAAGGCACAATAAAATTCTACATATGATGGCCTATGGATATCAAAGTGTCACAAATAGCTTTGACTGAAAAATTAAAAAACTCCAAAAAGGCTAAAGAAAAGAAAGAACAAGATGACCAGAATCCTGTTGGGGACTTATGTCTTTGGAAGTGGAGTTGTATCTATGGGAATTACAATTGGGCACTTCCTTAATGTTTGTATCTACTAAAGGACTTCTATTGCATTATTACATAGGGGAGCTGGCAAAATGATAGCTGTGCATTGGGATGATGCACAAATGGGATCATTATGCATTAGTCCCAATCTGCATCAAAACACTAGCTAGGGAGTGCCAATGTGGATCAGTATAGCCTGGTGCTCATTGGGACACTCTTCCTGGTGTCCCATTATGCATCTTTGCAATTCACTATCAGGGTTTCTTAATGCCTCTGCTAACATAGCTAAATATATGTAAAATTACAAAACATACACCATGATAGAGGATCCCAGCCAACACCTTTGCAATACCTGAAATTATTTTAGGGAGATATATTGGGGGAGAGGGGATAATGTTAGATTTTTAAAGATGTTCAGAGCTTTTTGTGTGAGGAAACACTGTCATTGTGTTTCAGTTGTCTTTTATAGTTTCATCCCTTAATTCTAAATATTAAGTTATGTTTATGCACCACTGTATTTGTGGGAGGGTTGTTATAGCTGATGTGATAGCATAAAATCTGATAAAAAGTTAGTCATAATGATAACAAAAATTCACATAAGATAACCCACCATATGATTAAAATGTATGGCCTGAGATTCTTAAATAATCATATGCACTAAATCTTCCTCCTCTGTCTAATTAAACAGACATTTTAACATCTTTTTTTGACCCCTCTCTCTGTAAATATTCTTTTATTGCTCAACAGAGAGGGGGGAACCACCAGATAAATAAATAATAAACAAACACTTTGTTTAAAAGAGTTACACATTAAAAAATGATTCAAAATGTGACCAAGATCTTTTGCCATTTGCATGCAGTAGCCAGTCTACACATCTTGGAGTGGGAGCCTGTGATATCTTAGGCTGCATCTCTTCCACATTTGTCCTGGCTTTTGACAACCAGCAAAAGAGAGAGTACTGTTTATCTTCTTCCTAGGTCTGTGATTCCTCACCCAGTCTCTTTAAAAGGTATCACAGCACAAGAAGGAATCAAACAGGAATGCTCCCTCCCTTTTGTTGTTGTTAACTGTCCTCGAGTCGATCTCGACTCATGGCAATGCCATGGATGAGAGATCTCCAAGACCCTCTGTCCTCCACTGCTTTGCTTCATTCCTGCAACCCCTTAATACCTGTGACCTCCTTAATAGAGTCCATCCATCTGGCTTGTGGCCTTCCTCTCTTCCTACTTCCCTCCACCTTTAACAGCATTATTGTTTTTTCCCAAAGAGTCCTCTCTTCTCATGATGTGTCTGAAGTACAAAAGCCTCAGTTTGGTCATCTTGGCTTCCAGGGAGTTTTCTGGCTTGATCTGCCCTAGGACCCACTTGTTTGTCCTTTTGGCTGTCCATGGGATCCTCAGCACTCTTCCCCAGCACCACATCTCAAAGGAATTCATTTTCTTCCTATCATCTTTCTTAACTGTCCAGCTCTCACATTTATCCATGGTAATAGGGAATACAATAGCTTGTATAATTCTAACTTTTGTGTTGAGTTGAATCTTTTCTAGTTCTTTCACAGCCACCCTCCCCATTCTTAGTCTTCTTTTGATTTCCTGACTGCAATCTCCATTTATATCAATGTTTGATCCCAGGTATGGGAATTATTTTACTATTTCTACTTCTTCATTGTCTAGGTTGAACTTGTGAAGATCATTGGTGGTCATTATTTTTGTTTTCTTTATGTTCAACAGTAAGCCTGCCTTTGCACTTTCTTCTTTGATCTTCCTTAGCAGGTGTTCCAGGTCTGTGAGGTTTTCTGCTAGTATTATGGTGTCATCTGCATATCTTAGATTGTTGATATTCCTTTCTCCTATTTTCACTCCTCCTTCTTCTGTGTCCAAGCCTGTTTTTCTTCTAATATGTTCTGCATACAAGTTGAACAGATAGGGTGAAAGGATGCAGCCTTGTCTGACCCTTTTGCCAATTGGGAACCATTCTGTTTCTCCATGTTCTGTTCTGACAGTAGCCTTTTGTCTTGAGTACAGATTCCCCATCTGGACTATCAGATGTGTTGGCACTCCCGTGTTTTTGAGGGCATTCCATAGCCTTTCAAGGTCTAAGCAACCAATGGCTTTGCTATAGTCTATAAAGCACATGCTGATTTTCTTATAGAATTCTCTGGTGCGCTCCATTAGGCATCGTATGTTTGCAATGTGGTCCCTAGTGCCTTTTCCTTTCCCGAACCCTGCTTGGACCTCTGGGATCTCTCTTTCCATGTTTGGCTGGAGTCTATGTTGCCGAATTTTGAGCATGATCCTGCTTGCATGGGAGATGAGTGCTATGGTCCTATAGTTGCTGCAGTCTCTTGTGTCTCCCTTTATGTGGATGGAGATGTATACTGATCATTTCCAATCTGTTGGCCATCTTTTTGTTTTCTATATCTGTTGACATATGTTGGTTAGCACTAGAGTTGACTCTGTCAATGTGGAATGCAACAGTTCAATTGGAATATAATCTGTTCCTGGTGATTTGTTTTTCGCTATTTTTCTTATTGCAGTGTCCACCTCACTTTTTAGAATTTGGGGTTCATTTTCATATGGCTCTTCATTCCATGTGTCCTTCATTTTGCCATCTCTTTTGTATAATTCTTCTGTGTATTGCAGCCAACGTCTTTTTATTCCTTCCTACAATATTTATTTTTATTTTTATTTTATTCCTTTTTATTCCTTTCCCCTCCCTGTTTGGAGCAAAAAAACAAAAAACAAACAACCCCCCCCCCAAAAAAACCCCCACCAAAATGTAATATTGTTCGTTTATACTTACACTTACTTACACTTTGTTGTGGTTGCTGTGTACCTTCAAGTCATTTCTGACTTAAAGAGACCCTAAGACAAACCTATCATAAGGCATTCCTGGCAAGTTTCTTCAGAGAGGATGTGCCACTGCCATCCTCTTTACACTTATGTATTTGCAATGAACTTCCTGAAAGAAAACAGAGGGGGGCACTGCAGTAGCAACAAATAAAAGGTAGAAACATGTTCTTTAAAAAAGTGTCCCTCAGGCTCAAATTAGCCCAAGCCCAAACCAGCCCAAGATTAAAGAGCTGGCTGCTGTGTATCATTTAATGTATATGCCTGTAATCTGTTTATCATATGCAATATATCACACCTTTATTCCGGAATACAATTGCCATGCTAGAGTGCAATTTTATATCCTGTTTCTGATGTGTGGTTTGTGAATGGGGAGTTGATTTATTGTTTTAATCTTTTTTTGATTTAATGCTGTTTTAAGGGAGGGGGAGGGATTGTTTTGGATATTATGTATTTTTAATTGTTGTAAGCCGCCCTGATTGGGTTCCAACGGGCGGCTTACAACAATTAAAATATAATTAAAAGGGCGGGATAATAATAATAATAATAATAATAATAATAATAATAATAATAATAATAATAAATATTATTATCATGCTATTGGTGGGTGATAATGGATCAAAGGCTAACCACCTCTAGTCCATAACTTAGCTGTACTACTACCAGAGCTTTTAAGGAAGAAGTTGTATTGGTGGGGGCGGGGGAATGTATCATAAAAGGAAAAGGTAAAGGTAAAAGTAAAAGTATTCCCCATTGACAAGGTTATCAAGTCATGTCCGACCATAGGGGGAGGTGCTCATCTCCATTACGAAGCCGAAGAGTCAGCGTTGTCAGAGACTAGTCTGTGATCATGTGGCCAGCAGGATTTCACAGAACGCTGTTCACTTTCCCACTGAGAAGTGGTACCTATTTATCTACTTGCATTTGCATGCTTTCAAACTGCTAGGTTGGCAGAAGCTGGGACTAGTGACAGGAGCTCACCCCATCATGCAGCACCCGGGCCTCGAACTGCCAACCTGCCAATCTTGCAATCAACAGAGTCAGTGTCTTAACCACTTGAGCCACTGAATTGTAACATGGGAGTAATAATTTCAAAACGAACATGCCAAGTGGGAATGTACAGTAGTTACTTCACTTGTGTGATGAGTATAGTCTTCTAGATAAATTTCAAAAATTATTTTTAAAGGGCATTTAAATGAATTTTAGAGGCATTTTAACAAGGAGTTCTCAAGTTTTATGCCACACTCATATAAATCTTGAAGTATGAACTCCATTTATTCACGGGATTTGGGCGCTTCCCTCCTGTGAGATAAACTCCTTTGGGAGTTGAAAACATCACAGATAGGTAACAAAAATGACAATTCCCATGATTCCCTAGCATTGAGCCAGGGCAGTTAAAGTGGTCTCAAGCTGCATTATTCCGGCCTTCCCGGAATAATCTTCCGACCTGAGGGGAGATGGTTTTAACCGTCCCTTGCCTGTAGCTCGCTTCATTTTTTGACTTATTGTTTTATTGTATTGTATGTTTGGTTGGTTTTAGACTGTATTATGTTTTAATCTCTTAAAGTTTAATCTTGTTTTAGGGTGTGGGAGGGGGGTTATGGGGATAAGGCTTGTTTTAACTTTGTATATTTTAAAATGTTGTAACCCGCCCCGATTGCGGAGCAGAGGGGTGGGCTAGAAATAAATTATTATTATTATTATTATTATTATTATTATTATTATTATTATTATTTCTGGCAGTCTGTAAAGGCCCAAACACTACAATCCCAGACTGCCCTTTATTTTAATTTGAATTCAAATTACAATTCAAATGGGACAATCCAAAGGGGAGGGCAGTTCAAGGCCTTTGGGCCGTGATTGGTGTGACACAGGAGCATCTTACATGAGTCACCTGCTGCACTCCAGTTCAAAGCCGTATTTCATTATACTTCTCAACAATTGTATTGATGCTATTAGGAATCATTGAAGCCCCACTCATATTGCCTCTACCTTTCCACTGTGAAAAGACCAGGCATGGGGAACAGGTAGCATTTCAGATGCAGGTTTGCTGCAGCTCCCATCATCCCTCACCATTGCCTATGCTAACTAGGCCTGCATAGTGGGAGTTCAGCCCAATAACCCTGCACTGTTCTTGGATGTTATGTCAGAGTTTCATCCCTCGGTGGCATCAGGGTTGCTGTTAGTTGCTGATGTGAAAGAAGGAGTGGGTCTAGTTTCCAGTGTCAGCAGAGGAGGAGAGCCGCCACACTGAAGAAATAAAGCAGTTTAACATCCCTTTAATTTCCATGGCTCAATGCTATGGAATTCTGGGATTTGCATTATGTGGGGGCATCAGACAGGGAAGGCTAAACATCTCACAAGACTATAAATCCCAGAATACCATAGTATTGAGTCATGGCACTTAAAGTGGCATCAAACTGCTTTATTTTTGTAATGGATACACACAAAGAATGCTCACCTTGCATTACCACCTGAGTCCTGTCTGGGGTTCCTGAGAATAGCTGCCTCTGCAGAGAATAGTACGGTAAGGGTCTACTTCAGCCTATTCTTTAAGATCTGGAGGGGAGGTTCTCTTTTTTTGGCCTGCCGTGGGGAAGGGAGGCATGACTGGTCAGGATGCAGAAGTACCAAGACTATGGAACTCCATGTCAAGGAGATTCATTTTTCTCATTCTTATGGACCGCTGTCACTCACCAAAACATTTTTGTTCCGCTATGCATTTGACTTGTTGGGCTGAGAACATTTATAGTGTACTATACCCAGGGATGCAGTGGCTCAAGTGGTTAAGATGCTGACTCTGTTGACTGCAAGATCAACAGGTTGGCAGTTCGAGGCCCAGGTGCTGCATGATGGGGAGAGCTCCCGTCACTAGTCCCAGCTTCTGCCAATCTAGCAGCTCAAAAGCATGCAAATGCAAGTAGATAAATAGGCACCACTTTGGTTTGAAGGTAAACAGCATTTTGTGCAGTCATGCTAGCCATATGATCACAGAGTAGTCTCTGACAATGCTGGCTCTTTGGCTTAGTAATGGAGATGAGCACTGCCCCCTACGGTCGCGGTGGAAACCTTTACCTTTACCTACACCCATCCCCTTCAGCATCTCACAGCTGAAAAAATGGACACATGTGGCCAAGCAACATCAGGCTGTAGTCAAAATGGCAAAAATGATTAAGGAGGAAGAACACACAAGCTAGGAGAAACTGCAGCAGCTTGCCTTTCCCAGAGTGTACTCAGAAGGGCAATATTTTGCCTTTCCTCTCTTCTCCCCTTTGTTCAGTTAGCTGAATGAAAACTACTTTTGCACTCTGAACTCAGTGTGTAGCAACTGAAGTAAGCTGAGGACAAAGGGGGAAAGCAGAAGGAGGAGAGAGAAAGTAGGACATTTTTACAGCAGCTGAAAAGGTGGAGGGATAGAAGATTTGTTGGAAAATTTATGTATTGCATTCTCCTTTCCCTCCTTAGATAGGCAAGGACTTCCCTCTATCTATCTCATTCTATCTAAACATGTGGCACCTGTCACTCATTCTCTGAGGCAGTTTAACTGACTCTCTGAACATTCTAAATCTAAACGGTCACCTCTCAGTCTCTGGTCAGTAACTGTCTCCTCTCAGTCAGATACAGTAACAGTCCTTCTCTGAGGGAGATTAACAGCTTTCTTCCAACTATCTATTAAAGATGGCAAGATTTATCTCTCCTTACCCAAATCATCACCAGTTAGTTAGGGGAGATGCAGACAGGTGGCCATGGGCCGCCCTGTGAAGCGGTGGGTTGGGGCCGAGGCACCCCATGCCTTGGCCCCAATCCACTCTTCTGCCAGCCCAGGAAGGAGCGCTAAAATAGCACTCCTTCCTCAAGGTGCGGAAAGGGCGGCGACAGAAGGATGTCATTGGAGCACTCACTGTGTGCAACGACAGGCGCTCCGATGACATCCTCAGGAAAGGGTTGGGGCGGCCGACAGCTAGCAGCCCCTCCCTTTCCCTGCCTTCAGGACGGCGTAAAGTGCCATCTGTAGAGGCCTTTAGTTATATATCACCAGGTTTTAGTTATTTTCTGTATGCATCTATTAAAGCCACCATTGTTTGGTTTTTAAACCACAAAATACAATTATTATTTTTTGAGTTGGTCTCTATTCTTTGGGAAAGCATATTAAAATATAGTCTGATCCATGTTTTTTTGCTGCTCTCCTGATGAAAGCTGAACCCTAACAAGTTTCACTTTCATACCTGCATATTTTAAGGCTGATGCACATACCACACTCCCAATCCTCCTTTTTGCTGCTCCAAAAGGAGCTGGCAAATGCTGCTCCTTTTGGGGGTGGCAAAAAGCCGCCCTTGGAGCTGCCATGGCAGCTCTTTTGCACTCCTTTGGCGCAGCGTGTGTGCACGCTGCACCAACGGGGCACCCTGATGATGCACGCCATGCAGTTGGGCATGCAGCATGATGGCGGCGTCAAGATGGCTGGCGTGCAGTCGCCCCGCCCCAACTCCACCCCCAGGCTGGCCCTCAGTTTACCTTTAAAATGGTTAACACCCTGGGAAAGTAAAATTGCACCCCACAGGATTGATTAGGATGGTCCCTGTCAAATTGGAACAGTTGAAGGGTATATAATCCTAGGCTTTTAAAAATGCAGCCGATGTTTTTATTTGCTGCAATTTTATATAATTTATTCTCCTGTTTTGAGCACTTCGATGACAAGGGGAGAATAGAGTATGTTAATTAATGTGCTTGTTTAAAGTGCCATATGTTATCGAGAAATAAATAAATCACAAGGTTAATGGGAGGTAATGAATTTGGGATCACATTAGCAATGTGGTGTGATGGTGGGTACACGCGTGTGTGAAGATATGATAGCATTATGATTCTGAGCCTCTGAAAATAGACATACCCAATAACAACAGTGGAGTGATCTATTCTTTCTATACAGTTGTAGTGTCAGTTGTTGTGAAAATGTACAACTGATGGCAAGATACACTCTGAACTAAGGTTCATTATTGGACCTAGCTATGCAGTGCAGTGGTTGCTTCTTCAGATTGAAGGGAAACAAGAATTGCAAGAATCAGAGCAGTCATCCAGCAGAACAGAACTGTAAAACCTGTGTCCCTCCAGATGTTGAACTACAGGTACTATTACTCCTCACAGTTGGTCAAGCTGATGGGAACTGGGAGTCCAAAAATATCAGAATACCAAAATTCTCCTAGCTTTCAGTAAAACCAGTATTGTATAGGTTGCAGATATAGGCACTTCTTAATCATGAGCAGGTAGAGTGGGGGTAGGCAACTCTAATCTTCCAGTTGTTTTGGAACTGCAGAACCCATAATCCTTTACTATTGACTATGCTGGCTAAAGCTGCTGGGAATGGTAGGTCTGCCATAGCAGCATCCTATGGAAACCTGGAATTTGCAGTTTAGGGAATGGTACTGACAATTCCCAGCCAGGGAGCACCTCTGGTGCACCCCCAAACTACAAACCCCAGGATTTCATAGGATGCAGCCATGAAAGTGGAATCGTAGCATGTGTATGTGTAATGTGAAAGGGCCCTGCCCTCAGACTGCAGTTATGTATAAAGGGCACGCAAACCACAGGATGGAAATGGTTTATTTTGCAGACTGTATGAATTCTCTCTGAACATTTGGGACCCCTAAACCTAAATCACAGGATGGAAATGGTTTATTCTGTGGATTGTATGAATTCTCTCTGAACGTTTGAGACCCTTAAACCTAAATCATTTACTAGTTCCAGGTATGGTAGTCCACTGACATTATGGGAAATACACAATTGTTGATTTTTCATTCAGCAGTTGATTCAATGGATATACTCTAATTGGGACTAACAATTGTATGTAGGTCACCCAGATATTTTCAGTCATTAAATATTCTGATTTATTATTATTTTTTTAATGTGCTGGTGATTGTAATGTATTGTTCCAAAGTTTTTCGTTAAGCCATTTTATTATGATAGAGACGGGAAAGCAGTTCTCCCTGTCTTTTCCCCTCCCTTCCTCTCTCCCCATAATGTGCAATTTCATCTGTGACACAACATCGTCACACATCATGCGTTCCTTTGCCCTCTTCCACATTGGCTGCCGCTGGCAGAAGGCAGAGAAATGAATGGGAAGAAATGAATGTGTGCACTATATAGGAGAGTCAGGTGTGCACTGAATTCATAGGTAATGTTAGAGCCTCAGCCACCTCAAACACTGGATGTGACAATCAAAATAACAAAGCATTTTGCACACTGGAACCTGTTTTTGAAATGTGAGTTGTATCAAAACATTTCTTGATTATCCTAAAGTGGCCACTAGGATTTTTAACCTCTAACAATGGTCCTACTTTACTGGATGCGACAATGAAAAGAACAAAACATTTTATACAGTGGAACAGGTTTTTGAAATATGAATTGCAATAAAGCATTTCTTGATCATCCTAAAGTGGCCACTAAAGTTTCTAGCCTCTAACAACGGTCTTACTTTATTGGATATGACAATAAAAAGAACAAAGCATTTTGTACACTGGAACATGTTTTTGAAATACAAATTGTATAAAAACATTTCTTGATCGCACAGTCAGCCCTCGGTATCCATGGATTCTTTATCCAGATTCAAGCATCCAGGGCTTGAAAATATTCAAAAAAATATATAAATTCCAAAAACCAAAGCTTGATTTTGCCATTTTATATAAGGGCATCATTTTACAATGCCATCGTGTTTAGTGGGACTTGAGCATCCACGGATTTTAATATCCATGGTAGGTCTTGGAAATAAACCCCAGCGGATACCAAGGGCCCACTGTACTAATGTGGCCATGAGGATTTTTAGCTTCTAACAATGGTCCTACTTTACTCAATGTGACAATAAAAAGGACAAAGCATTTTGTACACTGGAACACGTTTTTGAAATACAAATTGCGTAAAACATTTCTTCACCATACAAATGAGGCCACGAGAATTTTAAGCCTCTAACAATGGTTCTGCTGTACTTCAAAAGGGTGGAAATTAGTGTTTTGCTGACAGCAAATGGGGGAGGGAATGGATTTAATGCATTTAAAGAGAGGTGCCTTGGCAGGAGATGATAAAGGTTGCTTTCTCTGCTGAAAAGTCCCACAACTATTTAAGATCACTTTGCAGACTGCCAGAAATAGTGCAAATGGAGTCCACTTTAACTGCCCTGACTCAGTGCTAGGGAATCATGGGAACTGTAGTTTATTGTGGCACCAGAGCTCTCTGACAGAGAAGGCTCAATGTCTCAGGAAAAAAAATACATTTCCCATGATTCCCTAGCACTGAGTCAGGACAGTTAAAGTGGACTCAGTTTGCACTATTTCTGGCAGTCTGTAGAGGCCCGACCATGAAAATGGTTTGATGCATGCACACAAACACGCTGCTGTGAGGATACTATCCTTGTCTCAAAGGCAGGGTGACCAGAGGTCCTCCTTTTCCAGGACATCTCCTACATTTCAACCTTCTGTCCAGGAGGAATTCCTAAATGCCCTCTATTTGGAGCATGAATTTACATTTCTATGAGTGTTTTTGGCTTTTCTTTGGTCATGTCCTCCATTATACAGGAGGGTGACCAGACGTCCTCCTTTTCCAGGACGTGTCCTACATTTCCACCTTCTACCCAGGAGGAATTCCACAATGTCTTCCATTTTGAGCATGACTAAGAAGCATGAATTTACATTTCTAGGAGTGTTTGGAGCTTTTTATTTGGGAATGTCTTCCATTTCTTTCCTTGAATGCCCTCCATTTTGGAGGGGCCTTGTCCTCCTTGGAGGTGAGGAAGAGACACCTGCCCTCCAAGGGCTTCCATTCATTTCTGGAGGGTCCTAAAGGCTGCAGCATTGGAAAGCCAGGCTCCCAAGGGCGAGTCCACAAGGGAGGCGATGGGGGAGGATGGTGGACCATTCATTCGCCTCCACTTCTCCACCTATTCCCCCCCCCCCCCATTTTGAGCGCGGTGGTGGTTCAGTCCCGCTTGCAGCCGCCGTTTCCTAAGTGTGGTCAGCAGATGGCGCTGATGGCCAGAGAAGAAGGTGGGCTTAAGGGGCGGGGGGCCGAGCATGAGGTAATGGTGGTGAGAGAGAGCGCGCGGGCAAGGGAGGACCTGGGAGCTCGCGACGTTCCATTCCCGGGGAGCTCGCGCTGCGGCTGCTTGCTCCTTTGCAAAGGCGAGGAAGTTGCATAGCAGCGGCGGCGGCCGGTTGCAATAAGCAAGAACCAAGTGTCCGGCCCGTGCAATGGCCGGTTGTTTCTCCATTGTGGAAAGAGGGCAACGCGTCGGCTAGGGCTTTGCATTGCTCTTGCTGTGCCGAGAAAATCCCGCTCGCCCAAATTCCTGTTAGAAAGAAGACAGTGGGGCGGTGGGGGGGGGGGGAGAGAAAGAAGAGAGAATCAACAGGGAGGTGCAGCTGGAGCAATTGCTGCATCTAGTGCACAGGGAGGAGGAGGAGGAGGAGGAGAAGAGGGGGGAAGAAACTAGAGCATGAAATTCCGAGAAGGGTGAGCTCAGAAGGATTCCCGTGCAACTGCGAAGAGAGAGAGAGAGAGAGAAAATTGGAGGAGGAGAGGGAGGAGGAGATGCAACTGGTGTAACTGAGTCACCCTCCTTGCTCTTTTTGGGAGAGACACAGAGAGAGATTCTCCTCGGAGGCACTTTGCCGAGGAGCCAATGACGGAACCTGCTTTTCCAGCTCCCTGACTGGATGGATCCTTGTTGTTTTTTAAATGCACGGGTGTTTTTTGGCATTTGAAGCCGGTGGCAGCAGCAGCAGCAGCAGCAGCGGGAGGAGGAGGCGGCGGCGCTGCTGCTGGGGAGGCTCTTCCAGTTGCCCCGCTTTGCAGGCCCCCGAGGGTCTCCCTTGAGGAGGGAGGGCCGAGGGATGCTGCTGGCCTCGGCGGTGGTGGTGGTGTGGGAATGGCTGAACGAGCACGGGCGCTGGCGACCCTACAGCCCCGCCGTCAGCCACCACATCGAGGCCGTGGTCCGGCAGGGGCCCCGCACCGGCGGCAGCGTGGTCCTGGGCCAGGTGGACAACCGCCTCGCCCCCTACATCATCGACCTCCACTCCATGCACCAGTTCCGACAAGACACCGGTGAGTCAGGCACACTCCTGCCTCCCCGGACTCCTCTTGCAGGACACCTAAGGGCCTCCCCTTCGCTTGGAGCGGGGCTAAGAAGCAGGGGCTTATAGTGAGTGACTGGAGGGTCTTTAGGCTTGCCTTTAGTCCTAGTCTAATATAGGACATTATAGTCAGGGTGACCAGGCACGTCCTCCATCTCAGCCTCCTGTCCAGGAGGGATTCCCAAAGGTCCTCCACGTAGAGCAGAATGTACGTGGCGTGGGTTTATATTGATAGGAGTGCTTTTAGCTTTTATTTGATCATGTCCTCCATTATATAGGACGTTATAGGAGTGGTTGTATACTATAAACTATATATATATATACACACACACACACACACTATACAATAGGTGACTGTAGAGTCAGGGTAACCAGATGCTCTCCTTATCCAGGACGTGTCCTCCATTTCCGCCTTCTGTCCAGGAGGGATTCCCAAATGCCCTTCGTTTGGAGCCTGGCTAAGAAGTATGGATTTAGATTACTATGAATGATTTTTTAAAAAATCTTTTCTCTGGTCATGTTCTCCCTTTTCCTGGAAGGTCCTCCATTTTGCAGTGCCTGGTCCTCCTTGGCAGTCAGAGCACCTCTTCTGGGGTCCCTTGCCTGAGAATAGCCCCCCCCCCCATGTACTAAGAAGATGCCTCCTCCAAGTGCAGAGGAGGGAAGCTGGAGCTGGGGGGGGGTCACAGGTGACCATATATCCCAGGGGTAGGCAACCTTTTTGAGCCAGGGGCCGGGTTGCTGTCCCTCAGACAATTGGGGGGGCCGAAGCACCAAAAATAAATAAATAAATAAATATAAAAATAAATTTTAAAAAAATTTAAAAATTTAAAAAATATGCACGCACACTCTCTCAGCCCCAGAAAAGCCATGGTAAACCCCCTGTGGAGATTTTGCCAAGAAACCCCCAAGAACAAGTAATAACAACAATAATCAATATCATCATGGCGGGTGGTGGCAGTGGTGGCAGAACCGGTCTGGGGCCGGTCCAAAGGCCTCGGGGGGCCGCCTCCGGCCCCCGGGCCGTAGGTTGCCTACCCCTGATATATCCTAAGCGCAAAGGAGGACCAGGCACCACAAAATGGAGGACAGTCCAGAAAAAGGGAGGACACGACCAAGGAAAAGCGAAGGACATTCCTAGAAATATAAATCCAGGCTTGTTAGTCCTGCTCCAAATGGAGGAGATTTGGGAATTCCTCCTGCGCAGAAGGTTGAAATGGAGGGCATGTCCTGGAAAAAGAGCCTGGTCATAGGTCTCTAATCACTGCCAAAAGTGGTGGAGGAGGAGGCCTGGGTGTCTTCTTTTCACGAGTAAAAGGGGATCTGGGGTTACTAGTGCCTGTGCCCATGTATTTCCAGGACTGGCACAATGCCAGTGCCAGTCCTGGGAATACAGAAGGTTGCACAGATCTCAGAGCCCAAAGTGCTGCCTTTGTTGGTACTTCTCCAGTGGCTTCTTTCACTGCTTTCTAGCCACCTGCAAAGAGCAGAATAGGCTGCAATGGGATGCCACAAGAAGGGTGGCTTCCTTGGGAGTAAACTCAGTTGGAATCAGAGAAACTTAACTTTTGACTAGACAGGCATAGGAGTTGACTACTTGTCTCTTTTCGGAACAGCAGAGGTATCGCACAGCTCCCTCTGTGTATTTTTGTGTTTAAAGGGAGTAGTGTAAACTAAAATGCGAAGATGTGATGTGATGAAACTTTATGCGTGGGTGCTTTTTAATGTTATATGTAGGAGGAAAATTTTCAAACCCAGCATAACAGGGGAAATTATGGATTCACAACAATGATTCCCCAGGGAAATGATACATAAATGGCTGCAAAATCTATCTGTGTGTTAACAAACCTCGAATAACGTTTCTGCCAGAGAAGGTGAATCAGTGGCCCACCAGATGTTGTTGGATTAGAATTCCTGTGAGATCCAGCTAGAATGGCCAGGAGCGATGGGAACTGTAGTCCAGTAGCATCTGGAGGGCTGGTTTCCCATTTTTCTCTCTAAGCAATGAAAGAAGGGAAGGATACACTGTTTATATGTACAGTATTGCAAATAGGGGCAGGATAGTTAGGAAATTGTTAAGGAATAGCAACATATCCAGGTTGAATGTCCACCCTGAGGTTTGTAATCCCCAGGCTCTTCCAAGGAAATGTAAGCACAGTATGTGGATGGATGCAAGTTACTGGTTCTTCCAAAATAATTATAGGTGGATATTAATGAGGTGTGATTGCTGATGCTTGCTCTTTGCACAGAAATTCTCCACTGAGGGAGGGGGTGACTGTCAGCTAGGAAAAAAACCCATAGGCCCTAAATAGGAGAGATATTGAGTGGAAAACTGTATAACTAAGGGCCTTTGCAGACTGCCAGAAATAATGCAAATTGAGTCCACTTTTAGGGTTAGGGTTAGTGCTAGGGAATCATGGGAATTGTTTTTTTTCTGAGACATATAGCCTTCTCTGTCAGAGAGCTCTGGTGCCACAATAAAATACAGTTCCCATGATTCCCTAACCCTAACCCTAAAAGTGGACTCAATTTGCACTATTTCTAGCAACCTACAAAGGCCCAAAGTCTTACTGATTAGCAGAATCTGTGGTTTAAGGCCTGGAGACATTGACAAGAGGTGTGGGTGGCACTCCATAGCTGCTGGATTCCCCCCCATCTCTGCCCTCCTTTTTTTCTTTCACACCTTGGATTTCGTGAGCTGCTGATAGTTGACAGCCTCTGTATAATTTCTGTGAAATACCGTAAATGGAGTAATTGCAATCTCATGGCTGAATGAACAACAGCAAATCAAATGTAAGTGGGGAGTTGTTTTTGCTGGCAAGACAAAAATATCCTGGGAAAGCCATCAGCTTCCTTGGCTGGGAATCCCTGTTTGCTATCACTGGTGAGCTCACTTCTAGAAGACGTGAAGCTATTGGATCAGGAGATGAGCTGGGAGGGGATAACAGGTGAATCAGGCCACTGCCGAGCATAAGAATGAAATTCCTCCTGGTACAGTGCAGCAGACTGCTTCTCTGATAGACTGAAACTGGATGAGGGGGGAAATTGGAAGAGGCGGAGGAGGAGGAGGCATCCAAACCCAGATCAGAGAAAGCAAAGAGGAAGGATATAAATCTTAAATGAGGCAGAGACAGCTGACAGAACAAGAGAGGGATGACAGACCCTTAAAGCTCCTTTAATTCAAAGACATAGCCATGTTAGTCTGGATTAGTATGCCAAGGGTTTTTGCAGCACCTCTGAGACAAGCTAACAGCTAGAGTTGGCATCTGAAGTAGACTGAAGTCTACGAAAGCTGAAAGCTTATGCTACCATCGTCTTTATCCTAGGTCCAAAACACACTGTAGAAATCATCCAGTTTGAGACCACTTTAACTGCCCTGGCTTAATGCTAGGGAGTTCTGGGAACTGTAGTTTTGTGAGACATTTAGCCTTCTCTGTCAGAGAGCTCTGGTGCCACAATCGATTACAATTCCCAGAATTCCCTAGCACTGAGCCAGGGCAGTTAAAGCGGTCTCAAGTTGGATTATTTCTGCAGTGTGTTTTGGACCTTAGGGGGGTTGCAGACTGCCAGAAATAGTGCAAATTGAGTCCACTTTTAGGGTTAGGGTTAGTGCTAGGGAATCATGGGAATTGGTTTTTTTTTTCCTGAGACATTGAGCCTTCTCTGTCAGAGAACTCTGGTGCCACAATAAAATACAGTTCCCATGATTCCCTAACCCTAAAAGTGGACTCAATTTGCACCATTTCTGGCAGTCTGCAACCCCCCTTAGTCAGTCTCAAAGGTGCTACAAGAACTCCTTTGGTTGTAAAGCTCAGTTGTAAGGCTTACATTTTCAGGGGGAGGGTACATTGCAAGAGATGTGAGGCCAGCCTTCTACCTTTGGTTACTCCTAAACTGGAAATGTTACTAAAAAGTCACTTCACAAGTATTATTAAAGAGAACGTGATAAAATAATATTCTCTAGTCATTTAATCCAGGTCCCAAGATAACCTGGAATCTGGTCTGTAATTTGGCGTTCATTTGTTCCATCTTCTCTAAGACTGCATTTTACCTGGTGTGATTTTACAAGAAAAGGTTTTTTCTTTTTTAACTGACAACTGAAGTTGTTTTGGCTGGAAATTAAAAAAAGCAAGGTCTCGTAGAGGCCATTACAGGGAAGGCAGTCAACTTGCCACTTGAATGCCTCAGAGCATGGTGGTACTCATAGTGAGGTCTTTTCAGCTGAGCTTGGTACCCTGGCAAAAATATAAATTATGGTACACTGCTGTTTATTGCCTTTATTCCTCCAGATACATCCCTCTCCTCCTTGAAGAGTTCCTGTTCCTTCAAAAGACTTGCCTACCCCCCATGTGCTCAGAATTGCTTCTTGTTTGACGGCACACCTTCATTAAATTCTTCCAGATCCTGCATCAGAGCCAATTTTTTCTAGGAAGGTTTTGACAAAAACAAAACCCAATTCCCATGCCTTACTGCAAGAGTGGACAACCCTTTTTGGCCTCTAGGACCACATGTGGTGGCAGGTGGTGGGTTGGGGTGTGTGTACTCGCATTCCCTACATAGGCATGCACAGTGCACTCCTTCCATCTCAGGGAGAGAAACATTTAGGTGCCCCTTTCCAAGACTGCTGAGAGAAAAGGATGGGATCACTGGAGGAATTAGCCGATCCCGACCCCCACCGTGACCTTAATTCAGATCACTGTTTACTTGTGCTGTTAGCAGTGGGGAAGTAGCTATCTGCACTGAAAGTACTGAGTAGTCTGCGTACTGGTGATGAAACCAGTAATTCTGAACCAGTGGACTCCATTGAGATCAGTATTTGAAGAACAGAGATCTCACATGCATGGGGCTCACTGGGATGGGTGGGTGGGTGGATTAACACCTCCTCCTCCATGGTCCTAATCAGGAGTAATAGTGGAATAGTCTTTCCTTTGCCATGCACCTGAGGGTGGATCATTTGGGGCTCTGCAGAAGAATGCATGAATCTCAGCTTGTACCCATATGTACACTACCATAATTACATAGCTTGTAATTAAGTCTAAGCAGATCTAGGTGAAAGAGAGCCAGTTCAAGTGCTACACTAGGGCTCTGAGAGATCAGGATTCAAATCCATGCTCAGCCATGGAAACTCACTAGGTGGCCTTGGGTGTTAAACTCCCTTCGTCCCAGAAGAAGGCAATTACAAACCTTCTTGGAAGAAATCTTGCCAAGACAGTCACATGATAGATTTGCTTTATAGTTGCCATAAGTTGGAAACAAATTGAAGACACACATCACACAAATGTGTAGGTGAAATGGTGATTCCCCCCCCCCCCCTTGTTTACCTCTGTTTCTGCTCTTTCCTGTTTCCTCTATCTTGCAAAACCCTGTGACAGGACTTGTCTTATTGTACACTATAAAGAATCATCCACATACATAAAAAAATCCCATATTTCTAATAAACAAACAGTAGGTGATACTGTTTCATATACCCAAGATGAAGACAACCCTGTTAGCTTGTGCAGTTAAGACCAACACTTTGAAATTATGTTTTGACAAATAGTGGTACCCTGGGCAATTGTTTGTACAGATTTAATGTTCTCTGCATCTGGTGCCAGTTTACAACTTTCCTATCACATTCTAGACCACATGTACTTTCCAAGTGTTCTTCAGAGGCATTCAAAATACCATAGACCACATTCCAGTGGCTCAGTCTAAGCTTACCAAATACTATATCAGAGTGGTCCAATTTCAGTTGTCCAAGAGAGATTGAGCAGGTACACCAGATAAAGCTATCATAGGGCCTTTGCAGACTGCCAGAAATAGTGCAAATTGAGTCCACTTTAAGGGTTAGGGTTAGTGCTAGGGAATCATGGGAATTGTATTTTTTTCTGAGACATTGAGCCTTCTCTGTCAGAGAGCTCTGGTGCCACAATAAACTACAGTTCCCATGATTCCCTAGCACTGAGTCAGGGCAGTTAAAGTGGACTCAATTTGCACTATTTCTGGCAGTCTGCAAAGGCCCATAATCACCACAGATCTCACCTGACATTTGCAGATATTAGCAGAATGAAACCCAGTCATATGCCCAAGATGTGAATGTGATGCTTTAGTTGGAATATGATCTCATCCAAAAAAGACCTCTGACCACTCCATCCACTATCATTAACATTGTTCTGCTCCACTTTATTAGCCCTCATTCAGCCTAACTTCAGAGACTGGTTCAAGCAGTCTGCTCTTCCAGTAAGGTTTGAAGGAAGACCACTGGTTGTCTACAGCATAGTGATGTTTCCCAACATTTGGATAATATGGCCCATAAGATGGAACCTTAGAGCATTGCACCACAGGCTAATTCCCACTTTGCAAACCAGCTGTCATCACCTGCCTCTCTGAAGAAGAAGGGGGGCTGCTCCAGTTCTCAACTCTCAGGCAATCCAGAAGGATAACATGGTCAGGGTGACCAGATCTCATAACTGCAAAGGGGCACAAGGCACTGTGAAATGTAGGACATTCAAGAAAAATGTAGGACATCTCCCCTTTCCCCTCCCCTCCCAAATGAATACCAACAGTTCCCATTAACATGGGGATGTTAGTAGCCTGTTTACTTTTATAAGAATTTTAAAAATAAGGATTATGGAGATAATTAATAGAAAGTACTTAAGGAACAACATTAGTGTAAGAACTATGTTGTGTGTTGTTCCTGACTTATGGCAACCTTATAGCAACACTATCATAGGGGTTTCCAGGGCTGAGAGTGTGTGACATGCCTAAGGTCACCCAGTGGGTATCCAGGACTGAGTGGGGAATGGAAGTCTGATCTCCAGAGCTGTAGTCCAATTCTCAAACCAGTACTTAGTATAACTAAATACTGAAGCAGCCCATCACTTCAACTGGCATGTTGGGAGAAATATCCTTTGAATTTCCTGCTTGTTGTGGTTTCAGTCACCATTTTTCCTTATAACTAGCTACATACATATGTGCCTTGGAAGGGCACATAAGGAAATATCACAGTGAAAGGCTAAAGTCTTGGTTGCGATGTTGAAACCATCCCTAAGCAGCAGACAAAGGTGCTTAGGACAGTGGCAGCAGAAAGGAGGAGAAAAATAGGTTGGCTATGTAGCTTTTAGGTTGCGCTCTGTGTGACAAAGAACTATAGGGTTAACATATTTCCTGACTTCTCAGATGTTCATCTAGTTGCTATGTTTGGATGTCCAGAGCATTAAGAATGCACACAGAGGAATTACTATATTGCCAAAGGTCCATCTGGTTTAATTTTCTGATTCTGCCATGGTATGTTGTATTGAAATCTGGCTTGTTGTGAAGTGCAAATCTATTTCTGCTAACAAGCCATGCTTTGTTAATGAACCATAGTCTGAACCCATGTGTTGTTATTAGCTAACAAACTTTGGCTTTTTTAGATTGTGGTTTGCTGTCAGGTCCAAACCTGTAGCCATGGCTTGTACATGGTTTGTGTCTGCAGCTACCCTGTCTACCTTGTCATGAGCTGACAAAGGGATAGGAGACAAACAAATCAAAAATGGGGAAAGCAAGCCATAGTTTGTTTGGTCCTCTGCTGTGCAATTTAGTAATTTAAGCAACAAAGCCTTGTTAATACAGACTTATTGTGATGTGCAAACTTATGCATCTGTAGTAATGAAACAGATGCTCCAGGAAAGCTTATAAGCTGAGCATTATCAAGATAGCCATACATGTTAATTGTCTCCAGCATGCAGCAATCTTAATGGGAATTCATCTGTTCCTGTAAAAAGAAAAAGAAAAAAAAAAGCAATTGATATGTATAGCCACTGCAAGATCTCATGGCAGGGAATACCATAAACTCATTCTGCAAAGTCATATTTTATTGTGTTATGCTGTGTCTACTGGTAAGCATTTTATTGGATCAGCCTAAGTTACGTTATTATGAGAGAGACTGCCTTGTGACTGTCCTGAGGAGATGGGTGTGTACTATGAGAACAATTTTTCTGTACTCACCCTTTTCATACTAGCATGCACATATTTAAACTTTTACTGCTACAATGAAGCAATGACAATGGGTGACTCTGATGGTAGTGGTGAATCTGCTCCAGGTTTTAACCCAAACTTTAAAGGTGCTTTTGAACACTTCTGCCTGATGAAGAAGCCAGTAGAGCTTCAAAAACTTGCATCATGTATTTTGTGCATTGGGGTTGGCCAATAAAGGTTTTGTGGATTTCGGATGTTATTGTTGTTTCCTGTATGGCCAACACAGCTACTCCTGGATATAGGTATTTAAAGGAGCTGTTCAGAGTGCTGAACCTATTTGTGGGATAGCTCCTTTAAAGTATGGACTAAATCCCCATGTGGATTCACTCCCCAATGATTTGAAAGCCACCATCTGCCACTGCTATGATGGCTTGTTGGTTAAATCACAGTTTGCACAGCAGACAAGCAAATAAACTGGCTTGCTTCCCCCATTTCTGGTTTGTTTCTTTTCTGCCCGTTTTGTCAGTTCATGCTTCAGGGTAGGTAGCTGCAGACAGAAGTCAAAGACAAGCCATTGTTTGTTTGGGCAACGATAACAAATCATATTATCCTTAGTTGAGAATGTGTGGATATCTGTATAGTTATGGACATGTGGATAATACCTTTGAGGAAATAAATTCGCATTTTGAAGTCTGAGTTCCAGGTGGATGTGGGACTCACTTTGTCATGTAATTACTATTGCCAGATTCCTACATAAAGACATTTGCACTCAGCAAAAGGGTTTTGCTCCCTGTGAGAGATGAATTAGCATGCAGACCAATGTCTTGTCTGTGTAGCAATGGCTAGGGCTCCCTCACTCCCCCTTCTTCCTCCTGCTCCCTTTATTCTGAATAAAAGTGCTATCCCTCCCCACACTAGCTTCTTCAATGATCACCAGGGCAATAACAGCAGTGTGTCGGCCTGTCCTTCCACCTCCCTGGCTGAAGTTGCTGAGGCAAAGTCTAACTTATTTGGGAGTCTAACCTCGTCCCAGCTCAACATTAGAGCCAGGGGGGTCAAGAAAGAAAGTAGGCTGGGCAGGCCGCCGATCTGTCTATAGCCCTTTGTCAGCTGAGAGACAGGCTGAGATTAATGTTTGCTTTGCTCTTGGAGAAAGAATAGATGAAGAAAAATACACAAACAACAACAACTTTCCTCCAAGGCTAGAGGGTCCCTAGAGAGTTAGGAGAGAGGCATTCAGTTTGCTGGGGGGAAATAGAAAAAGGAGTAAGGAATTTCTGACTGTTACATGTTCAGAATTTCATCTAGGGGTATGCTTTGACTTCCTCTTGTACTCACATTTTATATTCAAAGTGCTTTACAATGAATAAACCCCGTTCTGTTCTTTATTCCCACGTATGGGGTTCTAAAGAAAGTGCACCAGGGAGACACAATGTTCCTTGTGTTTCATGAGGAAGACGTTAAGAATATGATGTATTTTGTGATGTGCAGGTGTGTACATGTGCTCATGCACGTGTACTTTGTGGCATGCTTTTGATAATTTTGTAAAGGGCTGTCACTATTTTTCCCCACAAAAGGGTTGGCTGCTGTTAACAGGCAACATGTGGAAATGACTAGAAATAATCCGTTTGTGAATATGTACCCCCACAGCTGACACTGTAAAGTGTAGCACTGTTTTCTGTTTCCTTCATGTGGAGCGTCTCCCCAACAGCAACAGTGGAACAGGTTATAGGCATGTTTGTGGGTGCATCATCACATACAAATGGTTTCTAGCTGTCCTGGGAGAAAAAAAAATCTGTCCTATCAGATCTGAGAGACGTGTGACACATCCTTGTTGGTTAGGTCCCTTTGCTCCAATTCTTTATGCTTTCTTTACCAAGAGATTCTGGTGTTCCAAATCAGTGGTTACCAACTTTGGTCCTCCAGGTGTTTTGGACTTCCAACTCCCGGAAGCCCCAGTCACTGGTCAAAAGCCAAGAATCCAGGGAGCTGAAGTCCAAAACACCTGGATTCTAAATAAACCTGCCCCAACATATTTTGATCAATAACTCGTATCATTTCTGATGTCTGGCCACCCTGGCTAGAGCTTATAGAATCTATTGTTTTTGTGGTGGAGGTGGAGGTGGTGTGCCTTCAAGCCCTTTCCGACTTATGGCAACCCTAAGGTGAACTTATCATGGGGTTTTCTTGGCAAAATATGTGCAGAGGAGGTTTGCCATTGCCTTCCCCTGAGGCTGAGAAATATGACTTGCCCAAGGCCACCCAGTGGGTTTCACCGCTGAGCTGGGAATCGAACTCTGGTCTCCAGAATCATAGTCCAACACTCAAACCACTACTACACCATGCTGGCTCTCATGGAAGGTGTAGTTCTAAATAAGTGGAGGACAACAAATTGCGGAAGCATGTCCCAAATTGTTCTTGAAGAATAAATAGTTTCCGAATTCTCTTGTCTCAGTCACTAATACAGGGGTAGGCAACCTTTCCCCTTTAAGGGCTGAGGGACTTCAGCTCCCAGAAGCTTCAGCCATGTTGGCCAATAGTCCCATGTTGGCCAATAGCTCCTGGGATTCTGGGAGTTGAAGTCCCTCGGCCCTTAAAGGGGAAAGGTTGCCTACCCCCGTTTTAGAATAAGGAATTCTTATATGTGTTAGTAAAAGATGGAACTTCTCTATTTTGTGAAGTGCATAGGTTTCCAGAATCTAGTGTTGTCCATTGTTCCTTGTAGTGTGTTGTTACAGCATAGACAGGAAGTGAGAAAGAAAGAGTTTTTCTTCTCTGTATTGTGAGGAACACTGCAGGCCAGGCGCAGTATACAGACATTCATGGTATACAGACATGTGCTTTTCTGTTCTGCAATTGTGAATTAATTTCTCACTATGTATCATGCCCCATATGGAACACAAAGCATAGTAATAATCTTTTCCTCAACTAACACTTCAGCAGAGTGACAATAACTCTTTTAAGGGAAGCTATGTTTATTTCTTTATTAATAGTGCCACTCTATTCTGCTTTGGTCAGGCCTCACCTGGAATAATCCTGTGTCTAGTCCTGGGCACCACAATTCAAAAAGGATGTGGAGAAACTGGAGCGTGTCCAAAGGAGGGCAACTAAAATGGTGAAGGGTTTGGAAACCAAGCCCTTTGAAGAACGACTTAGGAAGCTGGGGATGTTTAGCCTGGAGAAGAGAAGGTTAAGAGGTGATATGATAGCCTTGTTTAAATATTTAAAGGGATGTCATATTGAGGAGGGAACAAGCTTGTTTTCTGCTGTTCCAGAAACTAGGACCCGGAACAATGGGTGCAAGCTCCAGGAAAAGAGATTCCACCTCAACATTAGGAGGAACTTCCTGACTGTGAGAGCTGTTTGACAGTGGGACACACTCCCTGAGAGAGTGGTGGAGTCTCCTTCCTTGGAGGTCTTTAACCAGAGGCTGGATGGCCATCTGTCGGGGATGCTTTGATTGGGCGTTCCTGCATGGCAGATGGGGGTTGGACTGGATGGCCCTTGTGGCCTCTTCCAACTCTATAATTCTATTATTCTATGATTCTATGATTTACAGTGTCTTCCAGAAGTATTCATCCCTCTTTGACCTTTGCACTTTCTGTTGAGTTGACAAGGATATGATTGGCATTGTTACAATTTAAAGTACACAAGACACACAGCACTGTGAAGGTGAAAACTATTTGTGGCAGAAAATTTAAGTAAATGGAAACATTGTACATCCAGGACTAGCAGTGCTTATTAAATCCATTCCAGTTCCAAGTTGGAACACAATAAAAATGTGGACAATTCAAAGGGCATGTGTGCCTGTGTGAATATTTCTGGAAAGTGATTCACGTGCCCTCCCCCTTCCTTCAGTGATCTCAAAGTGTTGTGCATGGCTCTACTCTCCTTACAACACACTTTGAGTGTTATACTGACAAGAGAGAATGTAAGTGTTGGGGCTCATTGGAGACTCGAACCTGGATCATCCGACTCCCAGTCAGGCATTTTGTACCAGGGTGGCTCTCAATGCTACTTCTGTTTTCCCTTTAAACTCTTCTCAGTGAGAACAGATAGGGATAATGAAAGTCCATTAAAGACCCATTAAGAATGGAATAATTATGCATGTGAACATAGGCTGGATCCCAGCAAAGTATGAGTGCAGTAGTTCAGATCTTTC
Organism: Phrynosoma blainvillii; assembly: GCA_026167975.1. Taxonomy (NCBI): domain Eukaryota; kingdom Metazoa; phylum Chordata; class Lepidosauria; order Squamata; family Phrynosomatidae; genus Phrynosoma; species Phrynosoma blainvillii. The sequence goes on from JANUYF010000001.1 coordinate 314,051,934, forward strand.
AGGATATTAGCCCCATTTTGGCAGGGAGAGTCCTTCTGGCTCCTTTAGAAATAGAGAATGCTCTCAATGCTCTGTTGTTAAGCTGCCTTAGAGGATGATGGGCAGCAGCCCCATGACACCCCAAGCTGCCTTGTTGAATGAGCAATTGTTCTGCATGTCACTCCTCCTCTCTCTCCCCGGTTGCTATGAATGTTGTTGTTTGGGATCATTAAGGGGTTCTGATGGTAGAGGGGTTGTGACCCTGGCAGGGCCTTGAATAGCTATTGTCCCTTTTCTTCCATCCTTGAATGGGAGGCTGATGGCCTGTCTCAGAATGGCCCAGAGAGTGAGAGATGATGGAGGATTTTCCCACAGGGTTAATAGAATGAGTTGGATGGGGCCAGATGCTGAAATTCCAATACACCCGGCCCCAGTAAACACACAGAGAGAGGTTTCTTCACCTTCTCATGATGGGTTTTAATAAATTATAGAGTCTGCACTTGTGGTACTGTGGTTTAGCTTGTAACAGGCTTGCCCATTGTAATGCCTGGTTGCTTTGAAAGAACTTACCTCCCCACATAATTTCCTCAGAAAATCTTCTTTTTTGTCTGAAATAACTTGCTCTGGTATGTGTGGTCTTGCCCTGATTTTACTTTTGCTCAAGCCTAATGAGTCAAAGATGTTGTGGGAGATCGGAACTAAGGCACAAATATCTAGCTGTTAGCCACAGAAAGTTGATAGTCTTTATTAAATCTTTATAGACTTTATTCATCTTTATATAGAAAGTTGATAAGTCTTTATTAATCTCTTACAGCCTTCCATCCTAACAAAAAATTCTTCAAAGATTTTATTATGTCATGAATCCAATCCAATCACCACAGTGTCTTTCTTTTTCTTCCACACTTGCCATAGTATGTTTATTACTAAATCATAAAACATTTCATGTAAAACAACAATCAACGGATTAGATGATCCAGGTTTATCCTTTCCTTTTATTGTTTGATCACTTGCTAATCCATGCTGTTCAGCCATCTGCATCAGGCACCTGTTCCCAGTGCAAGTTAACAATGTTCTGTTACTTCATATTTCATATTTCATACTCAATATGCCCCCCCCCTTCAACCTAGGGCCACAGATCCTCACTTGTCTGGAACTGCAGACTCTGGAAGGGCTGTTGTACATGATTCAATTATTTCTGGGTGTTTGAATGACAGTTGTTGTTATCTGATGAATTTTAGTTTTAAATAAAGGGGATTTTTAAAATTTTTACTAGTTTTGTAAATTGTACTGTTCTTGCTCTGTTCCTTTTCTGTCAAGTAGACCTAGCCTACAATATTAATCAGAGCAGGATTAGTTAAAGGAAGATCAAATAATTAGATACCACTGAGATTATCGCAGACCCCTTTAAACATTAAAGACAAGAGTCATGACTTGCATCTTTTTGGATCTTATTATATTGTTTGTCTCAACAGAATTTACTGATAGCATAAGAACCAGATTTGTACTACTAAGCATAATAGACTGAGAACCAGAGGAACTATGGTCTAAAGCCAGGGACATAATAAAAGAAGAATGCAGACAGACACTTTCAATAAACAAAAAGAAAGAGAGAAAAAAACATGGATGACAGAAAAAACATTACAAACAATAAAGAAAAAAAAAGAGAAGAAAAACAAAAGGGAGACGGGAACAAACTAAGACTTCTGAATGCAACAGAATGCTTGTGTGGACAGATAAAGAAAATTACTACAGTGACCAGTGCTGAGAAATACAAGACAACAACAAGGGAAGAACAAGATATCTATTTCACAAGATCCAGGAAATCAAAGGAAAATTCAAGCCAAGGACTGGGATGATCTTTGACAATAAAAATAACATTATTCAAGACCAGGAAGGAATGAAAAAGATGTTGGATGTAACACAGAGAAGAATTATACAAAAGAGATGACAAAATGAAAGACACATGGAATGAAGAGCCATATGAAGATGAACCCCAACTCCTAAAAAGTGAGGTGGAAATTGCAATAAGAGAAATAGCGAAAAACAAATCACCAGGAACAGATGATATTCCAGTTGAACTGCTGCAATCCACATTGACTCTAGTGCTAGCCAACATATGTCAACAGATCTGTATGGATGTGAGAGCTGGACAGTTAAGAAAGATGATAGGAAGAAAACCAATTCATTAGAGATGTGGTGCTGGAGAAGAAGGCTGAGGATCCCATGGACAGCCAAAAGGACAAACAAGTGGGTCCTACAGCAGATCAAACCGGAAACCTCCCTGGAAGCCAAGATGACCAAATTGAGATTGTCGTACTTGGGACACATCATGAGAAGAGAGGACTCTTTGGAAAAAACAATAATGCTGAGGAAGGTGGAAGGAAGTAGGAAGAGAAGAGGTCACGGGTATTAAGGGATTGCAGGAATTAAGCAGAGCCGTGAGGACAGAGGGTCTTGGAGATGTCTCATTCATAAGGTTTCCATGAGTCGAGATCGACTCAAGGGCAGTTAACAACAACAATCCCACTCCCATAACAGCATAAACATGCTTAATAATCCACTCTGTCATTGCATCTGAGGAAGTGGATTGATATCCATGAAAACTCATGCTAAAATATAAATTGGTTATTCTTAAAAGTGCTGCTAGATATCTTGCCCCCTCCCTTTTGCCTTTTGATACTGAAATTTCAAAAAGAGAGCTCTCTTTTTGTACATACATTTTTGTGCAGCTTTAGGATTATTTAAAGCTTGCAGTGCCAGCTTCTCTCTTCTCCCTCTTTGGGCCCAATCCCAGACACTTAGGGGCAGTTTCTTGATTATTCAATTAATTTCCTCATTGTTCCAGAAGTCAGGAAGCACCCATGGCTTGCCAGAGATTTGAAAATCATATTTTAATAAGCTGGAACCATTAATTGCAATCTAGAACAATCTATACCTTGTTTTGACATTGCCCATGTATTAGCACAGAGGGATGTATGCTGACACAGTCAAATTTACCGAATAATGATGCCCAAGAGGCCTTTTCTGCATGGCTAAATTTCATCCTTTTCCGTGTACATTTCCCTAGGTGTAGCCTTTTCTAATAGATACTGATTTCAAGATAATGTTACTTTACTGATACTAGAATGCATTTAGCTTTGCAGTATTGGGGCACATGTCAGTTTCCTAACCATGGACACTCTCAAAAAAGGAGGAAAAATACTTTCCCTCCCACATGTAAAGAAAGCCAGTTTTATAAACTGCACAATTCATGCTGATTTTATTTCCCTGATCATCCCCTTCTCTAATGTCACCCACCTCCTAACATGAGAAGTATCCATTCCCTAGCAGCACTGTAACATTAAGAAATGTGATAAATTGGACATGTGAACTTGTTTGAAAAACTTTGGGCAGAGATGTTGGTTAGTGACTATCCTGATCCAAAACGTGTTTGTATTCTGCTGCTCAAACATGGCTGCTGCACAAGCGGGGCTCCCTGCTGTCTTGAATGGAGAAAGGTACTCTGCCTCTCTGTGAGTGCACCTGTGTATATGGATATAGCCCCATATTTGTAGCTGTGACTTGGGAAGACTTTGCAGCCAGAGAAACTTTGCAGATTCATCTTCAAGAGGTTGTTCAATTTTTTATTACTGTTTCCTTTCCTATTCTACAATGAAAAATTTATATGGTAGTTCTTTGACAATCAGAGAGGGAAAAATCCCTAATTTAAAAATGTTAGTTTGGGATGCTAACATGCTCAGGTCAGGCAACTATATTTTTATTACTTCTTTTAGCTTAAAAGCAAAATCTATACAAATGTTAACCAAGTGTTTTACAGCAAGGACTTTGTCCTAATAATAATTTTATTTCCCCCAGTTTCTTGTTCCGGGAAGGGTGTTGGTAAATATAGGTTGCACTGTGTGTAAATCAGTTCTTACCTCCTGTCCTTTACTGAACTACTTTTTTCCTGGGGAAATTGCCAACTTTCCATTTCTTAGCTTCTCACCACCCATCCATAAAGCAAGAATGGCCTTGACATATTTTCTGGTGAAAAATAGGGTCATACTCTGCTTTGAATACTTCCTTTTTCAAGAAGAAAAGCCCCAATCAAAATGTTTACTTTCATAGAGCTGAGGTTATAAACAAAGACATCAGAATTAAACTTAAATCCCCAAAACTAAGATACTCATAGTTTGCATTCTTCACATAGTCCCAGTACTAGTTTTGTATTGGTGCTTGTCAGCTACATGTGTGTTGCATCAAAACTAATTACCCTGCTATCCCATCATTTGTATCCTCAAAGTGCATGGCAATTTTACTAACCACTCTGCAAGTTATTCAAACCTGAAATTAGATGTCAAAATTCCTGAATTGCCTCCAGGGCTGCACTCTTGTTAGGCTGCATTTCAGCTTTGTCACTCAGTATATTAGAAGAAATCTTTCTTTTTTTGTCCTATACAAGGATTGCTTCTTCCTCCCTAATATTGCTTGATGAAGTTTTAAATCATTTTCTTAATAAATACTGGATTAGTCCAGAAGCACAATTCCTCAGCACAGATAAAATCCCAAAGTATTTTGGAGTACAACTCCTACAATCCCTGACCACTGGCCATGCTGGCTGGGGTTTCTGAGAGTTGACCTCCCAAGCAGTTAAAGCAGGGGTAGGCAACCTTTCCCCTTTAAGGGCCGAGGGACTTCAGCTCCCAGAATCCCAGGAGCTACTGGCCAACATGGGACTATTGGCCAACATGACTGAGGCTTCTGGGAGCTGAAGTCCCTCGGCCCTTAAAGGGGAAAGGTTGCCTACCCCTGAGTTAAAGGATGCCAGGTCGTCTACACTGATTTATTAAATAACTTACCCATAATGTACTTTATAGACTATAGCAAAGCCTTCAACTGCATAGACCATGAAAGGCTATGGAACACACTTAAAGACATGGGAGTGCTAACACATCTGATAGTCCTGATGAGGAATCTGTACTCAGGACAAGAGGCTACTGTCAGAACAGAACACAGAGAAACAGAATGGTTCCCAATTGGCAAAGGAGTCAGATAAGGCTGCATCCTTTTACCCTATCTGTTCAACTTGTATGCACAACATATTATAAGAAAAACAGGCTTGGACACAAAAGAAGGAGGAGTGAAAATAGGAGAAAGGAATATAAACAATCTAAAATATGCAGATGACACCACAGTACTAACAGAAAATCTCACAGACCTGGAGCACCTACTAAGGAACATCAAAGATGAAAGTGCAAAGGCAGGCTTAATGCTGAACATAAAGAAAACAAAAATAATGACCACCGAGGACCTTCACAAGTTCAAGCTAGACAATGAAGAAATAGAAATAGTAAAAGAATTCCCATACCTGGGATCAAACATTGATAGAAATGGGGACTGCAGTCAGGAAATGAGAAGATTAAGAATGGGGAGGGTGGCTATGAAAGTACTAGAAAATATTCTAAAATGCAAAGATACACAGCTCAGTACAAAAGTTAGAATCAGACAAGCCATTGTATTCCCTGTTACCATGTATGGATGTGAGAGCTAGGCAGTCAAGAAAGATGATAGGAAGAAATTCAATTCCTTTGAGATAATGTGGTGCTGGAGAAGAGTGCTGAGGATCCCATGGACAGCGAAAAGGACAAACAAGTGGGTCCTAGAGCAGATCAAACCGGAAACCTCCCTGGAAGCCAAGATTATCAAACAGGTTGTCATACTTCAGACACATCATGAGAAGAGAAGACTCATTAGAAAATACCGGGTAAGGTGGGGGGAAGTAGGAAGAGAGGACGCCACATGCCAGATGGATGGACTCTATGAAGGAGGTCATGGGTCTTAAGGGGTTGCAGGATTTAAGCAGAGCAGTGGAGGACAGGGGGTCTTGGAGATGTCTCATCCATAGGGCTGCCATGAGTCAAGATCGACTCGAGGACAGTTAACAACAACAACAAAAGGGAGGGGGCATTCCTGTTTGATTCCTTCTTCTGTGATACCTTTTAAAAAGACTGGATGAGGAGTAACAGACCTAGGAAGAGGATAAGCAGTACACTCTCTTTTGCAGGTTGTCAAAAGCTAGGGCAAATGTGGAAGAGATGCAGCCTAAGATATCACAGATTCCTACTCCAAGATGTGTAGACTGGCTACTGCATGCAAATGGCAAAAGATCTTGATCACATTTTAAATCATTTGAAATGTGTAACCTTTTTAAACAAAGTGTTTGTTTATTATTTATTTATTTGGTGGCTTCCCCCCTCTCTGTTGAGCAACTTAAAGGCAATTAACAACAAAAACAAAACAAAAAAGTAGAGGTGGGTGGGTGTATAGAGACTAGAGGCCAGACTAGATAAGAGGGGCAGCCTGCTTCTTGGATTTCCATGTTTGCCATATTCATCCTGAAAGGAGTGAGTGAGGGGAAAATTCTTGTGTCAGAAGGAACATGTAGTTAAGAGTTAAACCTTCCCCTTTCTCCATAACCCATACCATCTCAGCTTGCCTCATTTCTAGTACTGAAGTCCTCCTGGGAGAAAAACGCCTGGTGTTGAGATGAAGGAGCAGGGAAAGCTCAGTCAGCCCTTCTCACTCAGGCAGACTTATTCCTGGTGGCATAGTAGTTAAATGCTGGTACTACCGCTAAAATGTTTTGAGTTCAGTTCCGCAGGGCTCCAGGTTGACTCAGCCTTCCATCCTTTCGTAAGTCAGTAAAATGAATACCCAGCTTGTTGGGGGCAATTGGCTTACACATTGTAAACAGCTTAGAGAGTGTTTAGTTCACTATGAAGCAGTATAGAAACATAAAGTGCTATCGCTATTGCTGCTATTACAGTTTGGCCCAGAGGGGAATTTTAGTCACTCAACAGTCCACTGCAAAGAATTTGCCCACCACTTTATAGATAAAATAGCTTAGAATCACACTGATTTGGATGCTAAAAGTTGATCTAGGTTTGGTGGATGTAGCCCTGTCTCTGCTTGTCCCATATTGGCGAATACTTTTCAATTTGTGCAGCCTAGGCACAGGATCCTTGGAGAGATGAGAGCCACTCTTGTGTACTAGATCCTTGCCCCTTCTGGCTTATCACACAGGCCAAAAGAGAACTGACTGAGTGTGGGTAGGGGAAGTGGTTAATGCTTCTCTTCTATTGACAGGAGCACTTCTGTAGGGCCTCTGAAGAAGATCTTTAGGTGTGAGCAGGTATATTTGAGTGAATGGTTGTCCCTGTGAATGAATCCAGATCAAAAGTTGTTAATGCCTTTGAAGGTTAAGATCAGTCCTTTGAATTAGACCCCCAAATGGATTGGGTGCCAGTGCCTGTGTAGGTGAATATGGTGTTTATACACCTTTGTGTAAGATAGAAGCACAGACTACATGATAATACCTTCTGGCAGTGCGCAGCTCAATAGGATTACTGGCATTCCTATTCTGTAGGTTTGTTCCTCTTGTTATGTATCCTTAGCTTACACTGATTAACTGTGTGACAGTGGCACTGAAGAAGCCAACAAAATAGGGGACTATTAAATTGGGCCATTTGTAGGATACTATATGCAGTCTATATACCTTCTGTTCCCTGGCCAAGCTGATATGTGTGTGTGTGTTATATACAGTGGGCCATAGGTATCCACTGTGGTTTAGGCTCCCGTGGATATCAAAATGCATGGCTGCTCAAGTCCCATTATATGCAATGACATAATAAAATGGTGCTGTTATATACAATGGCAAAATCAAGATTTGCTTTTTGGAATATATATGTTTTTTAAACATTTTCAAGCTGTGGATGGTTGAATCCCTGTATTTAAAAATTCTGTGGATATGGAGGGCCAACTGTATATCTACTATATATTACAACAGCAGACATGGCTGTCATTCTGTTGATGACATGCCTGTGTGTCTCTTTTTTGGAGCCCTTTATACCTTATCCAAAAATTCACCCTCCTCAGGCAGCTGTTAAGTCTCAGCTGCTGCTGCTTCCCAGTGGGGAGGCAAGAAAGGATTGCAACAATTCAGAGGAGAAAGATACAGCTGGTCTCAGATCCAAGTGGCAGAGAAATGAGGGTGCTTTACCAATGGAATGTACTCTCCCATTCCCTTCTCCTTGGAGCCAAGATAAGACACATCCTCCTCCTCTGAATTGCCTCCTCCTTGCCTCTCCTTTCTACTTGGAAGCATCTTGGGGCTCAACAGTGGCTGGGGAAGGAGAGGACATCCTTTTCCAGGATGTGTCTTATCTTTTAATCTTCTGCCCAGGAGGAATTTCAAAATGTCCTCCATTTTGAGCATGACTAAGAAACATGAATTTACATTTCTAGCTTTTAGCTTTTGTTTGGTAATGCCCTACATTTTTCTTGAATACGCTACATTTTGCAGTCCTCCTTTGCAGTTATGGCATCTGGTCATCCTGATTGTACTCCACCTGCTTAATGGTTCATGCATTCCCAAACCTATGTAAAAGTTACATGGCAGTGAGAAAAAGTGTGAGGAGAAGGTGCTTAGGTCAGTCATCACCAGCCATTTCCCCTTTCACTCCCCTGAGCAGCCCATTTTGGATCCAGCTTTGGAGAAATTTATTTAATTTTTAAATTTATTCAGTGCTTTTCTTCCACATTGTTATTTGGAGCAGCGTATATAGAGTTCCTAGTTGTTCCTTCCAGGCAATGAAAAGTAGACAAAGACCACCTTAGTTTCAACTGAATTGCATGCCTTCAAATGCATGCCATGGGGCCCTGTGTACCGGTGATGCAAGGGGAAGAGTTTAAGTCTTTCTAATCCCGTTGATCATTTCTCCCCAGCAGTAGCATTATGAGGCCAAGGTAGTGTTAGGAACTCTGTGTTTTCCTTGTACTGTGCAATTTGGTTCAGAGGCACACACAAGTTAATATGGGGCTGCTGGAGATGTCGGGGCGAAAGCCTTGTATTTTCCCCAGCAACTGCTTTCACCTCCTTAGGAATGCCCATCCCTCGCACATGAGAGCCATGGATTCAGTGCTTCAGAATGTAACTAATCAGCTTATCCATAAGCCCATTAACTCTACGGGCATAGATAAAATAGTCCTGAAATCTCATTAGCAAGTTTTGTGGATGAAATAGAGCAGTGTGTCAGAAGGATCCAGCTACCTTATTTGTGTGGTAGAGTGGTGTGTTTCTATACATTGGAACATAATGTGCACTTGTAACTTCCCAAGAGGACAAGATGATCAGACTTCCTCATTTTCCAGAATTTGTCCTACATTTCAGCCTTCTGTCCAAAATGTCCTCCATTTTCAGCAGGACTAGCCTGAATTTACATTTATATGAGTGCTTTTAGCTTTTATTTTGTAATGTCCTACATTTTTCTTGCATGTTCTACATCTTGCAGTGCCTTGTTCTCCTTTGCAGTTAGGATGTCTGGTCACCCTGCAAGAGGAAACACACACTAGGAAGGTTTCACAGAAAACACAGAAAACAATAGGTAGGGAGAAACTGAGAATATAATGACCTATATTACAACAGTGTCCCAAAGGAATGAAACCATAACTCTACCATATATACAATGGCCATGTATTTATATGTATTATACATTGCAATAATGCTACAAAACACAGGATACACAATGCAAAGTGCTATAGAGGACTATATATATCAAACTGTGTCTACTGTGCTTCCTCTGCTCTTAACAACCTCAATTCCAGTATAATGATTTCCACAAGTGGTAGATAGATAGCAAATGATAGTAAAATGTGCTTTCTCAGATCTTCACAACCTCTGTTGCAGAAATATAATTTCCACATGGCATTTTCTTGGCAAGATTTGTTCAGAGGAGGTTTGCCATTTTCTTCCCTTGAGGTTGAGAGAGTGTGACTGGCCCAAGGTCACCCATCGGTTTCATAGCTGAGCTGGGAATCGGATGCTGGTCTCCAGAGTCATAGTCCAGTACTCAAACCACTGTGCCACTCTGGCTTGACTTGTAACTAAATATCAGAAGGTTGCTAAATACCAGAAGGAATATCATTGCTTTTTCCCCCTTACAACTTTGGAAGTCCAAGGGTTAACACCAGCAGTGGAACAACAACAGTGTGGTAACTGTTAACTCCTGCTGGTTGTGTAAATATTTGTCACTGGGTGTAGTTCCTCTATCAGAGAATGCTATGGTGTCTTTTGTCAGAGGAACCGGTTGGAGTCATTCCTTGTTTATCTAAACCACTGGCAGAAGTTAGAGATGATATTATAATTAGTTAACGTATTATGGTTGTTGTTAAATTGGGGCAGATGAGTAAGATGTACTTCTTGAGACACTTGTTCCTGCATCTACAGAAATGGAGTTCTTTCTTTCATATGAAAAATTCATTTTGTTTTAGTTTTTACCAGTGCCCAGTTGTTATTTCATTAGTACTTGGAATCTGGAAATGTAAAAATGTATATATGTGAAGTGACAGAAATAGTAAAAGAGGAGTGTAAAGTGGGGTTATGCATTTGGAATAAATGTGTATATTTCTTTACTGTGCATAATTTATTCAGCTTCCAAGTAACTGGAAGTGTTTGGAGTTCTTTGGCAAGAATGTGGTCATTCTGGCTTGCAGCCACACTGCAGAAATAATCTGGTTTGGCACCACTGTAACTGCCATGGCTCCATACTATGGAATTCTGGGAGTTGTAGTTTGTTGGGGCATCAGAGCAAATGCCACAGTGACAATTCCCAGAGTCCCATAGCATGGAGCGCTGGCAGTTAAAGTGGTGCCAAACTGGATTATTTCTGCTGTGAGGATGCAGCCTAACATAGGCTTGAAAGGGCAGTGGTATAGCTATGGGGAGCAAAATGGGTGGATGGCCTCTCTAATAAGAACTGTGTTCCCTCATAAAATTTCCCTTCAGTCACCACATTTCTAGTACTTCGGTGACTTAAAACGTGAAGAAGTATAGTGTAGGGATCCAAAAAGGGGGTCATGTAATGGAATACCATGGACCTTGTTCAATGTACTGGATTTTCTGATTGTTGTTTTTGTTGTGCTGTGGTATTTTCATGGTTTATGTTCTTAACTGTGTTTTTTTTCTTTTTACAATTTAATCACTTTTTAACTTTTGTGAATTTTTAACTATGGGTTTTAACCTGTTGTTAGCTGCCTTGAATCTTCATTTGGGAAAAGGAGGGGATATAAATAAATATGATAATAAATAATAATAAATAATCCTGCAAACACAGCAAATATTAGAGCCCTAAAGTGTAAGTGATTTTTGATGTCTCATCTTCTATAATGCTAGAAATTCAGGGATTCAAGGAAAGTTTCATCGGAGGGATGGAATTCTTCTTTGGGGGAGGCAATACTCTCTTCTCCCCCTACACAAAATTGCCACACTTCTGGCAGGCAGGGGACTGTGGATTGGTGTATCACACTTGCAAAGGCCAGGGAAATAGCAGATAATAGGAGTGTGGAGTGTGGATATGACAAGAACTATCCTCAAGACCATTTCGCAAGTTACTGGTAGCCCCACCGATTCATTTCATATGAAAACAAGCTGTACGGAAGAGGAAGGTAATCACAACCCCGAACAGATTTTTTTCAGTGTACCCACAGTGAAATAAACACACATAACTACCTCACTTTATAATGGAGTTCCATTCAAAAACAAAATAATACAAGATGGATTTATAAAATAATGTCTGAAGCATTCCACAGGAAATCTTTCTTGGCTCCTCTTTCCTTTTGCATTTGGCTCTGTTTCCACATTCTTTTTCTCTCTCTCACTCTGACAATAAGGATAAGAAACTTGCCGTAAAACCCAAATGCTGTGATTATCAACATAAAATATGAAAAAAGGAGGTTGGTATGAATCATGAAATCACTGCGGCACCAGTCAGGAATTGCTATGCTGCCAAAGTAAAATAATGGCTGGATTTGACTAGAAAGCAATACTTTCAATGGATGTCATACAGTGCTCGATATATAATAATAAATTGTCAGTGTGCCATTGATACACTTTCAGTATAATATGAATGATAGAAGTGTCAAAATCTTATAGTCTGATCATGATCTCAGCTTCATTTACAGGCCATGTCTGTCTTTTCTAGGGCCAAAGTCAAATAGTGTTCTCCAGTCCACTGTGGGGGGAGGAGAGGTGATTTTTGCCATTGCATTACCAAAATTCAATGGCAGAGGTATTGCAGGGCCTGCAAAAACTGGCAGGGACCATGTGTTGCCCATTCTTGGCTTAGATGTTGTATATTTAGATTAGACATTACATTCAGTGGAAACTAAGTTTATGAGCTAGATTTCCTATTTTGTTTGGAATTGACTGACTGCCATCAATTTCCAGTTAGTATCTTTTCCCCCGTTACTGCCCAAAGCTGCTCCATCTCTCAATTTTTCAGCAAGTTTTAAAAACTGGCACTTTTCAGTCACAGCTTTTGCAAGCAAAAGAGGCGCTTCATGTAGGACCTAGCTTCATAATACGTTTACTGTAGTTTCTCTCTCATCTCATCATACATATTCAGAATGCCTTGCATACTCAGCAATCCTTGCAAAATTCCTGTAAGGTAGACCAATGATATTATCCCTTTATAAATTATTTATTCCAATTGGAAAAAAGGGGGCTAAAATTGCATAGTGAGTTTGTGAGTGATGTAAGGGTTCAGGTTCACATTCTTAGTTTCTGTACTACACTGGCTCTTTTCTTTTTTTTTCCCCATATTCTTTTTCATGCATCCTCTTCCTCAACTATATTTTGGTGACCCAGAATTATAATAATCCGGTTGTTTCCCTTTATGGCATTAATTATTTTCTCATTACTCTTTTTGCAGGCACTATTCGACCAGTACGGCGCAGCTATTACGATCCCTCCTCAGCCCCAGGAAAAGGCGTGGTATGGGAGTGGGAGAATGACAATGGCACCTGGACCCCCTACGATATGGAGGTTGGTATCACCATCCAGCATGCCTATGAGAAACAGCATCCCTGGATTGACCTCACTTCCATAGGCTTCTGTTACATCATTGACTTCAGCACCATGGGACAGATCAACCGCCAGACCCAACGCAAACGCCGTGTCCGCCGCCGCCTTGACATGGTCTACCCGCTGGTCACTGGCACCTTGCCCAAATCCCAGTCATGGCCAGCAAGCCCTGGTGTGGCCAGCACACCCCCTGCTCCTGCCTGCACCTGTCCACAGTGCCTCCTTGTCATGAGCATCAAGGCAGCAGTAGCTGCCGGGAGCAACGGAGGGCCTGGAGCTACAGCGAGCCAGCAGCCGTCACAGCCACAGCAGCCACAGCCACCACCACGGAAGGCCATCTCCCTTTCTGGGAGCAGCAAACTTCCCACTCCAGCCTCAGTTCACAAGCCCCAAGATGGAACTGCCACAATGCGCAGCTCCTTGAAGACTCTGGCATCTCAAGTGAGCCGGAGGCAGGCAGCCAGCACACCAGCCCTTGCCACAACAAACTCCCCTGCCAGCCCTCCTGGTGCCAATGGAAAGGTGACCCGTGCCAGCCTTAATACACTGAACCGCACCAACCTGCAGCGCCTGGCAATTGCACAGTCCCGTGTCCTGATTGCCTCAGGGTAATATTTGTTTAATCATTTACTGTATCTCTGACCCATTTCCCCTTCAGGTGGCATAATACAAATTCCCAAGTTATCTTCACAGCTACTCTGTGAAGTAGGTCTCATTGAGATTAATTGACCCAATTTCATAATGCAGTGGAGGCTAAAATTTAGATTTCCCAAATTCTAGTCCAACATCCTAAATCAAGGATGGGCAAAGTGTGACTTTGATCGTCACACCTCCTTGGAGGTTTCTGGGGGCATAGTTGGCACATTTTAAATCCAACCAAATTGGAAATGGGCTATGCAGAGCCACCTGAAAATGGTGCACCTGAAGCAGGTATGGCATCAGGGATTGGTGTGACTCCTCATCACCTTGAATTTGCCCACTCCACCACTCCAACCATTGCACCATTCTGGCTCTTCTACTGCCTATTGATATTGTTGGCCTAGGAGACCTGAAGCTTATCCATACTGCACATACAGCAATTTGATAGCACTTGAACTATGGTTTTATTTTAAGGGGATGGGGCGGGGGGAGGATGGGTTTGTGGGGAAAGGGAATGTTTTAATTATGGTTTGTTTTAAATCTTGTTGTTCCCCACCCCGATTGCTCAGCAGAGGGGCGGGCTATAAATAAAAATTTATTATTATTTATTAACTGTCATGGCACAATATTCCAGAATCCTGGGATTCTGTTGTTGCTTGTTGAGCTATCTTGCTAGAGAGCTTTAATGCAAGGGTGGGGGTGGAGTAGAGTTCCTTAGCAAAAACAAATCTGCATATCTCACCAAATGACAAAATACAGAATTTCATAGAATGGAGCCAGAACAGTTAAAGTGCTATCAAACATCTATAATTGTACAGTCTGGACATACTCTCTAGTTCAGAGTAACAGTGCCTACTGCTCATTATGTACAGTGAATGCACATACTTCATATGATGCATGTTACTTTACAGTGGCACATTTGTGGATCATTATATAGGAGAAGCAGTTCTGAAGTTTCCTTTTGAGGATGTTGGCTTGATTTGGTCTTCAGAGATGTCAATTGGACACCGTTCTCTTATTACTGGATCATTGTAGATACTTATGAGTCAGACGTGATCTTGACTTATGTTTAAAAAGTTTATCATTACTGATGGCTAGCTGAGTTTCAGCTTTTGTGCAGTGTTGCTGAAGGTTTTGTCAGTAGATGAACAAACTGCCATGAAATGTTTTAATTAAGACTGAGCTGGGGATTTAAAAGCATTTTGAGTTTTAGCTGCTTTTGATGTGGGGAAGAAGAAGCTGATTTCTGAGGAGGGGTGACTGAGGCATCTCCACAGGCCTTACTGGAGACACCAGTTTGCACAAACTGGAGGATCTGAGAATCTAGGAGGTTCTGTGTCACTGGTTAATATATGCAGTCAAAATTGTGTATATGCTATGAAGAGCTAAGGCTGTCTGTGGCAGACATCCCACACCAGCCCCTCTCAAATACCACAGACCCCTTTAACCATAAAATGGGGAAGGCTTGTAAACCCCCTTTGAATTTTAATGAGGAAGTGAAACATTCTTTTTCTTTCCTCTTCATAGCTGGGGAGGATTCCTATCAAAAGACCTATAGAAATCTTTTCATGCTGATGATCTGGAAGGCACCCCAACCCTTGGTCTCCCCCACCCGCACCAAAAGACACTTTCTTGGCCATCTAATTAGCGTGTTTCTTCCCTTTTGTCTGGCTTTGCCATCGGCCTTCTGTTGCAGCCGCTTTCCCCTCTCTGCCCATGACTCTTCCCAAAGATTTTCCCATAGATGGGAGCAAGAGAGGAAGGGGCCAAGGTGATGTTTCCCAGGAACAAAAGGCTCTGTGAATAACTTGCAGACACAAGCATGGTTTCTAAAGATCTGGAGAAAGGAGCAGTGAGGAGAGGGCTAGCAAGCAGGGAGGGTGGGGAAATGCCTCGGTCTTTAGATTAGAGGATTCTCTGTCTCCCGTTAGGCCTTGGTCTGTCACTACGGCAACTATTGTCCACTTGGAAAGGTTCCCTGCTCTGGCTGTAATTCAGGCTTTGGCCGTCTCAATGCATATTTCAATCCATCCCTACCCCCAGATATGCCTCTATAGTGGCGACACTTCCCTTGTTTGTCTCAGGGGGAGAATTAGGATTGCTCATTTTAAATAACATTCTAGCAGTCAATAAATAGCACTTTCTTGAATCTGAAGCCAGTGTTTGGGTTAGGCCAGGCTCATGAGAACCCAGAGACATGCAGAAATCCTCACACTGTGTTGTTGGCTTCTTCTTGACTTTCATGTCTAAAGGGGCCTGGCATGGGGTTATGCAGTTTAAAAAGTTGGCTTCTTGAACTTAGGCTGAAAGAGATTTGAGGCAGGTGGATGAAATCCTGCTTCTCAAGGAGTATATCGCCACATGTAGAGATATTTTGTAGCACTTTTGAGACCAACTGAAAGAAAGAGGTTGGCAGCATGAGCTTTCATAGACTAAAGTTTACTTCCTTAGATGCATATGGGGGGTGATGAATTGGGAGTTTGTAAGGAAGAGGCACGAGGGACCACATTGCAAACATACAATGGATAATGGAGCGCACCAGGGAATTCCAAAAGAAAATCAGCATGTGCTTTAGAGATTATAGCAAAGCCTTTGACTGCATAGATCATGAAAGCCTATGGAACGCCCTTAAAGACATGGGAGTGCTAACACATCTGATAGTCCTGATGAGAAATCTGTACTCAGGACAAGAAGCTACTGTCAGAACAAAACACGGAGAAACAGAATGGTTCCCAGTTGGCAAAGGAGTCAGACAAGGCTGTATCCTTTCATCCTGTCTGTTCATCTTGTACACAGAACATATTATAAGAAAATCAGTCTTGGACACAGAAGAAGGAGGAGTGAAAATGGGAGGAAGGAATATCAACAGTTTAAGACGGGGTAGACAACCTTTCCCCTTTAAGGGCCGAGGGACTTCAGCTCCCAGAAGCCTCAGCCATGTTGGCCAATAGTCCCATGTTAGCCAATAGCTCCTGGGATTCTGGGAGCTGAAGTCCCTCGGCCCTTAAAGGGGAAAGGTTGCCTACCCCTGGTTTAAGATATGCAGATGAAACCATAGTACTAGCACAGGGGTAGGCAACCTTTCCCCTTTAAGGGCCGAGGGACTTCAGCTCCCAGAATCCCAGGAGCTATTGGCCAACATGGGACTATTGGCCAACATGGCTGAGGCTTCTGGGAGCTGAAGTCCCTCGGCCCTTAAAGGGGAAAGGTTGCCTACCCCTGTACTAGCAGAAAACCTCACAGACCTGGAACACCTACTAAGGAAGATCAAAGAAGAAAGTGTTAAGGCAGGCTTAATGTTGAACATAAAACAAAAATAATGACCACCAAGGACCTTCACAAGTTCAACCTAGGCAATGAAGAAATAGAAGTAGTAAAAGAATTCCCATACATTGATAGAAATGGGGATTGCAGTCAGGAAATCAGAAGAAGATTAAGAATGGGGAGGGTGGCTATGAAAGAACTAGAAAAGATTCAACTCAACACAAAGGCTAGAATCATACAAGCCATCATATTCCCTATTACCATGTATGGATGTAACAGCTGGACAATCAAGAAAGATGATAGGAAGAAAATCTATTCATTTGAGATGTGGTGCTGGAGAAAAGTGCTGAGGATCCATGGACAGCCAAAAGGACAGACAAATGGGTCCTAGAGCAGATCAAGCCAGAAAACTCCCTGGAAGCCAAGATGACCAAACTGAGACTGTTGTACTTCAGACACATCATGAGGAGAGAGGACTCTTTGGGAAAAAACAATAATGCTGTTAAAGGTGGAGGGAAGTAGGAAGAGAGGAAGGCCACATGCCAGATGGATGGACTCTATGAAGGAGGTCATGGGTATTAAGGGGTTGCAGGAATTAAGCAGAGCAGTGGAGGACACAGGGTCTTGGAGATGTCTCATCCATAGCGCCGCCATGAGTCAAGATCGACTCAATTAACAACAACATAAAGTTGTCATGCTGACACATTTTAAGAGAGACTGCAGGGTTTTTCAGACCCCACCCCATTTATTAGTTAGTTAGTTAGTTCAGTCTATTGATTGATTGAGTGCCTCTTGACTCACTAGAGCTCGTAAAGTGGTGCACAGTTGATAAAAACACTTTAGAAACATTAAATAAATGAGTTTAAAACAGTCCAAATTTTTAAATCATTCTAAAAGTAGACAAACACTTTTTAAAAACAGCCAGAACAGACACCCAGCATTTTGAGAGCCAAGGGCCCAACGAAACAAAGTTGCTTAGGTGTCGTCTGGCGTATCTGATTATGATTTTTAGCCATGTGGGTGCCCATATTGGGTATCTTTCTTTTATTCCAAAGAAGCAGATAGCAACATCCCATGGTTTGTTTAGCCACATCTGCTTCAGTTGGGAACTGTGAAGCAGCATATACTAACACACTGCTTGTACATGACACGTCAGGATTCTCCCAGATTCCTGGCTTATTGTGTCCCCTAATGTGTGAAGGAGTCCTCTGATTAGGCTTGAGGGCTGGTTATTGCTAGTTGAGACAAAGTCCCAGCTAGGCACCTAAGAGGATACTTCAGTTAAAATATTTCATCTTGGGACAGAGCATCTAACTCCTGTGGAAATCTGGCATTAGGGTGAAACTATGGGAAGAAGCAGTGTTCCTGGAAAAGATGGGAACTTTTGCTCTGAGGATTTTTCACTTGGTCAGTTACTGGCTAGTCAGTCATGATGTTAATCCTGTCTGTCAATGAGACAAGCAGAAAACAGTTGTTGGAAGAACGCACCCAGTATACACCTGACTCTCTTCCCACTCTCATTACCCCCTTACTACACACATACATGCACACACACACCCCTACACACCTTCAGGGAGTCATGTCTGCCACAATCACAGACTTGCCTTTCCACCAAACCAGTCCTCTTGTCTGTCCCACACACCCTTCTTTCTTTCAGATATTTAATGTGCTGCTTCTCCCAACCGGGTCTCATTGTTCAGCCAGGGAGTGTCTTTGTGCCCCAGGCTTTTAGCAGCCCAAGGCTAGTTTGTAACCTGCTAGGCTAGTTTAGCAGGAACACACTGCTTTTTATCACTTTCAGGGTCTAACAGAAACTACTCTGAGGATCAAGAAACCTGCAGGGAACCTGCCCACCTGCTGAGTGTAGTATCTACCGAGATGTAATGCACCATCTTCTTGGCTCCCACAGTGCCTCAGCTCCATTCTTCAAAAAGATTCTGAAGTGTCCTTTGAAGTGTAATCTTTTTCCATGTTTTGCTTGGTTCTCAACGTATTCTCTGCTTTGCAGCGATGCAGAATTGCTCCACAGCCTTTTACAACACCTCTGCATTCTTTCCTCCCAGGGTCCCTACAGTTCCTGTGAAAAACCTCAATGGCTCAAGCCCAGTCAATCCAGCACTGGCAGGTAAAAGGAGCAACATCACTGTGTGACCAGAATAGTCATGGATGAGTCATAATTGTCATATGGTCTAAATAAGAGACACATGGGAGACATGTAATCAGTCCTGAAACATTTTGAGGGACCTTTTCAGAGCACAGTGCTGTGAGAAAGAAACATCTTGTAGATCATTCAAGATGTGGAAAGGATATGCTTAGCAGGGTAAAAATAGGGATCTGTCTGGCTAGGGAAGATAGTGGGAATTGTAGTCCCAATGCATCTAGGCATTAGCAGTTTGGGGAGAGACTTCTGTACACTGCTGTCACAATGTATGTTCTCACTGTAATTCAAACCCCCCATTGATTGTCATCCATGTTAAAAAAAGATGAATAATCATCACACATATTTTTAAAGTTTTTAAAGTTTGACTTTAAAATTGCTCCACAGCCTTTTACAACACCTCTGCATTCTTTCCTGCAATTAAAGTGTGTGTAATAACAGCAATTAAAGTGTATGTGATAACAGTTGCTTAGGTCAACCTCCCCAACTTAGTGTCCTCCTTATGTGTTAGGCTGCAACTTCCATTATCCCCTAGACAATATAGCTATTGTAATCCAACACAACTAGAGCACTACAGGTTGCGGTGGGGTGGCTTGGCTTTCCTTTGTGGCATTTTGTAATGGCTAAAAGGGGAAACTCCTACAATTGAAACATCGTCCCAGGCTCAAGCCTCCACAAGTGAAAAGCCTGTGAAGTACTGCCCACAAAATCATTTGGAGGATAAGGGTGTGGGTATGCGTGAGGATGTCTTACTGATAATTTTGACATGAGAAGCGTAGATGAACAAAGAAGGCTGTCCTTTATAGACATGTAGTATTTGGGACTTCTGCAGGGAGATGTTTGGGTTTGGGTTTGGGGATAATGAGGGGCTGGTATCTCAAATGATCCTCCTCCTCTTTCCACTCAGGAATCACAGGGATCCTCATGAGTGCTGCAGGGCTGCCTGTTTGCCTCACTCGACCTCCAAAGCTGATTCTGCATCCCCCTCCTGTCAGCAAGAGTGAAATCAAACCTATCCCTGGGATCTCCAGTACTTGCCGCAAGACCACCAAGAAGCAGGCCAAGAAAGGTGAGAATAGAAAATGTTCCTCCTGCACCTATTTCTCCAGCATTTCTAGAAGTATACTACTTGAGCGTGGCAAAAGGGCATGACTGAAGCTCTGCAATGTCTTTGTTTTATCAGCCTATCAGCCCTTCACATATCAATCTTCACAGCTTGCAGAATCACATATGCAGGAAACAGGAGAATTGCAGAAAATAACATCATGCTTATGGTAACCAAAAACTTGTCTGCTCAGAGAATCTTGCAACAGCTTTTGGCTCAGTGGATCATACGGGACATTCCTGTGTTTGAAGACAGTAGTTTATAGGCTTTTCTTTTTCTCATCTCTATTTGTTTCATGGTCTGCTTTATCTCTTGTCCAGATATTGTTTGAAAAAGCCTGATTTTACTCTGTTTCCTCCCCATTCCCACATTTCTGTTCACACCAGTATGCGGCTGCATCCGTTGATAGCCAGAGACAATGGCAGATATCCAACCAGTGTTCTTCCACAAATTTCTGCTGGATGATTCCCATCTGTTGCATTACCTAACACATGTTCCCTGCTGTTGACTTAAACAAATCCTCCACCCCCTCATAATTTTGCAACCCAACCATAATCAGCATACTGAACTGTACTGCCTGTCTGGTATGGTTCTCTTCCCTTTCGTAATTGTCCATTTTCTACAATACTTCACATCTGCTTGACAGATAATAATCCACACATCCGTTGAGCCTGGTAGTAGGAGATGCCAGAAGCCTAAGCAGTGATCATTCGGAGGCATGGAGCTCGGTGTCTTCAGTACGCTGATGACACCCAGATATATCTCTCCATGACCAGATCATCGACTCAGACTTCAGATGGCGCCTCTCCTCTTGATGACTGTCTTAGAGCGGTAATGGGTTGGATGAGGAAAAACAGATTGAAGTTGAATCCAGACAAAACGGAGGTACTTGCAGTCACGGGCCCGAAACCAGATCTGGGAATACAGTCTCCAGTCCTGGACGGGGTCACACTCTCCGTAAAGGACTGTGTTCGCAGTCTGGGGGTTCTCCTTGACTCATCGCTTCACATGACTAGTCAGGTGAATGCGGTGGTCAGGAGCGCCTGTTATCAGCTTCGGCTGATACGCCAGCTGCGCCCTTATCTGGATAGTAAGGATCTGGAAGCTGTGGTACACGCCCTGGTAACCTCACGTCTGGATTTCTGCAATGCACTCTACATGGGGCTACCCTTGTGCCTAACCCGGAAACTTCAACTGGTACAGAATATGGCAGCCAGGCTAATTACGGGAACATCTAGGAGGGAGCACATAACACCTGTGCTTAAATCCCCCCACTGGCTGCCAATTAGTTTCCGGGCGCAGTACAAGGTGTTGGTTTTGACCTTTAAAGCCCTACATGGCTTGGGCCCATCTTATCTTAGGGACCGCCTCTCCCCATATGACCCCCCCCCCGCACCCTGCGGTCCTCTGGGAGGAATCTGTTACAGCCAATAAAAACTAGGCTGTCCCAGACCTCCCAGAGGGCCTTCTCCGCAACCGCTCCCAGACTTTGGAATGGCCTGCCGGATGAGATCCGTCTTACTACCACTCTTGCTGCTTTCAAGAAAGCAGTAAAGACGGATCTCTTTTGGCAGGCCTTCCCGGAATAACGGTCGGCCCTTAAAGGGGTCTGTCTCCTCGGAAAATCCTGTTTTTAATTTATTGATTTAACTAATATTGTATTTTAATTATTCTTCGGTTTAATTCTATTTTAAGGGGATGGGGAGGGGGGAGGTAGGGGTTATGGGGAGAGGGAATGTTTTAACGTTGTTCTGTTCTAACTATTGCTGTCCCCCGCCCCGATTGCCTAGCAGAGGGGCGGGCTACAAATAAAAATTTATTATTATATTATTATTCATTGCTCCCTCCCCTCAATAATTTTTTTTTTTAATTTCTGTAAAATTGAGATACTCTTAAGTCTGCAGATGCCTCTTTGTGTATGGGTAGTGCTGATTTGACTACATAAGGATTTCCATGAACTACATAAGAATTCCTATGAGTATTATATAGGATGTAACATTGCAGCCCATAAGGGTTTTGTTAAAATGGAGTACTGTGCTCCTTTAGAAAAGAAGTTCTGCGTTTTATAAGCTTTTGCTCTCCAGAACAATAATTTTGTCTGGCTGCTGAAATGGGTATGGCTTGCTGTGGTGATTGACCACACATGAACCCTGTGATAGTCCATGGAGAATACTGGTTATTGGAAACTGGTAAGACATGGGGCAGGTGTGATTGAGGTAGAAGCCAAAGATAGAACCAAGGAGTAGAAAGGACAACTCCCAGCCACCATCACAACTGCTGCACTCTCGTTGTTAAAATACTATAAGAGTTTTATGGGGTATGGGGAGTTATTTCAGCAAAACAGCAGCATTCCAGGCAGTTAGAAATCTTTTGAGGGAGAAACCCTGTATTACTTATCTTGGACCCTACTTTTGCAGCTCCTGAAGCACCACCTCTCCCTCAAAGCCTGCTAGACTCATCTCCAATTTCTAAAAATTATATATTTGGGGACACAAATTAACAAAAGTCACACCCAAAGCCCTCCCCCAATGTGTGCAAACATGCAAAATAAATAAATAAATAAATAAAACCATCCTTTTTCTAACCTCACAAAGCCACCTCAGATCCTCTCGTGCCTTCTCAAATATCTTCTTTTCCTTCCATTTCAGGAAGTGACACAAAAGATTATCACATGGAGGAAACGCTGCTAAATCATTCCTAAAGCACCAGGGTGTGATCGCTATTTATGCTTGTCCCTGTTATTAAATCGTCATGTAGGCGTCCCCTCACCTCTCCTGTCATGAAAGTGTTAGCAGAGCCACCATTTCTCAGTAACGGGAACTTCCATGACTATTTAATAATGGAGACAAGCGTGACCGGCGATCACACCCTGGCACTTTAGGGACAATTTAGCGACGTTTCCATGACAGGAAGCCTCCATGTGATAATCTTCACAATGTTACTCCTGATCACCATTTTGAAGGAGAAACAGCAAAAGCAAGGTATTTTAGTGTTCTACATTGGGGGTGTGGTCCATGAAGGGGGCTGGGGTGGAAAATCCGGACCACCACCACCATGTACTTACCTACTTGTGGGCTGTGGGCTCTCCTTACCACCATCTTGATTCAAGCCAGGTAAATAACATCTGGAAAAGGCTGTAGATGGTAGTGAGAGAACAATATTACACTAGAAAGAAGATAGAATATTAATTGCCTTATTCATCAATCATTAGTTCTCCCTTAACAGTTGCTTGTTGCCTTATGTTTTCCTCATTTTTAATAATTACATGCATGTTTGGATAGCACTCATTATAACCTGTTCTTTAAAGAGAGGTGAATTTCCTCTAGCACCTTATTTGTGTTAATAATGGCAGAATATAGGTTTTAAGCATTCTTGTACTCATCTTGTCAACGAATGAAAGTCATATTTCTGTTCTCTTGTTCACAAGCTGTTTCTTGTTGATCAAAGGTTTCTCTCACACTGCACAATTAGAACACTTTGATGCCACTTTAATGGAACATGGCTTCGTCATATTAAATCCTCAGTTTTGTAGCTTTTGGAGCCATAGAGCTAATTCAAAACAACATAGGGAACTACACATTCCAGAATTCAGTCAGATGGAGCCATGCCAGTTTAAGTAGTATAAAAGTTCAGTAATTGCTTGGTGTGAGAGAAATCAGAATCCTACAGTTCCCAACAAGTGTTAGCCCCAGTCCTTTTTATTTCCTGAAAGAGATCCCCAAAATGCTGTCAGTGATCTTGAAATGCTTCTATTTTAGCCATCATTGCAACAGGGTTACATATCTTAAGATGGCATTTATGGTTAAGGCTCATGGGGGAGAGGAGGTATGGGGTTCCTTTGTTTGCAACTGTTCCAAACCTTGAACTGTGTCCTTACTTTGCCTTTTATAGTCTTTGCTCTGACGTAGGGGGGATGCAGACGGCGAAAAACGCCGTCTTCAATCCCATATAGGGGAGGGGTAGCCTGATGCTGGGCGCCCCATCCCCTTCCTGAGAAAGTAATCAGAGCGATGGCCTGTCCACACGACAGGTGCTCCGATGACGTCCTTCTGGCTCAGCATCCACACATGCTGAGCCAGAAGAGACACCAAAGAGGCGCGCCATGCCTCTTGTGGCGCTCCTTTCGCAGGCGGTGAAAGGGAGGATCGTGGATGAGGTGTCCAGCAGCCTCAGCCTCGATCCTCCGCTTCCGGGGTGGCCCAGGGCCGCCCGTTTGCATCCTCCCATAGTTTCTAGTCAGGGTTATGTTATGCTGCTGTATAAGTGTCACTGGGCTCATCGACTTGGTGTGGAATGAAAAGAAAAAGTGTAACAAATGCTGCAAAGGAGATTTTGAAATTGCCAACTCAGAATCCCAGAAGGAATTCTTTATACTGTACAGTGGGTCCTTGACATCTACTGGGGTTTGGTTCTAGGAGCTCCCATGGATACCAAAGTCCATGGATGCTCAATTCCCATTTAATACAGTGGCATAGTAAAATGGTGCCCCTTATATAAAAGGGCAAAATCAAAGTTTGCATTTTGGAATTTATATTTGTTTTGAATCTTTTGAAGCCATAGTTGTTAGAATCCGTGGATGTGGAGGGCTGACTATATAAATCGTGCATTTTTTTTTTTTCTGTGATGGGATTCAAAATTGAGGCGCAAGGCCAGAATGCACTTCTGGCTTGCATTTTTCCTAAATCTGAAGCAGTTTCCACTGACACAGTCCACCAACAAGGTTCATTGCCTTTTAATCAAGTACCAAAATATATCCTTTTCATTCTTTACATTGTGATACAAATCATTTTTATAATTATGGCCATATCAGTTTGGGTCCAGTGAGCTCATGGAAAGCTAAGCATGTACACAGTGCAATTGATAATAGACAACCTCTCTTTGGGAAGTATGGAATCATAGGGACAGGAAGGAGGGACACATAGAAGCACCCTTTAAAGAGCTGCACCAAGGAAAATAGGCAGGTGGGGCTTTCAGCAGTTGGCAACCAAGCAGAAGGAAAGAAATTTATCCTTGAAAGCTGACATGGGAAGGGAAGAGCAGGGCCTGTAACAGGAAAGCATTCTCTTGGGAAGCTTGTGTAAGGAGGTTTCCTGTGGGTAGAGACACATAAAAGATTATGAATGTGCCTGAAAACGTGTGCTGTGGTTCTACTGGTTGCAGAGGCTTCTCTTGCATCTCAGTCTAGTAGTTCAAGGTCAGATACAGTGAACCATGAACAGACAGGCTGCTGTTGCATCTCATATTGAAATGTTATTTCCAACATACTTGTGCATTGAGAGAACCCAAACTAGCACCTTAGCTGTTTCAGTTGCACTTTGATGGCAGTACCATTTCAGAGAGGTGCTGCTTTCCTTGTTCACTGCTCCTATTCCAGCTGCCACTGGACTGACAATCAGTGCTGTATTTTGTATTTGTGTTTATGTGGGTAACTGCTGCTGTTTGGTCATGGGGAGGTTATATCTTCAGTATTGAGTCTGTTAGTACAGCTGTTTAATTCATAACATCTCTGGTTCCTGCTGATGTCATAACAGGCAGCAACTGCTGCTGGGTCAAAATCTACATCTGCTGCCATGATGCCATCTGGAGCATGCTACCTGAAATATCTGATCTGACCATGTTGACATGTTGCCTTAGTTGCATCCATTTCGACTACAGTATAATTCTCTATGTTTAGAAACTTTAGTTGGTCCAGAATGTTGCACTTGGACTATCTGTCAGTAGTTACAGGTTGCAAGGGGAACATAATTTCTTTGTTATGACAGCCTCTTTGGCTAAAGGTCTGTTTCCAGGCACAATTCAAAGTCATGGTTATTTATATGTTTATATATAGGTAGAAAATACAAATATAGTACTTCTGTCCTACCCTGCTAAGTCTCACACACTATTTAGGTTGGCTAACAATGACTATAACCAATCATAAAATATAATAAATGCAAGCCAGCAACAGTATGGTCAAAACAACAATAATACAATAGAAGCAATGATATCATAAAAATAAATAAGAATGGAAAAGAAAACATTTAAATAATAATTTATACTAGAGGAGAGGGGAGTCTTTGACTCTGTAGATGTTTCAGACTTCAGCTCTCTGAACCTTTAGTCAGCATGACTAAATCATGCTGACTAAAGGTTCAAGGAGTTGGAAGTAAGGGGCTGTGAAAGTTATTGTCCAACAACTCTCAAAGGGCCGGTGGTTCCCCACTTTAAACAGTCATCATTTCTTGCCCTGACTTTAAACTCACTGATAGGCCTGAGAATTATGTCTCCAAAGTGCTGATTCTCCCCTTTCTTTATCCTTGACTAGGTAAAACCCCTGAAGAAGTTTTGAAAAAATACTTACAGAAGGTGCGCCATCCACCTGATGAGGTGAGTCCTGTTGTTTATATATGCCCATGTTCAAGCCATGCATCTGAGGAAGTAGTTTCAAATCTATGAAAGCTCATGCTACCAACTTCTTTCTTTTAGTTAGTCTCAAAGGTGCTACAAGATCCCTTTGCATGTTCAGGCAGTATAATACAGAATTTTTGATTGTTGGGGTTGAATATGAGACTTCAGGTTTTCTTGGAGCAGGCTGTGTTTATTCTACTCTGTTTTTTGTAAAAGGACATTTCATATTCTGGACTAATATAAATACTGCTCTTGATGTCACTGTTGAACATTTACTTAGCACCGGCAGAGGATTGGGCATTGTCCAGAATAGAAAAATGATACTGTTTCTGTCCATTAGATTTGTGATCTATACAGTACAGAAGGAGACTCTGAACTGGCAAGCAATTAATGAATGGTGAATCATAGCATAGGTGAGACTGAGTGGAAGGGTAGGTAAGGTTGAGGTAGCTGAGAGAACCTTTGCTGGAGAAGCAGATTTCTGGAGGGATCTATTAGG
The DNA here is from genome assembly GCA_026167975.1 of Phrynosoma blainvillii. NCBI lineage: Eukaryota > Metazoa > Chordata > Lepidosauria > Squamata > Phrynosomatidae > Phrynosoma > Phrynosoma blainvillii. The sequence goes on from JANUYF010000001.1 coordinate 314,078,863, forward strand.
GAGAGTGAAAGGAAGGTCACTTCCTCTCAATGCTAGTAAGACCTGGTGGAAGGCAACTTCCTTTGTCATTTTTCAGCTTCATTACATACTAGGAATAAGGAAATTCTTGCTCTCAGACCTGCTGAAGGTGCCCACCTGTCCTTTTTCTGGTACCTTTTGGTCTTTAGTCAGTGGTAGGGTTTCCCCTCCTCCATCCCACATGATGCTGACATATTATATGGGTATTGATGGAAACCTCTGAAAAGCCTGTTTGCATTATGTCAGGGGGTGATATGTATCTGAGCAAATGGGGCCTGGAAAGTTAACTATGGGTCTCATACATGTTAGTGTCCCCACCCCACTTTAGAATGGCATCCTGCCCACTGCCAGCAGGAACTTAGAAGTAATAAGGTAATAAGAAGGCAACAGCATTAGTTTAAAAATAGCATAGTAACACTAAAATTGACAGGTTTTTAGTTCAATATGTATCCATTTCTTCAAAATTTTGGAGGAGGATCATTTGGGGGAAGTTTGATTATTTTTGTACATTTAAGTGGCTTTCCTTAAAAAGAAAGCAACATTTTAGCAACCCATTAAAATTATGAATTAGTTTTAAAAAGAATAATGGAAATGCCATCAGTGGTTGGTGGCTTCCAAATCATTGAGGCCATGAATTCACTCTGGATTTCAGTCTGAACTTTAAAGACACTGTCCAAGGGACTGAACCCTACCCCCCAAATATGTTCAGCTTGGTGAACAGTTCCTTTAAAGTTTCAGGTAAAACCCAGAATGGATTTCATTGCTCCAGTGACATGAGAAGCCTCCAGATGGTGCTGGTTAACAAGCTAGCTTTTGCAATTACATTTCCAGGCTCAAATGCTGGTGTCCATCTCCCATCATGCTTGCCTGGAATTAATTTGGCTCACAGGACAAAAACAAAAAAAAAGGTTCCCCACCACAATGTTTGGGGAGTGTGAGGAAAAATTTTTACAAGCACTGGCAGACAGCATGGCAGATGACAAGGAGTAATGGGAGTGGGAGGAGACAGCAGCATATGAGATGAACTTCATAGAGACTTTCATCCCAATTCTTCCAAGAAGGTCATTTAAGATGGTTTGATCTCAAGCCACTGTAGCTTGGACATTCTTTAGAGCAATGTTTTGAATATGTGTGTGCACTGCTCTTCTGTTTAACGTTGTTTTCTTCTCACCTCATCTCTTGCCCCCTCCCTTCATTTAGGATTGTACCATCTGCATGGAACGCCTCTCTGCCCCCTCTGGCTACAAGGGACCTCAGCCAGCCATCAAGCCAGATTTGGTGGGCAAGCTCTCCAAGTGTGGCCACATGTATCACCTCCACTGCCTTGTGGCCATGTACAACAATGGGAACAAGGTGTGTTACTGCAGAGAGGAAGGCTCATGTAGTTCCTTTCTTGTGAACCTTGTAGAAACTAATCAAGATCATTTTGTCTGGAAGGCATCCAGTAACTTGCTCTCCTGGACATGAATGTATGTGTATCTACTTCTTTGGTTGACCGTTAGTTGTATTTTGCATTGCACATTTACAGCTATGTTTTTGTTTTTTAAATGACATTTTAATTGTTTTTAGTCTGCTTTTAGTCAAAAGTTAGCCTGTGAATATATAATACACACAAAAACACAGATGCAGTATCCATTTCGCTTGTAAAAGCTGCAGTTGTGTGGGAAATATTGTCACATCTGTAACATCTGGACATGTGGCAAGTCAGTTTTTACTGTGGTCCTGGATGTTGCATCTGCTTGGAATCTGAGAAAGAGAGCAAGGGCATTGTAAGAGTCCTGGTGGTACAGTGGTTAAATGCTAGTACTGCAGCCACAAAGTTGTGAGTTTGATCCCAGGGCTCCAAGGTTTACTCAGCCTTCCCATCCTTTTGTAGGTCAGTAAATGAGTACTCAGCTTGTTGGGGGCATTTGGTTTACAGATTGTAAACTGCTTAGAGAGAGCTGAGTTCACTATTAAGTGGTATAGAAATGTAAATGCTATTGTTATTGCTGAGAATCAGCTCCATCTGGGACCAGAGACTACAAGTGGCTGTTGCTCCATGTGGTTAGAGATACCCATCATCAGAAATGGTCACCACATATTAAGTTTCCCTCTTCAGTGAGTAAAGGTGAAGGTTCTTTGCGTTGCCAGGGTTTTGTTCATTCCATGCACCTGAGATGGCATGACACAAGCAACCTAAGAACCCCACACTTCTCTTTCTTTTCCAAAACAAGTATTTAGCCTGAAGTTGGGAAGCCATCAGCCCACTAGATGTTCTGGTCTGCAACTCCACAATGTCTTACTATTGACCAGGCTGACAGAGCTTTGAGAAGATGAAATATAAAACATATGGAAGTGAAAATTTCCCATTCATGTTCTAGGCCTTAATGTTATGGGAGGGGGTTATCTTAGAAGCCAAAGGGTACCAATTTGTCTTCCAGTGGATTTCATGACGAGACCATAGGGTGCTGAGAATTATACTGTTTAATATCACCTCACTGACTTTTCTCTCTCTCTACTCTTCTTAACATATTATTGGGCTTCACTGCTTGTCCTTTTTGCTTTTAGGATGGGAGCTTGCAGTGTCCAACTTGTAAAACCATCTATGGTGTGAAGACAGGCACTCAGCCTCCTGGAAAGATGGAGTATCACCTTATTCCCCATTCGTTGCCTGGACACCTTGACTGTAAAACCATCCGAATTATCTACAACATCCCACCAGGGGTCCAGGTGAGATTTCTGTTCGTGGGGAAGGGTTATAGTATTCAGTCACAATGTAAGAAGTGGTGGGAAGCATATGCTGGACTGTGGGGAGTCCTCAGACAGATCCTTCGCTCCCCACAACAAACAGTGTAGCATTCAGAGATCAGCTTGGGCTTTCTCAAACGGTAAACAAGGGTGGGGAAAGTTTAGCTACAAGCAGTCTTCAGATCCCACTTTTGCAGCCCTCAGACCTGACCCCCAAATTTTCACAGAATGTTTTCAGACATTTTTCCAACCAAAATCCAGCCCAAACACTGTACACAGATGTGATTGTTTGGCTCCTCTCTCTTCAGCTTCCCCCCAAACAACCCTGGTTCAGCAAAAACAAACAAACAAAAAAAAACCAATGGTGACTGGTGCTGCTGTGATGTCATTTCTGGTGTGAAAGTGCATACCGATGTGGTGGTGGTGGTGGTGGTGGAATTGTCCCCATCCCTTTCCACAGCAAACTACTCATGTTGTAAACCTTACTTAAGGATACTTTGTTCATATTTTGCTCTGGTCTTTCAGTCTTTCCTTCTTTCCTTTTAGGGACCAGAGCATCCAAACCCTGGGAAGAGCTTCACTGCCAGGGGTTTTCCTCGACACTGCTATCTCCCAGATAGTGAAAGAGGTAGAAAGGTAAGTGGCATTTCCCCCTGTTAGACTAAAGTTAGCTTACCAAGAAGTTTCTGGAACAGACTGTTCTAGGGTGGTCATCTATGCCAAGGCAAGGAAAGTTGCTGTTGCTTTTTATGTTCTGATCTTGATTAATCTGTTCTTGGCTCCTGACCCTGCCCACAGACTGTTTCTTTGAGCATCCCAGGGCAAACTTACCATTGCTCTCATACATTGGTGTGTAAACAGAAGCTGTGACTGTGGATCTCCCTACCAAGGGAAGTTAGGCTGGTTCCATTTGTGTTGAGCTTCCAATAGGCAGCTAAAGTGATGTTTTCTGTATGGCTATTGGTGTTTGAAACTACTCTATATGTTTTACTTGTTTGTTTTAAAATTATTTTTAAGTACTGTTTTTAGGTTTTTAACATTTTTGAAAAAGTGTCTTAATTTATTTCTAAAGATTTTAATCTCTGTGTTGTTTTTTATGTTTTTACCTGTTGTGCATCTTCTGGGGTCCCTGGTTGTCTGGGAAGCAATATATAAATACAATAAAAATAAGTGAATAAGTCAGTTGATCAATCAGTCAAGTGTCTGTATTGCTTTTCTTTAAGAAAAGAGATGGAAGGTCCTAGGTGAGGTAGGAATGATAGTAAGCATCAGTGTAATACATCAAATTGAATTATGAGTGAGATCCCATAGCAAGGAGACTGCTGTCTAATCTTGAGTTCTAAATGTAGAACACTTTGTTGGACTGCTGTTTTGGTCCAATTTTCTTGCTGTTGTAAGCCTAGAAATGAAAAGGTGACATTTAAGTAGCTCAGCCCAGTGAGTCCATGAACCCCCATCCCCATCTCCAAATTTCTCATGCACAGGCCAGCCAGCCATTACACACTGAAGTGCTTTGAGAACACCATTTTTCATGTTGTGTCCCAGCCTATAAGCACCACTTAAAGAACAATTATGGTTGAAAAGTTGTATTAAAGTACTGTAAGTGATTGATAACTATAAGTTGATTGTGGCTGTTGTGTTATATTCATGTTCCCTGTTTCTTCCAAAAATCATGGATGAGTCCTGTCAGGCACACTAAGCTGATAATGATTAGGCCAGGATTGCTCAGTAGGCATTGTGTGGCTGACTGCTGTCAGGACCCATTTGTCTCCAGGTGCCAGCATTTTGGTTCCTGTGCAACACTGGTTCCTGTACCATGTTTACTTCCTGACTTTGCTGATGCTAGGATTCAGCTGTCTTTCCCATCCTGTCTGAGAGAGAAAAGAGGGGAAGGGAGGGATGGGAAATTGTGCTGCATGGAATATTCCCCACAGATTAATCGGTCAGATAGTAAACCAAGTTGGTATAAAGGACCACATATCAAAGAGTAGATCTGCATCCCATGTCTCAAGCTCTATCCATTGACAGCTTTCTGTATGGCTGCTTCTGTGATTTAACACTAAACTTGAAGTGTGGGAAGAAATATCCAGGGAAATAGAAGTATGTTTGCCTGGGCATTCTGTGAAGCAGTCCCTTGTCTGGCCCTTGTATCTCACTGGTCTCCTGGGGTCCTGTCACATGACATAATTTATAGCACTTTGACTCCATTATATGTGCCATGACTACACCCTGTGTAATCCTGGGGTCTGTAGTCTCTTGAGGCACTACAGCTCTCTGTTAGAGAATTCTGAATACTTCATGAAACTACAAATTCTAGGATTCCATTAGAGGAATCATGACAATTAAAGTGGAGTGATAATTCTATAATTGAATAGTGTGAAATGGCCCCAGGTCACTGTGTGCTTGTATGCATGGAGTTCCCCATGGAGTTTGCAGATTCAGGATTAGCTGATTTGGCATGTCAGATGACTCTGATCCTCTGCCCAAAAGTGTTCGTAGTTCCTTTTAGAACATCACTAGGTGATTGCCTGGAATCCCTGATTTAAATAGAGGTCAAAGTGATCAAAATGATCAGCTAGGGAGATACAACACTTGAGGTAGTCAACAATAGCAATTGTAATACATTAATGAGTTTACGTGGAATATATTTGTTTGCCTCTCCCTTCCCAGTAGGTTGCTTTTAATGTCTGGACTTCAGCCCAAATACTTCCTGTGCTGCCTCAGTAACTTTCTGCAGCCACAGTTCCAACAAACGCCCTGAGCTGCCTCTTTTCAAAGGTCCCTGTGGTTTTGCTTCCTTTGTAGTAGGCTGAATCTCAGCCCCACAGCAAGAACTCTTTGCTGTCTTTGATATACACTTGTCTCTCCCTGTTCACTGACTTAGACTCTGTGGTCTCGCTTCTTCACGGATGGCAAACAGGGAGGGACAAAATGGTGCGTACGCAAAAGCTTGCACCCATTTTAACCAATGGGCTTTGAATATTTATGGTTTTTCCGATTCACAGGGAGAGTCCGGAATGGATCCACCATGAATCAGGAGGGACAACTGTATTTAGAAGTGTTAGCCGGTTTTGAAGCTGTGTCAGATAATTTTTCAAAAGCCCAGATATTGCTGAATTGAAATATGAAATCCTCTTTCCCTATTATTAACTTAATGGGACTGCTGAGTACCCTATAATAAGTGGCATTAATATGATACAGGAAAGTTTAGGAAAGGATGGAAAAGAGTAAAGATTTAGACAAGAGGATAGGGGACCAGTTTAGGGAAACTTGCTCTAGTATAATGAGTACCCTTCCCTTCTTTAATAAAAATAGATTAAATCGCATCAGTGGGAAGTAAGAGACCCAGTTTGCCTGGAACAATTCTTGACTTGATACTCTAGGCAAGCCTCCCCTAGAGGCCTTGCAGGAAAGTTACATCTATTGAACTGGAACACTCATTTCTGTGTGTTTGAGATTAAGGACATTTCTACATATGTCTTTTAAACTACAATTTCACTGGGAAAGAAGTGGCTTTGGCAATACTCAAAATAAAAGACATACAATGATGCGATGATGCCTCTGACCCATAGCTGCTCTGTACCCAACCTGGCCCATTTTATTCACAAGGGGAAACCGTGAATGACCTGGCAATCATACAATCTCTTTCCCAGGGCAGTTGCACGATCACCAGACATGTGGTTTCACTGTTCTCCCCCCCCCCGCCGCCCACTCCCCCTTTCTATTCCAAAGCACTCTGATTTTCTTTCTTTCTTTCTTTCTTTCTTTCTTTCTTTCTTCTTTTTAATTACTTTTAAACACTTAAATCGTAGCAACAGAGCTCTGGAATTGCACAGAAAAAAGGGGGAAAATTGGGCTTTGAGTATAAGTGAATGACTGGTGCCCTCAAGGAGATGCAGAGAAAGGAGTGGGCTAGGCGTTTCTCACATGTAGATCTATATAGCAAGCTTTTGATCAGTCTAGCTCAGACAGATGAAAGAAGTAATTAAAACACACACACATCCAAATGGGAAAGAGGAGGCGATCTATTTACTCTACAGGATCAAGTGTGTGTGTGTGTGTGTGTGTGTGTGTGTGGAGGGGGGGATGATCCTACAGTGCAGCCATGCATCTTCCCTGCCTCCCCTCAGTTGTTCCCTCCCTCTCTCTCTCTCTTTGTTGTGCCACAGTTAGTAGGGCAGAACTCAGAAATGTTGCATTGCAACTGCCATCTCCTCTTAGGATGTGCCGCTCCACTTAGGATGTGCTTGGGTACCAGCAGCAGCACATAGAGGAAGGGGAGACAGGCTCATCAAGCAGTTGTGTCTCTGTGTATTTGCTATCAGTCATCACCTCAGGCTTGCTAGAGAGGTGAAGAACAATAAAAAGGGCTTTTTGGGGTATGTCCGCAGCAAAAGGAAGAAGAAGGAAATGGTAGGTCTTCTGTGTGGGGAAGATGGCAAAAAGTTCACAGGGGACAGAGAAGAGCAGAATTACTCAACACCTTCTTTGCTTCAGTTTTTTCAGAAAAGGCACAGGGTGCTCAACCTGAGGATAATGGAGCAGAGGACAGAATAGGAGAATTTCAGCACAGAATAAGTAAAGAGATAGTACAGGAATACCTTTTTAATCTAAATGACTATAAGTCTCCAGGAGCAGATGAATTACATCCAAGGGTACTAAAAGAACTGGCAAATGTAATATCGGAACCATTGGCAATAATCTTTGAGAACTCTTGGAGAACAGGAAAAGTCCCAGCAGACTGGAGGAGGGCAAACGTTGTCCCCGTCTTCAAAAAGGGGAAAAAAGAGGATCCCAACAATTATTATCCCGTTAGTCTGACATCAATACCAGGAAAGATTCTGGAGCAGATAATTAAACAGAGAGTCTGTGAACACCTGGAAGGTAATTCCATGATCACAAAAAGTCAACATGGGTTCCAGAGAAACAAGTCATACCAGACAAATCTGATCTCTTTTTTTGATAAAATTACCAGCTTGGTAGATGAAGGGAATGCTGTGGATATAGTATATCTTGATTTCAGTAAGGCCTTTAACATGGTTCCCCATGACATTCTTGCAAACAAACTGGTAAAATGTGGGCTAGACAAAGTAACTGTTACATGGATTTGTATTATATTATTATTATTATTATTATTATAGTTTATTTCTAAAACGCTGTCAATATACACAGCGCTGTACAAAAAAGAAAATCAAGTATAAAATAGAATAAAAACCTGCCAAAGGCATACAATCTAAAATACACACAATAATAAAATAATAAAAGTCAATTAAAACAAAAAATAATACAACAATTAGTTAACAACACCCACTGTCTACCCAAATGACAAAAAAGTAAATGTAGATCAGACAGTGCCTGGGAATGCCTCCCTGAACAAGGTGGTCTTTAACTCAGATTTAAAAGTAGACAAAGAAGTAATGACCCGTGTTTGAGGGGGAAGAAGGTTCCAGGAGTGAGGGGCGGCAAGCGAAAAGGGGCAAATCCGGGATGGAGCAGTGGAGATCCTAGGTTGGGAGAGCAGGCCTTGAGAACTAGAACGGAGGGTACGGATGGGAATGTAAGGAGAAAGAAGTTCAGATATGTAGAGGCGGGCTAGCCCATGCAGGGCTTTGAAAGAAAACTTTGAAAGTTGTAATTGGTTGACTGGCCGAACCCAAAGGGTGCTCAACAATGGCTCCTTTTCAACCTGGAAAGAAGTGACCAGTGGGGTGCCACAGGGCTCTGTCCTGGGCCCAGTGCTATTCAACATCTTTATTAATGACTTGGATGACGGTATTGGGGGCATAGTTATCAAATTTGCAGACGACACCAAATTAGGAGGAGTAGCTAATACCCCAGAAGACAGGATCAAAATTCAAAATGACTTGAGCAGACTAGAAAGCTGGGCGAAAGCTAACAAAATGAAAGTCACCACGGAGAAATGTAAGGTACTGCACTTAGGGCGGAAAAATGAAAAGCACAGATAGACGATGGGGGACACCTGGCTGAATGAGACTACGTGTGAAAGGGATCTAGGAGACCACAAGTTGAACATGAGTCAACAGTGCGATGCAGCAGCTAAAAAGGCCAATGCAATTTTAGGCTGCATCAATAGAAGTATAGTGTCAGATCAAGAGAAGTAATAGTGCCACTGTATTCTGCTTTGGTCAGGCTTCACCTGGAATACTGTGTCCAGTTCTGGGCACCACAATTCAAAAAGGATGTGGAGAAACTGGAGCATGTCCAAAGGAGGGCAACTAAAATGGTGAAGGGTCTGGAAACCAAGCCCTGTGAGGAACGACTTAGGGAGCTGGGGATGTTTAGCCTGGAGAAGAGAAGGTTAAGAGGTGATATGACAGCCGTGTTTAAATATTTGAAGGGATGTCATATTGAGGAGGGAGCAAGCTTGTTTTCTGCTGCTCCAGAGACTAGGACCCGGAACAATGGATGCAAGCTGCAGGAAAAGAGATTCCACCTCAACATTAGGAGGAACTTCCTGACAGTAAGGGCTGTTCGACTGTGGAACACACTCCCTCGGAGAGTAGTGGAGTCTCCTTCCTTGGAGGTCTTTAAGCAGAGGTTGGATGGCCATCTGTTGTGGGTGCTTTGATTGGGAGTTCCTGCATGGCAGGGGGTTGGACTGGATGGCCCTTGTGGTCTCTTCCAATTCTATGACTGCAAACCTTTCTTCCCTGATCCACACTGTGCAGTCTCCCCCCAACTAACCCAAACCAAAGTAACCCCTAAAAGGCATGCTGGATGGGGCATAAAGTAGGGTAGGGGGATGGGATTAAAAGAGAGAGGTCAAGAAGAGAGTGCAGTATGCGCAGCAGTCTCAGTCACACAACTGAGAGAGGTGTGATGATGGCTGCCTGGAAAGCAGTATGCTATCATTTTATTACTTGCATGCTGCTGCGAGCATGAGGCTAGTATGAAAGAGTACTAACAATAGTCCTAAGCTTTTTGGAAGGAAAAGGAACTTCCTTTCTGTCTAAGACAACTTTCTACAGGTTGTAAGATTACAGCTCTCACTGTCTCTTTTGGCCATGCTGGGTAAGGCTGATATGAGTTGGAAACAATATCTGGCATCCCAGCAATGTCACTATCCTTGTTCTAAGAATTTTTGGAAAAGGACATTGCACTGGACTGGTTCCCATGTTTCAGGAATGCTTGAATGCCACTGATATCTCTGAACTTGTAATGCTACCACAACTTTGCAAATATGAGGCTGTCAGGTTTATTCCTTTTTATGGGTTGGATTCCTGCCTATTATATCCAGGTACTTCATATGTATACAGTGTGCTAAATGAAGCAGCCTAAAGAGCAGGTCATTGTGGTCTTGGAAACACAACTCTTCTAATGCACATCCTTTCTCTCTGGCAGGTGCTGAAACTGCTGTTGGTAGCCTGGGATCGGCGGCTGATCTTTGCCATTGGCACCTCAAGCACCACTGGCGAGTCTGACACAGTGATCTGGAATGAGATTCATCACAAGACAGAATTTGGCTCCAATCTCACTGGCCACGGATATCCTGATCCCAACTATCTAGATAATGTGCTGGCTGAGCTGGCTGCTCAAGGCATAACAGAGGAGAGTGTAGCTCAGGAAAAGGATTGAGAGTGTGGGAGGAGAGGAGGAAGGCATTGCCCCGGGGTTGGAGCTGCCAATATAGCAGTATTCCATGGATCCAACTCCTTCCCCTATCTGCTCTGCCTGCTCTGTCCTCTCCTCCTCCTTCCTTCTGCCACAGCTACCATCTGCCTCTTAAAAGGGCCGGCTCTGCCTTTACAGCAGTCTACATAGGGGCTTGCTTGAATGAGAAGCTACTGGCCTGCTTCCCTGCGGCCCTCATAGCACTTGGCACACCAGGGCAAACAAATCTGGGAGAGTTTTCCCCCAGTTCATCTCAACCATGGGGTGGAGTGTCCTCATGAAGCCTGAGGTTATATTAACCTTAAAGCAGCTTCATGTTTGTAGCTCAGACACCTGGCCTTGCCCCTTCGTAGGGGTGTGGTGGCATCTTTGTGTGGGGAAACTTGAGACCCACTTTAAATTCTGTGAAAAACAAAGTATGCCTTAGGGGCAGGCTGTCCCATAAGGAATCTGGTGGTACCACTCAGGAGCCAAGAAAGCGGCTCTATTCCAAAGGCACTGAGGATTAAAACAAATCCTGGTCTTTGTTGTCATCCTCTCTCTCTCTCTCTCTCTCTCTCTCTCTCTTCCAGCTAGGTGCCTGCTTCCATGTTGTCATGTCACTACTTCTTTCATGTTATGGGCACCCTGTGAGTCAGAGATGTGCTGTTTGCTGATCTGATACTTCCCTCCCCATCAGCCTCATGCATTATGCGGCTGCCTCACCCAGTCCTGTTCCAAGATAGCTAAGAAGCAGTCCTGTTTCCTGCTAGGCTCTGTCCCAGTTCCACAGGGAGAAGTAGGCTGGAAATTTCTTCTCTTCAGTACATTCCAAACTAGGCCAGGTATATGCAAGTTTCTGTTGTACAATGTGAAGCAGACTAAAGCAGAATTAAGCATGTTGACAGATGGTCTTCAGACTGAAGATTAAGTTGGAGTCAGGCTCTTGCTTCCTTTAATTTTATGTTTCAGAATTTGACCCACACATGCCTGTCTCCAAATAGTCTGTTTCAGACCAAGTCCAAACTATTTCTTGCTCTTGGTAGCTGGATCTGTTGGACCCAGTTAAACTCCTTGATGCAATACTAACTTGGTTAAGGTTTTTAAGTCAGGTCTCGAGACCAATACAGAGCCATGTGCCCCAAACTTTCTCTCTGTGTTCTGTTAATTGCATCCTTGTGGGGTTGTTTTCTGTCTGATCTTGTTTCTGTTATGGATTAGAATGATTGGAGTTAGGGAGGTGGTGAAGGGTGAGACATTTTGTAGTTTTGCCCCACATCTTCCAAGGTGGGTTCTTTGAACTATTTGTATGGGGGAGTCCCCTGGATATGGATTTGAATTTATTTTACCTCATGTTTTGGGGGAATTTGTCGTATATATGTGTATATTTATATATATATTTGTAATGTATGAGAAAGACTCTGAAGTTAGGATGTGTAACACAATGGTACTTAAGTTAGACCTGGAAGCTAAGTGCCACTGTTGATGTAGTTTGCCATGGTAGAGGCAGAAGTAGGCAACCTGGTATTTTCCAGATGTGTCTGATTACGAGCCCTGCTGGGCCATTAGCATGATCAACATTTAGTGATTATTGAAGCTACAGGTAACCTACCCCTGGTACAGAGATGAGACAGACTGTTATCCTGAAATGATTACCCCAACAGCCCCATCAAGTCCATGTCCACCCCTTCCTCCTCTCTCCTCCCCTAGTGTTTAAATCAGTAAGATATTGGCTTTTTAAAGATCTTAACAACCCCAGTGAAATGGCTTGTGAGGCAGACTTGGATGAGAAAAGAAGGGATGGGAAAGAGTGAGAGGGGTAGAGTGTGAGAGTAATAAGGAGCTTGCCTGTGGAGGTGAATGACTGTATACTTGCCCAGCTTGGTGGTGGTGGCAGTAGCGGCACAGTGTGCATGGAAGAGTAGGAGCCCAGAAGCATCACGGGGGTTGTTTAGTCTGCAGTATACCTTCACAGTTACTAAAAAATTATAGAGCTTCTAGGTCCATATCACCTCAAGGCTTTCAGCAGCACTCTCTTGAAAAGCATGTTAATATTCCAATAAGCCAGCTTCCTTCTGAAAATCTAAATTGGATTCAGAAATCATTCCCTCTAGGCCTTTAATAGGGAAGCTAAAATAATGTCCTACTTGTCCTTTCCTAACTCTGTATCCCCTAAGAGTACATTCTTTAATCTTTACCGCTGTTACTTTTTAATGATGGTAACAAGGAGCCATGGGATAGCACCACATCTGAAACGCCTTGGCTTCCATCATACTAAGGAATTCCTCCTTTCTCAGTAAATCTCAACTAGGCATTTTCCTTTTGGATTCACAGTGACACATGTCTTCCCTTTAGTAGATTTCATTTGATTAAGTGGTGATTTTAAAGGGAAAAAATGTCCAATTACAAGCAAGTTCCCCTATCCTTTCTCAACATGGTGCCGTCCTTCCCTAGCCCCTTCCTCCAAGCCTCCTTCCCTTCAAGGTAGCCATGGCATTCTCTCAGTTGTGACTTAGCCTCCAGGATAGGAGAGGGCTTTTGAAGGGTGACCTTCTAGCCACTATCATCTCCCAGTTGAAGGGAGTCAACTTACCTTTTATTTCACTTTCTTTTGGCTGATTGGTTTCTTCCTTTAATTCTTCTGCTATTAATAATTTTGTACTTCATTGAGAATGATCAGCCTGAAGTGACACTGTCACAGGGAATGATGGGCAGGGTCCTTTTCCTCCCCTCTTGTCCTTGTCATGTCTCAGAGCAGGTTGCGTGGGTGGTGGTGGTGGTATTTGGGGAGGGGGCAGGGGTTGGCGGGGGTGGTGGTGAGGAGCCATGCTGTATATTGTTCGTTTGTTGTTTGTGAACGGTGCGTTTTGCCCGTCTCTAGTTTGTTGCATTGTGTGAGGATGGCACCCTTGGGGGTGTAACAATAAAAGGAAAACTCCGCCACCAGCTTGAAGAACGTTTTGTGTCCGTGTTTTCCAAGTTTGTGTGTCTGTCTTTTGTTCATTGTTTCTGTTTCCTGAGCAGGTGAATATGTGTATGCTCTTACCTCACTAGGAGGACAACAGCTTTCAAATGGTCACGGGGGGGGGGGTTGTTTGAATTGCAACAAAAGCTGACCTCAGACCTGAGTATTAATAGGAATCTGAGTTGAAGGGGAAACCTAGTTAACAACTTGGGGAAAAGACAATGCTGAGGCCCAGTGCTAGACTTTATTTCTTGCATCTGTTGGAGCATAAAAATCTCACATTAAGTATCAAATGGAAGGAAGACAATTTGAAGGAACAAAGTATGATTTGAGTCTGAAACTACTATTGAAGTCAATTTATGCTTGCAATCATCTAGGATTATGTTACCTGTTCTTTTGAGAGAGACCCTGTGCAGTTTACAGCTGTGTGATAAACAGAAATTAAATGAAGCAGACTTCCCCTCTGCCTAAAGATGTGATACTGTAGCCTAGCTGAATGTCAGTCTCATATGCAGTGATTGGTGATGCAAAATCTGTCAGGAAGAAGGGTGGAAGGACCAGGTCCATTCCTTTGGTGAAGCCAGCACCTAAGTAGGCTGTACTTTCATCATACTGAGAAACATACACTCAGAGTTGTGTCCTTGATAACCACCATAGAAGCTGCTCTATGGCCTACAGTTTGCCATTTTTAGCATCTCAGCATCAAGGGTTGGATTGTTTCCTGTAATCAGATTTTGAGTTCCTGCTTCTATGGCAGCCAAAAGAAAAAGAAATGTGAAAGTGAGAGTTGCACTTCTACGCTTAGGGGCTGCAAATTTCTCTCCTGTGATTACTACTCTAACTCATCTACAGAATTCACTCCTAGGTCTTTTATTTTGTCATCCACTTCATTGCAAAAGATTCTACTTTGGACTAAATCCAGTTGCTACAGCTAATTAGAATAGACCCATAGAATCAGTGGGATTATCACAAATGTTGCTACTCTGTAAGTGATTCAGTAGATCTACTTTAGTTGAATCTAGCAACCGAGGAAGCTAAATATATTCAGGAATATTTTCACATAACTGTAGAATTGGGATTTGCAGGTGCAGAATCCAAAAACATTTTAGTCCAGAATGTACACAAAGTACAGAAAATGGCTAGAATCCCATTACGCCCTATGCTAGTGTAAAAACAGTTGAGCAAACTGATCTGTTTCCTCAGCAGTTGCGTAAGTGCAGTCAGTGTTTCTGTGAGCACACACACAGATCCCTCTCGCCTACTTTTGACTTGATTGGTGGAGAACTATTTTGCATTTGCAGTAAGTGAACTAAAAGTCTTGGTGCCGTTATGCATTTGGTTCTGCAATGGTGGAAATCAGTATAACTACATTGGCATATATGCTATGCAAAAGGGATAGGATCTTAGAGTATGATTTTAGTCATTTTTTCATTGACATTTTGCATGTAACTTTCTCTCTTTTTGTTTAAATGAGATCCAAATGGCTGTGTCCTTTCTCCTGTCCTTTTAAATGGATCCTCTACCAGCTCAGGGCCATAAAATGCAACCATCATTGCAAAACAGCTTGAAGCAGATCTGGGGTGCTCATTATCTGGGTCCTAAAGCTCATTTATAGAAAACACTGTCAATTCCTATCAAACATGTTTGATGTGTTTATAAAAGAGCACCAATTTTATTTTTTGCCTTCGGGGGTATATTTTTAATACATTGTTACATATGGAGTTGATATCAATGGATCAAATAAAAACAAAGCCTTAAGATACTTTACAGAACCTACTGTGAACAGTATAGTATTTACAGATAAATCGGTGGCAGACTCCTTGGACACATGATGGAAGAATCTATTTTCCTGTTATCCTTTCCTTCCCATGAGAATATGCCTTCTCCTAATGGAGCCTTGGCTACTGACTGAGAATGCAGGAACAATCCTTAATAGAATAAGATTGTGCTAATGCACCAGCTTTGTGTACTGAAAGCTTCGTTTGTAGAGTGGGCCCAGGGAAGAAGAAAAAAAAGAAAGCTGTCCTGCAGAAATATAAAAAGCTCTTTCAGCTTTTCCCTTCTCTGCCTCAGTACTTTGCAAGACTGAACAAGGGCTAAGCCTTTAAGTTAGTTTGAATTCTCTCCCCTAAACATTCTTCTTTTGCCTTTTCCTGTCCCTCTAAGCCTAAAGGGACATGTGACAATAAGCATGCCTTCTCTTTTTTCTTGGTAGCTTCTTTCACACAAGGAGCTAGCTAAGCCCTCTTCTAGCAAAATCTATCCTAGTGAGTATTACTATAGGGGAACACACACTTGCCAGGCTTGGTTCTATACTTAGCTCTCACTTCTACATTTCTGCTTGCAAAAAGTAAAAATTCAGAGACTGCTCTGTCTTCATTATTATCCATCTCACATTTGGAAGCAGGGGAAGGAAGAGTCCTTGTCAAGTTGTATTATCCAGCTATTCTGCTAACCAGAGCAAAAGGAAGCTTGGCAGCCTCTGCTGTGGTAGCAGCTTTTGCAGTATTGTAGCTAAACACATAGGTGCTGGAAGTGCTAATAAAATGATAGGGTAGTACAAAGATTTATTCCTCTACCGGTATACTTGCTGGTGGCATCTGACTTATGACGACCCTAAGGTGAACCTATTGCAGAGTTTTCTTGGCCAGTTTCTTCAGAGGAGGTTTGCCATTGCCATCCTCTGAGGCAGAGAGAGTGTGACTTGTCCATGGTTACCCAGTGGGTTTCATGGCTGAATGAGGATTTGAACCCTGTTCTCTAGAGTCATAGTCAATGCTCAAACCACTACAGCACACTGGCTGTCTTGATGGAAAAGCATTATGCACTGAATATTTGCCTGGAGTGGTTGTCAGAACAGAATCTACACTGTACAACATCATTCTAGTTTGAGGCAGGTATCATTTCTTACTCTTAATCCCTCCCACAGGTTTAGGCATAGTATATGCCAGTCTGGATACACAAGAGTGCAGTCTGAATCTATTACAAAGAGTTGGTTACCAGCTTGGAACGGGCAGTCACTCTCCGTTCTCTGGTTTGAACCTTGCACACCCTGTGGAGGTTGTCCTTGAACATCAGCATACCCAGCCAAGGATGTCTTGACAAAAATCTTCTAGAAAGGGTATAGAAAAGAAATCTCTTTCCCTGGATGGGCTGCACACCCACTGTGACCTTCTCATCCTTTCAATAAGAAAATTCGTGGAACAGAAAGTACTCTGGGATCAAAGTACCTCTTTCATCTGAATGCCCCTGGCAGTCTCATGACACCATGGCAGCTTGTACGATTATTTGAAGTACTGACTCACAGGCAGTGGAATGAACATAAAATGAACAGAGGACGCCTTCACCAAATCAGCATAGCTTGTCCCAACATCCTGCAAAAGTCCTGTGCATGGACCAGGTGCCCGCCTGAAACTGACAAGCTGCTTGTCAGTGTAAACCAGGGATAGACTGCCATTCTGGGGTTGCTTGTGGTGGCATTTTGGGAGGGGGGAAGTCTATTTTGAAGTGAAGGGGCTCATAAAATAACATTTAAGCATAAAAAGGTTGAGAGCTTGGCAGATCAGTGGGGAATCACAAGGGCTGCTGTGGACCCCCACCCAGGACTGCATGATTCTTTTCATCAGTGTAAACAGTACAGTTTTAGATCAGCCAGTGGTCTGATTTTATATAAGGTAGCTTCCCATGGAAATGTAGAGCTTGGGATGGTTACTTTTGGGACTACAACTCCCAGAATCCCCTGTACTGAATGGGGAATCAGGAAGTTGTAGTCAAAGGGGTAACTTTTCTAAGCTCTGGTCCTAATTTAATGGAAAGTGCATATGGAAGCCTGCTGCAAATACTATTCTCAGAACACTTTTAAAGAGAGGTGGGTCACCGGTAGTCGGTGCTGATTCAAGGCCAGTTAACAACAAGCAACAAAGGGCAGTGGAAGAAAGGTCATGACAAAAACTCACATATAAAGATGAGTAAAACATATAAAGATGAGTACCGTTCAGCCTTCCTCAATCTAGTGCCATTCAGGTATGTTGGATTATAACCACCATCATCCCTAGCCATTATGGTAATCAGGGGTGGCTTTGCTGGAGATGGTGAGGCTTGCTGTGCTACACATCTGGAGGTCTTCAGATTGTGGGAGGCTGGTGCGGTTAAGTAGGATCATACACATAAACACACACCCTAAACTGTTGGACTTTCCTGCTGTTGTGGTATATCTTCCATTTCATTCCTGAGGCCATAAGCTGGGCTGTTAGAGATCAGGCTCTTTTCCTCTCCCCCTATCTCATGGTACTCCTTCTTCTTGGACCTCCTGCACCCACAGATGACCAGACCAATCAGGATGGCCAAGCCCATGGTGGCACCAACAGCAACCCCAGCTGCCTCTCCATTTGATAGACTCCTACCAGCATCCATATGTTTCTTCATACTGTGGTGCACCTCACTGGGGTCGCCTTTCTTCCACAGCTGAGTCTGAGAGTCCTTGACCCAGGTTTGGCCATCATTGCTGTTCACCACCAGGACGGTGTCAGTGGTAATGAAGCTTACAGTAGGCTTGCGACTGAAGGGTGGCAGCCGAGCTTGAGGTAGAGACCCTTCTGTGAAGCGCCCTGCCTGGACACAGTATTCTACTTGACATCCATCGCTGATCAGAGCCAGGTGCTGGCTAAATCCTGCTGGGCACCTCTTGGGGTAGGGGTCATTATTTGTTCCATTGTGGGAGCCCACCAGTGGGTTGCCTACCTGGCAACTGAAGAACCCTCCAAAGGGCACAGAATACTTCTGTCCCCTTTCATCACGGCTGACACAGACTTTGAGCTGGTCAAAGAGCTTCAGCTGGTAGTACATGGAGGGACAGGACTGGGCATTGGTTATGGGGTTGGTGCTCTTGGTACTAAAGAGGCCCCCAAAGAGGAACCCTGAGTTTTCAGGGACGGTCCCTCTTGCTGCACACCAGTAGGAGCTAAACAGCACTTTGGAGGGTGTGAAAATGTCCTTGCAAACCCTTTTGCAAAATAGCTTCCAAACAAGGCAATCATCATGGCAATCCCAGTGGTTATAGCCTTCTTCACGTTCTTGGGAGCTCAGCCGGGTGGGGATATAGCCAGCAGGACAGGAGAAGGCTCCAGTGAGTGGGTTTCTCTGTGCCAGCCCTTCACAGAGTGTGGCAGCATCAGGCCCTTCCAGCTGAGAACACACTTGGTAGGCTCCTCCAAAAGTGAAATTGGTTGCTGTCCCTTCACAGGTCCCATCATCTGTGTTGGCATAGAAGTTGAAGTTGGGTGAGGCTGGATTGGTGCAGCCAGGGGAAGTATTGAAGGTGTAATAGCGGGTGATGGCAGATGCCACAGTCTTGGACAACCTCTTCACAGTGGGATTGGGCAATCCTGGCAGCTTGTTTGGGGTAATGAAAAATTGTAAGGGCAAGCCGGAACGGTCAATGGCCACCAAATGGTTGGTAATGCTCTCTTGCCAGGTTTTCAGGGTAATCCCAGGATAAAAAGGCAATCCCCCAATGCTCTCCACCCTAGAATTGGTGCAATTGGCCTTGTACTGCTTGGCGAACAAATCTTCTGAACCTGCTGAAAAGCTGGAATTGAAGTTTACAATGTTATGGAAATAGAATCCAGCAGCCGCTGTGATAGAACTTCTCATGGACCAGCTGTCTTTCACAAAGGTGGACTTGACTTGGTCCTCCTGGATGAGACTGGCTCCAGCATCCACTCCAGTAATCACATGAGTGCCATAGTTCAGCACTAAGACCTCTGCCAAATAGTCAGCTGCTTGAGTCTGGTTGTTCTCTAGGTAGCCAGCAATGGCCATAAGCTGCTGCTGGAAGCCTTCATCGAACATGGCTGCAGGGTCAAACTTCACAGTGTACATCTGATTTCTGACCTGAATCCTGGTAGTCACAGCCTGCTCTCTCACTTGGTGAGTTTTCATCCTGCGGAAGTCACTGGAGAATTTCCCATTGATAAAAGAAGAGGACAGCTCAGTGTTGATGGAAACAGAGGTGGCAGACTGATAATCCATCCAAGACTCAATGATCTCAGAGTTCATTTCCAGGTAGCTCTGTTTAAGGGGAATAGTGAAGACCTCATTGGGGATGATGTAAGCTCCATCTTCTGTAGTCCTGCACAAAGAGTAATTCAGGTTGATCACTCTTCCCATATCTAGATTCCGCAGATTATCCCAGCCACCTCCAGGAAGAACCTCCAGGGCTGGACGTCCCAGGGCTTGCCTGCATTTCTGGAAGCCACTGGCAGAAGAAGGCTGTGTTGGATGTGATTCAAATGCCCAGCATGTCCAAAATATGAAAGTCAAGGAAAGAAAAATGTCTGTGAAATTCCTCATGGCTGGAACAGAGTAGAAGGCAAACAAGCATCTGAATGATGTAAGTGTGCTTCTGTCTCAGCTGTGAGTGGACCCACAGAAAAGCCTTCTTCCTTTTTATCTAAGACTGGTAACTGAAACAGGAAACTAAACTCTGTTGCTTTGCACTTCTCCCTATCTAGACAGGAGAAGCTTTAGAGCTGCCTTTGATAGGCTTATTGATTTCTTATTATTGGCAGAGGTGTTAGTGCAATACCACCCTTCATTATTCCAGATATCAAAGTGTTGTACAAATCTATTAAAATACAATATAACAAAATTATATTTATCTGTGAGCCACCTTGAGCCCCTTACCAGAAGAAAGAGCATATAAACAAGATAGATAGATAGATAGAATTATAAATTGTAAAATAAAATTAAACCAGCAACAACTACAAAACATGATAAAAACAAATGCAATTCTCTTTTGGAAGAGAGAAACCACTGGCAAATATCTGTTACTTTATTAATGTATATCATTTTGAGTAGTTATTACAGAGATGGGCACCCAGAGACAGGTAGTGATAGTTGCTTGCAATGCATAGATTCCAAAGCCATAGCAGCATCTCTAGCAATTCAAAATTTCTCCAAAAATCTCTTAATGACTTTTCCAGATAGCTCCAAATACAAGCGGTTCTGTTCTGCTTTCCTCATTCCTCATTCATTCTGAGCCAATATCGTTCAGATATTCATTCCAGACCTGACCATTCCTAGATGATATCTTGAGCAGAGTAGACATTCATTAGCCTCAGCAGTTAGTTTCCAGCTCACAGCAATGTTAAAAGGGAGGATTTCACTACCAGAACAGATGGCTTATGATACTGCAAGAAAGAAGTGGCAAACAGTAGCGTCTCTTTACAGTGCCAGGTGGTAGCCATTTCTCATTTCTGTGTGGTGCTTTATAGTAACAAAGGCTAAGAACCATCAGACAAATAGGTGTCACTTAACCACCAGCATCTCACAGATGAAAACTGGGGAGTTATCTACACCGGCAGGAAATTCTGTACTCACCCCAAAGTCACAAAACAATTTCCCATTCTGCAGCAACTCTGATAATACACTCTCATCACTGTGAGATCAGAGCAAGCCTAAAGAAAAGGTTGGTCCTACGACAATCACATGTCCTATAGTGTGGAATATTTCTGGTCACATGGCCATGTCCTCACCACCAATCCAGATTTTCCAGGCAAATGTAGGGTAAAAGAAAGTTCTTTTTTCTGTGGATTCTCAGAGAAAGGCCCTGCATTGTCTGCAAATCCTGAGGAACATTGTGTGCCCAGGTTGCAACTCCTGTGGAATGAGTCTAAGGTTTCCTGATGGTGTTTGGATCCAAACCTTGTAATGGTCATAGCCAGCACTTTGAATTCTCCCCTCTTTCCATCACTTGGGCCCCAGTCCTGCTCTCTCTTGCATCAAGGTCAGACCAGCTAAAATCATTAGTACTCTGTTTAGATGTAATACAGAATTTTGTTTATCATTATGAATGCCTTTGAAACTGACTGCTTTTACAATGGATTTCAAAAACTATTGAGAGAAGCAAAACCATATGGAACATAGGTCTAATCTGCACTGCAGAAACAATGCAGTTTGACATTACTTTAACTGCTATGGAATCCTGGTAATTATAGTTTGTTGTTGTGGCACAAGAGCTCTCTGAAGGCTAAATATCTTGCAAAACTACAAATCCCAGAATTCCATAGCATTGAGCCATGGCAGTTGAGTGGTGTCAAACTGCATTATTTCTGCAGTGCAGATTAGACCCTAGTCTGGTCCAAGATTTCCTTCCAGATCATTAGACCCTGGTAGTATGCACCAGCTTCTTCTCGCTCTTATCAACCGTGTGTCCAAGGGCAGAATGAGTAGGTTTAACTGTAATTCTTATTGATTAGGATATTTCCCTGCAAGGATTAAAAGTGCACAGCATTGTTGTTTTTTAATGAAGTGTGTAGATGAGTTCATTCAACAATTTGCAAATGGCAACAACTGGGGATGTCTGAGATTTGTTAGTCAGTACTTCACCACAGTATTTCAGTACTTCACTACAAAGAAACAGATAGTGGTTCAGTATTTCACTACAAAGATAAATGGATCTTATAGATCCTTACCCTATATTTGCCAGGGAGTGACATAATTCAGGAGGGGGAGTAGAGGCTGATATTAGTTGATGTTCAATCCATTCCAAATTGTTTCCATTCCAAGAGTTTCTTACAAACTCTTGGCACAAGTTTATTTTTTACGTCCCTTTCCCTGTTTAGATGGAGCCAACCTTCTTCTGTTTGGATAGATGGAGAAAACAAAGACACAAGAGGAAGTCAGTGATCAGTTGGGAAAATAGCATAGCTCAGATCATCCAGTTTGTTGACTGGAAATTACATCTGTCTAACCTTTCCCCCCCCCCCCCTTCCTGTGCTTTGGCAGCAAAATTACATGGAATAAGAGAGAAAAGTCATGTGTTTTGAGTGAGGTTAAAGAGAATCCAGCACACAAGGGCAACATGGGTAAAATGACAGAGAAAACAGCAAACTGGAGCACAGAAAGTTCACCACCTGGTCCCATCCTGAAGCAAAGTGATCTGTGGTCCTGGGCTCTCTGAGTAGCAGCAGGCTTGGGACAAGACAGACAAATGTAGCTTCTCCATCCCAGGGCTGCCATGACTAGCAATTCTAGAGCTCTCCTTCTATGAGGAAATGAAAGGAGCAAGCACATTCTCCAAAGCCGGGCATTTCTAACCAACACCATGAGGAAATTCAAAACAATGATGGAAGACAGCAAAAACCCTTTAAAAACCCTTTTGTCTTGTAAAAATGTAGACAGAAATTCCTACTGCTAAATGGCAATTTTTTAGAAGAGATGTTTTCAGTTCTGATACAACAAGGAGAAAAATCTCACCACCCAAGGAGTGCCCTATCCAACTCATGGGAGGCTCTGGGAAAGCAGCTGTCTCCCAAGTCTCACTTCATAGGCTGGGTGAGATGCCTCCATCCAAGCGAGGCCAGTCTCCATCTAAGCGAGGCCTTCCCAACTGGGAAGGTGAGGAGAGCACAGGACATTCTCACTGTTTTCTCAGAATCATACCATAAGTATTCTATTGAGGCTAGAGAGACGTACATTACTGAGACCTCCCATGCCAAGAGGCACAGATGGGCAGTACATCTGCTTCAAGTTTTAGCCCCAGGTTTATAGGAGCCATGCAAGGTACCAAGCCTATTTTTGGAAGGGGGCAGGTTCTGCACTTACAGTTCAGACCAAAATCTATAATCTCTCTAACATGAACACCTGCTGCTGATTAAGATCACTTTTCTGGCAAGGATTTCAATGGATAAAATTTTTCCAGTGAGTGGGCAGTTTTGTGGCAGATGTCCTTCCTTCAATGAGGTCAGTGATCCTTGGCTCCGTTAGTTATTTCTGTGTTGCACCTTCATGCATGAAGGACAGGCCAGCTCTTAATCCACAGAAAGTTCCTGAACTTTTAATATTTGCACAATAGCAACATGGCACTGGGCAAGTTGAAGAGTTCCCTCTGTAAGAAGAGGACAATTTAACCTGTTGAATTTTTCTCTGACACCTAACCTTTCAGTGCATAGCTGTTGAAGACTAAGAGGTAGGTGCTTCACAATGTTGATTACCATTCAACACAATATTCAGTGTGGAGGAGCCTGGACCCCATTCATACCTGTAGGCTTAATTCCACTGAATTCTGATTGGATTGTGGCTATTATATTTACATGGAAAATGTAATTGATGTGTTCAAAATATATATGTTTATAGCTGCAGAAATGACAAAGTAACACACACCTAAGAGCTAGCCTTTATTGTGGCTGTTCATCACAATACCTGGAAATGTTACTTTTTGGATTACAACTCCTATAATCCCCACCATCTTGGCTAACAGCCTTTCTGGCTGGGGATTCCCGGAGTTGTAGTCCAAAGGAACTTTTCCAAGTTTTGTTCTTTCCAGGAACTGTGGTTTGCTGCTATCAAAGCTGTAGCATTTCCTTTTGCTTTGTTTTGTTCCTGGCATCACATTCTTCTAACAACCCTTTATTAGACTGAGAATGATGTCCATAAAAGCGTCACACATCAAGGATAAGGAGATGGTAGCAAAGTCTTGAAAAGCCCTGAGAGGCTAAAATGTAACAAATCATCATTAGGTAGTGTCAGTATGTACGCACGCATGGACAAGGAAATTTGTTCAGTCCTGTTTATGTGATCTACTTTATGGACAGTCTCAAGACAATTCTGCTTCTCAGTTGCACATGATCACAGCTGACCCTGTGAGTCTCTGTACAAAGGTGGAAGTGAATGTATTGTCAGCAGAAATGAAATTGCAAGCTTTCTGGACCAGTGAGTCACACAGATCGCAACAAAAATATGTACATCTCCAGGACCAAGAGAGCAGGGGCTGGAGGAAGGAGAGAGCAGAATGAGAGATGAGATTTCTCACACAAGTAGCACTTATAGATTCCACCTAAACATTAGGAAGAGCCTCTTTAGTATAAGAATTATTTGACAGTGGAATAGACTGCCTTGGAGAATGGAGATCTTTAAATAAAAGTTGGATGGGCATCTTTTGTGAGTGCTTTAGTTGTGTATTCCTGCATGAGAAGGGGTTGGACTTCATGGCCCTTGAAGTCCCTTCCAACTCTATAATTTGATGTCATCATTTTATTCTTAATTTAATATGACAACCTTGGTTTGAAAAATAGTAACCACACAGTTTGTTAGGAAATAAAGAATCTGCATTAGCTTTCACCATTAATAACTGTTGCCAGCATACTATTTATATGTCATAAATAAAGGGTGGTGTTTTTGTTCAGTCCTGTATGTTGGTGGTGGTGGTGGTGGTGATAATGAATATCTCCTCCCTCCTCTTCCCTCCTTCCTCTTTTGTTTCCAGCTTCCTCCTTTCTTGGAACAGATATGACTAAAATCAATTTCTAAAGGGAAATTCTGGTTGAGTGGTAGTTAGTCTTCACAGGTGGGACCTGGAGAAATGGTATCTATCCAAAACCACTGTGGCAAGTGGCAAGGGGCTGCTCTAGTTGAAACCTGTTCATTTGAATGGACATTTGCTTTTGATGTTCATAGAGAATGAAACTTTCAGACATTCCTCTATCTATTACTGAGACTGTGTTGCCAGGCACAACTGCAGTCAAGGCCATAGTGAGTGTACATTGGCTACTGATTTCTATAATTTTTCTTTTTATGTTCTGAGGTTGTCTAATATCATGGAGCCAAAACTATTTTCTAGCTTAGAGGTGGGCAATTAGCCCATTAGATGCACAGAGCAACTTTCTAAAGAGAAGAAACTCCTCTGTCCATGGAGACTGTCCAGATGATTTGGAACACTGGAATATTTGTGTGTCAACAAGTGAGTAGAAACTCAGTGGAGAGAAAAGGTCTTCCTCATTAGAAAGTCACCTTCCACACATAGAGGACATTGAAAGTGACACAAAGTGGACAGTAAGAGATAATTCTGTAGCACCTTTGAGACCAAGATCTAATCTGCACTGCAGAAATAATGCAGTTTAACACCGCTTTAAGCTGCCGTGGCACAATACTGTGGAATTCTGGGATTTGTAGTTTGTTGTGGCATCCGAACTCTCTGACAGAGAAGGCTAAATATCTCACAAAACTATACACCCCAGAATTTCACAGCATGGCAGTTAAAATGATGTCAAACTGCTTTATTTCTACAGTGAAGATCAGACCTAAGGGGGGAAAAAGAAACTTCTAGCATAAACATTCACTCACTCCATTCTAATTCTTCAAATGCTTTCAGGGAGTCCATGAAACCTTATGCCAGAAATTTCTTTTTCTCAGTCTCAAAGACGCTACAAGATTCCTTTTCATGCTGATACAGGCTATGTGCTTGAATGCAAAGGGGACAGTGCTAAACTAGAACATCTCCCTCCACTCTACCATTCTACCATATTTAGAGTCCCCAGTTAATGAATGGCTGAATTCTGAATATTTTCTCAAACCCTTCTTCCCATCATTATAATTTCTTAATTTTACTTCCCTGCATTCTGACCACTGCACAGCTTGTTTCTCTGCACATAGACCTTTCTATTAAAAAAAGGAATGCATGTAATTTTCAGAAGCTGTAGAGTCTAAAGACTAGGATTGCTTATAAAAGCAACCTTTTAACTACACTGTTTCACAGAATCAAGGTATCTGCCCAGGACTAGAACCAGCCTTAAAACAGTGTTTTCAAAGAAACTTAAATTTCCCAGATGAAGGGATCCTCACTGTCACAATTAAATAGCATTGTGCAATTATTCTGTCTTTTTCTGCTTCACAGATTTTTCCATGGTTAAAAAAAGATAATAGTAGTAGTGGGAAAATAAAAGAGGTTTAAATGTGGAGGACAGTGTCTCTGAAGTGTTCCCAAAATTCAGTGACATAAGTGGAAATTGCTCACAGCAAATCCTGCTCTGCCTGATATATGGTAAGTATTAAAACAAAAGATGCCATATTAAAATTCTGATTTCCACTAAAAAAATTATTCCCCTTCAAGGATTTAAATAAACTTAATTTTCTAAAATATGCCAACACTGATAGGAAATCTCTGAAGTCTTCAGAGTACCCCCTTCTTTTCAGAAGGAGTTCTCTGAGCAAAAATCCTCCAGGGCTTAAAAGCACTTAAAAGTACTTGTTAAGTCAGGAATCTGGCCCCAAACCACAAAATGATTTTCTTTCCCCAAAGTAGCAATGTATTTTTAGGCTCAATTAGTGATGTGTGTGTATGTAGGTGAGGACTGGGAGGATTCCTTCAGACAGATGATTCCCACTACTAACAATTCATACAGTTATTCTGCCTTCCCCTCCTTAATATATTTTCTGGTTGTTACCCTGTTTTATTGTGCAGTCACCCTGCCTCAAACATAAAATTCTATTGGGAATCCATCCAGATGGCTTTGCCTCCCATTTATAACCCACTTGGGTTACTTCTTTTGACTAGTAGGTAGGACTAGGAGCCTTGTGTCTGAAAGTACATTCTGTGGTAAGACAAAAAGATGGAAGAAGTGATGGAGCAGAAGGAGGGTCCAAAACACACTGCAGAAACAATCCAGCTTGAGACCACTTTAACTGCCCTAGCTCAGTGCTAGGGAATTCCCTGTGTGTGTGTGTGTGTGTATAACCTTGATGGTGAACCTATGACATGCGAAGCCATTTTCCCTGGCATACAGAGGGCGGGGAGGAGGAGGAAGAGGCGCATGCCACACACACACACACTCCAAAAAGCAAACCTTGATTTTTACATTTTATGTAAGGGACACCATTTTACTATGCCGTTGTATATAATTTGACTTGAGGTTCCACAGATTTTGGTATCTACAGGTTTCCTGGAACCAAATCCCAGCGGATACTAAGGGCCCACTGTACAGTCGTCCCTTCCAATTCACAGGGACCCCCCGCCCTCTGAGAATCGGAAATATTGCAAATATTCAAGTCCCCATTGTTTTCTTTTTTTTAAATAAATTTTATTGATTAAAAACATATACAACAATTCATACTTACAAACAACAAACAAGCAAACAAACAATATTCAGACAACTCGACTACATGACATTAACATTAAAAGAACTTCCTTACTGGGCATTGATTGCTAATCAGCCTGTTTTCCTAACACTTCATGTATTGACTTCTCTTATATGTTACATCCCATGCTTTGACTTGACTACTAAAATTACCCTCATGATTTACAATCTAACTTCATTTGTATCTTATCATTTGCATCCAAATGGAAAGTCAAAGAAATACCAAATATATGAGATTAGAGAAATAAAATATTAGACATAGTGGAGATTGAAAGATTAATATCCATATTAAAAGGGAAGAGTAAAGAATCATTTAAAAATGAATGGAAACCTATGATAGACTTATGGAAAACAGAGGAAGAGAGTAAATTTGTTATTGATTTGGGCTAAGAGGTCACAGGTTAGAGGTGTGGAAATAGTTTTTATTAGAAGTTCCCATTGTTTTCAATGGGTGTGTGCTCTTGAGTGTGGCCCTGCGTGGGCGCCATGGGCACAAGTGCCATTTTATCCCTCCCCACTTGCTGGTCCGCGAAGGACCAAGACTGCGGACTTCAAGTCCGTGAACAAAGAGGGAAGACTGTAATTCTAATATCTTCTTGTTGCATTAATGGGGCTTCCAGCCTCATATGTATGCAACAGTCTCTTTGTCACAGCCTCACCAACAAACTTTGAACATTATATGTGCTATTAGTGACAGTCTGATTGGTGTAAGATGCCAGTAGTGTAAGATCTTCATGGCTGGTTCTCTGTGCTTGACAAGAGCAGGTTTAAATGGAAATACCAACCCTTGCTCCAGAATGACTCTAACATCAGATTTTCATGTGATTTTTAATCCCTGTGATCAATTTCCAGATAAGCATTTAATCAGTGCACAGTTTTAAAGACTGGTCCCTTTTAAGATTCAAGCCAAGACATTATAGAAGCCTTCAAACTATGTGAGTGCCCTAATGACTTCTTCTATTTTCTTAATCTTTGCAAAGAAAAACTTGATGACCATCTTGGAGGCATTGCATTTGGTCCACTTTGTGGATGTTCTTGAGGATTTGCAAGTCTACAGCTTTTTCCAGTGAAGAAATCAGCATCCCGAAAGATGCTTTTCTTTCTCTATTCCTTTTATTATTTAAATTTGTCTATATTGTAATAGGATGGGTTGTCTAAAAAGAAAAAAAGGACATAATAAGAAGGGTAAGAGAACAAGGATTTCAGAGCAGAAACTCTATGCTCAATATGTTACCATCAAAACTGAAATAATATAAAGCCATGGATGATTGAATCTAGGGCTGACTGTAATTTGGATTCATTTGATGCTACAACCAAGATATAGATTAATCATTCTTTGAGATCTGTAGCTTTTAAGTTAAAGTCTGAAGTAAAATGTAAGATTTGGTACAATAAAGCCATCCCAGTTTAGAAAAACTGTATGTAATTTGGTGGTGGGGGGGTTAAATTTAAATCTTTTTTTGTTCAACAAAAGCTTCTATAGAATTCTGTCATGATTTAAGTCATGTCTCATTAGGTTAGATGGATATGGTCTGAAACAAAAATAAGTATTTTAGAAGTGCAAACATTTTTAGTATTGTAATTCTACCTAATAAGGAGAAATTTATTGATCTTTATAATTTCCCATAACAGCTGCATTTAATGCTTCACAGCATGAGCAGAAAGCTGTTCTCTCTGGATTCACTGCTTCTTGCCATGTACTGTGAGATACAGTGTAGCTTTTTCCATCTGGAAAAACTGTTCTTTGGATGCAAACATTTTCATAACTTGAAGTATTTGTTGTTGTTGTTGTTATTGTTCCGTGTCTTCAAGTCATTTCTGATCGATGGCAACTCTAAGACCAAGTTTTTCTTGGGAAGATTTGTTCAGAAGGGGTTTGCCCTTGCCTTCTTCTGAGGCTGAGAGAGTGTGTTTTGCCCAGGATCACCCAGTGTGTTTCCATGGCTGAGTGGGGATACAAATTCTGGTCTCCAGAGTCATAGTCGAATAGTTGAACTACCAAGCTGGCTGTCCCCAACTTGGGGTATATACAGTGGCATCATTAGGGAGTGGGGGTGCAGACCACGCCAGGTGACACCCTGGGGGTGTGTGACATCACTTATCAAACTTCCGCTTTTTTGCAGAAATAGCAATATAGCAATAGCAAGTACACTGCTATACTGCTTATCAGTGCACTTAAGCACTCCCCACGTGGTTTACAATGTGTAAGCTAATTACCCCCAACAAGCTGGGGACTCATTTTAGCAACCTACAGAAGGATGCCAGGCTGAGTGGACCCTGGAGCCCTGCCTCGGATCGAACTCATAACCTTGTGGCTGTGAATGGCTGCAGTACCAACATTTAACCACTGAACCACCAGGGCTCCTTATGGGAAATGGGCTGTGGCACTCTCTTGTGTCCTTTTAAAATGTTGAAGAGATGGTGTGAGTGGGGTGATGTTAAGTTGGAGGAGAAAGGAGAGGCCCCAGATTTTTTTTAAAGTTTAATTTTAATTTATTTTTTAAAATAAATTTTCAATTAAAAAAATATTTTGATTTTTTTCCTTAAAAACATTACATTTTATCAAAATAACCACATGAAACTATATACAGTTGTCCCTCCCAATTCACAGGGGATGTGTTCTGGATACACCCACTCCGAATTGGAAAAACTGCAAATCTCCAAGCCCCATCGGATATAATGGCTGCGTGGCCCTGCGTGTGGCCCTGTGTGTACACCATGGGCGTTTTGTCCCTCCTGGCTTCCCACCCACAGAAATTCAAGACCGCAAACAGGAAGTCCACAAACTAGGAGGGATGACTGTATATGTAAATACATTCAGGCTGTGTGTATAATAATTGTAATTTAAAGGCATTTTAATTTTGCAAGTTGTTTATGTCACAGTTATTACCACTACATTCAGTGATATATGGGAATTACAATTTATGAGTAACATTAGTACCAAAAAATGACTAAGTGGCATGGGAGGAGGTCAATGGGGGAGTGACAACATGTGTTACTGCACCAGGTGACACCAACCCTAGTGACACCACTGGGCATACCTACATTAAATATCTGTACAGATTTTATACCAATTTCTGAGCAATGCCTTCCTCCAAAGAGCCATTGTATTTGGAGGTAGATGAGGGTGCTGAGAATTCTGTGTCTTCTGCAAAATAAAACATCAGATCAATACCGGTATGTATATTTGGCCACATAATTGCTTACACTTGAAACTGTTCCATCTTTTCTGCTGCCATGTAGAACTAAAACCACCTTGGAGAAAAGAAGACTGACAGGTGACATGATAGCTTTAAATATCTGAAGGGATGTCACGTCAAAGATGGACAGGCTTGTCTTCTGCTGCTCCAGAGATTAGGACACAGACCAATGGATTCAAACAAGAAAAGACATTCCATCTAAACTTCCTGATGGTAAAAGCTGTTTGATAGAAGACTGTCATGGAGGGCAATAGAGTCTCCTACTTTGGAGCTCTTTAAACAATACTTGGATAGCCATCTTTCAGGAGAGCTCTAGTTGTGCATTCCTTCAATGCAAAGACTTAGTGGACAAGATCAGGGTGGGAAAGGGGGGCTCATAGGCCACATACAGCTCCAAGGGGTCAGAAAGAAAGAAAGAACAAAAGAAAGAAAGAATAGATAGATAGAGAGAGAGAGAGAGAGACAGATAGAGATATCCATGCTCTGAAACACCCAAAAATTATCTCCAAGGGGCGTGGAAGGCATTTCCACTAGATTTGAAGCCCCCCCTTGACTTCCTCCAGGTGTCAAAAGGATTTTTCTCCCATTTTTTTTCAAATAATTTTTCTCCTGCACCTCAAAATCTTCCAAAACGCCCTCTAGAATCTCATGAAGGCCCGAAAACATGTCTCCTAGAGGGGTATTTGGAGGCAAAATAAATTTTGACGCATTTTGATATATAGTTTTTGTAGAAGCAGCTGCTGGGTGTGGTGGGGTGGAGGTGGGGGGGTTGAAGCCTTCCAAGGTCTTCTAGAAGCTTAATTTGGCTTCGTGTGGACCTTGTGGTCCCTTCTCACTCCTGAACACTAGCTCTGCTACAACAACTACAACACGAATCACAAACCATGGCATGAATCACAAGCCTTGATTGTGACTTCTTACTTTCCACAACTTGGGAAAAGGTTCTGCAGCTGAAACCCAAACCTGGAACCGGTTTCCAAGTTGCCTCCACCTCAGATTAAGCCTTTTCTGATACTTTTAGTACTGGGGATTTATCCAAATCAATACAATGCAAAACAAAAATGGAACTCCTCCACATTGCATCTTGCTCCAAAGAGGTTAGACCCATTCTCTGTGAGTTTTTCCCCCTTCCAGCTTCAGCCGCAGCTGCAGCTGTTCCATGGCCTGTACCACTTCCCTCAGCAACAGGAAACAGGTGCTGCCTTCATGAAAAAAACTGGACAAGAGCCTCAAAGATTGCTTGAGGAGGGGGCTGTGTGGACTCTCTCTCTGCCCGGCCATGAAAAAGGGATGCACAATGAGGATATAGTTATGCACCAATTGTGTGGCCGTGCCATGGGCTTCCATGTATTGTCCTTATTTGTCATTTGAGTGCTTGCCCTCTTTGGCTGTGCTGTTCCCCTGCCCATCCTATCCTGGAAAATTCCTGCTAGAAAGCTGCAGCGTTTTCCTGCTGAAAATGGCCATCTGTGTGGGTTTGGTAATATAAAGGAAACTGTCATCCTGGGAGAAGTAGTATGAGGTAACACATGCACTATTGGGTTAAAATCTAGCTTGAGAGACCCTGGTTTAAATCTGTGCTCATCCGTGAAGATTTCAGCTAGGTTTTTCCACCTCAGCATCAGTCCGCTCTTTGCAATGTTTGATTTCAGTTGTGACCAGGAGCCATCCGCACTACACAGTTATAGCACTCTGATTCCACTTTAACTACCACGGCTACTTCCTGCGGAATCCTGGGATTGGCAATTGAAGGAGGAACATTTAGTATTCACAGTAAGAAAGAGCTCTATTGCCTCACGAAACTACAAACTCCAGGACACTATATGATATTACTATGATATTACTATGAGCCAACGTAGTGTAGTAGTTTGAGCACTGGCCTACAACTCTGGAGATCAGGGTTCAAATCCTCATATGGCCATGAAAAGGCAGTAGGTGCCCTTGCGTGAGTCACACACTCTCAGCTCCAGAAAACCCCATGATAGGTTGTTTTAGGGCCACCATAAGTCAGAAATGACTTGAACAACAACAGTTAAAGTGAAATATAGCACAATATTGTGGAGTGTGAATGAGCACCAATATTTAGGACTCTCTTCTCCAGAGCTGGTTTAACTTGATTATGATTCAAGCTTATGAAAGCTTAGGTTGCCAGACAGATTAGTGTGGCTTCATCTGATATTATTAACTTTACATTAATATTGCATTTATTCATATTAAAACATTAATATTAATAAAACATCATGTTAGTATATAGGCTTTCCTTCTTTTTTATTTGTTTGTTTATATCCAACCCTTCTCCCAGCATGGGATGCAAGACACCATACAAAAAGGCTAAAACAGAATAAAGCTTAAAAAGTTGAAACAATTGAACAAGTTACCACAAGGCATCATAATAATGACCAAATGCCATTAGCCACTTTAGGTCCCATATTGGGAGGAAAACAGTATAGAAATCAATTCAAATAAAATAATCTATCTGCCACATAACTAGTAGCATCATGACTACTAGTCATGGTGACTAATAATCAATTTCATCCTACATAGATTTGTTGAAACCCCATTTATAGCTGTTCAACATAATAATAATAATAATATAATAAATTTTATTTATAGCCCGCCCCTCTGCGGAGCAATCGAGGCGGGTTACAGCATTTAAAATACACAAGTTAAAACATTCAACTCCCCAGCCAACCTCCCACCCCTTAAAACAATATTAAACTAATTATAGCTTTAAAAACATGCTCCGAGGTAAAGACAAACCAATAAATACAATAAAAGAACATCACAATTTCACTATAGTATGTGGCAATAAATTCCATAGTTTAACTATGCGAAGGAGTTCTTGTTCTTGTCTGTACTGAATCTCACACCAAATGCATCTGAGGAAGTAGACTTAAGCTCATGCTGCCAACTTCTTTCTTTCCATTAGTCTCAAAGGTGCTACAAGATCTTGCTACATACTGAATTTAGCTTTGTTGGATCTTGAGTTTCAATATTATGAGAGGCAGAAAGACATTTCACTATCCCTTTTCTCTGCTCTATGCTTAATTTTGTACACCTTTTATATCCCCTCTTATTTGCCTTAAAGAGACACATGAAGCTGCATCTGCACTGCAGAATAATGCAGTTTGACACCTCTTTAACTGCCATGGCTCAGTGCTGTGGGATCCTGGGATTTGTAGTTTGTCATGGCACCAAAGCTCTTGGACAGAAAAGGTTAGATATCTCACAAAACTGCAAATCCCAGAATTCCACAGCACTGAGCTGTGGCAGTTAGTGGTGTCAAATTGCATTCTTTCTGCAGTGCAGATGCAGCCTTAGGGCCAAGATCCTGTGTTGCAGAGTGTAGCAGAAAAGTTCCACGAACAGAACTGTATTGTGTCTTTCCCAAAAATACCCAACATCTCACTCTTTAGCTGATATAGCCCTTCCCCCATGGCCATTCAGCGGCTAGTGGAGAGCAGTGTATTATGTGTGTTGGAAAACATTTCTGGCAATGTCCTCACAGCCAAACACAGAATGATGATATCATCCACTAAGATGTGTCAGGGTCCTCTAGTCTAGAGGTCTTGGCAGATGATGACATTATTCCATACCTAGCTACGGAAACATAGCCAGATGCTTCCCCTATCCTGGCTCCAGACACTGAATATCTGCAGGGGAGGGAGTGATGTAGAAGCTAAATGCTGTGTCCTGGAGGGGGTTGTTTCAGAGAGTGGAAGGGAACACAACCTCTGCAGTGACCATAAAAATACATATTTAGGCACATATTGGACTTAATTCCTGCACATGTCAATTACAGGATGCTGGCCTAAGATAGTAAGTAAAAGTGAGAAGGCAGCGCTCTTTCACTTTCCTTCTGTTTTGCTTACACCAGAACAGCCTGTCTTTCTATTTTATTTTATCTTTTCATCTGTATGCCACCTTTCTCCCAGAGGGACTCAAAATACACTTAAAACTTCTCTACTAGATTAGAGTAAATATTAGGGTGGCCACATCATTTTAAAAAATGCATTGCCCCAAAAGAGAACAAAGTATGGTTCTAATTTGTATAACAAAATTCCTATTTAAATAATATCATTTAAGTAGAAGTATAGTGCATCCCATCATGATGCAGAAGACCATAGCCATGTCACAAGTGTATTTTCTCCTTTTGATCTGAGTGCTAAGAGGAATTGTCAGGGGTGCCCCCCCATCAAAAGATGTTTTGGGAAAGCAGCAGCAGCAGCAACAACAACAACACAACAACAACAACAAACATTTTCCTAAATGCTCTAGGGAGCATTGGTGCATTTTTGCCACATTTTTATGCCTCCTGAGTCATATAGGACTCAGAAGAGGCCTTTTCAAAAAACAGGAAAGGTGATTCCAATGTGTCCCACTGGCCTCTAGCAATTTTCTACCCTTGTTCCAAGTACTGTAGAGGACATAAGACTCTGTGTGTGTGTGTGTGTGTGTGTGTTATTGTTGTTGTTAACCACCCTCCAGTAGATCCCCATTATGGTGACCCTGTGAATGAGGTATCTCCAAGACTCCCTGTCTTCCACTGCTCTGCTTAGGTCAGTAGTGGCGAACCTATGGCACACATGCCAGAGGTGGCACTCAGAGGCCTCTCTGCAGGCACGCATGCCATTGCCCCAGCACAGAGTCCACCAGAATTCGTTACTAGAAAGCCAGAGGGACACAGCACTTTGTGATAAATAAGTGGGTTTTGGGTTGGAATTTGGATATTTGGTCTCTAAAAGGTTCGCCATCACTGGCTTAGGTCCTGTAAATTCACACATTCATCTAGCATGCAGTCTTCCTCTCTTTCTACATTGTTAGGAAGGATCTAATTAGGGGAATTTATAATTAGCTCAAATATGCAAGAGTGGGGCCCTAACAACACTCCTCGAGACCAGAGTACCGTTGTGTATACCAGAGGACTAAGGAATCCCACAATGGATGACGCTGAGACAGGCTTCTTCAATTAAGGTCTAAATATTTATTAACAGGGGAAAACTGCACACCACAAATATGGCACACACACACACACACACACACACACACACTACACACTTAGAAGCAAAGGGGTGAAAGTGGGAATAGCTTGAGATGGGCCAGACTATGAGAGATACTCACTTCCGAAGGCTTCTCAGGGATCTGCTGTAGATGTGGATGATGACGATGATGATGATGCATGGTCGCCAAAACGGGGGAAGGGATGGCCAAGCACAGACCAACGTGGAATCAGGATGCATTCTAAGGATAGCATATGGAGTCTAAAAATCTGGAGGTTTATATAGGCAATACCTTGCTTCTAGCTATAGACTTGATGGCTTGGCTGAAGCCTGAACAAAGGCGTTGATTGCCTAAGCTTTGTTAAACCTAGCTGTGAGACTAGTCTAAATAATGCATTTGGTTTCGATTCAATTAAGGAAGGGAGTCTGGAGAAAGAGGGTACAGTTAAATCTGATCACTGCCCCATCAAGAGTGAGACTCAGAACAAACAAGTCCTATTATGTTGACTTTTGGGATAATGGTTTTTCCGTTTTAGCAACTCCCAAACCTGTTTGGTAGGGAAATTTCCAGTTGTTTGGGCAGGCTCTCCTGATGCCTACCTGACTTGCCATCTAGGGGATTATGGCTGACATCCCACAGAGGTCAGTTCGGGGTCATAGAGGGAACTCCACATGTGTCCCAAAATTTTATTAATTTCATATTTGCTAACAACATCCCTTAATACATTCATCTAGCATGCAGTCTTCCGCTCTTTCTACATCCCTCCACCTTTCCTAGTATTATTGTGTTTTCCAGTGAGTCATGCCTTCTCATGAAGTGACCAAAGTACGACAACTTCAACTTTATCATCTTGGCTTCCAGGGAGATTTCAGGCTTGATCTGTTCTGCATTTGTACTAGATCATAGTCAGATGCTGTTGTCTCCAGATTAAATTTTGGAGTAAACCCATCCTGTGTGTTCATGCTCTCCTGTACCACACAGTTTTGTTGACATAGGTCTTTCTAAGATTTAAACAATTGAGCTTTGAAGGGGCCATACGTAGAAAGGAATATGGATGTTCTGTTACTGTGGAATTGGGTATATGGAAACTATTCTCTGTTTGGAATATAAAAAGACAGTACTGCACAAACAAATCCTGAAAAGTAAGGCTAGACCTTTGCATATAAAGTGAATAGTGTTTCCCTTTTGCCCTATATATAACTTGGTAAAGCACCAGATCTTCTCTGATCTTGGAAGCTGAGCAAAGTCAGCCTTGATTAGTACTTGGATGGGAGGCCATCAGTTAATACCAGGTGCTGTAGGCTATATTTCAGAGAAGGGAACTGGCAAAACCACCTCTGAGTATTCCTAAGAAAAACCTATGAAATTCATGGGGTTGCAATAAATTGACAGGTGACTTGAAGGCACACACACTCACACTTGTTGGCACTACCAATTGGATAGAAGCCATGGTCATCCTAATCCCTAAACCAAACTGTTCTGCTACAACAGTGTTTTGAAAGACAACATGTTGGCAAGCTTGCAAAGAGTTGGCACAATCTGGTGCAATTGCACCATCTGGTGTCACTTGTCATTATGACAAAACCAGTAATTATTGGTGACTTGAGTAGTCCACATATAATGATTTAACTGCATGGAGCACACATTATCTAAATATAACTTATTTAACCAATACAACATCTGTATTTGGTTGGCCTGTGTATGGTTTACTAAGGCATATCTGCCACTTGTGTCAATAGTAACTGAAATAGGAATAGTAACTTAACAGGAATTAAGTTGCCGCCGCCGGAGCCATTCCAGAATGAACGGCACGGTCGGCTCCAGGCGGCTTTGGTGGGTCTAGTGTGAAAACGTCCTAAGAGGGTGTGTAATGGGCTCACTGGCCCCTTCTCCTGCGCTTGAGTAAGAGAGAGGACTCCACCCAAGACTATCTAGCTAGAGAGACTTTCCCTCCTTCTCCTCCTCCTGTGGTAAATGAGAATCCTATACACATATATACAAAAACACACCAAGTAAGGGCATGTGAAGAGAGCATGGAAGGAAGAAATCTTTAGAGGAAAGTTTTTATTCTGTGTCAGTAATCTCCAGGAACAAAGGGCTATCTCATACATGAAGGCTCCTTCCTTCAGGTGTTACTTAGGAGTACAGTAGTTACAGGGAGAATTTGCAGACTGCTAGAAATAGTGCAAATTGAGTCCACTTTAACTGCCCTGGCTCAGTGCTAGGGAATCATGGGAAGTGTATTTTTTTCTGAGACATTGAACCTTCTCTGTCAGAGAGCTCTGGTGCCACAATAAACTACAGTTCCCATGATTCCCTAGCACTGAGTCAGGGCAGTTAAAGTGGACTCAATTTGCACTATTTCTGGCAGTCTGCAAAGGCCCTAAGTTATAAAAACAGCCTAATAGGAGGGCCCACTACCACTGCTAATATTAACTATCTGGCTCCATTTTCATTTTTCTTCTGGCCCCCATACTGACAAGGATCATCAGGACCTTGCCAAGAAAATCTCTGAGTGGCCAAATTTGCTGCTAGGCTAAATTTCACACTATACAATGCCCCAAAGGCACCTTGTTGTTTTTGTTGCGTGCCTTCAAGTTGTTTCTGGTTTCTGGCAACCCTGTGATGAACCTATCATGAGATTTTCTTGGTAAGATTTGTTCAGAGGAGGTTTGCCATTGCCTTCCCCTGAGGCTGAGAGCATGTGACTTGCCCAAGGCCACCCAGTGGGTCTTAAGGCCGGTGGAAAGTTGAACCCTGATCTCCCAGTGTACTAATCCAGCACTCGAGCCACTACACAGCACTGGCTCCACCAAAGGCACCTAGAAAGACCAAAAACAAACAAAACACAACTCATTCAATGACAAAGCAGAAGAGGATGTACCAGGTAGTTTGACAACTGTCACTGATGATATGACTCTAGTGTGGAAAGTTAAATGTCATTAATGTAACTTTGGCCTGGTAAAAAAAAAAATTGGTATTTTTCCAATTTGTCCTTTTGACTTTCTTATATTGTCTGTGAGTTTCTCCATCAGCCATATGTCCCAAGTTTTTCCTCCACCAATTTTCTATTAAAAGTTCACCCATTTTCCATTTCTTAGCAATTTCCAATCTGGCTATTTCCTATTTACTTTCCTTAATACTCTTCTTTTACATTACATACATTATCGGTATCATTATTGTTTTGTTATTTTGTTAATAATAACTGTTAGTCAATCATTTCTGTTTGTATATGTTGAAATTTTATACAACTCTTGAATTGTAATAAAATAAAATTTGGAGGAAGAAAATGATATTTTTCACATTGGCAATCCAGAATAAAGTGGTAGTACCACTGTTCTTAGAAATGTTCTTCCAATCATCTCTCACCATTGTCTGACAAGGGTTGGTAGGAATATGAAAGTAATACTGAGGGGACTACAGGTTTCCAAGCCCTCGTCTAGGCCTTCAAAATAAGGGGTTTACAGATTTAGCTTCAAGGCATATATTGTCTATATGGTCACAATTTTTTCTCATATCTCATCACTTAGACTCTAAGATTACCTGATGTTGACGATCTCCAAAATACCAAAACAGAGAGACAAGATTTATAAAGCTGTACCAAAAGAGTTCTTGCCTTCCATTATGACATTGTGATGCAATATAAGTTTATGTATGTTTATCCCAAAGTAATTCCCATCTAAATTCTCTGGGGCTTAGTCATAACTGCATGTGCCTAGGATTACAACCTTAGGCTGAGAGAAGGCTGCCTTCTCTACTCACAATTCGTTTCCTTATTACATTTATCCTTTCTCTCCATCTGAAGTGACATTGATGATGTCACTTTGTATCCTGGGAGAGGGAGGAATTAACACTCAGAGGACATGTCCTCCATTTTTGCCTGCTGCCCAGGAAACAATGTCCAAAATGTCCTCCATTTTGGGCAGGACTAAGAAGCATGCATTCTATATTTATATGAGCTTTTATTGGACATGTCCTCCATTTCCCTTGCACATCCTCCATTTTACAGTGCCTCCTTCCTCCCCCCCTGGCAGGGATAACATCTATCTGATCACCCTGGGATGAGGACAGGGTGACCAGAGCATCCTCATTTCCTAGGACCTGTCCTCCATTTCATCCTCCTGTCCAAGAAAAATGACCAAATGCCCTCCCTTTGGAGCCTGACTGAGAAACATTCATTTTACTCCATAGAGCTGGCAGTGGTGGGACCATCAGATCTCCTCTGAACCCCTGGCATGGATAGGGGTTGCCAAGGCTGGCTGGTGAAGGCTCCTCCTTCCCCCTTCCCTCTTTCCTCTTCCCTCCTCTTTCCCCCCATTCCCCCCCCCATTATGGTACCCACATTGTACCAATAGTATGATTTGCATGTTTTTTTCATCTGCATTAATGTTGTTATCGCTGTCCTGTTTATCCTGCCTTGTGCTTCATGACTAGTTTGCCTTAATTTTAAGTGTGTTTGAGTGTCCACAGTAATACCATCACAGCACAACATCATTCCAGCACACCCATCACTGCCCAAATCTCTCATCACAAAAGGTGTTACAGGAAGAGAAATGGACCACACCAACCCCCACCATTTTTAATATCTTTCTCCTGTGGAAAAACAAAAGTGCTTATCACACAAGTCAATTGTTTCAGGTTGTCTTGTTCAAAACCACTGAACTCATAATCATCAAGTTATAATAACATTATTACAGCATGCTGCCATAGGGCAATTACACTATTATCTGAAAAAAGTTAATGATAACTTAAAATAAATTTTGAAAAAGTAATCCTGTGATGGTAACACTGTTATGTGTGATACTGCAGAAAAGCAGTGGAGAGATCTTTGGCAAACACTCCTACATAGTAAAAGCATCTGAATAGTGGCCCTCAAAGGTTAATAGGTCAGGACTGCACTATTATTACACTATAATAGCAAACCATTTATATTTTTCAAAATAGAAAAAGCCTGAAAAGGGCTTTAAAAAAGCAGAACACAGAAAAAAATAGCTATTTTTCTTGGGAAGACTTGTCTTCCCTGCCCAAGCACTGGAAGCAGTCTGAGTCTGAGGCTTCCTTGCTAGAGATTTCATTGGAAACTCCCCAAGGGAGGGACAACCATACCATATCCACACCACACCCAAAAATTCATCGTTCTTGCAGTGAAGCACTTAGAGTCATAGTGCTATCATTCCATAGTGTAAATTGTTCTTTGTTCAAAGCTAGCCCAAACTCCTACTCGGTATCTGATAACTTTTTGTTTGGGGGTTGGAGAAAAGAACATTGTCACCACAATGGCGTATGTACTCCCAAAATACCTGCAAACATTTCAGTAACAGAATTTTATGTACCCAATGCTTAAAGGTGGGATATTTCAAAGAACAATTTTCCAGCTCTCTTCCCTCTCCACCACCATAATGGACACAGCCACAAGGCTGTTACTCTGAGGATGTTGTTTCTTCCTACCTACATGCATGGGGATCAATTCTAGGGATCCCTCTACCACAATATAGTTTTATCTACTGATGACTTATTTTTCTAGAACCTAGATGATACATTGTAACAATAAAGTAAGTCTTATTTTTACCGTACCTATGTATCCTGTTTCTTTACCTAAAGCCCAGATATATACTGGTGGAGTACATGTTACTGCTGCTGTGATTAATGTATAAATACCAAATTTTATAATCAACCAGCCTCCTACACCATCCTGTGTGGTCCTGGGTTTTTTAGTTTGGTCAGAAGCACCAGTGCAGTTCCCTGGCTGAGAAATTTAAAGGATTTTCCCTAGACAGCCAATCTCAGAATTCCATAAACTGGAGCCATAGCAGCTCAAGTGGAATAATTGCTATAGGGCCTTTACAGACTGCCAGAAATAATGCAACTTGAGTCCACTTTAACTGCCCTGGCTCAGTGCTAGGGAATCATGGGAATTACAGTTTTTTCTGAGACATTGAGCCTTCTCTGTCAGAGAGCTCTGGTGCCACAATAAACCACAGTTCCCATGATTCCCTAGTACTGAGTCAGGACAGTTAAAGTGGTCTCAAGTTGCATTATTCCTGGCAGTCTGTAAAGGCCCATAATTCTGCAGGACTTTATCATACAAGGCAGAATTTTAACAGAATAAAAGTGTCTTTAGATTATACTCGTCACACAATGTTGTGTCTGTCTTGCTGCTGCCCTGCATTCTATTTGTTACGGTAATGCACTTTTCCATTGATGGGCAAACCCCATCAATTGGCTCTCAATTCCATGACTACCTTTGTGCAATGGGTCCCTTCCGCTGTAGTTCCGCTTCTTGGGCAGTCACATGGTGTGAGTGGGTGTGATTCTGTTCCTCTCCTCCCCCTTCTCTCACTCACACTGATTGTACAGCAAACAGATTCCTAAAGCCAGCTGCTATGTGCACAGTCACGCAGCAGCCAACCTAGGGATATGGTTGGCAGTTGCAATCACTTGTTGTCGTCCCCCATCCTCCTGAAGTGCAGGGTTGCTGTGTGAATGTGCAAAAAGCAGCCCCACACTTATGGAGGGTGGCAGAGCAGTGGCTGTGGTCACCAACACCTTCCTGAGGTCAGCTACTGTGTGCACCTTCCCACAGCAGCCAGCTTTGGGAGACAGTTGGTTGCTGCCATAGCTTATCCTCCAGTTCCTCCTGGAAGGTGGCATTTGGCAGTGCAGAAAACAGATTGGGTGACCATGGATCACCAAAGTGATGTTGTGGCAAAAAGTGTGATAACAAATTATGCCAAACCAGTATGTTTTCATTCTTAAACTAGCATGATAGTGGCGGGATGGCAAGCTAGTGTGATAAAATATGTAGTGTGAATGGGCCTCTAGATCTGAGAGGAAGTGAATGAAAACATACAAAATTGCAATACACTATAGGTATTATGGTTTCAGGGGAATGTTTGAAAATATATTTTATTCCATACTCACCTGGTATGGACTGATCTGACTGCTGTTTCCAGAATTTCACAATTACACAATACAAAAAGATGAAATTCTGGAAAATCACATTCAGATAAGTCAATTCCAGATACTGGTATCTTTTTATATTTTCTAAACACCTAGTACATGGTGTGGACTGAGCTGACTGCTTTTTTTCAGAATTTCACAATTATACAATACAGAATGATGACATTCTGGAAAAACACATTCAGATAAGTCAATTCCAGCTACTTAATGTTTAGAAAGCATTAAAATATATTTTCAAACATCCCTCTGTACCCATATTGTCTATAAGTATGTTTATCGTTTAACAGGAATAAGATGGAATAAAGAGCTCCTTTCCCAGGTAGGCCAGACTTGGCTGTCCTTTTTTGGGAGGTAAAGACTTTTTAAAAAATTGCAACAGGCTTTAGAACTGAATGTTTTTTAAAAAAGAACTCTTAAGAAGGTGCTGTATTATTTTTAAACTGCTTTTTATTCTTTTTAAGTGTTATGTTTCAAATTGTTTTAATATTGTAAATAGTTTGATTCTATTCTAATATTTGTATGTTTTAGCTATGTTATAGTTGCTTTTCATTGTAAGCCACTTCAAATCCCAGTTTTGGGAAATTTGAGGGGAAAAGCAGGGTATAAATAAAATTTCTTATCATCATTGTCACCATCACCATCATCATCATCATCAGGAAAGATCCAGAAAAGAAGGTTCTTGTATCCCATGTGCTTTTTACTTATTACAGGCAGATTCTCTCTTGAGCAGTGGTTCTTAAATGGAGGTGGGCTAGATTCTCCCCAGAATCTCAGCCAGCATGACTAAAAGTGAGGAATGCTAGGGGCTAAAGTTCAACCATGTGGAGCCTCTTCCATCAAGAACCATTATTCTCTAGACCTCTTTTTAAAAATGCTTTAAAAATGCAATCCTGAACATATTTGCCTTGAAACAAGTCCAGCTGAATAGAGTAGAAGAAAGACATGTATAGTATTGCATCATTTGAGACAGAGTCACTTTAGATGTTCTTATATGAAAGCACTCTTATGTCTGAAAAAACATGAAAACTGTATTTTGGTTAGTGATGACTCCCATTTTCCTTTATTTTCGCATATATATAGTCCATCTGTGCTAGAAAGTCTTTATCTGATGTGCACAAAGACTACCTGAAACACAGGAACATGTAGAAGCGACATTTCTTTCTGCATTGAATGGCTTTCTGTACTCACAATGCGTCAAGGCTTGTCCCATTAATAGACAAGGAAA
Source organism: Phrynosoma blainvillii (assembly GCA_026167975.1). Lineage (NCBI taxonomy): Eukaryota > Metazoa > Chordata > Lepidosauria > Squamata > Phrynosomatidae > Phrynosoma > Phrynosoma blainvillii. The sequence continues at coordinate 314,122,486 of JANUYF010000001.1, forward strand.
ACCAACTTCCGCAGGTGGCAGATGCTAGGGAGTAAGGGTGGCAAGCTCTCAGCTGTTTTTCCTCAACACCCTGGCTATCCCATAGTTTTGGGTGACAATCCTCCAAGGCTGCCTTCTAAACCCCCAAATGGTCTGCTACCCTCCAGGGGTATAACTAGGGGATGTGGGAGGTGCGGACTGCACTAGGTGACACCCTAAAGGGGTGTGTGTGACATCACTGCTCCTCAAACATCTTTTGGCAGGAACAGGCTGTGCTGTTTGCCTGCATCCCTTTAAAATTCTGGTACTCAACGGAAGAGATGGGGTGAGTGGGGTAAGGCTCAGTGGGAGGAGAAAGGACAGCCTCTAGGATATTTTTTTTATTTTAAAATTTAATTTTTTAAAAAATTATTCTTTTAAAATTTTCTTTAAAAGCGTCACATTTTACCAAATTTTCATTTTAACCACATAAAACTATGTACAGTGGCTCCTCTGTTTTCATGGGGATCTCTTCCGGACCCCTCCCCTCCCACGGAAATGAAAAACTGCAAATATTCAACCCCTGTTGGCTTGGATGACCGTGCATGCGCCATTTTATTCCTTCCAGCTTGCCAGTCTGTGAAGGACCAAGATTGTGGACTCAAAGTCCGTGAACAGGGAGAGACGACTGTACAGTGGTACCTCTACTTACGAAATTAATTCGTCCCGACAGCCATTTTGTAAGTAGAAAATTTCGTAAGTAGAAGCAAATTTAACATTGAAATGCCCTAATCCGTTCCAGGCCCCCGGATTCAAGCTACAACTCAATACAAATGTATAATACAGGGTTATTTCATTAAGTACCTCTAATACAAACATGTTACATTACCCTTAAGGAACAAAAAAGCCAAAAATATCACAAGCCAAAAATACAGTCCTGAATATCAGAAGCCACAGAAGCCAAAAATATCAGAAGCCAAAAATACAGTCCTGGAGATCAGAAGCCACAAATATCAGAAGCCAAAAAGCCACAAGCCACAAGTCCTACCTTCCTGGATCTCAGAAGCCACCAATTTCACTAGCCACACTTTCTCTCCTCTTTCGCAAGCCCAAACAGTGCTGCCTAGCTGAATTTCGCTAGGCAAACACTTCCTCTTTCGCTAGCCAATACAGTGCTGCTTTGCTAGATTTCGCTAACCAATGGCATGCCACAAAATTCAGAGAGCAGCTCGTTCACGCCAATTTCGTAAGTTGGAACGCTTTCTTTAAGCAAATTTTTTCGGGAGGCACGTTTCGTAAGTCGAATTTTTCGGTAGAAGAAGCATTCGTAAGTAGAGGTACCACTATACATGTAAATACATTTAGGCTGCGTATATAATAATGAAAATTAAAGGTCTAATTTCAATTTTGCAAGTAGTTTATGTCACAACTATTGCAATTACATTCAGTGATATATGGGAATTGTGATTTATGAGTAACAGTAGTACAAAAAATATTACTCAGGATTCTGTGTGGTCTGGTGTGGGAGTAGGTTAATGGTGTGTGTGGGGGGGTGACACCATAAGTTACCACACTGGGTGACGCCAACTCTAATGATGGCACTGCTGTCCTCTGCTATAGTAGAAGTCCCCTTGTCAATGTTGAAGACCCTATCTCATTGCCAGCCTCTGTACACAGAATGGGGGAGTGCGGGAGAAGCTATCTTGTCCTTTGCCCTAAGCATCAAAATGTCTTGAACTAGCCCTGGAAATCTTAACATTTCATCTGTTGTGGCTTTTTTTAAAAAGCATGTTTTATGTTTCAAGGGTGAACATTGCACTGCACCCTCCTCTGTAATCTAGTAAATTCCTGTCTGGTTCTAGTATGTTTGCCAACAAGGCAGACAAGAGTTCCCACATGCTTTCTTGTCCATGCATGCTTTAATTGTTATTTCTTTATTCTGTGTTACTCCTGGGTTTTTTATTACTTTTAATAACCCCTGCGTTCACTGCCAAACTAGCTATCTTGCTAATTCCCCTTGTAAAGTGTTGGAAAGCAACTTAGTTAATTAGTGGGAATTAAACCCTGAGGATTTTCTCATCATTAATATGCACCACATATTCTGAGTCATAGTTTGTGCTAAATTAGGGATACATTTGACGATCCTAGTATGTGGGAAGCTCACTGTAACGTCAGCCTAGGGGTGAACAAAGTGCAGCCTCCAGATGTTGTTGACTGCAGATCTCAGCATTCCTCACCATTGGCTATCCTGGCTGGGGCTGATGGGAGCTGCAGTCCAACATCTGGAGGACCACAGTTTGCCCATGCCTGTACTTGCATATAGATGCAACATTTAAAAACACATTTATCATGACGCACACACTTTCCAAATATTGTAATACATTCTCAGCAAAATAATATTACCTTATAGAGAGTATAATTTATCTTTACAGTTTTGCCTGTGTGCTACAGCCATCTAATCCAAACAGTAGACCCAGCATGGGAACACTGTCCTTTGCCCGAAAACATCATGCCAGTTGCTGCCTATTCAGGTCTACATCCAGCAGCTTTATGATGGGTGAGGTTCTGTGGATACAAACATGTGACTTCTTAAGCCAATAGAAAAAATAAAATACAACCTTCCTAACATGTTTAATGTGATTTACAGGGCAATATAGATCTATTCTGATCTAAGTCCAATTGAGTTTGATTATGCTAATTCCCAGGTATAGGATCACAACTTTAGGTTGAATAGGCATGCACAGTCTTGCATTATTAATGCATTAAATAGTTTAAAGAAAATTAGATGTTAATAAAACTTGAGTGTCTGATGCCACAGGGTTTGACACACATCTCAGTGCTTTTACAAGCTTTTAAACTTAAAACCACCCCCCCAAAAAAATCACAACAGAAACAACTCAAAAGCAGTTTATGAATATTTAAAATTCATTAATAAACATTAGAAATCAGAAGCTAGAACACTCCAGGCAAGGAGTGGGTTTACTTTTTACTGAGCAACTGGGTCAAACATTGTCTCTGTGTTTATCCTCATCTCTTTGAAACTAAAATGTCCAGAGGTTTCTTTCTTTCTTTTTCCTTTTTATTTCTCTCTACATAAGGGCTGAATATTCTAAGAAGGACCCTGGCACTTCCTTGAGGAGCCTATGCCTTCTGTTCTACAACATCCTCCATGACACCCACACACTTGAGGTGTTATGACAGAAAGCTAAACAAGCAATGGGAAAACCTTCAGTTTCAAGAACCCTTTAGTCATAGATCTTTTACAGACCATATCCCAATTTGGGGGAGAGGGGGGGAGTCTATTCCAGGGATGGTCAATGAAGAACCTTTCAGATCCTATTGGACTGCAATTCCCAACAGGCCTAGCCAGCATCACCAGTTCAACAACATCTAGAGCAGGGGTAGGCAACCTAAGGCCTGGGGGCCGGATGCAGCCCACCGAGGCCTTTAGACCGGCCGCCGCCTGCCATGATGATATTGATTATTGTTGTTATTACGGTACTTGTTCTTGGGTTTTCATGGCAAAATCTCCACAGGGGATTTGCCATGGCTTTTCTGGGGCTGAGAGAGTGTGCATGCGTATATATTTTTATTTATTTATTTATTTATTTATTTTTGGTGCTTCAGCCTCCCAATTGTCTGAGGGGCAGCAACCCGGTCCCCGGCTCAAAAAGGTTGCCTACCCCTGATCTAGAGGGCCACACATTCCCCATCTGTGGGCTACTCAGTGGCGTCACCAATGCAGTACGGGGGGTAGAGAAAGCGCCAGGTATCACCCTAAGCAGGGGTGACACTGCTGTTATGCAAACATCTGCTTTTTGGCAGAAATAGGCTGTGATGTTTGCCTGCATCCTTTTAAAATGCTGTTAGAGATTGTGAGTGGGGTGAAGCGCGGTGGGAGGAGAAAGGAGAGGCTTCAGATTTTAAAGGAGCCTTTTAAGGTTGTGAGTTCAATACCAGCCAAGGGCTCATGGTCGACTCAGGCTTGCATCCTTCCGAGGTACTAAAATGAGTACCCAGCTTGTTGGGGGCAATTAGCTTACAGTTGTAAACTGCTTAGAGACTGCTTAGATGGCCTGAAGCAATATATAAATGAAGCTGCTATTGCTATTCAATTTTAATTTTTTTAAAAAATTAAAAACTTTTTACCAATTTTTCACTTAAATCATATGATGTATCTATGAATGCATTATGTGCGTATGATATTGTAATTTAAAGGTATACAGTTGGCCCTCCATAACCAGAGATTTTTTTATCCATAGATTTTTCTTTTTATCCACAGATTCAAATCATCTACAGATTGAAAATATTCCAAAAAATATCAATTCCAAAAAGCAAGCATTGATTTTGCCATTTTACATAAGGGACACCATCTTACGATGCCACTGTAAGTGTGATGTCCAGCCTGGACTGTTTAAATTCTCCACTGCATTTTCCTTCATTTTCAGTCAGTCCTTAGTATGTTTGAGCATAGGAATGTTCCACTGTATTAGCTTGTGGGAGGAGCTGTAGGAATCCCCTGCATTTTTCTAGTTTTTGTTTTGCCCCTTCCCAGCAAGCTCTGCTTTAGCTTGGGATTTTTAGTTTCTTAGGCAGGCTTGGCTTCATCTGTTTGGTGGCAAAAACAGGCTCAGACAGAGGGAAAGGGCATTTCTTACATCATTTAGCCAACTTACACCTGCAGCCAAATTATTTACCTTCAGCCAACTGAGGGGGGAAGCAGACGGGAGCTTCCCGTGTGCCGCAGGACGGAGCGCCGCTGGACCGCGGCAGCCACACCGCGGCGCACCGTCGGTGACTCTAAAAGGAGCACCAAATTGGCGCTCCTTTTAGATTTCAGGGAAAGTGCGCCCTAAAAGCGGCGGGCGCACTTTCCCTGACTCAGACGCCGCGGCGTGTGCGGTCGCCGTGGCATGAGGTCATCCTCGGAGCGCCGGCCGTGCGGAGGGCCGGCGACTCCGAGGGCGACCTCAGGAAGAGGAAGGGGCGCCGCTCGTGCGGCTGCCCCTCCTCTTCCCTGCCCGGAAGACGACTCTATTAGTCGTCTGCCGAGGCCCTTAGTTACCTGTAGCATTTAATTCTAGTAAACATCAACATCAAAGAAGACAAGAGCACCAGAAGCTGAAAGACCCTGCACCAGCTTCATTGAGAAGGAGATCAATCCAGGAACAAACCCAGAGAGATGACAACACTGAAGATTATTAAAATCTGAACTGTAAAGTACCTTTTATTTTAAGCTTATTAGAGCTTGGGAGGAGAAATCCTTTTCTTTTGTTTTTAAAAATAAATTTCCTTCCTTTTGGACTTTACACTCAGCTTTGGAGCCTTTTTGGGTTAGAGATTGATCTCACCAGGGTACTGGCGTTGCACACCCATATTTGCCACCAACTTTAGTTGGGTGTGTCTTCACAGTAAACATTCACGGATTTTGGTATCCACAGGAGATCCTGGAACCAAACCCCAGCGGATACCAAGGGCCCACTGTAATTTTAATTTTGCTAGTTGTTTATATCACAACTATTACCATGACATTCATGCAACTATTCGTGCAACTATTACCATGACACCATATGCAGGAATTACAATTAATGAGTAATATTAGTACAAAAAACATGAATAAAGATTTTGTATGATGTGGGATAGGGAGAAGTCCCTGAAGAGGGGATGACACCAAACCTAGCAACACCACTTCTCCCCAGTTGTAACTTTTATCTTTGTTGCTAGAAGCTGCATTCTTTTAAAAAACTTTGCTGCCTTTAGGCAGCAGCAAACCATTTATGCCACATCATTCTTAATTTCTGTAAGTTTCCTCTTCAGCTTGGTTTTATATGGACAATCAAGATGAGAAGAGAAGAAAAGGTTAAGGGGTGACATGATACCCCTGTTTAAATATTTGAAGGGGTTTCATATTGAGAATGGAGCAAGCTTGTTTTCCGCTGCTCCAGAGAATAGGACTCAGAACAATGGATGCAAGCTACAGGAAAAGTGATTCTACCTAAACATTAGGAGGAGCTTCCTAACAGTAAAAGCTGTTTGATAGTGGGATACGTTGCCTTGAAGTGTGGTGCAGTCTCCTTCTTTAGACGTTTTTAAACCAAATCTGGATGGCCATCTCTCAAGGGGTGCTTTGATTGTGAGTTCCTGCATGGCAGAATAGGATTGGACTGGATGGCCCTTGTGGTTTCTTCCAACTCTTTGATTCTATTATATGAATAAGAAGGGTGACCAGAGATCGTCCTGTTCCAGGACATGGCCTACATTTCAACATTCAGTCCAGGAGGAATTTCAAAATGTCCTCTATTTTGAGCATGATTCAGAAGCATGAATTTATATTTCCACGAGTGTTTTGGGGTTTTTATTTGGTCATGGCCTACATTTTCCTCAAATGTCCTACATTTTGGGGTGCCCTGTTCTCCTTTGTGGTTATAACATCTGGTCATCCTATGAATCAGTTCCTTTATAGCCAGGGATTTTCCTTCAGTTTCAGTATGATTAGAGTGGTGATATTGCATAACGGCCAGTTTAACTTTCCCCATTCTCTTCCTAGATGGCATTTTAGATGTACTACAATGGGGGAAGTGATGGGTGTGTGATTAAGATCCCTGTCTTTTTAGGTTTTCCCCAACAGGAATCTAGTAGTAGAGATTCCAGTAGTAGGTTCCCCTTACTGTGCTGCTTGCAACTGTCCCCCCCCCCCAAAAAAAACCAGATGAGGATTTCTCATAGTAGACTTTGGGGCAGGGGCTGGCAAACTAAGCCCCGTGGGCCGCACCTGGCCCGCGGAGGCCTTCAGACCAGCCCCTGCCCGGTCCTGCCACCTTTCACGGCCGCAGGGGGTCCTCCGGGGCGCCATTTTGGATTCCAAAATGGCACCCAGAGTCTCGTGCAACCTTTCCCGTCCTGCCCTTTGAGCTCACTGAAAGAAAGGTGGAATATAAATGTAACTTAAAAAATTACAATAATTTCTGCTTCAAAAAAAAATTCAGTCATTTCTGCCTAAGTGGCAGATGTAAAAAGCACAGGTTTTCCAGAGGTAAAATCCCACTTGCTATAGAAAAAAACAGGTGAGGATTCCTTGTCGCCAGTGGAAGGAATTGCGCAGCTTTCAAGATATTATTGGACTGCAAGAGCAACATCCCTCACCACTGTCTTTGTTGGCTGTGCCTGATGGGAACAGACGTAGAATAGCATTTAGAGATTTCCACCCTTGTTGAAACTGAGCTTGTAAGGATGTGTTTTGGAGGAAAAGTCTGAGTAAGGCATTAATTCAAGCTGAAATCCTATTGGGTGGTTATGAATGCATATCTACCCTGGTTACATAGCTAAGAAATGTCTTCTGTCTCCATCTGTCCCAATCCCCATTTACTGGAAGCAGCCACTGCAATTGACTGAGATCTATAGTTTTTTTGTGGGTTTTTCGGGCTGTGTGGCCATGTTCTAGAAGAGTTCCTTTCTGACGTTTCACCAGCATCTGTGGCTGGCATCTTCAGAGAATACTGGAATGGAAGAGAGTAGGTCTATATATACTGTGAGACCCTGGGTAGGGAAGAGATTGATTGCATATCCACCCTGAAGCCATGCCATTAACAACAGAACAATACCTATTCAACACAGAACAATACACAGTTTACATGGAAATCACTCCTCCCCACCCAGGGTTTCACAGTATATATAGACCCACTCTCTTTCATTCCAGTATTCTCTGAAGATTCCAGCCACAGATGCTGGCGAAACGTCAGAAAGGAACTCTTCTAGAACATGGCCACACAGCCCGAAAAACCCACAAAAAACTATGGATGCCGGCCATGAAAGCCTACGACTTCACATCTGACTGGGATCTATTCCCCTCTTGGTTGGGAAGCAACTGGTTGATGTTTTCACTCTCTCCTGTGAGCAATCTCCATTGGGACAAGCAGAAGCAGGGTCCCTGTCGCATTTCACTCTTGTGCCAGAGATCACTTACACAAGGAAGGGATAATCTGCTTCCTGAGTGACAGGCGAACAGATCCCCATTGACTGCAGTGGCTGCTTCCTGCTAAATGGGAATTGACTTTCACAATCCCTATGTGTTCCCTAAACTAGGGACTACATAGGGATTGAGAATACCACACTGTGTATAATAATGTAACTCCAGCGTATGCATTTGTAACTCTCCAACAGGCTTCTTTATAACAGAGCTGAAGTTCCATTTGTCAAAAGCAAACCTCTTGTGAAACAGGTTAATCTGGTTTGAAACTCTCGGTTCCTACTGTAGATTTGCAGAAAGCAAATGACCTTCTGAGCAGCAGGTCAAAAATTCCAAGCAGGCTATATATATTTTATGATGAACCGATGGTTGTAGGTAGAAGAGAACCTTTTGACTGAGGCAGATGTCTTTCAGGAGAGTTATCTGCAAATGTAGAATTCATGCATTTTCAGTCAGGAATATTTTTTCCTTGGTCCAAAACACACTGCAGAAATAATCCAGTTTGAAACCGCTTTAACTGCCCTGGCTCAATACTAGGGAATTCTGAGAACTGTAGTTTTGTGAGACATTTAGCCTTCTCTATCAGAGAGCTCCGGTGTCACAATAAACTACAATTCCCAGGATTCCCTAGCACTGAGCCAGGGCAGTTAAAGTGGCCTCAAACTGGATTATTTCTACTGTGTGTTTTGGAGCCTTGTTAAGAAAATGCTTCATAGAAAGTATGGGGAATAATAGTCCAGCTGATTCTTGTAGTGGTCATTGTAGGTAATTTCAGGTAACTAAAAGGTGTGCAGAGACAGAAAAACTCCAAGATATCTGGCTTGACACAGTAAATTAGAAAAGCAGTTTATTCTGATCAGACAGACTACAGGATCTGGAAGGAGATGGCGGGCTTGTTTAAGTAAGTATAACATCAGTGGTACCCTCCAGATGTCTTGGAATACAGTACACATCATTCCTGACCATTGATCATGCTGGCTGGAGTTGATGGGAACTGGACTCCAACATTGTCTGGGTATTCCTCAAACTTGCATGGTAGATAGAGGTGGGGGAGAAATTCTTTTGGTTCACATTTTAATATGAACTTACCTCATTTTGCAGTTTTGAGCCAATATACAAACTGAAATACTATTAATATTTAAAATGTGCACTTCTCTGAATTTTAGAATGCCATTTTTCAATGAAAAAATGCAACTATTAGGGCAAAATGTCCAGGAAAAGATATATATAAGCATGTGTTATTTTATTTTATAAAAATAATATAGCAAGTGTTCGATATGGGGGAAACATGCATTGGGGAAAGTGTAGACAGATACACAAATTTTCATGTAAAAGTATTAATTTTTGTTTTTTAAGCTTCAAACTGAGGCAGAAATGGGACACAAACCATACCTATGATGGGAATAATGAAAAACAGAGAGAAACAGAAATTGACAGATTCATGATGGGTAGAAAAATCTCTTTTCATCACTGCTGAAAATGGAAGTAGGTCATCTATTTTTGTTTAGCAGTAAGGGAAAGAAGCAAACAAGCAAGAAAACAAGAGGTAAGTAATATCCCTCCTTGCTGTTGGAAAGGACAGCGATACCTAGGACCTTATCCCACGGGGCCAAAAGCAGCAAGAATCCACTAAGAATCAGGCGCTATAGCGCTATATCTTCCCGAGTGATTACACGACGTCGCTCAGAATCCGCTAAGAATCAGGCGCTATAGCACTATAGTTTTCCGTGTGATTACACGACGTCGCTCAGAATCAGCTAAGAATCAGGCGCTATCGCGCTATAGTTTTCCGTGTGATTACACGATGTCGCTCAGAATCAGCTAAGAATCAGGCGCTATAGCGCTATAGTTTTCCGTGTGATTACATGATGTTGCTCAGAATCAGCTAAGAATCAGGCGCTATAGCGCTATAGTTTTCCGTGTGATTACACGATGTCGCTCAGAATCCAGCAAGAAACCACTCAGAATGCAACATCATTCGCATTCTTTTGAATGTCGGTTTCAGCGGGCATTGCAATGGCGCGAGCTTATCCATAGCACTATTATAGCGCTAGCGCCATATTTATACTAGCGCTATAGTACTGCAATGATGCTCATATCGCTTTCTTGCCACTTTTGAGAGCAGCGTGGGATAAGATCCCTAGTTTGTAGTCAAGGTCTCTGACTTTTAGACCCAGGTTTCATTCCTAGGCCTACAGACTGGCATACAAAGCTGGCCAGATTTCTCAAGGCACAGTGTCAGAGCTAGCAGCAGCACCCTTGGACAATCAATCAGTCAGTTTGATCATAGAATCAACAGCACTTTATTGATAGATCCAAAAGTCAGACATGTGCCTCACTCAGCTTCTTAGCTGAGACTGACCACACACACCCCACAGACAAAGAAAAGGAATAGCCCAAAGCCAGCTCCCCCCCCCCCATGCAAAAGTCCGTTTGCAAAACTCCTCCTGTTTCCCACCAAACTAAAACTACATTCCCAGCTCCAAGAGCCAGGCTCTCAAGGCCACTGATAAGACACCTGGCCCTACCATATACCATATCTAATTGTCTACTATGACTAAACTCTCCCATCATCCCCAACTATTAAACTCTATATTATATATCTGGTAGAATACTAACAGGATTCTAACACACACACAAACTTGGTTAGATTATACAAAGTGAGAGTGCACAACTTGTAACTCTCCAGGTATCAGTCTACTACAGCTCCCAAATCAATGGTAAGGCATGATGGTGAGTGAAGTCCAACAACACCAAAAGAGCCACAAGTTGCCTATCCCTAATGCAGAGGAATTCCTCTTGGACAATTAAAAATGCAGGCAAGTATTGGCCATTTCTTATTGATATATATCCATTATATCATAAACTCACATAACAGCTTTGAAGTTAACATTTCAGCCTTTGAATTATAACAGCAAAATAAGGAGTATCTTATGAATCTTATAACCTAACATTTGACATAAGCTTATCTGGCTTTTGTGTCTCTTTCATCAGATACTTTAAAACTGGATTCAGGCAGTCAAAAGGGGAGAGGGATGAGCAATTCAGGAACAATGCTTAGGAAATACTCTTGATTAAGTGAGTAATTAAATACTCTTGATTAACTAGTACTTTTGAGAAAGACAGATGACAGATCCCATATAGAAATCAAAACATAATTCAATACAGTCCCAATTTATTCTTTCAGCCACAGCTACAGTGATTGGACAGCCTGGAGAATCACCTAGCACCCACAGGACAATCTTGCTTGATAATCTATTCTCCACAAATTAAAAGTAAACTTAAAGCAAATGTTAAAGTAAACATTGATTCAGACAAATAAGGACTAGTACAAAGACAGTGAAGTAGAAAGGAGCAACTCAAAGATGGGAAGTCAAACAGCTGACATGTTCAACAAGGCAAAACTTGTTCAAAGTAGCACTACACACATTATTGGAATGTGAGAAGCATGAGCTAGGGAAGCTAGAAATAGTAAAATTTAAAAAAAGGAAATGGAATGCATAAGCACAACAATACTAGGGATGAATGAGCTAAAATGGACAGGAATGAGTCACTTTGACTTAGATAACTAAACAGTGTTCTACTCGGAAATGAAAAAAGACAAAGAGACAGGGTGGTTTTTATACTGAGGAGAGATATAGCAAAAGTAGTCAAAGGATACAAAGTCAGATTGAATCATACCAAAAAAGCTTCAGGGAAAGCCTATAAATATCACCATAATCCAAGTACAGTCAACCCTCCATATCAGTGGGCTTGCCACTTGTGGATTGGAGCATCCACGGGTGGCCCCATCATGTTCTCAATGGTGGTGCATGCACATGGCCATGCCAATGTGGTCATGTGCATGTTGTGCCATCATTGACTATAATGGGAATTGAGATCCCATAGTATTTGGCATCCACGAGGCCAGGGGCCAGAACAGAACCCCCGCAGATATGAAGGGCCCCAAATTCTAAAAAGTGGAAATGCAACATGTGAAAGCTGCAAAAAGAGAAATTGGGGGAAATAAATCACCAATAACATATGATATTCCAATTGAACTGCTACAATCCATACAGGCAGAATCAGCTCTAGTGCTAGTTCATATATGTCAACAAATATGGAAGACAAAACAGTGGCCAAAAGACTGTAAATAATCAATATACATTCCCATCCACAAAAAAAGAAACACAAATGATTGCAGCAACTATAGGACCATATAATTAATTTTCCACACAAGCAAAATTATGCTCGAAATTTTGCAACATAAACTCCAATCATACATGGAGAGAGAAATCCAAGAAGTGCAAGTGGGGTTGAGGAAAGGAAGAGACAGTAGAGACTACAAATATACAAATGGCTAATGGAGCAAAGCAAGGAATTCCAGAAAAAATCAGCATGTGCTTTACAGACTACAGAAAAGCATTTGACCACATAGATTATGACAAGCTATGGATAGCTCATAAGATCATGGGAGTGCCAACATATCTGATAGTCCTGATTAGAAATCGGTACTTTGGACAAGAGGCTACTGTTGGAGCAGTCTGTTGGAACAGAATATGGAGGAGCAGAATGGTTCCCAATTAGCAAAGAGGTCAGGTAAAGATGCATTCTATCACCCTAGTTGTTCAACTTGTATGCAGCAAATATTGCATGAAGAAGGAAGAGTGAAAACAGGAGAAAGGATCATCAACAGTCTAAAATATGCCAATGACACCATACTACTAGTGGAAAACACAAACTTGGAACAATTAACAAGGAAGGTCAAAGAAGAAAATGCAGAGGCAGTCTTAATGCTGAACGTAAAGAAAACAAAAATAATGATGACAGAGGAACCTAGACACTGCAGAGATCGAAATAGTTAAAGAGTTCCCATAGCTTGGGTCAAATATTGGCCAGAACATAAACTGCAATCAAGAAATCTAAAGAAGACTAGGAATGGGAAGGGCAGCGATGAAAGAACTAGACTAGATTCTAAAGAGTAAAGATATATAACTGAACACTAAAGTTAAAATCATATAAGCCACTGTATAGGAAGGGCAGCTATGAAAGAACTGGACAACATCATAAAGTGTAAAGATATAACTCTAAACACTAAAGTGAGGATCATCCAAGCCATTGTATTCCCCATCGCCACGTATGGATGTGAGAGCTGGACAATGAAAAAAGCTAACAGAAAGAAAATAAACTCATTTGAGATGTGATGCTGGAGAAGAGTGCTATGGATACTGTGGACAGCCAAAAAAAACCAAAAACAAACAAACAGGTCATTGAACAGATCAAACCAGATCACTCCCCCTGGAAGCCAAGATGGCAAAACTGATGCTACCGTACTTTGGCCACAACATGAGAAGGCATGACTCACTCAAAAGGACATTATTGTTTGGAAAGGTGGAAGGCAATAGAAAGAGAGGAAGACCTCATACCAGATGGCTAGATTCAATAAGGAAGGTCACAGTACTGAATCAATAAGATCTAAGCAACCATGAGGTGGGGCTAATTCAAGGGCAGTTAACAACATGATGAAGATAATACAGGAAAAAGAGTGTGCGATGTTGACTCTGGTAGGGTGTGGAAGTAAGATAAGGAAGAGTAAGCTGAACAAGCATTCCCTTAATTTGTCCAAAAAAGAACATCGGATGTTGTTCGATTGCAAACTTTCTTCAGGATTCTCCAGATGGCTAGTGAGAATTGAGTTTTTTGTTTTGCAAATATTGACCAAATGCATATCTAATCTGTCACATGAACTAGTTTCTCAGTCCTTGGTAGCACTGAAAAGAATATGGGCTGTTGATTCTGGTGGGATTAGTATTTGTTTGAGAAATCAAACAAGGAAAATCAAGTTGAGTCAAAGATACAAATCACTTAATTTGCATGAAAATAATTTATCTCCATCAAAGTCAATGAACTACTCCCCTTCAAATACATATGTCCATCTCCATTCCTCCCCATAGTGTTAGCCAAAGCAAGGTAAAGTGGAGCAGGTAGTCCCCACCAACTGTCAGTGCTACTTCAAATATTGGGGAACATAGTTTTGCAAGAGGCTGGATAAACTTTAGGGCCATTTGCACCTGTTTATACCATTAATAACTGGGGAGAACTCCAGTTTGGGGTGAATTAAGAATATTTTATTTAGAAGAATGCAGAGTGCAATCACAGAGAGACAATACCAATTCACAGACACATCATTCAGAGCTAACTGAGATGGAAATATGGAAATAGGATAGTGGAGTTGGAGGGGTTTAGGAGGGCAACATCTACCTGTCTGAACAGTACACTATGGAAGATGAGAATGGCTCAAACTGGGGACTGAAGGTGGCACAGAATATACATGAAGCACAGCCTGCAACAACTGTATACCAGGTGTGTGCAAAGAGGCTAGGTTTTGAGACCAATATTCATACTCAATAACTAGGGTCTGGGGGTGTGCTTGACTATCTCTAGCATTGTAACAAAGACCTGATGGCTTTCCAAGGAATCGACAGTGTGATTCTGGGCTGGTAAGTCTTAATTTTGGAATTACAAAAACAGTGACTGAATTGGGACAATCCCAGGGTAACTGGACAGGATGAGGTGGTTGGACCATGGTGGAGAGCTTGCAGAGAGGTTAGCGTACTGCTTTAGGTGCAAGGAGATCCTTTTTCTCAAGATGCAAGAGGAAACTCAGATGACTTGAGGAGAGGAAGGAGCAAATAGTACACCCTAGATTGTATTATTATTTGGATCATTCACATGCCTTGGACTTCTGCTTCTTTTCTCCTGGGAACCTGACCTAGTGTTCCTAAAGACCACTGTGACCTCTCAAGAACATGCTGGCTCCAGATATAAAATATAGGGACCCAAGTCCCGCATGAGGTATGCAGGGTGTGCTGCCAATAGGCAGCAACCACCTAGTCAGAAAGCAGTTTCACTTACCACTGCTGCTTCCTCTCGCCCTGTTCTTTGCACCTTCCACAAGAAATGAGGGCCTGGGCATCTCTCAAGTCCTTCTTGTTATCCTCTTGATTCATAGCAAGTCCAAACTGAGTTAAAGCGGTCTCAAACTGGATTATTTCTGCAGTATGTTTTGGATGTTACAAACATTTGTAACATAATGAAAAATAACTTTTTTTTTTGGTCTTAACTATTTTAATACCATAAAATAAAATTATACTTAGGGGGGTTGCAGACTGCCAGAAATAGTGTGAATTCAGTCCACTTTTAGGGTTAGGGTTAGAATTAGGGAACTATGGGAACTGTATTTTATTGTGGCATCAGAGTTGTCTGACAGAGAAGGCTCAATGTCTCAGAAAAATAACAGTTCCCATGATTCCCTAGCACTAACCCTAACCCTAAAAGTGGACTGAATTCACACTATTTCTGGCAGTCTGCAACCCCCCTTAGTTTTTAGTTACTCATTAAACTGGGAGACATATCATTACATTTTTACTCATTAAATTGGAAAAGATATCCTGTGTGCCCATGGCTTCTCTGAGACTGGCTGGGTGCAATAGATCAGATCCTCTGTTGTCCTATTTGTTCAGCTGCTTTAAAATGTCCCAGTTTCTCTCTCCTGCTCCCACTTTCCCCCTCTGTCCTCTGGTAACTTCCATTGCTGAAAACTGAGTTCAAAGTGCAAAACTAGTTTGTATTCAATGCACTAACAAAGAGAAAAGGGCAGGAGGAAGCCTTCCAAGTAGACTCAGGCAAAAGCAAACTTATGCAGCCTCTCCTACATTGTCTGTTCTTCCTCCTTAATAACATTTGCCATTTGACCATGCTCTAATGTTTCCTGGCCACACACATCCCAATTTTCATCTTTGTAAATTCAAATCGACAAATAACTTGAAGGCACACACAACACACACACACTATCAGTGACAAAGCAAAGCAGCTTTGTTTATATACCACTTCATATCACACTGTGGGATGTCTAAGCAGTTTACAACTATAAGCTCATTGCCCCCCAACAGTTGGGTATTCATTTTAGCGACCTCGGAAGGATGCAGGCCTGAGTCTAGCCTGAGCCCTGGCTGGTATTGAACTCGCAACCTTGTGGTCTATGAGTAAGTGGCTGCAGGAGAGGCATTTAACCACTGCACCACCAGGGCAGGGCATAAATTAACAAACAAGTGAATGTATCAATTTAATAAAATGTGCACTTGGCTTATTGCTCTTTGTTCACCTTTCCCTCTGCACTGTTTACCTTTGCATTTGACCAAACCCAGTCCCTCTAGAAACAGAATGTTCCCCCAATATTGCAGGGCAACAACACAGTCTCAATGAGTGAAAAGAAACTGGCAAACATTGATCAGGAAGCAAGGAAAACTTAAATCTGTGAGGCCCTGGGTTTTACCGAACATTAAGGGCTGTTGACTTAGCTGTTGTGTACTTATTGAGAAATCCAGTAAGGAAGAGCAACCTGAACTGAACAGAAGAATTTGCTTAATTTGCATGAAAAGAATTTCCCATATTTGCAATTGCTCCACTTTAAATACAGCTGTCCATCTCCATTCCTTTCCATGGTCAACAGCAGCAACCTGAGCCAGAGAACAGTTTCACTTGCTGTTTCTCCAGAAATGGGATCCTGGGCATCTCTTTGGGCCTTTCTTCTGACATTCCTCATACATGGTGAGTTCAAAGTAGTTCACTTATGAGCAGGGCAGAAAGAACCAGAAGGCTTCTCATAAATTAACAAGCAAGTGAATGTATCAATTTAATCAAATGTGGAACTCCCTTTTGAAAGGGAAATCAGAGCATGACATAACCAGTTACAAATAAATAGTTTGTAATTAATCTCTGCCTCCAGTAACGGAATTATAATTAAGCTACATTATGTTTAGAAAACATATCCAGGGGTAGTCATGTTGGCCATGTAGCAAGATTAAAAAAAATCCAAAATTCACAAAATAGTGATACCTTCATTGGGCCAACCAAATACAAAAAATACATGTTGCAAGCTTTCAAAGCTTCACTGGCTTCTTCAGGCAAAGATAGTTTTTTATGATTTTTAACATATTTGCTGGATGAAGAAGGCAGTGAAACTTTGAAAGCTTGCAATGTGTATTTTCTTTTTGCATTTGGTTGGCCCAATGAAGGTATCACTGTTTTGTGGATTTTGGATGTTATTGTACTTTGCCACATTATGATTGTCCCTCAGTGAGGAATGCCATCAACCCTTTTGTAGTATAACTGTACATGTAATTAGTTTTATAGTTAAAAGAATGTGGCCTCCCTAAATAGGAGAGGATCACATAGTTTAGATACTCCCTTGTGCTATGCTCTGGTTCATGAGGTGACAATGGGATGGACAGGAGGAAACAGCATATGTACCATAGGCCAGATGCTTGGAATATTCAGATGCTGTTGATGGTTTAAATAAAATTTAAAAGGTATGACTTTAGTTACTTGGGGTCAATGGAAAAGTAACCTAAAACTGTAACAGCAGCTATTTTACTGTGATTAGTACCTAATTACTTTTCAAAGAAACCTTTTCAATTCTGAGAGAAATGCAGAAACAAATTACCGTAAATGAGGAACATCAGGAAGAGAACATTAGTAACAGTCTCAAGAAAGTGATCAGATAGATGCCCATTCTCCAGCCTATTGAGAGTGAGATCAACATAATTCTATAGTTAAACTATCTTCCTAGGAAGCATGCTTGGTATTGCAATCTTAAAAGTGACATAAAACATCTTCTTGATCATGGATCTGTGTCTCTGCAGATGAGTTGCCTTTTACTATATTTGTTCTGGTTGACTTGAGCCATTTTTGGAAATAGGTAGCTGGGTTAAATGGCTGTTCATACCTGATATCAGACAACTCTTTCTTTCTTTCTTTCTTTCTTTCTTTCTTTCTTTCTTTTTTTTGTTGGAGGATATCTAAGGAGAGCTGACTAAGGACCTCTATAAAGACAGATTAACCTGACTGAAGGGAATAGACTGGACTAAACAAAGTGTGGAACTCATGGAGACACTGCCTTGTTTATACCTTGTGTGTGGCAGTTCTTCCAGCATGAATATCTCCCACTAATTGGCATATCCTAAATCATTCCTGAGAGCCATCGTGGTGTAGTGGTTTGAGCACTGGGCTACAACTCTGGAGATCAGGGTTCAACTCCCCACTCAGCCATGGAAGTCCACTGAGTAACCTTGGCCAAGTCACACACTCTCAACCCCAGAAAACCCTGTGATAGGTTTGTCTTAGGAATTTATCACACGGGGGAAATCCTATGCGGAAACGGCGGATGTTAAAAGGAGGTTAAACTGGGGTTAATCCAAATGGAAACCCCTCATTGACTGCTTCTTTTTACTTTCAGGTTTTTCCGAAAGTAAAAAGAAGCAGTTTCCGTTCGGATTAACCCCATTTTAACATCGCTTTCACTTTTCACACTGGGAAATCCCGTTAATAAATTGCTTCCGCTTTTGCGGTTTTTTTCTACTTAAAGCAGGGTTACTGCATGGGACTCCCCATGTGATAAACTCCTTAGAGTCATCATAAATTGGAAATGACTTGAAGGCACACAACAACAACAACAACAACAGCAACAACAACAACAACAAATCATTCCTAGGAGCAAAGAGATTTATATCTAGATTCATCTGCTAGGTTCCTTACACCACCATGTTTTTAACACCCAGCCTATCATTTGTAACATGAGGAATGATGATGCTTGTGATGTTGCAGAGTTGTTCTATCTATTACATGTTAATGTGTGTATGTGTGTGAATACAAAGGGACAGATTCTGTGGCCTGAGTCTGGAAGAGGTTGAGCATATAAAGAATAAACAGATTCTGTGGCCTGAGTCTGGAAGAGGTTGAGCATATAAAGAATAAACAAAGTTGGGGTCAACTCAAGGGCAGTTAACAACAAGGATTTTTTTTAAAGACTTAGGACTGAAGTAACAGAAAAAAGGAACCAAAACTTTGACTCAAAGATGTATGCAGCATGAACAACACAGCAAGTTAGTTTTGTCTTAACTGATAGGTCTGAGATGTGTTGTTTTGAGATGCATCAACCCTGTAGTTTAGACATGAGTTTAGAACAGAGCAAGAGTGCACAATCATTTTAGTTATAAATGGGAAGTGTTTTAACAGTCACTGGAAGAAGAAAGTCAAGAAAGTCAAAATTAACACATGTGTTAAAGCACATGCTGCTTTGGAGGCATGGTTTCCATAAACCAAGATTTTCCTAATTTGGACATAATAAAAACTAGGATTTGTCCCAACCATGAAGGGTCTATTGGAGGAAACGACTCACAGTCTTAGCATACTTCTAAAGAATGAACAGAGTAGTATCCGTTACCCATTAGTACCTAGAACTCCTTGAAAATGGGTGGGTGGAAAACCGGATTATATGAGTGTGTAATACACAGAAATGCAAGGCAATCTAATATTTCTTCTTGACCACTTAAGTCCATCTTATCCCTGCATTAGGTACCTCTTCCCAAACATGCCTTTGTGCCCGTGGCTTTTGTGAGACTGGCTGGGTGCAGTATATGAATGCCTGTTATAAAGTCGAGAAGGAACCAAAGACCTGGACAGATGCTGAGGCAAGTGAAGGATGTGGAGTCAAAGGGGTTATGAGTGTGTGAGAGAGCAATGGAGCAACCACATGTTCAACAAGAAAGCATCTTGTTTAGTTACTTGGGGTAACCTCATTAAAACAGGCTAGCAGTTCATTTCTGGGCACAATCCAAACTGCTGGTCATCATCTATAAAGTCCTATATGGCTTAGGTCCAGACATATTTCCCCATATGAATGTGCTATAATCTTAAGATCTAGAGAGGAGGGCTTTCTCTCAATTCTGCCACCATCACAGGCTCAATTTGGTAAGAGATCCTTCTCAGTGGATCCTCTGAAACACCCTTCCTCAGTGGCCTGTTTTCTTTTTGCCAGCAGACAGACATTTTTAGTTTACACTGGCTTTTAATATGTAATCACTCATAGGACGTTATCACACGGGGCTCAATCCAAACAGAATCCAAACGAAATGGCGAATGAATCTGGATTATTTGCCCGTGTTTCCACACGACGTTGCACAGAACCCCGACAGAAAGTGGACAGAAAGCAGGAAGAACTGAGATCTTTTAAATTTCAGTTTCTTGAGGATTTGCAAATGCGCGACAGGAATCATTTCACATTTACTGCGGGTCTGATAACCAAATACGTATTGGGGAGCATTTCCCCATCATTTCCCATGGTTCCCACGAGCATTCCTCTATCTGCGCATGTGCAACAGGCTCATTTCTACTACATTTACGGGATATTTTCGCTTGTGTGTGGACGTTCAATGCACTTACTGTAAATTCGCAATTAAGGTAATGACATTTGCGGAAACAAGGTTTATTTCCAATTTATTTTTGGGATGCCTCATTTCCACTTTATTTTTGCTTTCTGGGCCACGTGTGATAACGTCCATAGAGGTTTCTTATTTGGATGTGTCCTTTATTATTATTTTTAAAAAACAACAACTTTTCTATGCTTTTAAAATATTTTTATTCTGTTTTAATGTGGCAATTTTAATTGTTTTTAATATTTTATTTTTGGATTTTAGTTCATTCCTTTTGTGAGCCCCGTGGATCTCATTCTGGGAGAAAGGCGGCATATAAATGAAATAAATAAAAGAATAAACAAAATGCTATTGGCAAATCTCCTTTTTGTATAGAACATCCAGATCAGGTCCTTCCTGTCCTTTTATTGAGCCATTTTATAGTTTTGAATATAGAAAACAGCATTGCACATGGATGACTTACTATCGTCTGGAACAAAGAGGAACATTTCCCAGAACACAGAGTAACATGTAATGTTAAAGAAATATAACTACATAACTGAAACAGGCCCAGGTTTGCCTGCTTTAAGACTAAAAGCTAGCATGTCTTCCTAGCACTCAAGCCAGGGAAGTCTCCAACACCTCTTACCGAGAAATATATTTGATTCTGAGAGGGAAGGCATAAAGACACAGAAAACAGAATGTACAAAATCGAGATCCAAACTAAATGTCCCACTAAACACCCATCCACTTCCAGGAATAATAGACAAGTATCATCTGGCACAAGTTATCATCTGGAACCTTCAATACATCACCTAATAGTAATTCTGCATTCTGTGTTCCTGCCCATTCAATTCTTTATCCATGGATTCAAGAATCTACAATTTGAAAACACACACACACATTCCAAAAAGCAAACCTTGATTTTGCCATTTTATGTAAGGGACACCATTTTACCCTGCCATTGTATTTAATGGGACTTGAGCAGCCATGGATTTTGGTATTAAGGAGGTGAGGATTCCTGGAACCAAACTCCAGGGAATATCAAGGGCCATAACCAGCCCCCTCTTCTTCCACTTGCCAGCTCTACTCTGGAGCCATTTATCACTACGTTGGGAAGAGGGCACCCAGAGCCCTTTGACTGTGTCCAGTTTTGTAGTAATAAAACAAATAATGCTAAATTGTTGCAATTTGTAAAGTTTAAGCTTGAAGCATCATCAAACTAATTACATAATGCTGAATAATCTAGTAACCACGATTATGGAGAAATGCTTGAGAACAAACAGGCAATTGCTTTAGTCGCTGGCAGAATTTGAGTGACATATTTGGTGGGCAGAGGGTGGCACAGATAGTGGGCACTTGAGGATAAGACTGAAGGTAAACCTCCCTGTGAATTCTCCTCAGATGGCTTGCCAGAGTTATGGCTGGAATGCCCACCTTGCTTCCATCCACAGCACAGAAGAAAATGACTTCATTTTTCACCTGATGGGCAAGCCGCTGGATTACACCAAAGGGCAGGCTTATTGGATTGGTGCTCATGACACTTTCAAGGTATACGTAAACCAAAGTTATTATTCAGGACTGCCAAAAGGTCAGCTTAAACTTTAAAAACCAGTCTAGAAATTTTTATTGCGTTCAGATTCCAACTCTTGTCTTACCAGGTTCATAACTTGGTTCACAAAAATGCATGTGCTGCTCAAAATGATTTGCAAAAAAGCACTGCAAAAGGGGAAATTGTTTGCCAAAAATGCATACTTATACAAATTGAGCACTTTGATGCCTAATCAGAAAAGACACTTGTCTTGCCAAATTCAGTGTGATTTACTGCCATGTTTTCAAAGAAGTAGCCATGTTACCCTGTACTGCATCTGAAGAAGTGCGATTATATCCATGAAAACTCATGCTAAAATAAAAACCAGTTTAGTCTTAAAAATGCTGCTATATTCCTTTCCCTCTCCCTTCCTCTCTCTTTTTTTTTTTTTTTTACTGCCAAGTTAAGTTTACATTTAACCATAATCTTGGATGTAAAAAAGTAATCTTCCACTGCGGACAGTGAATAGTTTGTGAAAGAACTAGCATTGTCGGTAGTTTGTCTTTGAAAGCTTATTTTGCTGGAAATTTCTTAGTCCCTGTTATGATCACTACTAGGATGGCATAGTTGTTTGAGAGTTTGAGCATTCTGGAGACTAGGGTTTGAATCTCTGCTCAACCGTGGAAACCCACTGGGTGAGCTTGGGCAAGTCACATGCTCTCAGCCTTAGACGAAAGCAAGGGCAAACCTCTTCTGAACAAATTCTGCCAAGAAAACCCCACCTTAAGGTCTCCATAATTCAGAAATGACTTGAAGGCATACAACAACAAACTGTGATTTTTTTTTTTCCATAGGAGGGAACCTTTGTGTGGACAGATGGTTCTAGATTTGATTTCCAGTCATTTCCTTCCAATCAGCCTGATGGACTGTCTGGAGAAAACTACCTGATGTCCTGGTATTTGCAAAACGGTGAGAAATTATGCCATGCCTTTTAACAAATTCCACCCCACACAATATGCTGCATGGTTTTGTGGGTAGCAGGAAGGTCAAGATGAGTGGTAATGCTACCTCACAAGTAGTTTCATTCTCACTTGTCTTGATGTCCAGAAAACCCTGTGATAGCCTTATGGCTTTAAGGTTGCCATAAGTTAGAAACCACTTGAAGGGACCCAACAACAACAGCAAAGCATTGGTAACTGTGTGTGTGCACATACACACACAAGAGAACATGGAATTCCTTTTTTCCCTTCCTGCATCAGCCTTCTTATCCTTAATGCTGAGTGTTTGGAACAGTGAAAAAACTCTGCTACCCAATGACTATTCATTCCTCTTTTCTATGGGGATGGTGCTATGTTGTGACATGGTCAGACAAGACTGTGGCCCAAACCCAGAGGTGGCTCATGCTCTCCCAGTGCTCCAGGTGAAACCGCTCTACATCATGTGTGTGTGTTGGGGGGAATCTCAGCCTCCTCTCCTGACTCCATGTCACTCACATGCATTGATGCAGCTGACTTGCTAATTTCCCTGCCCCACTGTGCCATGTAAGAAAGAGGGGCATACATGGAAGATGGCAGAGGCAACTTGTCTGCCACAGTATAAAGCAGAGGAGAGGAGGCAAAGCTAGTGGTGACCCAGAATTGGGGAAGAAACAACTCAGATAGTGGCAGCTGCACACTGGGGGCCACTTCCAGAGGTTGACTTTGCATGGAGCCAGCTATTTCACTACTGGATGCTTCCTAGGGCAACTCTTCCAAGGACGCTCTGAATGTGTAAATGATGTCTGAGCTCCCACAAAGCTGACAGAGTAGCTAAGTAGTATTCCAATACATTTGGGAGGGACTTGGTTCTGGAAATTGCCTACATTTATCCCAGGATTTCTCAAACAACTAACGACAAGCTTGGTGCTCTCTCTGTCTCTTTCAGGACATGTCACTTGGAATGATGCTGCTGTCTCATGGAATTTCCCATCTGTTTGCAAATATTACTTGGGAAATGGGTAAGAACAGGATTTGCTTCAGTCATCAGAGCTAAATCTCCTATGCCAAGGAGCTTCTTGGGATGCATTTACGTGCACAGGAATAATCATCCTCTATTATGTGCAGCTGCCAGACAAATGTCTTTCCAGTTGGGATAATTTGTGAGAAGGGTCTCCAGTTCTTGGGTTGTTTTTTTCTCTCCATTGGAAACATTTTCTAGGCTCTTTCTCATCCCCAATAAATCTAGTTGATAAAGAGGGGACTTTTGGTGGCGGGGGTGGGTGGGTGTTTGTCTAGTTCTTTCTGTGGTTTTTAACTCTCTTGCACCACCATGGACATATTAGTCCCTCAAAGTCATATTTTGCTGCAGAATTTACACAGAATTAGACCTACAATGCAGGAATTCTATGATATAGGTGCCTGTACAGTAGTAAAGAATGTTCCCAAACTTCTGCAAAACTTGCAATGCATAGGCTCTTTATCCCTATAAATGAAAAATCCTTGGGGGGGACAACAAAAAGTCCCCCCAAAAATCTACTGATGTTTGCCAATAGGATGTTTTTTGTCTCAGCCACTGCTCTAAATTAGGATCATCCCATACTGTTATTTGTTTTGTTTGGCCAACCATGAAGTAAGGAATCATAAGTCATATGCGCTGCTTGTCAGCAGATTGGTTCCATTTAGGGGACGTTTAAATTTCTTTTGGCTGGGAAGACACTGAAATTCATCAAGTTTAGGAAATTCTTCTCAAAGTGTAGATTTAGTCTGGTTCAATTTAATTTTATTCCGACTTGTATTTGTGTAGAACATGTTCTACATTTACACACACTCCTGTAGACATGGGGTATTTTTTAATGTCACAATACATTCTCATTAGAGTTAGAAAAGGCACCACAATTCAAAGGGTGCAAGTGCTTTTATCTTAGTGGAACAGAGTAAACTGGTTTACACATTGGTAGAATTCAAAGACATAATAGCCGTGTTAGTCTGCAGAATCAGTATGTAGAGAGATCTTGTAGCACCTTTGAGACTATAGACTTCGTCTATGAAAGCTCATGCTGCCAATTTCTTTCTTTCAGTTAGTCTCAAAGGTGCTACAAGATCTCTCTACATACTACTTTACACATGTTACTGAACGCCACAATCAGGGGATAAAAAAAAATCTGTATGGAAGCACCAATCCAACCTGGCATAATTTACCTATTCACTCTCCTCTACTAAATGCATTCTGTCATGTAAGTGTAACTTGTGGCTCTCCAGATGTTGTTGGATAGCAGCTCACTTTAGCCCTAGCCAGCAGAGCTAAGGATGATGGAATCTGCAGTTGCTCTAGTGGGCAATTTGTGGAAAAGCAATGTTTACATGGAAGTACAACTGAACACAGTGCCCTAAAGACCTGACTGGTTGTCACAAAGCTTCTTCTTTGGCCTTCTTCCAAGCCAACTGGCCAGGTATTTGGAATGGGGGCTGCTTTAGGGTCTCCATGATAGCCCTGGAGGTGAAGGGCTATCTGCCTCCCTTCCTTTCCTCAGGGCTGACAGTCCAGCATAACAAACCCCCTTTCCAAATTCTCTTATCTGGGTCACACAGGAGTTTACAGTTGCAATGTGGACTTTTTGCAGTTCTAGGCACACTTTTACCTAAGAGGAGGTTCATTTGAAAACAACTGGGATAACATTTGGCTTTGCTATACTGTACTTTTTCCCAATCTGACTATCTGCTGTATCTCTTTTCTTCTTCCCTGAACAGTATGTGCTGTGCCTCCCAAGGACCTGGGCAAGGCTGACATGGAAACCTTGGCATGGAAAAATTAATGCAGAGACAGATTTACGCCAGTCCCATGGATTGCTTTGAAATGCTTTGCTCTTTCCTGGACAGCCTTGTGCTTCTCTCTGGATCATTTCTGAAAGGATGATGAGATTCTACCTAGAGAGTGCTTTTCAAATACTCATCTTGTGTGCACATCAATACCACCTACTGGATTAAAAACTAAAATGCATGAAAATTAAACTCCTCTCCCTGACTGCTATTGCTCTTTATCATTTATAGAGCACACTGTTGTTGTTGTTGTTGTTGTTGTGTGCCTTCAAGTTGTTTCCAATTTATAGGTGACCCTAAGGTGAAACTATCATGGGGATTTCTTGGCAAGATTTCTTCAAAGGGGGGTGGTGGTGGTGGTCATTGTCGTCCTCTGAGGCTGAGAGAGTGTGACTTACTCAAGATCACCCAGTTGGTTTCCCTAACTGAGCCAGGATTCGAACTCTGGTCCAGAGTCATAGTGCAATGCTCAAACCACTACACCACACTAGGTCATTGATAGATTACCATCTTGTTTTCAAAACTGCCTTATGAAGCAGGTGACTCTTCTGCTTTACACAGTGGGATCTCAGGATGAAAGAGTGTGACTAGCCCAATGCTGGCTAAAGCAGAATGAACTGCAATTCCCAGCATTCCTCTCACTAACTATGCCACCTAAGGCAGCATCTATACTGCAGAATTAAGGCAGTTTGACACCACTTTAACTGCCTATGTCCAGTGCTATGGAATTCTGGAATTTGTAGTTTTGTAAGATATTTAGTCTTCCCTGTAAGAGAGCTTGGTGCCACAACAAACTACAGATCACAGGATTCCACAGGATGAAGCCATGACAATTAAACTGGTGTCAAACTGCATTAATTTTGCAGTGTGGCAGGAGCCTAGAATTCACAGTTCTACATCTAGTCACCATGAAACTTGAATATATATATTATATATTATTGATTATATTATATATATAATTGTTTGTAGCTATCTGTAAATAGATTATTGTTATTGTGTGCCTTCAAGTTGACAGCAACCCTAAGGTGACCTTATCATGGGATTTTCTTAGCAAGTTTTGATCAGAGGAGGTTTGCCATTGCCTTCCCCTGAGGCTGAGAGCATGTGACTTGCCCAAAGTCACCCAGCGGGTTTCAGGGTGGAGTTGAACCCTGGTCTCCAGAGTCATAGCCCAACACTTAAACCTCTATGCCATGCTGTCTCTCAGAAACAGATTGTAGCAAGGTCCAAATTTTTAGGAGATATAACATATAAAAAATACATTTCTTGCCTCCAAAAATAAAAAAAAACAAAACAAGAACTAGAGGATTTATCAAAAAAATAATGTTGTACTGTCTAGACCAGGGGTAGGCAACCTATGGCCTGGGGGCCAGATGTGGCCCCCCGAGGCCTTTGGACCGGCCCCAGGCCAGTTCTGCCGCCTCCGCCGCCCCTCGCTGACCCCCGTCGCCGCTGCCGCCCGCCATGATGATATTGATTATTGTTGTTATTACTTGTTCTTGGGGTTTTCTTGGCAAAATCTCCACAGGGGTTTTGCCGTCATGGCTTTTCTGGGGCTGAGACAGTGTGCATGCATTATTTTATTTTATTTTATTTTATTTTGCTTCGGCCCCCAATTGTCTGAGGGACAGCAACCCGGCCCCTGGCTCAAAAAGGTTGCCTACCCCTGAGTTATACTTTCAGCAGAGGGGTACCTTGGAGCTTCAAACACTTGCAACAAGTATAGTGTGCATTTTGGTTGGCCAATAAAGGTATCGCCGTTTGGTGGGTTTTTGCTTGTTTCAGCAAGTGAATTTCATATATGGATATAGGAAGCCACACTCTCTCAGCCTCAGAGGAAGGCAAGGGCAAACCCCTTCTGAAGAAACTTGCCAAGAAAACCCCATGATAGAAATGCCATATGTTGGAGATGACTTGAAGGCACACAACAACAACAACAACAACAACCCTATATTAGAGAGAGATAACTTTAAAATAAACCAGCTAAGCTGCCACAAAGCACACCCTGCATTCCTGAACTGGGGCTGCATCTGCACTGCAGAAATAATGCAGTTTGACACCACTTTGTTAACTGTCATGGCTCCATCTTATGGAATTGTATGAAGAAACTGGAAGGCATCAAGTGTCAAAGGGTCCCATGGACCATGGCAGATCCCAGTCCTATAAGCTTCTTTGTCCAGGGGTCGGTCCCATGGAGTTCAACGGCGTCTCAGGGCCTTGCTAAGGACTAAGGCAGTCTATACATCCTGGCCCCCAGGAATATGAAGCACCATTAGCCCACACCGGAGGACAGATCCAGAGAAGGAACCAGGGCCTCTTTCTCAAAACCCTGTGAAACTTGCACAACAAAGGACTTCAGACTTGTCCACTGTTGTTGTTGTTGTTGTTGTTGTTGCGTACCTTCAAGTAGTTCCTGACTTATGGCGACTCTAATAATAATAATAATAATAATATAATTTATTTATAGCCCGCCTCTCCCCGAAGGATGGAGGCGGATAACAATCATAAAATATCACAATAACATTAATTAAATATAATTCCCTAACCTCTGATTAAAACAGAAAACAATCATAAAATACAGTCAATGTACTAAAATCAGTCTAAAATTAACCCTCATTAAAATGAGGCATTGTGGGATGCGTAGAGCAACCATAGTTATGGGACAATGGGAGAGTCTATCAATCTGGGAATGCTCGCTGGAAGAGATCCGTCTTGATAGCAGTTTTCTTGGCAACTTTTTTGCCATTGCCGTCCCCTGAGGCTGAGAGAGTGTGACTTGCCCAAGGTGGGTTTCCATGGCCGAGTGGGAATTCGAACCCTGCTCTCCAGAGTTGTAGTCCAACGCTCAAACCACTACGCCTTTTGCCTTGCTTTATAATGAGCAAAATATGTGACACTTTAATCACTTTGGATAGGATTTTGGCTGTTTGACTGGGAGATCTAGTTGTCGCTCACTTCGATTTCTCTAAGGGCGCTGGGCTTTCACCCTCAAAAGGATGAGGGTCCATGGGAGTCCAACTCCCAACTTTTTGACTCAATCTTCTCACAGTGAGGCTGCATCCGCACTGCGAAAATAATTCGGTTTGATACCACTTTAACATCCATGGCTCAATGCTATGAAATTCTGGGAAATGCAGTTCTGCCCCCCCCCCCCCCTTTGGAGTATCACTTTTATTGAATAATTCATTTTTATTTTTATTTTTTGGTCATCAGATACATACTGTATTAATAAACCTTGAGTTACATACAACGTTGTGTTACATTACATTATGCAATGCATTGCATAACATCACACATAATTCGTTCCCTCCTTTGCAGTTTCACCTTCCCTTCCCAGAATGCCATAGCATGGAGCCATGGCAGTCAAAGTGGTATCGAACCGGGTTATATTCCCAGTGCGGACGCAGCCTCGGCCTTTGGCTGTCTCCATTGCGTGGAACATAATTGGGATCCTATTTAATAGTATTTGGCAGAGAGAGCAGCAAAAAATTCAAAATATTTCCAGGATGTGATGTGAAGGTGGGTTGCTACAAGTTGGCAATTGCAGCTGTCTCCGGAGCAGAGGACTGGAAGGAAAGCGGGATCTAAAGGGATCGACTCGGGTTGCAGAGGGGAATCCAGTGGATTAAAAGCGATCCCTACCAGAAGTGGGGTTCGAACCCACGCAGACAGACGTCTATTGGATCTTAAGTCCAACGCCTTAACCACTCGGCCATTCTGGTACCTGATCTACAGGATTACCTGGAAGTCTGAAAGACTAGATCTCCCACAAATGTCTCTGCAGAGGATCTGTTTGGACAACCAAAGGGCTACTTAGGGCTACAACAGGTAGCAGAAGGAGGAGTGTGTGTCCAACTTTTCTACCTGTTGTAACTCTTGAGCACTTCCAAAAAGGCTCTCCTTCTCCCCCCCCCCCACACACTTTCTGACTGTCTGGACCTCTTTTAATATCTACTGTTTTAAAAACCTTTTTAAAAATCTTCTAAATTGCATTTTACTCTTTTAATGAGTTCTGTGTTTTAATAATAGTATACTAGTTTAATTCTTTTTTAATGCCCACTTTTGTAAATTTTTAACTGTATTGGGTTTTTTAAATTTGTAAGCTGCTTTGTAATCCACTTTTGGGGGAAAGTGGAATAATAATAATAATTATTATCATCATCATCATCATCATCATCTTAGTCTATGAACACAATAAGCCCCTTTGTATCCCACTTTGGGGGGAAAGTGGAATAATAATAATAATAATAATGATCTTAGTCTATGAACAATAATCCTCTTTGTATCCCACTTTTGGGGGAATGTGGAATAATAATAATAATAATAATAATAATGATCTTAGTCTATGAACAATAATCCTCTTTGTATCCCACTTTTGGGGGAATGTGGAATAATAATAATAATAATAATAATAATAATCTTAGTCTATGAACAATAATCCTCTTTGTATCCCACTTTTGGGGGAATGTGGAATAATAATAATAATAATAATAATAATAATCTTAGTCTATGAACAATAATCCTCTTTGTATCCCACTTTTGGGGGAATGTGGAATAATAATAATAATAATAATAATAATCTTAGTCTATGAACAATAATCCTCTTTGTATCCCACTTTTGGGGGAATGTGGAATAATAATAATAATAATAATAATAATAATCTTAGTCTATGAACAATAATCCTCTTTGTATCCCACTTTTGGGGGAATGTGGAATAATAATAATAATAATAATAATAATGATCTTAGTCTATGAACAATAATCCTCTTTGTATCCCACTTTTGGGGGAATGTGGAATAATAATAATAATAATAATAATAATCTTAGTCTATGAACAATAATCCTCTTTGTATCCCACTTTTGGGGGAATGTGGAATAATAATAATAATAATAATAATAATGATCTTAGTCTATGAACAATAATCCTCTTTGTATCCCACTTTTGGGGGAATGTGGAATAATAATAATAATAATAATAATAATCTTAGTCTATGAACAATAATCCTCTTTGTATCCCACTTTTGGGGGAATGTGGAATAATAATAATAATAATAATAATAATAATCTTAGTCTATGAACAATAATCCTCTTTGTATCCCACTTTTGGGGGAATGTGGAATAATAATAATAATAATAATAATGATCTTAGTCTATGAACAATAATCCTCTTTGTATCCCACTTTTGGGGGAATGTGGAATAATCATCATCATCATCATCATCTTAGTCTATGAACAATAATCTTCTTTGTATCCCACTTTTGGGGGAAAGTGGAATAATAATAATAATAATAATCTTAGTCTATGAACACAATAAGCCCCTTTGTATCGAACTTTTGGGGGAAAGTGGAATAATAATAATAATAATAATAATAATAATGATCTTAGTCTATGAACAATAATCCTCTTTGTATCCCACTTTTGGGGGAAAGTGTAATCATCATCATCATCATCATCATCATCATCATCATCATCTTAGTCTATGAAGACAATAATCCTATGGGGCAGAATTTCAGAGGCATAGCTTTGTTAGCAAAGAGCTCTCTTGTAGCACCTTTGAGATAAAGTGAGCGAAAGAAGTTGTAGTATAAAATTTCACACCTGTTTAAAGACCTCCAAAGAAGGAGACTCCATCATCCTCTAAGGAAGTGTGTTCCATTATCCACCAGCTCTTACCATCAAAAAGATCTTCCTAATGTTGAGATGGAAGATCTTTTTCCTGTAGCTTCGTGAAGCATCAGTCTTCTTTGGCAGAGAAAGTTCAAGACCTTGTAAAACTACAAATCCCCAGGATTCCATAGGATGGACCCACAGCCCTTAAAGTGGTATCAAAAGGCATTATTTCTCGTGTAGATGAGTTAGCTTGGGCAAGTCACACTCTCTCAGCCTGAGGGGGAAGGCCATGGCAAACCTCCTCGGAACAAACCTTTCTTGCCAAGAAAACGCCCAGGATCGGTTGGCTTTAGGGTCTGGATATAGGAAGTCACACTCTCTCAGCCTCAGAGGAAGGCAAGGGCAAACCTCCTCTGAAGAAACTTGCCAAGAAAACCCCCATGAAGTGACTTGAAGGCAACAACCACAACACCCAAATGCCTGCCTTCAAGTCACCTGTCGAATTAGGAGGGTGATCCCATGAACTTCATGGGGTTTTCTTAGGCCAGAGGTGCTTTTGCCAATTCCTTCCTCTGAAATAGAGCCTACAGAGCCCGGTACTCGTTGTCGGTCTCCCATCCAAGTACTAACCAGGGCTCGCCCTGCTTAGCTTCCTGGATGAGAGGGGATTTGCTGCCTTCAGGAGATAACCAATGGGTTGGGATTACTCGCACCTTCACTGGAACAGGAAAAAAGGTTATTGCTCTGATTCATTAGACATGTATAAAAAGGCTGCATCCGCACTGGAGAAATAATCCGGTTTGAGACCACTTGAACTGCCCTGGCTCAATGCTATGGAATTCTGGGAATTGTGGTTGATTGTGGCACCAGAGCTTTCCTTAGGCGACCCTATCATGGCAAGATTTCTTCAGAGGAGGTTTGCCATTGCTTTCCCCCTGAGGCTGAGAGAGTGTGACTTGCCCAAGGTCTCCCAGTGAGCTTCCATGGCCGAGCTGGGACTCTGGAAAACGTCGAAGGAGACGGACGGAAAGATCGAGCCTTTATTAGACAGATAAAGGAGCTGGAGTGAGTGAAGATGGGAGAACTAGAAATCCCAAAAGTGATTGTCCAAATTACCATGGGGGGGGGGGAGTTTTCTTAGCAAGATTTCTTCAGAGGAGGTGTATTTTTTTTTAAAAAAAATATTTTTTTAAAGGTTCAGAAAAAATGGGCAGACTTCCAGAGTTTGGTTCTTCTTCCCCCAGTTTGCAATTGTAGTGACTCGGCTCGATTATCCGGAGGAAGGATCGAGTCACTTCTCGAAGAAGTTTGGCCTCTTCAAAAGGGGTGACTCTGGTGGGACTCGAACCCACAACCTTTGAATGGCTTTAACTCCGCCTGCTAGAAGTCCAATGCGCTATCCATTGCGCCACAGAGCCCTGTGTTCAAGTCGTTCCTCCGGTTTGGTAAAAGCAAGGAAAGCAACAGGTGAGGCCAGAAAGCACCTCTTGGAGGAGGAATTGCATTTGCTGGGACTCTGGAGACCTGGAAGCCTCTAGGAGGGAGAGATAGTAAAAGCATGGCCCTACAATGGCCCCTTTATTGGGACAGAGATAACCTCTGAGCTGAGATCAGAAACAGAAAATGCAGACCTCTTCATTTTTGTTCCCCCTCCTCTTTGCCTGATGAAGAAGCCAGTGTGACTCTGAAAGCTTGCAGCATACGATTGCACATTTTGGTTGATAAAGGTACCATTGTTTGGATGCTTTTGGATTTGCTCTATAGCCAACACGGCTACCCCTAGATATTTTTATTTATTTATTTATTTATTTATTTATTTCAAGATAACCACATTTTAGCCGTCACAGAGGAATCCTAAAGAGGGAGCCAGCAATGCACTGCAACCTTGCTATCAGAGGCTTCTGCCTCCAACAAAGGTAAAGCAATTTTTCCCCCTAATATTGGGACTGATCGGGATGCTTTACCTACCCCTACATCACCTAAAGTTTTCCTGATGCAAAACATGAAAAATTCTTGAGAAATTTTCAGCGTTCTCTACCTGCATAGGAGCCTCAGGCTTCACGAAAGGAAGGAGAAGCATCCAAGGAAGCATCTTTTTTGGATTGCAAATGGACATTAAATTTCCTTGGCTTGCAACATTTTCCAGCGACTGACCACATGACCAGAGGGGCAGGAGCCAGCCTGCAGATAGCCTTCCCCTAACATCTGAACTGAGATCAGAAACAGAAAATGCAGGCTCAAGACTCACATCTTCATTTTTTCCCTCCTCTTTGCCTGATGAAGAAGCCAGTGTGACTTCGAAAGCTTGCAACATGTAATTGTGCATTTTGGTTGGCCCAATAAAGGTATCGTTCTTTGGATGTTAGTGGTTGGAATGTTGGACTAGGACTCTGGAGACCAGGGTTCAAATTCCCTGCCCAGCCATGAAACCTACTGGATGACCTTGGGCAAGTCACACTCTCTCAGCCTCAGGGGAAGGCAATGGCAAGCCTCCTCTGAACAAATCGTGCCAAGAAAACCCCATGACAGAGTCACCATAAGTTGGAAATGACCTGAAGTCACACAACAACAACAAATCTGGGGCAAAACATTGGAGGGCGGGAGGAGAAAGGGTCAGAATGGTTGGGAAAGCAATCCTATTGTGTTGGATCCCAAGCAAATTTACCAGGCATGATCTAGGACTTCCATCACCATACCATGTCCTTATATTGTCATAGGGCCTTCAAGTGGTTTCGGACTTATGTGACCCTAAGGAGAAACTATCAAAGGGGTGGGTTTTTGGAGGGGGCAAGATTTGTTCAGAGAGTGTGAACACTGAGAGAGTGTGACTTGCCCAATGTATATATGTGTGTGGTGTGCCTTCAAGATGTTTTCGACTTATGGCGACCCTAAAAAGCCAATCAACCATGGGTTGTGTTTTTTTTAGCAAGTTTCCTCCAGAGGAGGGGTGCCATGGCATTTTCCCAGGCTGAGAGAGTGTGACTTGGCCAAGGTCACCCAGTGGGTTTCACAGCTGAGCTGAGAATTGAACCCTGGTCTCCAGAGTTAATGAGTTCAACACTCAAATCACTACACCATGCTGACTACACCATTGTAGGGCAGCACATTGCATGAAATATATTTTGCTAGATCACACTAGGGCCTCCTTCACGCTATGATTTAAAGCAGTTTGCAGATAGGCTTAAACTGGTTAATATGTGCCTCGTTCACACTTGATTCGATCTCAAATCCAACCGTATTCGACCTGAATCTATCTGAATCGGAGTGAATCGGCGCAATTCCAAAAGAACCAGTTCTTTTGGAAACAGCTCATTAGCAGGTTCTTTTGAAAAGAACCGGGTTCCAATTGTGTCGCACCATGTTGAACAAATGTGAACGCGTTTCCGATCGCATTCGGGTTGCCCCAGGAGGGGAGGAACAATGGGCAAA
Source organism: Phrynosoma blainvillii (assembly GCA_026167975.1). Taxonomy (NCBI): domain Eukaryota; kingdom Metazoa; phylum Chordata; class Lepidosauria; order Squamata; family Phrynosomatidae; genus Phrynosoma; species Phrynosoma blainvillii. The sequence continues at coordinate 314,157,005 of JANUYF010000001.1, forward strand.
GGGTGGGCAGAGGAGTGGTACCCATCCCGCCCCAGGTTTTGGGCAATCCGCCATTCCCCCCCCCCCCTCTCAGCACTGCCATGGGGCTGTCACTTGGCTTCCATGGGGCTGTGGATTTCGATTTTCAGTGCAGCCCAGTGGTCCCTTTAAATCACACTGGTCCTGATCAAGTTGTTTTTGGTTTTTTTCTGGCTCTGCTGGAATACTTTCAAGAGGTAGGTCAAGTTTTGGGGGGGGTTCCTTGGGGAGGGTGGTGTAGCGTGGTTTTTTTAAAAAATAAATGTCGGAATGTGCGATCGCCCGCATTTCTGTGGGATCATGAGAGTAAGAAAAAGAGATTCCACCTCAGTATTAGGAGGAACTTCCTGACAGTGAGAGCTGTTCGACAGTGGAACACACTCCTTCAGAGAGTGGTGAAGTCTCCTTCCTTGGAGGTCTTTAAACAGAGGTTGGATGGCCATCTGTCACAGGGGATGCTTTGATTGGGAGTTCCTGCATGGCAGAATGGGGTTGGGCTGGATGGCCCTTGGGGTCTCTTCCAACTCTATGATTCTATGATTCTAAGTAATGGGTCCCATGACGGGAATTCATCACTGCCTGGCATTCTTTGATCCGTGGGTGCCTAGCACAGATGTTAGGGAAGGTGGGTGGGACCTATGAGACCATGATACGAGTTGTTTATTTTTTAAGACATTTGACATTATGTGCATGCTATCGTATTTGCGTAGGTTTACAGGAACGAATCATTGGTTCCGTGTCGGGAATTCCTCCCTGGCAGGGGTGCTCCCATGGGTGATTACTCCCCATTATGACTCCCTATACAAGGATTATCCCAGTTATTGAGGTATCCAGGGACTGCATGGGGGGGTGCCCTTGCATGGGCGCATCCATGCTGGCATGGTGGATGAAGCCTGGTGATCGGGGTGCAATTGGGGATTAAGCTCAGGGATGGCCGCATCCATGGGAGGGAGTGGGGATTCATCCCAGCGATGGATGGGCCGTTCCATGGGTGCCATTTGGGAGTCATCCCTGGCATGGGTCATAGGAAAGGAGGGTGTTCCCAGCTAGTCAAAGGTCACTGGAGCCACCTGTGCCCTCCCACCTTTGTGCCCTTTGTGCCTTCCCCTCAACCCCTGGCACAGCACCATTTTTAAAAAGCTCTCATGCAGTTGCAGCAGTGACCAGCTTCATAGCCTCACAGAGCCCTTTAAATCCACAGGCTTTTTTCCTCCTCCTCTGATTAGCAATGGCAGAATCTTCATGGAAAGCTGGCAGAGGAATTGCTTGGAAAAGGAAGGAGACAATAGATTTAATTGCCAGGAGATGGTCCAGATGCAGCTCAAGGATAGCCACCGCAATATAGATATTTATGATAATATCGCCACCAAGATGAGGGAGAAAGGGCATAATAGGGCTGGCTTGGAGTGTAGGACCAAAGCCAAGGCTTTGAAGTGTAAATTTAAGGATGCTAACCAGATTGCTTCCAGAAGCGGGAGTGGGGCGTAACCATGCCCTTCTTTCAAGAGCTTAAGGAGATTTATGCCAGCGATGCCAGCATTGAGGCCAAAAGGATCACAAAAGGCAACAAAGGTTGTGATAGTACCAGGAGGCACTACTCAGCAGGAACCCCACATGGCACCGCATCAACAGCAGCAGCCCACTCTGAAGAGCTCTTCTCACAAGGTAAGTTTTTAAAAGATTTTAAATGACAACACGATCGATGGGTCGGTTCAATGCATGGCACAGTGGCAGCTTCATTTTGGTGTTTTTTTTATTATTATTATTTCATTCAGATATAGTACAGGGAAGAAGATGTGGTGATGTGTGCCCTCTGCCCGCCATTGTAATGCCAATTTTGGGAGGGAGACCACGTACTGTAGGCTGTGTCTTCATAAGTTATAGTTGGTGGGAATATGTAGCGCTGCAAATTTATTCAGTTCTGTTGCAAGACAGCAGACGTGCCAGCTTCCACTTTGAACAGGGCTCCTTCTTCACCTGTCATCATCATCATCATCATCATCATCATCATCATCATCATCATCATCATCATGTTACCTTGGGGTTGCTTAATTGTGTAGGAGCAACTGATTGGTTATTGCCCTGCATTGGGCCTCGAACTCCTCCTTTCTGCAGATTTCCCAGGAGAGGAAGAAGAATCAGTTCTCCTCACATTACACAACGCAAGTGGAAGAGCCACAGGAGGAAGAGCCACAGGTGGAGGAACCTGTTGCTGGTCATGATGAAAACCCTCCTGAACCTGGAACATCTCTGCCCTCTGGACCAAAGGGTAGGTATGGTACATACCCCAGGAGGTTGTTCCAGTGGGATTTTGGAATGGATGGTAGGGTGCCATATATAGTGCACCTTATATAGATTTATTGGGGAGCATGGCCATCACTCTTCCGTGTCATATGTAACTCTGCTCTACTCATCATTTGTCAATCATCTGTTCTCTTCCTCAGTGACTATTATGGCTAGACAAAGGGCTACAATGACCCCAGTTGAGCGACTTGCCCAAAATAAAAGAAGGCACGATCGGGAGCACAGACTGCAGAGAAACTGATGCAGCATTCCTCTAGGCAGCTGAACCTTCTCCTGGAACATATGAAGGAGCAAGCTCTGAGAGAGGAGGCAAGGGAAGAGAGGGCTATGGAAAAAGATCTCCAACTTAGGGGAAGAGATTTCCAAAGTAGAGAAAGAGACAGGGAAAAAGAATGTCAAAATAGGGAGATGCTTCTGGCAGAAACCAAATGGGAATTTGGTGAGCTCTTAAATGTTTTAAAGCAGGGGTAGGCAACCTTTTTGAGCCGGGGGCTGGGTTACTGTCCCTCAGACAATTGGGGGGCCGAAGCACCAAAAATAAATAAATAAATAAATATTTTTTTTAAAAAAAATAAAAAACTGCATGCACACTCTCTCAGCCCCAGAAAAGCCATGGCAAAACCCTGTGGAGATTTTGCCAAGAAAACCCAAAGAACAAGCAATAACAACAATAATCAATATCATCATGGCTGGCGGCGGCGGCAGCAGGGGATGGTGGGGGCGGTGGCAGGACTGGCCTGGGGCCAGTCCAAAGGCCTCAGGGGGCCGCATCTGGCCCCCGGGCCTTAGGTTGCCTACCCCTGCTTTAAAGGACCAAACACATGTCGTGAAGGACCTCACAAATTTTGTAATGATAAACCATGGAACAGGTTGGGGAGGGGCACGAGTTGGAAAGAGGAGAAAAGTAACTGCTCAGCCCAGCCTCAATGATGGGGCCAACGCCAGTAGATCCCATAGTGCTCCCAACAGCAATGCCCTCAATCTGTGCCTCTCAAGCCGCTCCCTCGAATATTGCCTCTATGGCTCAGTCCTCCACGTCTTCTTTTGTGGCTGGTCCCTCACAATCTCAAACTCATGTTGCAGCTGTAGCACAGCCGCTGCCCTCCAGTTCTGCTGGTAATGCCATAACCAGACCTGTAAGGAAAATCAAGAAGCCTGTACCACTATCCCCCTAACATGGCCATAGATGCTATTAGCTACCTGACCGGGAGGTATATGTGTGTGCAGAATAAAACTTGCATACAACATAATTACTATGGGGGGGAAAATAGCCAATGTATGTAAAATATATATATTTTAAAAAATAAACATGTCATTTTCAAAATTAAAAATAAATATTTATTACCATCTGTACACATGTACAATAACAATAAAAAAATATTCAATGCCCATGGCGCTGGGCCTCCTCTATAGCTGCCTTCCACTGCTCCAGCCAGTCCAAGCGCTCCAGAACTTGGTTCCCTGCAGCATAGAAAAAAAGAAAGAAACATCATGAAAGGTATGGCCGGTAATGGAGAAGGTGTTTTGGTCCTCAAAAAATTCTTATTTGTGTCCTTAGCTGTACACTTACAGAATCCTGCAGGTGGAGCATCGGGGTGGGCTGGGGGCTGGGGAACTGGGACTTGTCCAGCAGCAGGTCCTGGTGGTTCCTCCTGGGTCCCTCCTGGCAATGCTGAGGGAAGTAAAGAAAACATTTAATTGCATATATATGCTCATATTTATAATATGCATTATAGTTGCTGCATGTATGCATTCATACACACGCAGCAGATTTCCTATAAAATAGAATATTGGCAAACGGGAAACAAATCTCCTTCTGGACAGCAATGCTGAGCAGTGCGGTGCTGCTAGGAGGTTAATGCGGTCCAGTTATCAGAGGAACATTAATATCTATCAAGTTGCCTCTCATTCCCTAGGTCTGAAAGGGTATGCTCAGTCGGCTGTGCAGTGCCGCACCAAGTTCAAAACCCTAAAGGTGACATTTTATAGGTTCATGGAGACTTACCATAGGGACCCGCCGCCCACCAACTGGCCTCCCTTTTTCCAGAGGCTAAAAGCCCTTTGGGTCACAGCAGGGAGGCTGTCCTGGAGAGAATGGAGACCTGCAGGAAGGTGACAACTTTTTTATGGGTCACGGCAGGGAGGGATAAAACTCACCCAGGTACTCATTTTCTAGAATACTTTTTTCTTTTCACTTACATTTGTGTGTGTGTGTGAGTCAAACACAATGAAGTGCAGGCACATGTGTGTGTGTATACTAGTGTGTGTTAGTGTGTATAATGTGTACAAGTGTTCCTGCAGGACAACCAATACATGTCTAGATAGACCGACAGACAGACAGATAGATAGGTACTTAATAGAGAATATATATTGTGCCTATGGGCGCGTGCCACCATTCAAGCCAATAGGGCTTGAATATTTGCAATTTTCCATTGGGGTGTGGAACATATCCCCCACAAAAACAGAGGTGTGTTATACACACACACACATATACACAGATACAGATATACACACACATATGCCTCGAGTGGTTAAGATGCTGACTCTGTTGACTGCGAGATCGACAGGCTGGCAGTTCAAGGCCCGGGTGCTGCATGATGGGGTGAGCTCCTGGCACTAGTCCCAGCTTCTGCACACCTAGTAGTTCGAAAGCATGCAAATGCAAGTAGATAAATAGGGACCACTTCAGTGGGAAAGTAAACAGTGTTCTGTGCAATCATGATCACAGACTAGTCTCTGACAATGCTGGCTCTTCGGCTTAGTAACGGAGATGAGCACCACTCCCTAGGGTCAGACACAACTTGACAACCTTCTCAGTGGGGAATACCTTTACCCTTAACAGTGTAGAGAGATCTTGTAGCACTTTTGAGACTAACTGAAAGAAAGAAGTTGGCAGCATGAGCTTTCATAGACTTAAGTCTGCATTTCTTCCCCGCAACCCCACCCCACCTGGGAGACTTACTGTAAGCTGAGCCACTCTTCCCCCAACATCCTGAGGTTGCCTGGCTGTGTTGCCAGGCCTGATCAAATGCATCTGAGGAAGTAGACTGAAGTCTAGGAAAGCTCCTGCTGCCAACTTCTTTCTTTCAATGAGTCTCAAAGGTGGTACAAGATCTCTCTCTACATACTGATTCTACAGACTAACATGGCTATATCTTTGAAAGTTGTATGTATTTAACATTGAAAACACCACACACATACTCTTACACTGCTCATCTAAGTAACTCAGCCCCTTATTTAAATACCACTTGGTTCCCTTTTTGGGAGAAAGGTGGCATAGAAATGAAATGAAATGAATAAAATACTGACCCTGGCTCACTCTTGAGAAGAGTCTTAGAGTCACAGAGCCTGGCAACCTTGGAGGGATGTTGGGAGGAGGGTGGCCCAGCTCCCAGGGAACTACACAGCCTGACAATGGCAATGACAACTTGCAGTGAAGATACACAAGACAGGCATGCAATTGCATACATAGAGAAAATATGTTTATTAGACCAAAAGAGAAAGGTCAACAGAACAAAACCATATACTGTTCAAGAATGAAACAGAAATTTCAATAAAAATGTTAGAGAGCATGTAGTTATCAATCTGCAATCATGGCATCAATTGCAGCTCTAATGCCCCCCCCCCTTTGACCCAACTGCCATTGTATTGCCTGTATTCCTCCCAGTCAGGATCAATCCACACCATAGCGTGGGTGGGGAAAGTAGGCCTGGATGAAGCACTGGCCCTTTGAATTCATAAATATGCAGCATCACACAGGTAGAGTCAACTGGCACATTTTCCTTGTCCACAATCAACTGAGCACAGAGAAACTACATCAAGACTTAAGCCTCCCAAATGCCTGTTCAACCACATTCCTGCAATGATTGAACCCCCAGTTATAGGCTATAGTTTGGTGGTCCAAGTGCCCTCCATAATGCATCATAAGCCAATGGTGCACTGGGCATGCACCATCTTCAAGAATGAGGGGTCCCACCTGTATCCCACTGATGGTGATGGTGGGATTCCCAGGCACATAGCCTCATTCTTTGTTTGGTACACAGCAGGTTACCTGAATATGTGTGCATTATAGTTCCACCCTGTGTTGCCAAGCTCGTGTCTATAAATTGGCCAGTGTAGTATTTTGTGCCTTGGAGCAGGGGTCCTTGCAGTTAATGAAGTCCTCCCCCGTCCCTTTTGGTGCCCATATTGTAATGTGAGTTCCCTCCACAGCCCCACACACATGCTTGGGGGGGGGGGCGCTATTAGTAAGGGACTCTGAAGGAAGCTGCTGTTTACCTTGCCTGTTGTAGTCAGGCTTCGTAAGGGATTCTGAAGGAAGCTGCTGTTTACCTTGTCTGTTGTAGTCAGGCTTAGTAAGGGATTCTGAAGGAAGCTGCTGTTTACCTTGCCTGTTGTAGTCAGGCTTAGTAAGGGACTCTGAAGGAAGCTGCTGTTTACCTTGCCTGTTGTAGTCAGGCTTTGTAAGGGATTCTGAAGGAAGCTGCTGTTTACCTTGTCTGTTGTAGTCAGGCTTAGTAAGGGATTCTGAAGGAAGCTGCTGTTTACCTTGCCTGTTGTAGTCAGGCTTAGTAAGGGACTCTGAAGGAAGCTGCTGTTTACCTTGCCTGTTGTAGTCAGGCTTAGTAAGGGACTCTGAAGGAAGCTGCTGTTTACCTTGCCTGTTGTAGTCAGGCACACACATTTACTGTAGGATTGGTTAGTATAGAATTCTACTTTTTTCCAGTTAAAGCTGTGCTTTATTTTTGTAATGTTTTCTGCAGATATGCTACTGCATACCAGCACTGTGATTCTCCAGTCTTCCTTCACTATCTTCACATTACCAATGCTGCAGCTAGATAGAAGACAAGGAAGAAATACTGAGTGGATGTAAAAAGGAACTTCATTGTCAGAGGCTTTGTTAACTAAAATATGCCTGTATTTATGTCCTTAAATCATATATAAGTATATATAAGTATATATAAGTGATGGATTGTGGTCTCCATGTCAGTGGAAGTAGTAAATCTGCTTTGGGTTTAGTCCAAACTTTTAAAAGTGTTTTCCAAGAGGCTGAATATTAGCCCCACCCCACCCCCAAAACAAACAGATTCATCACTCTGGGTAGCTCCTTTAAAATTTAGATTGCAATCCAGAGTGGATTCACTGCCCCTCTGACATGACAGCCACCAGCTGCCACTGGTATGTAACAGTCTGAGAAATTAAATATAGAAATAGTGTCTCTTTTGATAAATTGCAGCTACTGTTTATTCATTGTTTTGGGGATATATGAGTAGTCAGTGGTACTACAACATACCTTATACACCTTTGAATCTACCTAATGGTAGTATTAGATAACATTGAGCAATGGTGTGCTTGGTACCAGTTATGAACCAGTGTAATGTAGTAGTTGTGAGTGTTGGAGACCAAGTTTGGAATCCCTTCTTGGTTATGGAAAATCACTGGCTGACCTTGGGCAAGTCACATGCTCTCAGCCCAAGAAGAAGACAAAGGCAACCCCCCTCTGAACAAATTGTGCTCCCCAAAAAACTAAGATAGGCTCACCTGAGGTTCACCATAAGTCCAAAATGACTTGAAGGCACACAGCAGCAGCAGCAGCAGCAGCAGCAGCAGCAATGAACCTGAGCCTGAAGTGTTACTTCCTAATGTGGCCACAAGATGGCAGAATGGTGAGTGGTATGCCAAGTGACAGCTACTCAACAGGACCTTTTCATAAGATAAAAGAGCAAAAACTAAGGCAAAGAGTGGAGAAGTATGGGACACCATGCTAAAGTTTGGTTCCTAGATCCTTATTTAGATCCAGATTGGTAAATCTGAAAAAGAACCTTAAGTATGTATATCCCACTCCCTGCACTTCAAAATGCATCCTCCTGGGAGGCAAGAGGCTCTACTGATGGTAGGGTCTCCCAGGTCAGACAGGCTTTTGCTGAAGAGCCAGCCCAAATGGGCCAAGCAGCTACTGGGCAGCAGCAGCAATAGTGGCAGGGAGTCAGTGGTGACACTGGCAGAGGATCTCTGAGAGACAGTGGCAGTGGCACCATAGCTAACATATTTTAGCACTGTGCAGGAGGAGGCACTGGTGAATCAGTTCTGGACATCTTTTACCACGAAAACCCTATGACGAGACAAAGGTCTAATACGCACTGCAGAAATAATGCACTTTGACAATGCTTTAACTGCCATGGCTCAATGCCATGGAATCCTGGGATTTGTAGCTTTGTGAGACCTTTAGCCTTCTCCGTCATAGAGCTCTGGTGCCACAACAAACTACAGATCCCCAGGATACCATAGCATTGAGCGATGGCAGCTAAAGTGGTGTCAAACTGCATTATTTCTGCAGTACAGATTAGATCAATGCCAGAGAGTAGAGAAAGGTCGTTGGTAGTTTTGCCCTACCCGGGGAGTGGCATATCCTATATTCTTATTCTAATTTATGACCTTCACAGGTACACCTTCTCAGGGACTGACCCCCTGGCACTGGAACTCCCTTCCCAGAGACGTTAAGACTGGCACCCTCCCTGTTTTCTTCTTGCAGGCAAGTGAAGACTTTTCTGTTTAGACAGGCTTTTGTTGAGCGAATCTATATGGCCTGCCTCATCTAAAGACTGGGCTGGATCTGGCTAATTGTTGTGCTGGTGTGCGTGCACACACACTTAATGATGTATATTTTAACCTGGTTTTGATTTTTTTTTAATCGTTTAATTCCGTTATAACTTTTGTATCTTGTGAATTTTTAATTACGTAATATTTAACTTGTTGTAAGTCCTGAAAAAAGGTGGGCTATATAATAAACTAAAAATAAATGATGATGATAACAATGATGATTCAAGGGTTGTAGCATTACCTTTAGGCAAAAGATACCTGGAGAAATTGCAGCACAAGCCTTTATGTGTCTTCTAAGAAGTAAGTCTCATTGCATCCAGTATAATTCTTGGTAAGCATTTATAAGACAGCAGTTTTAGTTTGCTTGATTATATATTTACAAATTTTGTCAACAAAGCTTGAGAATCTATCAAGTCCAAGCTACATGAAGAGAAATAAAGATCTTGTTATTATACTGGGCAGAGGATTTCAGTTTTTGTTATCCCTTTACTTACATGGATTTTTATATTTTAGGACAAGTGTTACCTCCCATATCTTCTGCCCATATCTTCAGCCACTGCAATGTGGCAGTTTAAGTTTTCATTAGACAGTGAAGCTTTTCCTTCAATTGGTTTGCTATTGCATAATATTCTTCCATTCAGTGACTTGGCTGCTATATTTATTATGTTAACTTGGTCTGGGATCCTCACTGCTTCCCTCCTCAAGTTACCAAAGTGATTTCACTACATTATGCTTTAATACCATGAATTCCTGTTAGACAGGCAAAGCTAAGAACTTGGATGCACACATTACACTTACTGCACAGAGGTAAGTGAAACAGAAAATGATGGTTTTAATTTCACCAACTTTGAGAACTAGGATTAACTGTAATGGTGAAAAGGTTGGAGCAATTCTCCCACTTTCAATGAAAACTACAAGGCATGCTAAAGGTACAGCATGACGCAGAAAGTTAAGCATAGGTATTTTTGCCTTCTAAAAATATTCCCTGACAAGTGGTCAAAATATCATCAGCATACAATGAAACCGCTCAATAGTTCTGAGTGTCTTGATGAGTATTCAGGGGTAAGTAAGAATGGTCCTTTTAAAAGAAATCCTTCTGGTTTCTGATGTTATTGATCATGGCTGACCCAAGACATTTTCCTGCCTGAGGCAAACTAGCAAACTGTATTGTCTCCTCACCCAAATCAATGTGCATTGTATCCCAAACCAAGAATGGCAGAAAATCCTACAAGCATTTCTACCCATTTCTAGCATTAGATAAAAAGCCCCCACAAAATTTAGTAACTTAACAATTTGCTGTCCATTCATGGCACCTAAAATGTGGGGGCTGACTTGTGGTAGAGCTGGTTTGGACGTGGATTAACAACTAAACAGAACAAAGCACTAATTACGTTATTTCTCATGCAGCCTCTAAGCTACAGATCTCTCCCTCAAGATTTATTTCCCTAACATTCTCTTTACAGCCTTCCAGATACTGCCAAATATTTCCAGATTTTAAAATGTGCCATTCATAGAAGCCAGTGTAGTATAGTGATTTGAGCGCTAGACTAGGACTCTGGAGACCAGGTTTTGAATCCTGGCTTGGCCACTGAAACCCACTGGGTGACCTTGGGAAGGTCACACTCTCTCAAGTCTCAAGGGATGGCAATTGCAAACACCCTCTAACGAAACTTGCCAAGAAAACCAGGGTCACCAGAAGTCAGCAATGATTCGAAGGCACCCAGCAACTAATTCATAAAGATGGACACCTGGCGAATTTGTACTTTTTAAATATTAAGAACAGCTGGCATTGTGGTTTTAAAATATTTAATTGTGCTCCTCAAACTGAAATCCATTATAATAATGCACTTAGTTTTATCAGTCCCCTTAACATCTTTTTGAGGGGGCAAATATGCTGTAAGATATTGCCCCGAAAGTGTGTATTCTAGGAGATTAGAAAATTTATCTGGCATTACCTGGGTTGATGTTGATGCTTTTGCTTATAATTTTAATTTAACCAAAGCTTGACTGGTAGCATCTACAATCCTTAAAATTTGTTTCACATGAAGTCCCATGCAAAATGGACAAAACTCAGCAACTGTTTAAACATTTTTTTAAAAAAAAAAATTAAAAGAGGGAAGCGCAATACTCCTGCAACCCCAATTCAAAGTTTTCTGATCAGCCTCATACTTGCATTGAAATATTTGGGATGTAAGTCTATTAGTAAATATCAAGTTCAGTCCGAATCTGTTTCTAAATGTACATTAAAGAACCATTCAAAAAAATACTAAAATCCAGTGTTTGCTTAAGATGTATTGAGTCCATAATCCTTACTACAATCTTTGTTAGATAAAACACATCAATTCTGATGACTCTGTGATCAAATATATGGATTTGTATACCATAACAAATACTTAAAACTAAAGTATAAATGTGGTACACAAGTAATGATGTCTGCAGCCTCTGCCTTGAGCAGGCAAAAGCAACCAAGCAGAAGAGTAGCTCTCATAATGAATTCATATTCCAACACAAGGCAAAGTCGAGTCTCCAACTGCTCACATCTCACTACTCTTCAACCAAATAATTTTCATTTGATGGTTTGTGGGGATGGAAGTTGAAGCAGGTGGTACCAGAAGTCCACAGAGAAATAAAGTTTCAGCTTAAAATTTTGAGGGGGAATGCTGAGTCCCACATACAAAGCTCAAGAACCCTAGGAAATATTGTAGTCACACAATGCTTCAACCAAATCTATATAAATCATAGCATCCGAACCTTGGCACCACCATACTGGGTGCCAGGAATTATCTTTAAAAGGAGGGGGAGATTATGATCCTTTTTATTAGGACCAGAGAGGACTGAAAAGACAATTCCTTCTTGAGTTCAGTTCACACATAAGTCTGCTAGGATGCTAAAGTATACAATAAGAGAGTATTTTTATGGAAGAGGTTAAAGATAATCCATGTGTGCTTGTTTAGTTAGATGAAACCCCTTGCAATGGACACTTGTTTAGTTAGATGAAACCCCTTGCAATGGACACTTGTTTAGTTAGATGAAACCCCTTGCAATGGACACTTGTTTAGTTAGATGAAATCCCTTGCAATGGACAATCAGACTTCTAGAACCCCAACCCATGGCATTCAGTATTTTAAGCAGTCCCCTTACAAAGTTTGGCTAATCTACTTTTTAGGAGTAGATCCTAACTTCCCAGCCAGTGCAGCAGTCCAGAAACTAACCTGCCTTGAGCTTTGCCACTGTCCTGTGCTCAATGCAAATGCAGTTGTCACTCCTTTTATCACACCTAGTTGCTAAGTGTAGCTGTAGCTTTTGCCACAGTAAAGTTGGTGAGCTTGATGGAAGTGTACAAAATGAAAGAAATGCCACAGAAAAGTTATTAAGTTGGACAAGAGTGTGCTTGTACCAGAGAGCAAGACAGTCCTTGGTTTTAGCCATTTGCCTTGTGAAGGGCAAGTAGAGAACTAAGAATGATGCTTTTTGGACTACAGCTTCCAGAGCTCCCCAACCAGCTTGGCTATTCATCCTGCTGGCTAGAGGATAATGGGCATTGTTGGCCCTGTACAGTTTCCAAACTATGGTCCCAGCATGGAAGAGAATATATGGTCAGTTAGGCACAGTGCTTTCTTAACAGTCATAAATGTCAGCACATAACACTGGATCTGAAAGAATTTTTGAAATTATATTGTCTGGGTTCATTCTTTAGAACAGTCACTGTCCTTTCAGTAAGCAAACAAGTTTTTTCTCCCCTGCTCCCCAACAAGTGGGAAACATGCAGTCCTGCAAATGTTGTTGGACCGCAAGTACCAGCTTATCTCACCATTGGCTAGGCTGCTGGAAATTGTAGTCCAGCATCTGGAAAGCACATGGACAGGGCAGTCCTACAGTGAGCCTTACAAGCCCTATAAGAAGCCAAGGCCAAATGGGAAGCCTGGCTGTTTCAAGCTCACAGCTGGGTCAACACAGGGATCATGAGATCAGATACAGAGACATGTAGACTCACAATTGCTGGCCTCACATGCCCATAGAATATGACAGGCCAAGACACAGCAGGGAAAGGACATGCCTAGGTCATACAGAGCAAGTTATACATCCCAAGCAGAGACTCTGAGGAAGACTATGTTGCTAATTCTTCATCTCTTGACATTGAAGTGATATGCACACACACACACACACACACTTGAATATTTCAGGTTTTATTATTTAATTTAGTTTTCTTGGAAAAAAGATAGTAAGGCAAAAAAACCCAAAAAATAGAATTGCAGGGATATTCTCTCTCTTTCTTTCTTTTAAAGCCTGCCATTATCCTACACAACAGGGAAGGAGAAGCTTTGGTCTGCCAGATGTTATGGACTACAAATCCCATATTCTGTAACCACTGGTTATTCTCATAGGAGCTTCTGGGAGATGAAGTCCAAAACATCTGGAGGGCCAAATGTTCACCACCACTGCTGTACAAGGAAGTTGTCCGCCTCCACCAGCTGCAGAAAACAAGTTTTGAACAAAGATTGAGCAGCAAATAGTATGGAGCCCTCACCCAAACCCCCCTTTCATTCTTTGATGGCTGGAAGGCAGGACTCATGGCTCATCTCACCCCAACAAGCCTCACTCCGCTGCTTATCTTTTCAGCAGCTAAAGTTTGGAATGTCAAGCAACTAAACAAAAAGAAGGAGAGAAAACACAGAAGGAAGGCACCTCATTGTGTCATCCTTAGCCAAGGGCAAGGGGCTGCCTCAGAGTCCTCCACCATCATCTGTCTGATGTGTGTGGGCCCGGGCTGGCTAGCCTCTATGCCCTTGCCCACTTCTACACAGCGATAGCACCTTTTTCAACCTTAGGACTCAGCTTTGGCAGCTGTGATAATTGCTGTCATAGACCAGTTTGGGAGTTGCCTTCTTACTTAGCAAAAGAAAGAATGGATACGTGGCTTGTGCCTGCACACAGTGAGGAGCCTTAAGATGGATGCCATTGAGTTCTGGCTCTGCCTCAGATAGGATTTATTATCATCATCATCATTATTATGAAAGGCAAGACAAACCAATGTTTACTATCACACTTTCTGCACAACATCTCCCTGGATCTGAGGACAGCGGAGGGAAACAGCAAGGGCAAGTGTTACAAAATAGGGTCTGCAGGATAGGAGGAAGGGGAAAATGTCAGAACAAAAATTAGATCTCTTTCTCTCTCACACACTCTCTCGCTACATATATATAATATACATATAAACAGGTGTGCATTAAGCCAGAAGTTGCTTTAGACTGGGATTTTAGGGAGTGGGAGGTTCTATCCTGCACCATTGCTTCTCATCTAAGTGCACACAGAGGAGGTGCTGGTGTCTGGCGTGAAGAGTGGATTAGAAAAAGGGGAACAGCAGGTTCAATTTCCTACCACTCAGTGAGTAGCTGATAATGCCCCACCAAGACCAGAGTTATTTTCCTCCTCCCTCATCAGGACTCAACAAGTTGTTTTGCTTTGCTACCTGTAGGAAGGTAGAGACATAATAACTCTGGGAGAAAACTGGCTTCCTTCCCTTCACTTCTCCCATCTTCTCTTCCCGCACACTTCAGAAGGCTCACTTGTATTTAGGATACCTCACAGGGATTGGGAAGAAGGAACAAGACAGCAACTCCTATGGTCAAAGCTACAGGAAGGCCCCTGTGGCTTCCCCAACCACCCTCCTTGGGGCACACCTTCATTATCTTGACTACATACCACTTCTCAGTTCCTACTGGAAAGCAGGAAATGGGGTTGGGGGAGGGCAATCCAAAGAGCACAGTGTTGTTCCCCTCTCTTCCTCCCCAGAAGTAAAGGACCATGAGCACAGCAATACTCTTGTGGTAGGGAAATGGGGGATGCAGTCCTCTACTACTACTTGTCCCCAGCCATTCAGGAATCCAGACACCAACGTCAGCTTCAATCAGCTAAGGCAACCCAGCCAATCACCACTGCTGGATTCTGCATTGGGTGATTGATTCAAAACAAGTGATTGGTTAAGACAGACAGATTCGGTGAGGAAAGCACTAAGCAGGAAGTCACATGATCAGCTGCTCCCCTCCATCCTTCTTCCACTATCCTCTTCATTCCCCCATCCTTGTAATAGTCCTGCTGCTTCTTCCAGCTCTCAGAAGATATCAGGGCACATGCTCCAGTCCTGTTTCTCTTTGCTCTCCCAGTATCCTCCCCTGTACACATGGGCCACCTCCTTTGTGTCAGGATCCTTTTTCCGTTCAAACCACAATGCTTTGTATGGATCATAAGGAGTTCCTGAAAGGAGAGAGAAAACATTCAGAGGGACAAAAGGGACATTAATTTTTGGAAGGTAGTGCCAAGTTTTCACACTTAGCCAGAGCCATTCTGTAGAGCACATGCTCTGCATGCAGATCGGGGAGATCTGGGATCTTCAATCAAAAAAGGATCTCAGGATTACTAGAAAAAAACAAAAACCTCTGCCTGATATGCTAAAGAGGAACTACCAGCTGAGAGTAAACCCCTTACTATGCAGGTTTTATACTGGCTGCAGCCACTGGGAATTGAAGACTAAAATATCTGCACAGCTAAAAAATTGCCACCCCTATCCTGTTATCTTTTAATGCATGGCAAACATTTGACCCTACAGGGGTAATTGGGACAACTCTTACCATCCTCAGTTGCCTTCATGGCTTCTGCTTCACGTTTTTTCCGAGAGATGCGCTGCTTCTCCTCTAGGCGTTGCTTCTCTGCGTTAGCTTCATCCCAGCGACCATTCTCCATGAGTCGCTGGTCAGGTCGAAGTCTACTATCTGTGGGAGCAGTACCACCTTCTGGGGCATTGAGTGTCAAAGCCAGCTCTGAGAAATAGTACATGTTCTCAGCATTCTTCCTGCATCCAAGGGAGAAGAAGGAAGATTCAGGTGGCAGGAAAACTCTGGCTTGGACTCCAGACTTACCAGGTACCAACAGAAGAAGTTAGCATAACCTTGTCCTTAGAATGGGCAGAAAGGAGATATAAACAACTTCAGGGATCACCAACTCCTTCAAGACCACGCATTGCAACTTGATAGATTTTATCCCTCAAAAGTAACAGTTTGCAGCTCTTATGACTGTTCTGAATGTGTGGGCAGTGCTTAGAGAGTAAGTTCTGAATGTGTGGGCAGTGCTTAGAGAGTAAGTCAGTAAGTTCAAGAGAAGAAAGGTTAAAACTGACGCTGAATTTCCACCAGCTATGGAGCAAGACAACAAGGCATGTATTCTTTGGCTCATCCCATGACTAGCAGAATGAATATATATGTCAACACACACACAGAGGAATTTATTTAAAATTACCCTTTTTGATGCATTTGTTGAACAGGACATACATTTCATAAAATACTCAACATCAACAATGGGGCTATCTAAAATATCCTCCTCCACTCAACTAAAGCCAATTGGAATAAAACTCACATTGACAAATCTCTTCTTTAGTTAAAGGAGACCACAGCCATGCACTGGCAAGCTACCACCCTTACTTACGGGAGTGGGTTCCTCTTCCACAACATGACTCTGCTGTCCTCAGCTTCATGTACTCTTTGTCGGCTATCACCACCATTCTCCACAGTAGGAATCACCTTGAAGCAGTCCATCTTCTCATCCCATGTTCCCAACAAGATATAATGCACTTTTCCTGATGAATCTAACACCTCTCCAGTGACCTGTTACAGAAGGATTTCGGGGTGTTTGTGTGATGGAGCAAGGTTCTCCAGGTATTACATTTCCAGCAAAGTTGCAAACAAATCCTTATGGAAGACAGACTGTTTTATAACTTTCCCAAGGATAGCAAAGAAGCTGAAAACCACTCTTTATTCTCAGAGGCTATTTCAACAACAGATTGCTCTGCAACCAGCACTGCACAAGCCTCAACACCAATTGGACTAGTTTGCATGGTAACTACTATACACATGGCCCATCCTCTTATGTATGGCTCCTCTTGCCACCAAGCAGACCCTGCCCCCTCCTTTGCTCTTCCTCTCTCTCTGCAAAGGATCCTTCATGGTCTTTACCAGCCTATAAGACTATAATGTTTAAAGAACGTCCTCTTACCTTCCTAGCCACATCTCTTGAGAAGTAACTATAAGGAACAAACTTAAGTATACATTTCTCATTGGTCTTGTGGTTTAGAATCTCAATCTCGCCGGACTGAAAAGAAAAAAAGGGAGGGGGAAAGTCAAAAAGGTTCAACAGCACTTAGAGAACATGCTAAAATGGTTGTGAATTATCCAAAGCAACAAAGTGATGGGAGATCTGGAAAATGGAAGTCTGAGATCCTAGTTCCAAACATTACCATCCAATCACAAGTGGCTCAATACTACTTTATATTCTTTCCCAACTCCTGTCTTTGACTCACCTGGTCTATCCATAATTTGCCTACTATGATATTGTGTACTGTCGTGGTGACTTTTTTCCATGTGTAGTGATTGCCAGTTGCATGAAAGATACAGTGGATGGTACCTAGAAAACAGGAAAATGGTGCTGTAGACTAATCTTTATTGGTGAAGATTCCAATAAAAAATACACCAAGCCCACCAGATAGCACTATTTGCTTCAGATACGGAGGTTCTAACCTCTGCTCAGCTATGGATTAACTGCTTTTTCCGTTACTAGTCTATTCTCTTTGTTTTCTACACATGCCTATTTTATCAGCTCTTGAAGTATGCAAGTGTTCTAAATATCTCCAAGGGGGGGCTACAGCAGCAATTAATACATTAATGAAAGCTGTACAACTGACAAATATTCATTGCAGGTCTGTGTTCCCAGACAGCCTAACTCCACCTACATAGGGGCTGCAGACCCCAGATTGTGGTACAAAATGGAGAGCACAGATTCACTCTTGGCCCTTCCAAAGGGCAGCATTAATCTTGTCATGTACTCCTAGAACTGCAGACTATAAGTAGTGATGATTCAGTGGCAAAGGCTTACCAAGTGGCATGATTGAGAGGTATTTGCCTCGAAACTTGCTGGTGATTTTAATCTCCTGACGAAGCGTCCAGCCATGCTTGGAGTCAGCATGATGAGCAGCTGCAGGAGGATGGTGGCTTACCTATGGGAAACAAGAAACAGACATAAAATAAGGGCAAAAAGCAGATTTCATCCCAACAACTGAGTCTCCAGGGACATCCAGACACAAAAAGGAAGAAGTAATAACAAGAGATCTGAAAGACATCTTGGCTGGGAACTCAACAAACATGGGACACATATTCTGCTGGTATTAATGGAACCTGATATTCTTAAGACTGAAAGTATCAAGAAAACTCTCCTGGAATCATATATTCTAGCTTAGGTTCAGAAAAGTAATGCACCCTATTCCTTACCTGCTCACAGATGGAACGGTAGCCATTCTCTTCTAGCCGGTCTAGCTCAAAGGTTTCCCCTAAGAGGGGGTTGAATGGCTTGCTAGTGCGGAAGACAGTGGTGGAGTAAGACGATACAGTAAAGGCAGCCACATAACAGAGTTGCTCCAGGGAGCTCTCACACTTGGCTGCACGATCCAACAGGTCATGATATTCCAGATCCTCTGTCAGGCGCTGCAGCATAGATAAGGGCTCGTTGAAGTTAACCTAGAAGCACAAGAGTCAGGTTTACTGGCAGAAATGCCTTTTTAGGGCAAAGCTAGACACAGCAAGCAAGGCATCTTATACATATGGAGTTTGTGGGAGTACAGAATCACTCAAACCAACCAGGACAAAAGGGGCACAGGAGACGGCTCCCCATTCTCATCTTCCCCCCGCTCACGATGGCATGGGAGAGGTAGCACACCCTCATTCTTCCTACCCAAACCTGGGCATGGGGGGACTCACTGGCATAGGGATTTTGGAGAGTTCCTTGCCAATGCAGTTCTTCATGATGCTCCACAAGTTCAGGCTGTAATTTGGTTTGTGGGGAATTCTTGTTCTTTTTTCCTTTTTGGTGTCCTCCAATTGATGCTTATACTTTGGGAAAAACAGAAGATGAGTGAAAGCCAAACAGGGAAGGTGTCAGCTGGTCAGTGAACCCTGAACAGCTTCTACATATATTTCCTACAAAGTTTCACTTTGCTTGCCTAAGGCTTATACTACTCTTTTAAAAAAAACCATTCATGTACTAATCTAGTTCCACAATCACTTATCCTTAGTGTAGTTAGTCTTAAGCTTTCAAACAGGTAAACAACAACAATGGAATAAGGCTGGTGCTGCTGCCAAGATCCCACTTGGTATTCCTAGCCTATAATAAATTCTTTCTCAAGCTATATCTCAGGGTATATGGGAGGCTTAGACAAGAAGGAGCCACAATCTAATGAGTCAGTCCTGTGGACAAAACATTCTAATCTTGATCATACTTTGTATTCCATTTAACATTCAATCTCTCTGCCTAATTAGCAAGCAGGACCCTGCATGACAAACTGCTGGGTGTCTCCAGAGATTTGAAAATAGCTCACACATTAGAGTATCTTGCTCTGCCAGCCAGCCAGCCAACCATATACTGTATTTGACTAAAAGCCATTACAAATCCAAAAAATCCAATAAAAGAATATATACATACATGTACATGTAAAAGGTAAAGGTAAAGGTAGTCCCTTGACATGAATGACTAAGCCGAAAGGCCACTGTTGTCCAAAGACAACTCCAGTGGTCATGTGCCCAGCATGACTATACAGAACTCTGTAACCTTTCCACTGAAGTGATACCTATTTATCTGCTTGCATGTACATGCTTTCAAACTGCTAGGTACAGCCATACAAAAAGTCAGATTAATGAATCCTCTGCAAAGTCTATAACAGTATCTTTCAAATAACTGACATCTTGCTTTGCAGAGTCCCACTAGTATCTGATGAACAGGCTCTTTCTTATCCCTCCTGCTCCCTTCAGATCAAAGACAGATTACCTGCTCATCAAGACTGATGTCACTGCTAGCACCACTGATGTTGCTGCCTGTTCGCCTAAAGGAATGAGAAATATGCGCCATGAAAAAGTGAGAACTAAATGCTCTACCTGAGATGAGACCCAAAAGACAGTTAAGAAGACAGTGCTACAAAAAGTTGACAGGAAAAAAAATGAGGTCACTTGTTTTGGCAGAGCTAGAAGTCACTAGGTACAGTACCAAACATTAAAGATCTGTGGTCCTTCTAGGCACCTAAGGCCACTCATCCCTATTTTTATTTCATTTTCCTTACTCTGTGGAAGGAAAACACTGAGGGTATCATCCATCTCTGCAACATGCTGCAGCCAGGAGCCCGCAGGAGCCACCAGACTAAGCAACATCTGCTCCTGATGCCATCTATGGGTACAGCATAGATGACTGCTGGCTCTGACCAGTAAAGTCTGGGGAGGGGCATGGCAGCAGGTGAGTGGGAATGAGGAGCAGCCCCTCAAAGGACTGAGTGATGCCAAGATGGTGCGGAGGGGATAACAACAAAGAGACCAGAGGCAATGAAAAAAGTTAGACTGCAAGAGAACAGAAGCCCAAGCTGATGAGGAATGGGTTGAGCCCAGTTGGCTCCATGAAGCTGAATCAGGTGCACCAACAATGGTACTCCAGGAGAAGGCCTTTTGGATCTCTCTTGTCATCGTCAAGATGACTTGCTAGAAGGGGGTGAAAAAATTCTTTACCAGCTAGTTGCTGCCCTCATCCTACCCTAGGCACAGAGTGAGTGCCAGGGGAACCAGAGAAGACAGGGAGATTATTGGAAGCTTGAAGTGGCAATTTGGGACAACTGAGGACAGCAGGAAGGACGTGGCTACTGCTTTTTCAGTGGCAGAGTATTAAAAGAAGTATTAAATATCACCTAAGCTGAGTCTGCCTCCCTGTCAACATTCAAAACTGAGCCTGGCCACTCACACTCACTTAGGCGAAATCCTGTACACACTAAACACTGCAACAGACCAAATCCCATACCTAACTACTTTCTCATTGGAACAGATTCTGAACAGATCTGTCATCCAACGGGATAGATCCTGTGTGCACTTACCACCTTCATCCACCCAGTCCTGGACTTTCCTACCTCCTGCTTGAGCCTGGCTCTACTTCTGTTTCTGCTTCTAGCCCACCCCCAGGGCAGTGAATTTTCACTCCTTAACCACATTAGTAAACAACATGAGCACACTAAAAGATTGTCTGTGACTTACTGCTAACTATGCAAGGTAGGGTTTATGATGTGCTCTTCCTCAAGGATGTGATGGCCTTGATGACAAAATTTAAAGACAAGATAACTACCCTGAAGTTCCAGCAGACCATTTTAAGAGCTAGTATGATGTGGTGACTTGCCAAGTCTCCCACTACATTACACCACTCCTTTATTATTTACTACATTTATGAATTTCTCTGTAAACAGAATGTTCTCAGATTGAACAGTAGGCATAGTATAAACACACACACTCAAATATGAAAATCAACAAGTAAAAATCAACACAAACAGCTATACTAGTATCAATTAGTACAACAAATAGGAGAGCAAACTGGCCAAGGACAATACCTCAATACAGGGTCTAAAAAATTTATCAGTACTTCAATAGTGTCAACTAAATGAAAGCACTACAAATATTAAATCAATACTATCTTTAAAAGCTTGAGAAAACAAAGAAATTTTCTTTGACAGTGCCATGGAAACCTCTTGATGCAGGAGTGGGGCATAATAGAGAAGACCCTCCCTTGCATAGTCATCTCGGTATTTCTAGTTGAGGGAGCATCTTTAATCTGTCCTGGAAACAGACTGGAAATCAATGGGGAAAAACATTCCTGCAGCATGTGTTTATAATGCCTAACCTCAGTCAGCACTCAATATCATAAGCCAGGAGCTTTTCTTGAGCCCCCTTTCAGACTGAAGTTGGAGGCACTACTTTTTGATGGTTCTTGAAGGAAGATTCAAGAAAGTTGTTCTAGGAAATATTGTTTTCCCCAGTATATATTTTCTGGTGGTGGGGGGGTCCAACTAGATTCAAATTTTGTCTCTCATAACATTTAATATCTACATGAAAGCATTGTATGAAATCATCTGGAATTACAAGTTTGATGCCATGATTATTTTAGTTAAATACAATTCAAATTCTTTTGTTATATAATCCAGATGTGGCAATAGATTCCTTGAATAAATGTCTTGAGATTAGTGCTGAACTGAATGATGGGAACAAATCTAACTTAGGGCCTTTACAGACTGCCAGAAATAATGCAACTTGAGGCCACTTTAACTGCCCTGGCTTAGTGCTAGGGAATCATGGGAACTGTAGTATATTGTGGCATTCTGGCAGTCTGTAAGGACTCTTAGGGGGGTTGCAGACTGCCAGAAATAGTGTGAATTCAGTCCACTTTTAGGGTTAGGGTTAGTGCTAGGGATTCATGGGAACTGTTATTTTTCTGAGACATTGAGCCTTCTCTGTCAGACAACTCTGATGCCACAATAAAATACAGTTCCCATGGTTCCCTAACTCTAACCCTAACCCTAAAAGTGGACTGAATTCACACTATTTCTGGCAGTCTGCAACCCCCCCATGTCTCTTAGTCAAGGCAAAGATAACAATGGTGGGGCTTTGGTTGACAGAGGAACATATGCTCTAGATTGGGGCCTCACTTTCCTTAGATGTAAACTTTGTATTTAAAAAGTCACCATTTCCAGATTCAAAAGATTTAACAGTTCCATCCTCTGCCTGAAGACTAAAGTCAGCCCACCTACCTCCAAACTTTGATGACTTCTTGATTAAATTATTGAAATTCACTCTATACTACAACTGCACTTTGCAGTAACTTCAGTTGTTATACAAAACAGGGGCACAATTACTGTCAATGTTAAGATATTATGATCACATTACAGCTCTACTTTAAAGCAATTACAACAACTATCACTTTGTTTCCAAGCCTAATTCAAGGTACTGGCTTTGACCTATGAAGTTCTTCATAACACTGGACCTTTAAAAGATCTCAACAGTATGGATCCTGATCATTTAAATTGGAACAGCTGGGCTAGATGGATAGATTATTTTGCTTGGGATAAGATAGATTCATTTAGTCAAGCTATTTCATCATGTCATTTCCTTCTGCATCACTCCCTGCACCTTTTCTGTTCTTTCTCCATTTTTTCCATCTTAATGTCAGGTGAGATCACCATATTTTCAAGATCCATTGTGCGCATGCACATACCCATACATACATTGATATGCAGGAAGAATTATAAGGAATCTGTATCAAAGTGTATAATTTCACTTAAGGCATGCTGCCTGCCAGCTGACACAAGTTATGGAAGGGAGATATTCAAAGCCCAAGGGGATTTTTCTGTCAGTTGGGCATTCAAAGTGCCAAGGGATGAGGGGTACAAAGCTCTCAGTTGAACAAGGGAATACTCACTTGTGGCCCATGCTTTCAGGCATAGTGATGATCTCAGGGGCATCAAAAAATTCATTATCATCATCTTCATCACTCATATCTCCCTTTGAGGAGCAACATCGATCTGAAAGAACACGTGTTAAAGTTATCCTCCCTGGTTTTGATTACATAACACTTTGATACCCAGGGGATAGTGCTTAGGATTGCTAGACTGGATATTGGACAGGGCTTCTGTAACTTTAATTTTTAACAGATGCTGGAGCAGGACAAGATCCATCTAGTGCAGGGGTAGGCAACCTTTCCCCTTTAAGGGCCAAGGGACTTCAGCTCCCAGAAGCCTCAGCCATGTTGGCCAATAGTCCCATGTTGGCCAATAGCTCCTGGGATTCTGGGAGCTGAAGTCCCTCGGCCCTTAAAGGGGAAAGGTTGCCTACCCATGATCTACTGGGACCAACATAAAAGTTTTCTGTCACCTTCCAACCCCCAACTTTCGCATCCCCTCCCAACATGGCTAGTGTAGAGCAGGGGGAGGGGGCATTAAAACAATTGTCATGTTAGAAGTGGGCCCCAACAGTCCCTGCACTCTCCACTAGTGATGTTAATAGCCATGTTGGGAGGCGATGGTAGTTGGAGTTGGGCTTTGGAAGATGAAGAAAGACAGAACTTTATGGTACCTCATCCTCTCCAAGATCTATTGGGGATTAAAGTTAAAAGAAGCCCTTCCTGTACCCAACCTGACAATCCCACAAGTGCTTTCCATGAAGAGGCATTCTGACTAAAGGATGCATGAAAGAAAGCAAGGTTCGTGAGCAGAGGTGAATGTCAGACTAATCACCACTTAGTGGATCGTGGTTCATGGATGTGAAGGAGGGTGAAACCCTGGCCACCTCCTACCTTTAGAGGAATCCATGCTGCCAGGGGCATTGGATGGCAGGACTGTGACTCCACGGAAGGCCCTTTCTAGGTGATTATGCTGCTTAGCCAGCTGCTCTAGTGTTTCCTCCAAGCGGATACGTTGATCTCGTTCATACTGAAGAGACTTTTGCCATTTCTTGCTGTGTGTCTGGGCCAGCATCAGGAAATCTCGGCAAGCCTATATGGGAACACCAAAGAGAGGTAACATTTACAAATGTAGCCTTCGTTGGCCCAAGACGTTTTGCAAGTCTGAGTGTCACCCTTCACCTCCACTAAAGTCAACATTTTAAGTCTTACTGTGCTACTGAAACACCAGTTCTGGACTTCCTCTACTTCATCCCCACCCTTCCAATGCCACCTAAAGTAGGTTACCTCTCTGTTCCACAGCAAGGAACAACCTAAATCAAATTGTTATTTAATATAACATATACATGGATTTTTAAACCACAGATTTGAGCATCCACAGTTTGAAAATATTTTTAAAATGTATAAATTCCAAAAAGCAAACCTTGATTTTGCCATTTTGTAAAAGGAACATCATTTCACTATGCTATCGTATTTCATAGGACTATAGCATCCACAGGTTTTGTCATCTATGAGGGGTCCTGGAACCTGAGGGCCCATTGTAGTGTCTTCCTACTGCTGCTGTTCAAGTGGTAAACATTACTTTCCAGTTGCTTAACAGGATCATGTCCATTAGAATCTACCTAGGCAATTATGCTGTTTTTCCCCATCTAGAGACCAATGATCATTCAGCACTACCCTCCTAGGAGCCTCAGGAAGGCCACGGTAGACACTTACTTGAACACGAATACTCAGAGGTCCCTGGGCAAGGAGTATTCATTTAGTACAATCCCTGTCAAATACTCTAGAACCCAGCTAGCCATATGTTGCAAGGAGATCACTTCTTGTAGTTGCTGTGTGCCTTCAAGTTGTTTCTGACTTATCATGCCCCTAAACTGACCATATCATGGAATTTTCTTGACAAATTTCTTTAAAGGGGGGTTGCCATTGCCATCCCTGTGGCTGAGAGAGTGTGAGTTGCCCAAGGTCACCCAGTGGGTTTACATGGCTGAGCCCAGATTCAAACTCTGGTCTCCAGAGTCATAGTCCAATGATCAAACCACTACACCATGCTGGCTCTGCAAGAAGGTCACTAGCAGAGATAAATTCATTTAATCTCATGAGTTGCCCCAATAATTAGAAAATTTTAAAAAGTTTGCTTGTTGTGTGCCTTCAAGTCATTTCTGACTTCTAGTGACCCTATTATAGAGTTTCCTTGGCAAGGTTTGGCAGTGGCTTGCCATTGCCTTCCTCTGAAGGTGAGTGTGACTTGCCCAGGATCACCCAGTGAGTTTCCATGACTAAGCATGGAATTAAACTCTGGTCTCCAGAGTCATAACTGGATGCTTAAACCATCATGTCACACTGGCTTACATCTATCTATTTGATTTGTCCTCACAACAAAACGGAGCAATTAAGAATGTTAGTAAAAGTTTTTCATTTGAACATTTATATACTTTAGGACACTTATATCTATAAGGTATAGGAGAAAGAACAATCCACTTTCAAAGTAAAAAAGGATAAAGAAACAGATGTCTGATCCCTCTGAAAAGATGCTTTAAATATCTGGATGCAGGATTGCCACTTTACA
Source organism: Phrynosoma blainvillii (assembly GCA_026167975.1). Lineage (NCBI taxonomy): Eukaryota > Metazoa > Chordata > Lepidosauria > Squamata > Phrynosomatidae > Phrynosoma > Phrynosoma blainvillii. The sequence continues at coordinate 314,182,788 of JANUYF010000001.1, forward strand.
AATGTAAACAGAGAGTTAAGCAAGGTCAGGATTATGTAACAGAGGTATGGCAAAAAGTGAACACAGAGAAGTGATTCTTCTTCTTACAATGCAATCTGTAATGAAGCTGAATGCTGGGAAGTTCTGACAGAGAGAAAGAAGCATCTCTTATTCATTTCCTCAAGAAGTGGTGACCACTAGCTTACAAGGCTTTAAAGGGAGATTTGACATGAAGGATAAGACTACAAATGGTTGCCAGTCATGGTGGCATGCTTCTAATACTAATAACTGGAGTAGGAGAAGTTGGAGACAGGATACTGAATTAAATATGAAAAACATGACTAGAGAAATAGCCTGATCCAGAAAGTTCTTCCTACATTGTTATGGAGGAGCAAAAAGAAGACATGTTAATTCTATCAAAAGAAAGATACAAGTTTCAGTCTATGTTAAATATTTGTAGCTAAATATATACAAAAGAAATCTCAAATTTTAATTTCCCCCTTTTAAAACTCACCCTGAGGATTTCTGCATATCAGGGAGGCAACCCTGGGTAACCATAAGGTTTTCTAAAGTATAGTCTCCATTTCATGCCTTGAGCAATCCTCAGTGTTTAAAGTCCTTTGCAGTGTAAACTGCCCAATGCTAGATAAGGACTTTTTTAAAAAAAGGACATTGTGATGTCATTCCATCCTCAAAGAACAGTATTCTAGCCCTTTGTTTAACAACTCACCTGGTAGCCAGTGACAACTAGAAATTCTGCAAAGGTGAATGCATGGAGTTCCATGGCAAGAAGAGTGCAGGCTAGCAAAAAAGGGATGGATCACCCATCTCTCTATGGTAAGAGATGGTTTTGGTTATGTGTTTTTTAAAAATTATCTACTAGTCTCTCCTCTTTTGTGGTGAGCATGGAAGCACCAACTATGTACCTCACTGGAAGCTAGAAAATAATGTTGCAAGCTAGTAACTCTTGTGGATTTACTGATAAAGTTGTAATATTTCCTCAATGAGGAAGACCCTGACCTACGAATGCAGCCCTTGTTGCAGCAGCTGCCATTCTCCCATGGTTTAAAAAATCACACACATGTACACACTTAGGACAATGGCCATTTGCCTGGAAGAACAGAGACTAAAAATGACTTAAGGCCTATAGATTCAGGTCATTCAGGTTATGACGCTCTGATCTATGGTGTTTAACATGTATGCCAAACCAGAATGTTAGAATGCATTTCCATAGGATTTTTGAAATTATTTCTGACATTTTAAAACAAGTCACTCTGCTCAAAAGTTTGTTTGCTCTTGCCCCAGAAACTGGTACCATTTGCTTCACCTGAAGAGGGATGGGAGGGATGTACAAAATGCATCAGATTTAAACAAGTAGATAGACACCTACATGTTAATTCATGGCTGCTTGTACATCACAGGCTCCTCAGCTCACTTGGGAGTAAAGGAAAGCATGCAGTGGTGCCAACTGATACAATACAAGGTCTGAACAGAAATCTAGCTGACTTATGCTCAAGTCCCTCCAAAACAACAACCATGCTGGTGCGTCCAAAATGACTCACTAGGCCATGAACGCTGCCTTTGAGACATTATCATGTACTTTGTTCTACTGAACACATGGCTTACAGTTGGCCTAAGGATCAAGGGCATTACTACAGGATGTGCAGCCTTATGCAGACATTTGCCTCTGTGTTTAACAGAGATAACTAATCACAGCTCATTGCCTCTCTGGGATTCTGACTTCTCAAAGATCTCTTGTCTGCTGGGAAATGCAGTATCCTCCTCTGCAGTCCCAGTCCTCAAACCCTAGCCTGATGGCAGCAACCAGAAGACGGGGAAACAAAGCTGCAATTATGGGCCTTTGCAGACTGCCAGAAATACTGCACATTAAATTGAGGCACTGCCCTGGCTCAGTGCTAGGGAGTCATGGGAATTGTATTTTTTTCTGGGACATTGAGCCTTCTCTGTCAGAGAGCTCTGGTGCCACAATAAATTACAGTTCCCATGATTCCCTAGCACTGAGTCAGGGCAGTGCCTCAATTTAATGTGCACTATTTCTGGCAGTCTGCAAAGGCCCTATGTCATCACGGAGACTAGCAATCAAGGTCACCAAATCATGGCATGTTTCAGCCGTCATTAATTCTTCTCAAGGTTGTTTCTCTATGCTGCCATTTTTAGCTGATTCTTTCCTTGTGCTTATTACCAATTTCAAACATCTAACTCAAAACACTGCATCAGCCATTTGCTGTTCTTATCATGTCTTTTCAATATCATCCAGCCTGGTTATGTTTTTAATGCCTTTCATCTCACTGACCACAGTGTGGCTCCACTAAGCTGAAAAATTATTGACACTTTAGGGGATTCAGGACAAGAAGGAATTTTGTTTGTAAGGCTTTTAAAAAGCAAAAAACAAACAAAAAACCTAGAGGCTTACATTTTTGTTAATATGTGTGATGTCACAGGCAGCTTAGGAATTCAAAGGCTTAATGACAAAAAACATCAAATCACTTCTCCCTTATCAGGAGCAGAAAGGCGAGTCCTGGGATTCTTACCCCAGCTTTAAACCTTCTATTGTGAACATTCCCAAAGCCACTGATAGGAAGCACCCCCGATGGCTTTTGCTGGCCAGAGTCCTTTTCCCAAGTGGGCAGCCTCACAACCAACATCTGGAATCAGGCTTACATTGATCATGGCGTTGGAAGTGATGCGGAAGAGAGTGGCTCGTTCGTTGACCTGCTTGATCTTCTCACTGCTCTCAGCAGGCAGCTTAAGGGTCTCCAGTTCACTGAGGGAGCGCTGCAAAGCTGTCCCATGCTTAGCAATCAGGTCATTACAGGTGCTAAGGTCCTCCACCTTGCTGGAGAGGGTGCGCAGGGTGTTCTGCAGTTCTGTCTTGTCTGTCTGAGATACAGATTCTTCATCACCTGACTCATCTGTGAGGAAGAAACTACAGTTGTAAGCCAAGAGAGGACCTCACTGTAGGAACAGGCACATAATCAGAGACATCCCCCCTGCACACACATATTTGGCACAGAGGCTGCTACCTTCACAGAACTATGGGGAATCAACACATAAGAAGAGTAACAACCTTTCAGTCATCTAGATTAGGATGGGCAATTTCTAGGGGCTACCCCATCCACATAACCCAGTGGGGCTGCATCCTCTCCTTCTCTGGCATTGAATCTGCAGAAAATTGCCACGGTTTACATATAAACAAAACGTTGCTGTTTATGGTGGGTTTTTTTTAAATTGTTATAATCCTAGATTGATTATATTTCAATAATTATACAATATAAACCTTTCTCTCAGTTTTAAACTTTTGTTAAGCCACCTTGAGTCCTAGGGTTGGGGAAAAGACAGGATATAAATAAAAGTAAATAAAAATAATGTAAGTGACCGGCATCCAACTTGTTTTTAAGTGGAACCATGCTTTCTGGAGACTTCCAGGTCTCTAATCCTCTTAAAAATGAGGCACCTACCATGTGCATAGCTATTTACAAGGGGGAGAAAGCCTTGATTTTACAGTCACTTCAACAACAAATATTGTGGCAAAAGACAGGCAGGGCACACAAATATGGTTGGGGTCTCACATGTGACCCACATGTCAACCATCCTTGATCTAGAAATGGAACGGTACACAACTGCAGGGGTAGGCAACCTTTCCCCTTTAAAGGCCGAGGGACTTCAGCTCCCAGAAGCCTCAGCCATATTGGCCAATAGTCCCATGTTGGCCAATAGCTCCTGGGATTCTGGGAGTTGAAGTCCCTCAACCCTTAAAGGGGAAAGGTTGCCTACCCCTGCACTAGAGGGATTAAAAAACCCTCTGTCTTCCCACTTCAATGACTCAAAGAGTGGAATTTCTATTCCTTCAGCTGTGCACTATGGTCTAAATCCAATTGGATTTAAAACTAGAGCAGACTCACTGAATCAGTTGCTGAATGCCCAATGTATGTTGCTTCACTCGCTCTCCTCTATTTGGAATTAGCAAGGAGGGAGACAAGAACCACCACATCAGTAAAGTAACAATCTGAAAGCCAATTAGCAGCAATAAAAGGAGCAGAAATTTTTATTGGGTAGATCACTGGGAACCTCTGAATTGTTCCAAAAGCAGCATAGGAGACCTGATTTTAGTGCCAGAGATGTCTAAAGAAAAAACTGGGATATAAATTAAATAAACTAGTTCTATGCTGAGCCCAGCAGGTCCCTATCCCAAGCAATGAGTCTGACTTACACATACAGCCATACCTCACTTAACAAAGCTCTGAAAGCAAATGTGCTTTTTACAAAGGCTTTTAATGCCTGCCCATCCTCCCTTTCCTGGTTGTCTAGCTGGGAGTTTTTAGCAGCCTCTTCATTGGCAGGATGGTGAAGGAGGGATGGAGAAACACAGACATTCAAAGTCAGGTTGCAGCATTGTGACTGCAGTAAAGAATGCAATAAAGCTTGAACTGAGAAAGAGTAGGATTCTACTCTAGCCAATCCTATGTAGCTATGTGTGCCTGACTACAACAGGTAAGAGAAAGAGCAGAATCCCTTCAGAGTCCCTTACTGAGCATGTGTGAACAGCAAAACAGAGAAAAAGGAAAAGCAAGTAAGTCTACATTTGTTGTTAACTGTTGTCAAGTCACCTTCAACCTATGGCAACCCTATGAATGAGAGATTTCCAAGTCACACTATCATCATCAACTGCTCTGCTCAGGTCTTGCAGACTCAGGACCATGGCATCCTTGATTGAATCTATCCATCTATAGTGCAGTCTTCCTCTTTTCCTGCTGCCCTCCACCTTTCCAAGTGTTGATTATTATCCTAGTCTTCTTACAATATAGCCAAAGCACAACATTATTTAGACAAGAAAATATTTATCCAACGTGCAATGAAATACACTAGTCTGAGAAACAATTACTGTCACCAGTTAAACAGCTTTTTAGAAAAGCCCTGGACAAATGAATATAGGTCTATCACTCAACTGAGTGATTATGTGAGCTGTAGTCCCAAAAAGTAATTTTTCAAGATGTAGAATAGGCACCACCATGTTCTCTTCACCATGAGAAGTACGAAAGAGGAGGACATCAGTACGAAAGAGGAGGACATCAAGAAATCTAGCAGCATTTTTTAGAGGAATTGTGAATTAGGCATTTTTAGATCTTGGGTAAGTCACATGCTCTCAGCCTCAGGAGAAGGCAATGGCAAACCTCCTCTGAACAAATCTTGCCAAGAAAACCCCATGATAGTCCCTTAGGGTCGCCTTTAAGTTGGAAATGACTTGAAGGCAAACAAACAACAACAACAAAGAACAGGCCTATCAGAAATTAGCAATATAACTCAAATCTTGTCCCTATTGCTGTTTGCCCCTTTTTTATTATTTTATTGTTTATTGTTTTGATGCATTTTTACTTTTCTTAAGTTTAATTCTGTTTTAAGGGGATGGGAGGGTTGGATTGTGGTAAGAGGGGATGTTTTTAACTTTGTTTTAAATGCTGTAACTGTTAGGATATGGATGGGCTATACAGTCAAAGGTGAAATGTAGAGATGTGTGTGTCTGTAATTTTCCACTTGAGAACAGCTTCTAGGCAAAGCACAAACAACATCTAGAGAAACAAAGTGAATCTAACACCAGATGGCCAAGAAGTCATAAACATGTACTTTCCCAAAGATACAACTCATAGACACAGACTTTGTTATGAGAAAGGTTTGATAGCAGTATCCAAAACATTGTTAGGCTGAGAAAATAGTCACGTGGTGGATGATGGACAGCAAGAGGCTGGGTTAGTATACATCATACAGGCATTATCCAGTCAACATAATGTTAACACCTAGAAGGTGGAGTATGGGAAGGGCCTAGAGAAGCCTTTGTCTAGCTATGGTTTTTGTTCAAGATGTGAGTGCGCGTGTCTGCCTGGCAGCAGGGTTTTAACTGCAACTAGTTGAGATCCTAAGCTTTTGGGACTGTTAAAGATGTAATATTTCATGGCTGAACTGGATTAGTTCATCACAATGGATTTTACTTAGTTATCTTATTTTTCTTTTATATGCATTAATAAACTATGCCTTTGGACTTTACAATGTGTCTTCTTGACTGAGGAAGACAGGATCCTGAAGAAGGGAAGCTGAGCCAGTTGATGGTAAGAGTTACAAAGTGGCTGTGGATCACAGCAGCCAGCTTGTCCTGCAGATTCTGCTGGGTGCCAAAGAGCATCACTGCAACACCCATCATCCACACACTGACAGTAACCCGCCCCGATTGCCGTGCAGAGAGACGGGCTATAAATAAAAATTATTATTATTATTATTATTATTATTATTAAATCAAACCTCCATGTTGAGACAGAGTATATCTCCAAATATCAGAAGAACAGGATAAATGGGAGGAATAATCTCTTCCATGCTCTTGTGAATGCTGGATGAGATGGGCCTTTAAGTTCCACTTATTAAAAAAAAATGAAGAAGAAGAAGAAGAAAAACCATCCCTTACATTGTTTTTACCTTGCTCTTGCATGTTTCACTACCCACAAGTAATGAGTCACAAGGCAGGATGGTAGAGAGTTGCTTCCAGAGAACTCTCATTTGCAGGGAGTGGGGGAGATGTTTTCTACAAGCAATCAGCAGAACTAATATGCAACAATGAAGTGTGCAATCACGGAGGGGAAGACAGAGCACAATATCTACACTGCAGAATGCTGGGTGTCAATGTGGCAAAGAAATTAAATACTATCACCACCACCCCACCAATATACACAAAAGTTTGAAAATGTGATGAGTTTCAGGATCAGAGTTTGCGGTCTTTCGTTTTTAAAACAGTAACAAAACAAAACAAAAGTTCTCCTCTCTCAGTATTTCCTTAGCCTTTGAAGGAGAGAAGGAAAAACACCAATGAAAAGCAGACTAAAAATTAAAAGGCAGAACTAGTAGACTAAATTAGCTTATACAGAACAGGCCCGGTGAATGAATGGGATTTGTTGATCACAATAAACTGGAGTACTAATAATTTCAATGAGCCCACTCTTGGCAGGTTTAAAATTGCATCTAGCTTTATCTTTGCAACCCTGAAGCCTAATGTCTCAAACATAATTAATGCTACTGGGCAGAGTATTTTGTTTGAAACCCTGTACAGCTGCCAAAATACCTCGTTATTTTTCAGATCCTGTGTCTTTTAGAGTTCTATGAAAAATGAAACAAACCATCCAGCAATAACTGGTGACACATTTCCCCACTTGTTTTCCCTTCAACAAAGAGTAAACATTTAATATCAAGAACTAGAGACAATCCGAGGAGCCCTGTGCCCCAAGCATTTTAGATAAGAACCAAAGGCTTGTTTGAGATACCAGCATTTATAACCCAGCACAATTGCCTTGGGAGCCAAAGACCCACAATCTCTTCAGTGCAAGCCTTTACCATATACAGAAATGGTCATTTGACAATTACTTTATCTAACCAGGTATACAAAATATGCACAGACCTTTTAGTTCAGAAGCCACTGGGGTTACACTGCATGGCTTCAACCATGAGGTACTATGCAGAGCTGATTGGGGACTACTGAAACATGCTTTCATAGAAAATGGGAACTCTTAGCAGGTTCTCAGAAGTCTGATATGTAAAAATAGAGTCTCCATTTGCCAGAAGCCTCACATTAAAACCACAAGAGACCCAGATGGCCTCTTGTCTTGGTTATGTCACATGGATGACAAAGGACAGTGAATTGTTTGAGTAACAAACATTTGGTGTTTGGAAGAAAACTTTGCCTCAGGGACCTGGAACTCTAAGTGGGATGAACAGGACAATCAGGGAGAGTCAGTCATATTAACAGCAGCCTAAGAACTGACTGGGTCTCCACAGGTCTGTGATGGCAAACCTATGGCACATATGGCACACAAAGCCATTTTCCCTGGCACAGGGAGGGTGAGGAGGAGGAGGAAGAGGTGTGCGCCTGTTCCGTCTACTTCCTGGCTGTCCCAGGTCTTCAGCTGCCTTTCTGGAGGCATCAGAAGGCTGAGAAAGGTGCACGCCTGTTCCTCCTCTTCCCCAACCCTCCCTGGCCTTCAGCTGCTTCTCCAGAGGCAGCTGAAAGCTGGGGACAGCATGGGAAAAGGAGAAGCAAGAAGCACGCACCTGTTCCTCCTCCTTCCTGACCCTCCCCAGCCTTCATCTGCCTCTGAAGACAGTGCAAGGGGAGGAAGAAGAGGCACACACCTGTTCCTCCTCCTTCTTGACCCTCCCCAGCCTTCATCTGCCTCTCTAGAATCAGCTGAAGGCCAGGGATGGTGTGGGGGGAAGAGGAGGAACAGGTGCGCACCTCTTATTCCTCCTTCCCGACCCTCCTCAGCCTTCATTTGCCTCTCCAGACAGTGCGGGGACAGTGCGAGGAGGAACAGGTGCATGCCTGTTCTTCTTCCTCACCCCTCGGGCCTTCAGTTGTCTCTGGAGAGGCAGCTGTAGGCCAGGGAGGGCGGGGGGGGGGGGGCAGAAGTCCCACCCCAGAGGGCAGAAGTCCCACCCCAGCACCAGGTAACGCTCTGTGCCAGAAGGCCTTTTAATTTGAGCACTTGGCCCCTAAAAGGTTCGCCATCACTGCCATAGGTCCTCCTAAATGCCTACATATATTTTAAGTATGGCCTACAACATGTATATTTCAATGCTTTTACAATTATTAATATCGGTATTCATTTTCAAAATTAGTACAATAAAAAATATAGCTGGCTATATTTCAGTTGTATTTATTTAAAAGGTAAGTGTAAAAGGCAAAACCCAAATATTTATAACATTGTAAGGCAGGAGTCGGCAACTTTTGTTGCCGGGAGGCCGGGGGAGGGGGGGGGATGGTGCGGGGGCTGGTCATGTGGGAGCTGGGGGTGCACGCATGCGTGCACACACACACACACCCCTGACAGCCACCATGGGGCCTTTCGAAGGCCCCCCCGCCCCGATCCTTGGGCGAATTCACCCCAGGATCGAGTGAAGGCACCTTGGAGGATCGTAAATTCACCCCAGGATCAACCGGAGGACCCTTGGAAAGGTCCCTCCAAGGCCCCCCTGCCCCGATCCTTGGGTGAATTTGCCCCAGGATCGAGCGGGGAGGCCTTGGAAACGGGAATTACCGCTGCCCCCCCACGTGCCGCCGCCGCTGCGCATGCTGCTGCCGCTGTGACACATTTGCGCATGCGCAGTACTCCTGCGCATGCGCAAACGCGTTGCGGCCGCCATTTTGGAAAACAAAATGGCGGTCGCAGTGCGTGCAGCTGCGTGGTGGCCAAAATGCGTGGCGGCGGTGGCAGGCGGCAGCAGGGGTCCACCTGGGCCAGTAAGCGCGGGGCCTTGGGCCGGAATCGGCCCGCAGGCCGTAGGTTGCCGGCCCCTGTTGTAAGGTTTCAACTTTTGAAATCGACCTACCAAAGGAAGGCCCAATATCACAAATAGACAAAAGGGGGGGGGGCTTGAAGAAGAGAAGAAAACCCACCCTCACTTGCATACCAAGACCTCTATGTTATATGCCTTGAAGTTAACTCTTACTTATGGTGATCTATCATGGTATTTTCTTGGCCAGATTTATTCAGAAGATGTTTGCCATTGCATTCCTCTTAGGTTGAGAGTGTGTGGTTGTTCAAAGGTCCCCCAATGGGTTTCCATGTGTGAGTGGGGATTCGAACCCTGGTTCCCTCGAGTTCAACACAAATCACTGCACCACTCTGGCTCTCTGAGACAGCAACTTCCTATTTTACGCGGCATCACATGCTGACCAGCTCTGCTCAGAGAAGCCCCTCCATTTCCCCCATGTTAATTCACTTGGGCATCCTTTCTTTTAAAATAAGCCTTCCCCAACTCCCTCCCTCACCCCAAATGTGTCTTGCCCCTTACCTGATTCTGCCAGCATCTTGACTGCTTTAGCCTTGGCCAGCTCCAGGGCTGTGACCCAACGTTGCCTCTCAACTTCAGAGCTGGCCTTCAAGTGGTAAGTCTGTGCCCCCCCATTGGAAATGATGAAGTTGCAGGAGTCCTCCACAGTGATGTTAGCTGTGGCCAGGTTAATGGTTCCACGGCAAGTGTGCCGCATCTCTGCCTTTGACCTGTAGGAAATGGGAAGATGCACAAGGGAATGAACAAGCATATAGCAAAGGTTTAATCTAAGAAAGAATAAAAAGAAAAAGACACCTCATCTCCTCAACAGCTGTGTGCCCTGTCCTAGGCACACAAACTGCCTCCCCTCCCTTCCACCAGGGCAGAAGGAGAAGCAGCAGCTGCCAGAGGCTTTAAAAACTGCCTCCCCTCCCTTCCACCAGGGCAGAAGGAGAAGAGACTGCCGGCGGCATGTGTCCAGGACCATCCTTCCCCTGCACCGGCAGCACTCTTGGAGGCTCAGGCCCCTGAAGGACTCTCTTGCCCCTTACCATCACCTGGGGGCTGGGAGCAGCTGGGGATGGTGCGGGGCCAAGGAGAACGCCAGTGGGTTTTTAATACTATTGTTTAATTGTGTATTGTTTAACTGATTAATTGTTTATCTGTTTAATTGCTTATTGTTATTTAATCCGGTTAGTTTGGTTTGTTTTCAGGGGTTGGGTGGGTGTGGGAAGGAGGGAGGGGATTTGAAGTGATTTTATTTGTCCTTATGTTTTGATATGTTGTACGCCGCCCCGATTGCTTGGCAGAGGCGCGGGATATAAATAAAAATTATTATTATTATATTATTATTATTAGGCAAGAGGAATAGGCAGATCAATCAGATGCACCACTGAGTTGTATCCAACTAGTCTCACTCCACTTGTGGAAAGTTCTTCGATCCAGTATACTGTCACAAACCAGACAGGAAGGGGATTTTTACCAGTTCATACTCCTCCTTGTGCTCCTCATCTCCTATACTATTTGGAAGGTACTATCTCCAGAGCATGTTGGGGAGCGGGGGACTGCAGAAGAGAAAAACTATATCCCTCCTCATTCTGCCGATGGAGATCTGTGCCGCATTAAAGAATATTCAGGCATAGACATTTGGATATAACCCAACCGTACTCACATAAGACTATTACTATTGTTACTATTCCCATGTTAAGGTCACAATCCAAATATTTTCATGGATGTATATTTTACAATGAGATTGTGGCGACATTTAAGAAAATCAAAAGATGAGACTCATAAAGACAGGCTTCTAGTTCTTGAAACCAGCTCTTGAAAAAAATAATGTGGAGCAAGTTTAAAAAAATGTTTCAAAACCAGAAAGGGATGAGTCAGGGATTAATTTCCAGTTAATGTGAATAATAATGGTAGCAATGATCTCTCTTCTATGTACCTTTGATTTTCTAATATTTTCAAACAGTTTTCCAGCATCCTACTTCCACTAATGTTTGGATTTCCAGATGCCTTCTTTCCCTTTTTCTCCTTTAGTTCTCACAACAACCCTGTAAGGTGATCACTACTCTTCATAATTCAGATACACAGTTGAGAAAAATAAATAGTAATCTGAGTCAGTAAGTATATGGCTGGGATGGATCATGGGGACCTAGACCAAATCCAAAGCATTACAGGATCGCTATGTAAACAGCCATTTGTACAGTATCACTGTGCCTCAACTGTAGCCCTACAATATAAGTGAATATGCCCCATAGAATCCATTTGAGCCACAGCAAAATAAACATCAAGGAGGAGTCTACCTAGCTCTCCCCTGACATGCTTGTTTCCATTGTACTAGACAAGTCAACACTGGCCAGACTGGCTGCAGTTGATGGGAACTAGAGTACAATCTGAAGGACCATGTTTTCCATCCTTGATACAGGAATTCCCTCAGCCCCAATTGAGGACACTTAACTAGAAGGGGCACTTCCTACTGAAATCTGAAATAGCAAAGTCCAGGCTGGAGCAATTTCTGAAGAGCCTCTCTGTGCCTTAGATCAGTGCTTCTCAGGCTACCTGATGTGGGTGAAGAGCAACTGTTCTTTCTAGCATACCAAGGAATAGCACATATTTGTGTCCACTGACTTACTTTCCTGGCATCTTGCTAGATACCAGCAGCCAATGGGTTAGGGGTCAATCACAACTTTGAGAAGCACTGCCTTAGATTACACTAGCTGGGCTCCCTTATTTCAAAGTTCTAACACCCCCTGTGCCCTCAAAGTAAATCTAGTTTGTCTAATCAATATATGAGAATTACACATATATTTTGCATACAGTCATACGCACTGTGACACTTACTTTGGCAAATTATTAAACCAAACTGAACTTTAAGTCAATGAGCATGTAATTTGCCACTAATTTTCCCAATGCTTGCCTCTACTAAATGATGATGATGATGATATTTTTTGTAAGTGTCTGGAGCCATGTCCACTATCACCTGGAATATAATTTCCCAAGCTAGTATGTCCCCTGAAATGGGTGCAGCCTCCTCTCTGGGACTGTGAACACTACCAGCAGGCATTTCTATTAATAGGGCAATCTCTTGAACTTCACAGAGCTGCCTGATAATTTCACCAAGCTGGCTGGTCCAGCCACACGCGCAGAGTGGACAGACCAGATGGCGGGGGATTTTACATTCAATATTGGGACACAGCCAGACTTCTGTTTGAGGGTGTTAAAACCAGAACCAGACACAGACTAATGCTCATATTGTGTACAGCAAAACTGCTGAACCTCCAAGAAAACCATTCATGGGGATGTAGGTGCATGTGCTTCCAATCACTTGTATAAATAATCTCTACAGAGGTGCAAAACGTGGCTATCTGCCCATTTATACCTGGAGTTTATTCACTAAGGGAGAATTACATGAGTGTTAAGGTACTTCCACAACAAAGAGCAAGTTGAAATTTGGTGCATGCATACTCCAAGGTCTCTTCCACACTACACAGTCATAGCACTTTGGCACTACTTTAATTGCCATGGTGGCATCTTATGGAATCCTGGAATTTATAGCTTTGAAAGGTATTTAGAAGTCTTTGCCAAGTGCTAAGTAGTATCAAAGTACTATAAATATGTAGTGTGAAAGAGACCCCAGGTTTCCATTAAAAATCCAAAAATTGAGCATTTCTGTCTCCCAAACGTGGAACACCTATTTATCTTGATATCTCACACTGAATGACATGCAATGTGGGAACCAAAGCCTCTGAAGGTGAGACAGAATGTAGTGCAACATCCTTGGGTACTAAATTTAAAAATGGACTATCTGCACATTACCTGCCTTTGAACTGGGGACACTCTCCAATGGCAACCAATAACATATCTGTGCTAGCAGAATATATATTTGTGTATATGCATCCACATAAGCATTCATGAGGGCCAGCATGATGGTTTGAACGTTGGACTACAACTCTGGAGAGCAGGGTTCAAATCCCCACTCAACCATGGAAACCCACTGGGTGATCTTGTGCAAATCACACTCTCCCAGCCTCAGAGGATGTAAATGGAAAACCACTTCTGAACAAATCTTGCCAAGAAAATCCTGGGATAAGTTTGCCTTAGGGTCACCATAAGTCAGAAATACTTGAAGACACACAGCAACAACAATACCATGCATTCGTGTACCATAAATACTTGTGTGTGTGTGTGTGTGTCTAAGCAGAGAATTCCAGCGCTTACCAGGTTGTTTTATGAGAGCCCTGTGTTAGTTAGGCAGAATTTGGAGAGAGGACACCTCTACAGTCAACCATTATCATCAATCATCCCAGTCCCCATTTTTCTTCAAACTCCCAAGGGCCAAAGCTGTACTGCTGCCCTCCCAGGTTTACAGAAATAACCAGCAGTGCTTTCAGACTACTTTAATGTTCACCCAACTCTTTGCTGTTCCCAGCTTGAGATAAGAACCAAATTCCCCATGTATCAAACTGGTACAAGGCAGAGCCATCTCCTTTCTGCTACAATGACGAGCAACACATAGATAACAGCACACACACCTTCTTTGGGCTGGCACACAGAAACTACCAGCATGTGTCATCTTGCAGAGGTCATTGTGTTTTTCCCCTCCCACTGCCCCCCAGGGTCTGGACAGAAAATAACTGGCCATTTCCTCCTCCCTGCAGGCTGAGCCCATGGGGAAATATGAGACCCTGCTGCCAGCTATTCTTGTCCTCCCGAGTCTAGTTACATTATGAATAATACAGACCAAGTTAAAAGACTGTGGCTAACAAGCAAGCCACTTCTGCCTGATTTAGGGATAGTTCCCTTTAATAAACCCATTCCTTTGTGCTGGAAAATGAAATGGGGTGCCCTGTATGGGGCACAAATAGCCAGGCTATTTATCTGGGAGCAAATATTCAAACAGCTGCCTCTAGACTTTGGAGCTGTTCTCGAGGAAAACAGAGCCAACAGATAAGACTTCATTACAGGAAAGGAAGAATCAGGAATGGAGAATGCTAATACTGTAATATGTTCTCAGAATGAGTAAATGTAGAAGTATATAGATACGTATTACAATAAGGATAGCCTAATGATAGCAGCACTTATAGGGGCCTAAAGATAGGCATCCATAGTATGTATGTTAGCAGAGGGACTCACTAGTGTCACCACAGTGATTCCCATATAGTTTTAGGGTGGCATCTGCACTGCAGAAATAATGCAGCTTAGCACCGCTTTAACTGTCAAGGCTCAATGCCATGAATTCTGGGATTAGTAGTTTGGTGGTATACCAGAGCGCTCGCTCAGACAAAGGAGGCTAAATATTTCATGAAACTATACATCCTTGAATTCCATAACATTGTACCATGGCAGTTAAAGCAATGTTAAACTATTTCTGCAGACAAGGCCCTGGACTCCTGAGGGCAGCTGGGCATACGGGAATAGCTGCTTTTTTTTTTAGTTTTCCTCGAATGTTTACACCAGGGACCGGCAACCTACGGCCCAGGGGCCGGTTAAGGCCCCGGGCCCCGGACTTACCGGCCCCGTCTGAAGGCTGCCGCCGTCACGCGCCACCCCCGCCGCGCGTTTTCGGGCGCGCTTGTCGCGGCCGCCATTTTGGAAGCCAAAATGGCGGTCGCGATGCGTTTGCGCATGCGCAATACTTTTGCTCATGCGCAAACGCGTTGTGACCGTCATTTTGGCTTCCAAAATGGCGGCTGCGCATGCGCCATGGCAGCTGCGGCGGTGTGCGCTACGGCGGCGGCCGCGGTAGTGGCCGCGCCGGCAGCGTGCGCGGGGGGGTCGCGCGCGCTCCGCCATTCCCCCCCCCCTTGGCCCAGTCGAGCGGCAACCTTTTTGAGACCGGCCCAGGTCTCAAAAAGGTTGCCTGTCCCTGGTTTACACTGCTATAAAATCACCAAGGCTCACAGGTCCTCCCCCTCCCCCCACAACATATGCACACCAAGAGATAAAGGTTTAACACCCTTGGACTCAGCTTGTAATGAAAATCAGAAATCACTTTAATAGCACTTTACCTCACCAGAATATCTTTTCATTATCAGTGTTACAAATGAATTCCAGAGGCTGCTAAAGCCAGTTTTAATGGAGTTGGCAAAAGTCATCCTATGACCCTCAGACAGCATTACTGGACTGAGCTGAATTCACATTCAGTCAATATATGAATACCGTATTTTGTGGTGTATAAGACGACCCCCAACTTTTCCAGCTAAAATATAGAGTTTGGGATATACTCGCCATATAAGACTACCCCTCTTCCAATGCACACCAAATAAAAATTTGGTACTTAGCAGGAAAACTGTCATTTATAAACACAACAAACTACAGCTCCCATGTTCCATAGCATTTATTTCTGCAGTGTTCTGGACCTTATTTTTTTTAAAAATAGTCCAGATTTAAATGCTGCTTTAAAAATTATTTCCATCTCCCAGCTATGAGATGGTTGGGGGGAAATGAGAAAGTGTTGGGGGGAAGGACTGCCAATATACTAGGTGATGCATTCTGGGGTATGTACAATTTGTGGCCAAGTAAGTGACCCTGGGCATGTCACACACTCTCAGCCTCAGAGGATGGTAATGGCAACCCCCATTTGAAGAAACATGCCAAGAAAACCCCATGATAAGGTTGCCTTAGGGTCACCATAAGTTGGAAAGGACTTGAAGACACACAAGAACAACAAAAAAGTCTGCAGTTGTTTCATAGATAGTACATGGGATTAGGAGCCAGCATGGTGGAGTGGTTTGAGTGTTGGACTACCACTCTGGAGACCTGGGTTTGATTCCCCACTCTGCCATGAAACCCACTGGGTGAACTTGGACAAGTCACACACTCTCAGCCTCAGGGGAAGGCAATGGCAAACCTCCTCTGAACCAGTCCTGCCAGGAAAACCCCAGGAGAGGATTGCCTTTGGGTTCCTCTCGTTCTCCTCTTCTCCCAAGGCTTGTTCCTGCCACGACCTCTGTCCTTCTCGTCTCCCAAGGCTTTTTCCCCTCGCACCTCTGTCCTCCTCCTCCTTACACCCGGCATATAAGACGACCCCCGACTTTAACCCCGGATTTCCCTGGTTAAAAAGTCGTCTTATATGCCGGAAAATATGGTATATCAGTTTTTCCAAGAATGTAAGAGGGAACTGATGTTTAAAACAGGCCAGAATACCAAAAGTGTAGCAGTAAGTCTATATGACTACAGGCACACCTATATTACATTTGGCTCCCATGTCAGCTCCACAACAAGGATGCCTGGAAGTTTTCAGTAGTATTGAGGGACTAAAATTCACTGGAATACTTTCAGCATTCTTAAAAATTAGGGTTCTCAAGATCCCAAGATCCTTTGCATGAAATTATGATAGCTACGCCAGACTTAAAAGAAGTTATTTTTGCAGTGCAATGTTAACTACTCTCCACTGCTATGAAACCTTTGATTTGGGTAGAGAAGACAAGAAACCTAGCCATCTAACAGAACAACCTATTATATATCCAAGGCATCATGCTAACATTCTTCCAAAATGGTAGTAGTCACAACAGGATATAGTCCATACAGGGCAATCAAACCTGGCAAGTCTCCTCCATTAGTCCATGCATCTGTAGCTTTTCTGCTAGCTAATCTCAGCTGGCAAATCTCTCTGTCAACTGACCTCTGCTCTGCCATTTGAACCAGCACAAGAGTCTTCTATCTGTGCCTAACCCTTACAGCTAAAATATCTTCAGATTTTCAGTATGTCAGTATATCCGAGCAGATCAACCAGACTGAGTTTCAGCTTGAGAAGGAAACTGAAAAAAAAATAGAGAAAAAGATAATATGGGGGAATGACAAAATAGCCTATTGTACAGGAAGTCTCTTTGATGGCTAAGTGAAAAGCATGCCTTCTCCTAAGCTTAAAAGATAACCTTCCCTTTAGTGTGAAACTAGGTGGAGAGCAGATCTGTTCACTTTTTTTAACTTTCAGAAGGGCAGCCATATCAATTTGGTGTGATAAACACAAGAAAGAATCATGTGGCACCTTGAGACCAACAGGTATGTTTGCTGTTGTGATGTGCTTTCAAGTTGACTCTGACTTATGGCAACCCTAACCCAGTGTTTTCTTGACAAGATTTGTTCAGAGGAGATCTGTACTGCCTTCCTCTAAGGCTGAGAGAGTGAGGCTTGCCCAAGATCACCCAGTGGGGTCCCACGGCTGAATGTAGATTTGAATCCAAATTTAGCAACTTAGCTGGTGAGTGACTAGAAATTCTGCACAAGCAAGTGAACAGGCCAATAGATAGATAGATTACTCCATTGCTATTGCACTCCATTTCCATTTACTGGTTGTGGAGGAAAAGATTTCTGTCTCTCCTCCATCAGAAAGATTCATTCAACCTTTATTAGGCATACACCATCAGAAAGATTTTGCTTGTTAGTTTTTTCTACCATGCTGGTCATGGAGGAGGGGTTCTAGTCTGGTGGCAGGCTAACTAAAGTTTTTGTTTGTCAGGCTAGCATGTTTGGTAGGCTTATTTACCAGGCTTATTTATTTTGACAAAAACATGTATTGACTGCAGTATAGCTGAATCCAATGATGATGCAGAACACTGAGCTGGAAGAGGGACCAAGGAAGCACAGCTCCTGTAAGTATACTTTGTACCGCTGGTCTTCAAAATAGAAGGAGACATTCATTCATCCTCCTACCATTTATGCTCCCCACCGCTTTGGGATGAATAAGACAGATGTATAAGCAAACTGTAGGCAAAAAAGTCAACTGAGGTCCAAAACACACTGCAAGAAATAATCCAGTTTGAGACTGCTTTAACTGCCCTGGCTCCTGGGAATTGTAGTTTATTGTAGCAACAGAGCTCTCTAACAGAGAAAGCTAAATATCTCACAAAACTACAGTTCCCAAAATTCCCTAATATTGAGCCAGGGCAGTTAAAGCAATCTCAAACTAGATTATTTCTGCAGTGTGTTTTGGACCCTAGTCTCTCTCTTTAAAAAAACAATGATCATTCTATTTGATTTCATAATTTTAAGTGGTTTTACTGATTCATTATGTTGCCCTGAATCACTCTAGTGACTTATAAGGCTAAATGAATAAGTAAATAAGTAAAAGTAATTTGTGTCAATAAAGGAACATAACTGGAATAATACTCTTTTTCCAGAAGTTCCCTATCTGATCTGCTGCTTGGCAATCCTTCTGTTTTATGGCTGCAATAGTTAACTGAAGTGTGCTTCCTTATTTATACAGAAATGAAAATACAGGCTGAATGAGCACAAGATTTGGAAGGAGGTAAAATTTGCAGGTTTATGAGCTAATATTTATGGGTAAGCACATGAATGTAACACACAGACCACACACCACTGAAACTTGTGTAGGGCTGCTGAAAGATTGCTCTGCAGAGGGGCAGGATATAAATAAATTTTATTATTATTATTATTATTATTAAGAAATAGATGATAAATATTTGTTCTTGGATTAGTAGGAAAAAACCAAGAAGTTGTTGAATCCCCTGAAATTAGTAGCTTGAGAAACCACAGTGTAAAGGAAGAAGTTATGCAGGCAGAATCTTAAGGAAAAGATATAATTGTTAAGGTTACTACACTGGTAACCTAGCCTCCTTTTAAAGAACTCATGTTAGATAAACATATTACTGTATTTTCATAACTGAAAACTGGACACGATTGTCAACTGACTATCCAAACAGCTGGATAGCTGAGGGACTGGAATCCAGGTCTCTTTGTTTGGGGTACGGCATACTGGCCTGAATCCTGTTGCTGTATTATGCTGGCATAACCACACTGGTTACAGGGGATTTTGGCAGGAGGAAAAAGATTGCAGGAAGTAAGCAAATGGAGAAATAGGCTCTCAGAGCCTGCAGATTTTATCCCCCTTTCCTTGCCATCATTGCATAGCCCTGGAAGAAGTGCTGTCCCTAGAGTCATTTACCAAAAGGATTCTGGACACAACCAACCCTATCTGAGCTAGATGTGGATTCCATACAAAACTTGCACAAAGCTCCTAGCCTACTTGGAGGAACCTCTTCTCTAACTAGGACAGTAGCAGTATCAGAAAAGCCACATCTCCAAAGTGTGTTTTACCTGCACAGTACTCACACTGTTTGTGATGGCCTATTTTATGGGATGGTCATTATATATATAAAATGTCAAATAGAACACACAAATCTCAGAAACAAGGCTGGAATAGCCAGCAACTTCAGTGGGGATGCATCTCCCCAACTGTGCATTACCTCTGGCATTGGCTACAGCAGGTAACCACAAAGGGGTATTTCCAGCAGTACTGTAAAGGACACTAAGGTTAATCTGTCAGAACAAAGGCTGTTTCAGAGCTAGCTAGGAAGATGAGGAAGCAATTGAAGGTTATAAGCAGCTGAAGGAAAGCAAGAGAGAGGAAGAAAGAGAGCACGTGTGAGAGAGCAAGTGCACACAAATGTGTGTGAACAAAAAGTAAACCATATATGCTTGGCATGGTGTTCACATCAGTCTGATGTGGAAGACCAGCAATTATTTTTTTCCCCACATGCCTGGGACCAGCACCATATTTGTGCCCATTACCTACAACTAGTTTCTTTCTATCCTGGAAATTCACCAGGGATCAACTTGTCAATGGCTCAGAGACCAGCACCGGTCCAGGAACCACCCCTCTGAGTAGCAATGCTCTGCATGTGAGAGCCAGTGTGCCTAGTGGTTTGAGTGTTGGACTATGACTCTAGAGAACAGGGTTAGATTCTGTGCTCAGCCATGAAAACCCACTGGGTGACCTTGGGAAAGTCACATGCTCTCAGTCAGACTCAGGGGAAAGCAGTGGCAAACCTCCTGTGAACAAATCTTACCAAGAAAGCCCCATGATACGGTCGCCATAAGTGAGAAATGACTTGAAGGCATGCAACACAGAGAGAGAGTTGTTTTGGTCCTAGTGCAATACTTCTGCAACACCAGGAAAAGGTTGTAAATTTCAGCCAGCCTCATTCCATCTCAATCCATCCCAATGTTTTGCTTAGAAGGGCACAGAGGGCTTGACTGGGGAGGGAATTTTGGATTGTGTGTGTTTTGTCACGATGTGATGCTGGGAAAGTGGGCAAACCCCCTCCGAAGAAACTTGGCAAGAAAACCCCCTGCTAGGGACTCCATACGTTGGAAACAACTTGAAAGCACCCAACAACAAGAGCTCTGCATGGGCATGGAGAGAGTGGCTGGGGGTAGGAGCATGGACTCAGGGTGTCCTAGCTCTAGCCAGACCAGACCTGAGCTTGGGAAACTACATTTTTGGATGACAGCTCCTGGAACTGCTCAGCCAGCGCCCATGAGGAGGGATCTGGGGAGTGGCCAGTGTGGTGTAGTGGTTTAAGTGTTGAACTACGATTCTGGAGTTCAGGGTTTGATTCCCTGCTAGAGCCAGTATATTTTTTATCATTTTTAAACAAATGGAAATACAAAATAAGTAGGTCTCTCTAGATGCCTTGTTTGAACTGAATTTCCACATATGGCTGGCACAGTCATCTGAACTTTTATTTGTGCTAGCAGCCACTAATGATTTCATAGATCGTACTCTTTTTTCTAAGTTGCTTTAATATTAGGGCTGATGCAATTTTTCTGTACATGCAGCCAGACAACACGGAGTGTGGATAGGATGAAACATTTGCAAAACTGAGGTACTTGAATGAAGCAAATTAACTGAATGAAAATATAGAAGAAAACAACAAACAGCACTTATTTCTTGATCTGTGTGTGCTGAAGAAGGGACAAATTAACAGTGTTAATTCTTTTTTTTAAAAAACAAAACAAAACAATGTACCCTGCATTTGAAAGCCAGCATGGAATAACGGTGTGAGCACTGGACTATGACCCTGGAGACCAGGGTTTGGTTCCCAGCTCATCAATGGAAACCCAATGGGTGGCCCTGGGCAAGTCACACACTCTCAGCCTCAGGGGAAGGCCATGTCAAAAAAAAAACCTCTGAAGAAACTGGCCAAGAAAACCCCATGACAGGATGGCCATAAGTTGGAAATGATTTCAAGGCACAGAGCAACAACACAATCCACACCAACAACCAGGACTTTCTCCCAGGAACAACCACCAGGGTCCAAAACACACTGCAGAAATAATCCAGTCTGAGTCCGCTTTAACCGCCCTGGCTCAATGCTAGGGAATTCTGGGAACTGTAGTTTTGTGAGACATTTAGTCTTCTCTGTCAGAGAGAACTCTGGTACCATAACAAACCACAATTCTTAGAATTCCCTAACACTGAGCCAGGGCAGTTAAAGCGGCCTGAAACTGGATTATTTCTGCAATATGTTTTGGACCTATGACCGCCTGACACCGCTTCCTGGAAGCGCCAGTATGCTCCAACCTCTCCTGACTTAGAACCAGTGTCATGGAGGTGTTTGAGTGTTGGACATATTTGTGCCCATTACGTACAACTGTTTCCCTCTATCCTGGAAATTCACCAGGGAGGAGGGACCAACTTGCCAATGGCTCAGAGACCGGCACCGGTCCGGGAACCATCCCTTTGAGTAGCAATGCTCTGCCATGTGGCAGCTGGCATGGCCTAGTCATGGCTTGAGCACTGGGCTATGACTCTGGAGACCGGGGCTCGATTCCCCAGCTCGGCCATGAAAACCCACTGGGCGACCTTGGGCAAGTCACACTCTCTCAGCCTCAGAGGATGGCCATGGCAAGGGGGGGGGGAGAGGGGAAACCCTCTGAAGAAACCTTTCCAAGAAAACCCCAAGGTAGATCCCCCTTAGGGTTGCCATAAGTCAGAAATGACTTGAAGCCACACAGCAACAACAGCAGCAGCATTTTGGGCAAGTCACACCCTCTCAGCCTCAGGGGATGGCCACCCTCTGAACAAAACCCTAAGTCAGAAGCGACTTGAAGGCACATAGCAGCAGCAGCAGCAGCAGCAGCAGCAGCAGCAGCAGCGAAGTCTGTGGCAAAGGGCTGAGTCATGCCCCTCTTCCTGGCCGTCGTGGTGCCACGTGGCAGGGCGTCGGGAGGCAGACCTGCCCCGCTGCCAGGGCCACAGCCTGCTCCCAGGCGAGGGAGACCGAGGACGGCCGGGTGGCGGGACTGACCCTCCTGGGCGGGGCTTAGCCGGGAACGGGGCGGAGCCAGCCCCTCCCGCCCGGAAGAGGAGGCGTGGCCTCACCTGTAGTAACTCAGGAGCCCGTTGCTCAGCACGAACCAGCGCCGCTGATACCCTTTGATGTAATTGGTCCATTTGAAAAGCCAGCCCTCGCGGGCTGCTCCGGAAGTGGAGCTCGCAGACCCGGAAACGGAAGTAGAGCTCCCCCCTGGAGCCGCCGCCGCCGCCGCCGCCACCCCCCCTGAGGACGGCCCCCCAGGGCCCAACGTCCCTCCTCCTCCGCCGCCGCCGTCGCCTCGCCCGCCGCCAGGCCCCGGAGAGGGCAGCGAGGGGGCGGCCGGGCCAGGCCCACAAGTGCCTCCTTGTCCGGGGGCGAGGGGACCGCCAAGCGCCGTCCCAGAGCCAGGTCCCGGTCCCGGTCCCGCCGCTCGCAGCTCCGACATCGCCCCTCGCGGGAGTAGGAGAGCCGCCGCCAAGGCCGGTCCCCTCTGCCCAGGGGAGACGAGGAGGAGCCGCCGCCGGAGGCTGAGCACCTCCCTCCTTCCTGGCTTCGCCCTCCCCCCGCAACGGTACGCGCAGTGCCGTCAGCTAGCGCCGCCCACTCAGGGGTCTGGAACCGCCTCTGGCCCCGCCCCCCCGCTGCTATTGGTCCAAAAAGCCCTCGGGGGTGGAGCCTGCTGGGAGATTGGGCGGTTGAGCGCTGTCACTCCTGTTAACTGACTCCCTCGCCAACTCTTCCACCTATTGGCCTTTCCCCTTGTCGCTCATGCTGGCAACGGGTAGAAAGGCGAGGAGGCGGGGCTCGTTCTGACGTCATCGTAGAAGGAAGGCTCAGCTGTGTGGGCGAAAGTGACGTTGGTGGGGAAGCTCTCCTGCCCTTGCTGTGGGCCTCCGAGTCGTTTCCGACTTATGACAACCCTAAGGCGAACCCGTCATGGGGTTTTCTTGGCAAGATTGGTTCAAAGGAGGGTTGCCATGGCCTTCCCCTGAGGCTGAGAGAGTGTGACTTGCCCAAGTTCACCCAGTGGGTGTCCATTTCTGAGCTGGGGATCGAACTCTCCAGAGTCCTAGTCCATAAGGCGATCCTATCATGGGATTTTCTTGCAAAGATTGGTTCAGAAGGGATTTGCCATTTGAGGCTGAGAGAGTGTGACGTGCACAAGGTCACCCAGTGGATTTCCACTCCCGAGCGTTGAGTGTGCAAATATTTATTTTGCTTGCAGTGCTTTTGATTGAACAACAGAAGTTTCGCATTCTGCTCCCCACCACGCAGAGTGGCCAGAGGTCCCCCTAACGAACCGGTTTGGCCATGGAAATCCATTGGGCAAGTCACACTCTCTCAGCCTCAGGGGAAGGCAAGGGCAAAACCTCCTCTGATAAAGGAGGACAAGGCACCGCGAAATGTACGGATGTTAAAGAGAAGTGTAGGGCACGACCATACAAAAGCTAAAAACACTCATATATATGTAAATCAACTCTTCTTAGTCATGCTCAAAATGGAAGACATTTGGGAATTGCTCCTCCACAGATGAAATGGAGGACATTTAAAAGAAATGTAGGACACGAACCAATTAAAAGCTTGGAAAAAAACCACTCATATAAATGTTAATTTATACTTCTTATTCAGAATGGAAGACATTTGGGAATTGCTCCTGGGCAGAAGGTTGAAATGGAGGACCTTCAAGGAAAATGTAGGATAGTGCAAAATAAAATCTAAAAACAGTCCTAGAAAATAAATAAATTTCAACCATGCTTCTTAGTCAGGCTCAAAATGGAGGACACTTTGGAATTCCTCCCAGACAGAAGGTTGAAATGAAGGTAATGAACCACAGTTCTCAGCTAGAGTGAAGCAAGGGAGTGTGACTTGCACTCTACTCAAAACCACAAACCAAAATATAGAAAGTAGTTCCCCAACGTCAGGAATACTGTCTCACTGGGAAACTGGACTCTGCGTCTTTGCAGACACAAGTGGCATTTTGAAGTTTGTAGAATGCTGTACACAAGCAAGCTATACCATTCCTTTTTCCCAACCGTTGTTGCTCCTCCAGGAATATGTCATTAAGAGTACAGCTACTCAAAGATTAATAAAAGTACTTAGAAGGACAAATATTTCTCAAAGAAGTGGATCTTAGAGGAAGCAATTTGTTTGTAGACATATAGTGAATATGGACTCTGGCCATTTCTAATCCTGGATCTTATTTTACTGCCTATATTCCTTACACAATACTGTCTCACTGGGAAACGACTCTGCATCTTTGCAGACAGGAGTGGCATTCTGAAGTTTGGAAAATGTTGTTTTGGCACCAAAGAACCTTAAGATGCACCCTTCTACTTGGGATCTTCTGGGTTAAGTAGAGCAGGCATGGCGAACTTTACCTCCCACACATGGCTACTGTCTGTGGGGAGAGGGGTGCGCACAGGTCAAGGCCAGAGATAAAAGCAGTAAGACTTTTGGAGGAAAAATGCAATGGCTGCCAGTGGGAGTTTTTCATTGCTATGTGTAGAGGGATGATGGGGACAATCTTTTCCAGCTGGAACACCCAACAAATTCTTGTCCTGATGCAGCAATTATGGGCCTGTACAGACTGCCAGAAATAATGCAGCTTGAGGCCACTTTAACTGTCCTGGCTCAGTGCTAGGAAATCATGGGAATTGTAGTGGGTTTTTTTCTGAGACATTGAGCCTTTGCTGTCAGAGAGCTCTGGTGCCACAATAAACTACAGTTCCCATGATTCCTTAGTACTGAGCCAGGGCAGTTAAAGTGTCCTCAAGCTGCATTATTTCTGGCAGTCTGTAAAGGCCCTAAGTTTGGAAACCTGCCAGTGCCACCCAGTGAAGATTTTAAAAGCATCTAACCCTGCAGCATGGAGGGAATGAGGAAGAGAGGCTATGAGCCTCACACTGCTGGATCCATATCCATGGGCTACAGGACTTAGTGTAAGCCTTTCTATACCAGCGGTGTGACAGCTATGGCATCACCATAAAAATAGGCAAGCAACACCACCACAGTAGAGTAGGATGTGTTGGAATACAGTACTGAACATTTACCTATGCCAAACTCAAGGCCTCACGTTTACACCAGCCTCAGAAAAGGCATGGGAATTTTCCCTTCCATTGACTTCAGAAAGCACATAGGTGGCAGCATTTTAGCTTAATCTATTAACCCATAAACACACACCAAAGCACTTTCTCTGTGCCCCTCTTGGCATGGAAGAACTGGAAATGGACATCAGTAAGTGCAGACAGACATAGGTGACATCCAGGAAAGGGTTCTGAAGGGGATCCTTGACCATTGACGTCATCTGGCCTGCCAGATTGATAAAGAATGATCATGTTCAAGACATATTAGTCAATTATCAACTGCCAAAAAATAGTGTCTAAAACTAAGGGCCTTTGCACACTGCCAGAAATAGTGCAAATTGAGTCCACTTTAACTGCCCTGACTCAGTGCTAGGGAATCATGGGAACTGTAGTTTATTGTGGCACCAGAGCTCTCTGACAGAGAAGGCTCAATGTCTCAGAAAAAAATACAGTTCCCATGATTCCCTAGCACTGAGTCAGGGCAGTTAAAGTGGACTCAATTTGCACTATTTCTGACAGTCTGCAAAGGCCCTAAGTAAGGGGGAGATATATATATTTGTAAATATAAACCCATGTCAGTATCAGATTATCACAAGTCTTGGTTTCTCTTTCTCATTTCTCTTTTATGAGAGTAATTCTTTTCTAGTTTAACGTTTTTATTTTTGCCTGCTCTTCAAACTGGCGTTCCTTATAGTTCAGAACCTTGTAGTTGAATTTGTAACAATACAATTTTGTTCTAAGCACCCTGTGTTCACAGGACAGTCTAAACAGATTCCCGAAGCCAACATTTGTTTAGAATCATAACCAATACTTGGCCTCAGGACTGTATCTTAACACAAGTATCTTAACATCCCACTCCAACAGCAAGGGGTGCTAGGACAGCCCACACAAGTAAGTGAAAGACGGGATCACTATATGGCATACAACAGTTTTCCTTGTCATCCTCTCGTCTGTGTTCTACGCCTAAAATGCTTTCAGTGTTTATCTTGCCTGAACTCTGTTACTTTAACTGCAATAGCTGTGTACACAGGGAAGGAAGCAGACATCCTCAAATGCAGGTAAGCCCTTTGTCACTTGCACAGCTGCCAGACAGAACTCTGCTCAGGGGAAGAAAAGACACATCCTGCAACGTCTAACTCAAGAGTGGAGAAGTTTAAGCCTTTCTTGTTCTCAAACTTGTCTCCTAGGGTTCCCCAAATGACCATTTTGTGGCATCCCAACTTTTGCAGGTTTTTCTTCATTTGAGGTTGGAAATGCCTTTGGTCCCATATTTTCCTTTGGCCACCAAAAGTTTCTCTGAACTTGAATTTTATCCTTGGGCTGAAAGAGGTTCCATTTGAGACACCTGGTTTTGTTTTGGTTGACTGTACTTACACTTTTTCCTTTTGCAAAGACTATGCTCTCTTTTTCAGCTTTCAGTATTCCAATAAAATGCTTATGAGAACATTTCTCTTGCAGGGCAGGATTACGACTATGATTCACACAGCCCAAAGTCCCACAGCAATCCATAATAGTGAAGGGGCGAGTCCTTACCTTCTCCCCACCCCACCCTGTTGTCCTACAAATTTTTAGCCGTTATCAGGGCGAGAAACATTAAGTTGTGCCTTCTTTCTTGACCAACCTGCCCTGGCAGCCAGCAAACAGAATAAATCTGTGTGGATCTGAACAAGCAACTGTGTAAGCAAGTTTATGCCTGCTTTATAATCTGCAAGATAAAACTCCCTTGGGGATTTCATCTTGTTGCCCCATTATATCTGTCTTCCATGTGAGGATGAGGGCAAGGTACACTGTTTTGCCCATAGAAATAAACAACTTCCTCTATGCTTATCAGAAATTTGCCAGACAGCTGCATAGTGTTCTTGCTGTGATCATTATTTAGCTCCCTTCATTGCTGAATTGTAGAGATAGGGCAACATGGCATATATGTTCCAGTGTGAGTGTTGTTCCAGGTATTTGTATTTCTAAAAACACTGGGGGCATTTGCTATTCTGTGTTCTCTTTCCAGCCTGAGAATACAGCAGACCGACAGCAAATATCGCAAAAATATTTCCGTACCCCATCCTCCCACAGAATTGCTCCAATCAGTGACAGTCAAACTTAGTTTAATGGACTGAGGTTCGTTAAATATCTGTAGCCTGCATAGGATGAGAAAAACTCTGGGCAAGGTAGTGGGTAACATCTGTTTCTGAAGAGACATCATGAGAACTTTCATCTTTATTTTAGTATTTTAAATGGTGAACCACTGCAAATGCTAGTAGAAAGGCACTGGATAAAGTAATATAAAACCATTCTATAGTATTTATTTGTTGTGCTACTGAACATTTTGGCTTGCTGCAGATTTATGGGGGTGGGGGGGGAAGACAAACCATTTTAAACCCATGCTCACTCCACAGGTAACATAAGACCTGAGTGGCATCACTGCTAGAAAATGTATCCTTGTAGCCAAATTCCCCATTCTGTAGTGTTGTTGTTTTTTAATAGTGGTCTATTTCCCTCAACCTTAGGGAATGGCTGTCCTTTCTACTAAGATGGCATCCTTTCCAGTTTTCTGGATTTACAAGCAGTTCAGCACAATACCAGTAATACAATGGTAAATAAGTATTAGCATTATGTTTACCATTTACACCATTAGCTGTGTTCTTGAAAGTCTTCCTCCTCTGTCTGTTTTCCATACTTAAATACTGTGTTAAAGCTAACTGGTAATATAAGAAACATCCTATCCTTACGCTAATTATATTCTGTACAGGATTAGCCCCTCAGTAGTAGCAGATATAAGGAAAAATAAGTAGACACCAGAGCCCAGAAAGCAAATCTTTTAAGAATCTCAATTTCTAGTAAACACTGGCAGCTAATAAAGGCTGGGTGAGTTAACAGTGACAGCAGCCTAAAGGCATGCATTAGAACATATAAGGTTCTCATTCAGGGTTTATCCTGTTTCTGAGCTGATCTATTCCATGATTTAAATCATCAATGTCAGTGCTCTTACTTTCGTTCTGAACTATAGTATTCCTCTCAATCAATACATGGAATATTTTCTGCTAGAGGCTGGAATTCCTCATTGACATTTGATTCCTACGTTAAGTTTCTCCACTGTCTGCTAAAGGAAAAACAGTTTAAGTCTGTGCACCAGAGGTACGCTTTACCGAAAAGCAAGACCCGTAAGCAACACCATTACACACACTCCCCACAAGTATACATTTTTTATTTACAATACCCTATAAAAATGTAAATTTAGAAATTTGTCATTAATCATAACCAAACCAAA
Source organism: Phrynosoma blainvillii (assembly GCA_026167975.1). NCBI lineage: Eukaryota > Metazoa > Chordata > Lepidosauria > Squamata > Phrynosomatidae > Phrynosoma > Phrynosoma blainvillii. The sequence continues at coordinate 314,211,509 of JANUYF010000001.1, forward strand.
ATAAAAGCACAATAATAATAATAATAATAATAATAATAATAATGGGCCACCTGGTCATGTGTATTTCAGAAAGCAGAGGTGGAGGAAGGGATCAAGAAAGGCTAAGAGACTGTAAAGGAAAGGAAGTGGTGGAAAAGTTAGAAATTGGGATTCTAGAGAAGAGAAATGGAGATGGAAAGAAAATACTGAGAGGCAGAATTAGTAACAGGAGATTACTTGTTGGAGAATACCTACATGTGCAAATTGTTTTTAAAAGCAGAGTAAAAATTTAAAAACCCACCACATTCAAATAAAAAAAGAGCAAAAACCAGCAGGACCTAGCAGTGTATATATAATATCATAATTCACTAAATTAATTCATTCCAGGTGAATTAGTTCCTGGTACCTTATTAGTCTATGGGGAACTCAGCCAGCTGGAGCTTGAAGCAAGGTGTAGGTCAGAGACAAAGAGCCCAGCTAGAAAATGAGTTCAGGAAGACTAGACAAATGTGCAAAGATGATGCTGCTTCATCACAAGGTTTAGAAAGGTGGGTCACTTTGTAAGAACTGGGGCAATACTATAGTATGGCATCTGACACTGTAAGAGCAGAAAAACAGAGTCACCAGTGGGCTAATCAGAAGGGCTTCCAATCATTTAAACTCTCCAACACAGAGGAGACACAGAAACTGCTATTTTCTCCATTTCCACTTTGAAGGGATACAGCTAAGTTCCTGCCCCACAGCCAGTGTTTTCAGGGAGACAGAAAAGCAAAGCTATTTATTCTCCCTACCAATCAGTCAGCACTGTGGTGGGGAGAATAGGGTCTGTTTAAGGGAAAAAGCCATTGTGAAAGGGTGAAGGTAAGGCCAGGGGTGTATCTGATGCAGCAAGGGCATGCACAACTGCAAACTGGCAATGAGGGGGCAGGTAAGGGAAGCATGTCCCTAGCCAAGCTCAGAGCAAGAGAGCAATTTTCCGTGCTAGGACAGAGAGGCATAATCCCACAAGGATTTATTCTGAGAAGGCACTGCCTTCTCTTTGCCCACTAAAATACTCTGGAGGTGGCAGCAACGAAGGAAACCAGCATGACAGAAGTTTGAGACCTTCTACCGTATTCCTTGAATCAACCTGAAAAGGCAGAAGGTAATAAGAACAATTGTCAGACTGACTAGGAAAATGGAGAGTATCTCCCATTTTTATAAATCGCCTTTCAATTAAAAATCCACAATTTAATAAAACATATTAAAACTAAATTTTATTTTATACAATGAAACAGCAATAGCCAGCCTCTAAATAAAACCATACCCTCACACTGAGCTTATGCATTGTGCCATAAACATACAACATAATATAAGCAAAATGGCAACTTTCTGTCCCAATGAGCAGTGGGATCCTTCAACAGAGAGAAAGGCAAGAATAAACAGTAATGAATGCGTGCAAATTGTTACATGTTCTTAGGTATTATTTCTGTTGTGGACCAAAGAAAGGGGTTCTTGGGGAAAATATTGCTCCTATGTCTTCAAAAATTGATCTCTAAAACTTCCATATTTGATTATTCCAAGCTGAATTCTATACCCAGCTAAATAGTGTTAGTGTATCACCAACTGATGAGCCTCTGCCACTGCACTATTGTACCTGACATCACCTTATTTTGTGGGCACTATGGGTATTTTCTCAATTTATGTCATTAGACAAAAACAAATATTCCCACCCTCTCACACAAGATGCCAGCTCAAAGCTTTGGAGATCAATGCCGCTTTTCCTTCTTGCTATCAGTTGCCTCTGCTGCTAATATATGGATAACAGAACATACTTACTGCAACTTTGTTTCTAGCACATTCAGCTTCTGCCGATCAACATAGCGAGAGAAGACTGATAAGAGATTAGAAGGGGTAGACACTGGCTTGGCCAAAGATGCCTGAGGGATCCGTAGAAGCTCTCGGGTTGCCATGAACATCAGCTCTGTCCTGCAGAAGACAAGGTAGTAGCAGTGGGGGATAAAGGTAAAAGCTTGGTTTGTGCAGTCTGGTTCAGGACACAGAAGTGGGAGTATTCCATGGAAGTAGCTTCATTTCACTTTCAGGTCTATTGCATCATATAACATATTGCCAGGAAATGAAGATAAATAAAGTGGACACAGTATGCCTGAGTTGGGGGGGGGGAGCTGACAATAAGGAATAGCTAATGATAACAGGAAGAAACTGAGATGGGAAAGGGAAGTAACATAAGAAGAAGACATCATTCTGTAAGCCCCATGAGAGCTAAAAATAGTGATGAGAGGGATATGTACAGAAGCCCTGCCTCCAACAATCCAAACTTTTCAGTGTTGAGCTGGAAGGTCTCAACAGAGTATCGTGGCCACTGGCCTTGCTGGCTAGATGTGCCTGCAAATTGTTGTCTACAAAAAGGAACTTTTTCAAGCACTAGTTCTGAAGGAGGGTCTGTGTAGATTTGTTACTAAAAACCTCAATGTGACTGGGAAACGTGAGAAAACAAGATTCTTGACTGTGTAGAGCAGGGCTATGTTTTGTTTTCTTAATATCGCTTTATTTTCTTAATATCGCTTTATTTGTAAGTTCAGAATGCCCTGTGGAAATATTTTTACCATGGTCTCCCCCAGGCCATTTCAGTTCCAGGAACAGCATTTTTTTACAGTTTAAAAAGCCCTCTCCTGAGTTGAAAATGGCCCAAGAGGCCCAAAGTACTTCTGGAGCAATAACTACAATTCAGTTCCAGAAATGGCCACTAAAGAAAAATAAGAAGTCATGGAAAATGTTTTAAGTTTCCTCAACAAACTAAGAATCAAGTCTGAATGCAACCAACTTTGACAACACCCACCAAGTGGTTGCACATGCAAGTTGTACAGTGAGCGCTCACCAGACCTTAAGCTTGTGAAGTAATAGCCTTTGATACAGAAACCTTGCACCTTCTACCATAATGACAAGGTTTGATAAGTGAGCAAGCACATAGTCAGATACTCGTTCTCTAGAAAATCTTAATTTGGCAGCTCCAGAACCCACTTTGAATGCTAGAACTCAGTGCCTCTGATGACATTCTGGGTGCTTTTCTGTCACTAAAGAGCCACAACCAGCTTTCACAATATTATAGGAGCTAGCAACTTTCCAGTTTTGAGGCCACACCCTTAGCTAATACACTACACAATCCCTGAAAACATCTAGACTAGATTACTGCACTGCAATCTAGGTTGGGGTGCCTTTGAAGACTGCTTGGAAACTACAATCAGCACAGGACACTACAGCCAAGCTTGCTAGCAGGTACAAATAGGGAACACATGTTATCATTCTGCTTCCAAGCACAATTCAAACCGTTCAAGGACAAACAGAACTGTCCTACTGCCCAATCTCATCAAAATAGACATGTAGGTTTGCAGCATCCTATTTTGTTGCTGCAGTTTCTTTCTCTTTTTAAAATGTGCTGCTGGTGTGCTTCAGGAAGACTGATATCTCACCGACAGTGTCAGTGTAAAGGACTGCATCTTCTTTCCCCAACAAGCCCCTTCCTAATTATGCTGTGTTATTCTAGAGATATACAACAGCAGCAAACAAACGTTAGATTGAAAAATTGCTATGATAATGAAAGTATGAGCCCCAAAACATTGAGGATAATTTCATGTGTTCCTCTATCCTGAATTTTGAACTGAAAGTTCCTTGCATGATTTTTTTAAAGTTCAACATCATTTTTGATCTTTAAAGCATTCCAGTGCTTGCCAAGTATGGGAGGATCAGCTGCTCAGCCTTTCAACATCTATATCAAGGGATCATGCTCAGAATACCCCCACATTCTGATGTAAAGTGAGTTAAGCAGCGCAAGGACCTTTTTGAACTGCACTGAACAAAAGAAACCCAGGTTCCAAACACTGCTCAGCTATGAAATCCAACTGACAGGGATGGGCCAGCCAAATTCTCAGTCAATTTTACCTCACAAGATGGTGGCAAGAACAAAAGACCATCCTGAGTTCCTTTAAAGGCAGCATATAGACCGGGGGGGGGGGGGGCGCAAGGTGCAGCCCATTTTTGTGGCTCTAGTGGTAAAATACACACACGCTCCTGAATACCCCCAAATGCACTCTAGCCGTTATGGAGAATAATTCCACTATGTTTGGAAGCCCCTCCAGGGAAGAAAAGCAATGTGCAAAATTTTTCAAATGTTTATTACAGGGCATAGTGTGCATTTCTACCACGTTTTGCACCCACTACCCCGGCCCAGGAGACTTTTTTTTGAAACCCAAAACATAGTAGAAAAGCCTCCTAGAGGCACTGTGGGAAAACTGTGTTTTGCTTTGTTTTGTTTTGTTTTGTTGGCAGAAGTAGATGCAACCCCTCCAAAGGGCTAATGGGGCCACCTAGCCATCCATAGTTGACCACCCCGATACAGACCAACAGGTAGGGAAAATCCAGCCCTCAGGTTCTGCTAAATTATTTTGGAAAACTTTCTTCCTAAAATCCTTGTCTGTCCTGAATGCCCCCCTGAGGTTCCAGAAGGTAATTTTGGCGTGTTTTTGCTCTTCCTGGGGCACTTTGGGCCCAGGAGAGGACTTTTCCCCCAACAGGAAAGAACTCAACTTCCAGGTCATTTTCTATTAAAATAGCCTATGTGGTCTTTTTTCTTTCTTTCTTTCTTTAAGTCTCCCAGGGGTAGGAAGACAAAAACAATTTTTCAAAATCTTATTTTAGGGGTATGGCTTTCCAGGGTCATGGGGGGGGGGCAGCAATATAGCCATTAGTAATCCTTAGATCCAGATAACAACAAACAATCCCCTGAAACATAACACTGGAATTAGTGTATTTTGGAATTATATGAATCCTACAAGCTATTAAGAGCAAGTAGGTTGTCAGAGTCAGGCAACACTCCAGATATTCTTGGATTGTAGCTTCCATCATTCTTCACCACAGAATATGCTGGATAGAGCAGCTGGGAGCTATAGTTCAGAAACTTATTGAGAGCTGCAAAATTCCACCTGACAAACAAGATAGATTAGCCTACCCCTACTGTTGTGGATTCTCTGGATCTGTTTAAATGCCACATTTGATTTTTAAAAAAATAAAATTTAACTGCTGGAGATGGGCTGCTGAGACCTACCACTGGTTGTCTTGCATATGCTCTGCATTAGAGTCAGAACTCCGCAGTTCTTCTCCACGGCTCAACACCAAGTACAGAAGAGAGAGGCCAAACTGCAGGGGTTAGGAGAACAAAAAAAAAACAAAACAAAAAAAAGGTTTGCGATCCTATGGCCTCTTTTTTTTCTAATAAAGAATGAATTCTAAGTTGAGTTTACATTATTTTCAAAAACTAAGTCATTCCTATTTAGGATTAAGAAGGCCTCTATTATAATAATGCTAAATCAACTAAATTAAATTATAAAGAGAAAGGGAAAATATCCAATCAGCACTCTACAGCAGACAAACTGTCATTGACAAAAGAGATTAAAGCACACTGCCCTTTAAACCCCCATTGTAAGACCTTTTATACCAAGAACAAACAAACAAAACCCATCCCAAATCAGAGCTTAATGGTACATTGGGTGAGACACAAATAAAAGCAAACACCTTGTTCTGGAGCACAACTGTGAGGTGCTGGTTGGCAGATGGAGCTGCTGTTGTGCTCTGAGGTAGGTTCATTAGCTGCTGCAGGATGCTGGCCACAGTTCCCAGTGGAAGATGATAGAGAACAAGTGAGAAGGGCCTCAGTAAGCAAGGTAGCACCTAAGGAAAGAGACAATTTTTAAAGCCATACCAGACTAGAAGCATTACACATGGGGACCCAGAGCAAATCTAAGACACCAGCTAGACACTATCTGAGCAGATATAAGATGGCACCATTTTTATTTAACTGAGGAACATAAAGGGATACTATTTCAGCAGAACAAATAATAAGAGTGAAGTTAGTAATACTATGTTGTCTATGCAGAATGATATGGTAACATGACATCAGTGCTGACAACTGCATAATTTTATCTTGATCAACAGCACCAACTCTGTAACACAACTGATCTTGACAAAAAGCTCAAGGGGTCTAACACATGTTAATATTCGCCAGCCATTTCATGGGTGAAGTGGTAGTCTAGAGGGAAGTATTCAGCACAAGTCCATATAAAGTCTGTTGAATGGATATAATATTTTGGGCCACATCTTACAGTTGATAATAAGGGATAGTAGGAGTTGTGGCCCAAAACATCTGGAGGACAAGAGAAACCAGAGGGCAAGTTAAGAGGAATGTAGAACTTTGGGGCCTGACCCAAAAGGGAAAGAGCATTTCAGGAAAGACAATTGGAGATATTTTTGATCTAAATGGTCAAATCTTTGAACCTGTAAAATCCACAGAAATGGAAGTACTGTGGATAATATAACATTTAAGGGATATAACCTTAAGATGGCGCAAGTGGTACAAAGACAGAGTCTTTTTATACCCAAGAACTATTTGGTTTTCCTTGGAATATATTTCAGTCTTAGTCTCACTTACTGTCTTCTATGATTTACTCCTTCCTAACATTTGAAGACTGGTATGCAACATATTACAGAATGTTTAATACAAAATATTTAGTACAAACTGCAAAATGTTTAGTATTGTTAGCAAAAGAAGGAAAGAAAGCAAAAGAGAGAAAGAACGAAAACAAAACAAAACACAGATTGAAAGCAAGCACCTCCCTGTTCTAGGCTGCTCTGGAAGTTACTCAAGAATATCATAGCTTTCCATACTATATATAATAGTCTTGTGGCTTGTAGGATGAAAACTAAAGAAACATGTATTGTTGCTGTGGCTTTAGCCTTTCTAGACCCCCAACATGGACCATCTACAACTAAATGATATCTGTAAAATACTGTCTGTCAAGCCATAATGCATACTGGGAAAGACCAGGACCACTGAAGATGTTTACAGAACAATCCTATGCACATTTATATAAAAGTGAATCTCACTAAGCTCACTGGGGCTCACTAAGGCTCTTAGGATTGCAGCCTCTGTGAACTGACTTAGTAAATCCCAACAATCAACTAATGACTACGGAACATTACTTTTCCCTTTTTCTTACATTAACAAATCATAAGATACTTCAGTAAATTCCTGAATTACGGTTAACACTTAAGATGACCGCTCTGTGACACCAATCTGTCTCTCCAGATGTGCATACCTCATCCTGAACATCCTTCTTGATTAGGAAGGGCAAGTTCCTGGCTGTTGCCATGAGAATGTCTGCTGCTTGCTCAGTGGACAAGAAGGACAAGATCCGGCCAACCAGACGCTTTCCTTTCCGTATACACATAATCTGCACAAAAGGGTCATCACTCAGCCTACTGGAAGAAAACACACACATTCTTGTTAGAAAGAACATTCCTCTACCACCCTGAAAGCAATGCATTTTGGGCAGAGGCCAACGTTGCAATGTAGATAACTCTATGTAGAGAGACAGAGGTGGTGAAGACCTCCTTCCTGCATCTTGTCAGGGAGACCCTATCCTGTCACAAGGGTCTTCTTAACACCAAGAATCAATTTCCTGTTTCAAGAAAAACAGAAAACAGGCTCAACTAGCCACTAGATTTCATCTGCAAGGCTGAGCCTACTTCAGTTTCCCCTGAATGAGGAAGCTGATTCTCACTGCCAAGAAAAAAAAAAAGCAAAAACCCTCAATAGGAGGGTGTCTTATCTGTTTCTCATCATCTTTTTCTTCTCCACCTTTTGTAAGACAGAGTTCATGACATTGTGAGGGAGTAGATTTTTCAGCACTGCTATGTTATCACTACCTGTTTCTCAAGACTTGGCCCAGATATATCTCTTATGATGATTTGCTACCATTCAGCCAATATCACACTGCTGTGGTAGCTCTTCCAGTCCAGGGATGGTTGGGCTGGAGGGCTGCATCTGCACTGTGACACCACTTAGCTCAATGCTATGGAATCCTGAGATTTGTAGTTTGTTATGGCAGTAGAGCTTGCTAAATGTCTCACAAAATTCCATAGCACTGAGCCATGGTAGCTAAAGTGTTGTCAACCTGGATTATTTCTGCAGTGTGGATGAAGCCCTAGAGGGTTATGGGGATGTAGGTGGCCTGTGGGCCACACCTTCTCTCACCTTGTCCTACGGTACAAGGCTAGAGTCAGCAAATTTGGTGATGTGGACCCTGAGGAGGCAGCTGGGATGGATCTGTGTGCAAGAAATTCGGCCAGAATGGTGCAAGCATCCCACAAGCCATGTGTTTTCCACCTCTGGTATAACAAGTCAATTTTCAAGAAATAATGTGTTCTTTCTTCTCAGAGAGAAGCTCAAATGGCCAAATTTGGCAAGAATTGTGTTTTTCTTCAAATAGCACAAGAATGTGTGTCCTACTGGGCAGACTCTCACCTTTCCTGATTAGGCATTTTCCCCCTTAGATTGTCATACATGTCACAGATCTTCTGCTTCCTGTCCTCCATCAAGGCTAGCCTATCACCCTCCAGGCTCAAGAGATAGCGCCTCTCATAGTCTTCTACATCCAGGAGGAGGCTGTATGTCTAGTTATCAAGAGAAAGGTTTTAGACACATACATGGAAAATCCAGAGACAATTCTAGACAGGATTGCAGTTCTCATATCTTGAGAACACTGTTTAATTGAGAAATGGCATCTTAAACACTTTTTCTGCACTCACAGTTGTTAAGTAGCAGACTGCTGCTTTAAAACAGACAAGCACTTCTTCCTGCCAAATCAGACCATTAATCTAAACTAACCTCATTTCAGAGGAAACTGCACTGTAAGCAAAAAGTTATTACAGAAAGTGAAATAATCATCAGTAAGCCATCTGAAGGGCACTTTGTTATTTCAATGGCAGACTCTCTCATCTAAATCTAAGGAGAGGGGTATGGTTTCCTGCACCACGAAACTGATTTAATATAAGCTGCTGCCATGACCAAGCAAAGGTTTAGGACCTCCCTTTTTAAAATCATGCCAGGTGTTAAAGCTTACCTTCTCAATCGTAAAGAGAGTCTGACGCCTTTTGTCTCGAACCTGCTTCTCTTTTGTCTCCTAAGGAAGATAAATTTTTTTAAAAAAAAAATACTAGGAAAACTGCCTGACTGCTTAGTTCTCTGTTGCAACCTGAGCAGAGAACACGGAGGTTTGTTCATTATAAGACATCAATAAGATAAATATAACCACTGAGGAGCCAAGTCAGTGTAGCACAGGAAACTTACATCTTCTTCACCTCGTGGCGTCATAACAGCATCAATCATTTTCCGGGGGTTATTCACACTGGAGACTGTGAGCTTCCCCAGTGAGCCTTCAAACTGCACTGAAAGGACAAAGAAAAAGCAATGCAGGTGGAATTACATAAACCAATTGACCTATCTAAATAGCTTGTCATTTTCACAAGAGCTCTGATATTGTTTTTCCCTCTTCAGTTAAGATGTTCCCCTGAAGAGTATCTTTATATCATTATCTTGGACAATGGTGTTAAATTTTGCACACACAAATGGCTCACAAATATACAGTCCCACTATTACATATTGCGCACATGCTTGGCTACCTTGTTGCCTGTGCTCTCTCCACTGTGATGAGGTCTAACTAACATATGCAGCAGAACAGTTGTGTTCTGAGGGAGCAAATAAACTGTTTCATTTTAGACTGGAGCCAAGAGAAAAATGATTTCTTTTCCTATAAGGAATTGTAAACATGAGGGAATAAAGAGAAAATTGGCACAGCAAGTGGCACACATCTTCCTTCTGCCCAATGTACTTTTGCACTTACAGTATAGGGCATTTTTTTTTATTTTTAACATTGGGTACAATTCAGTAGTGACATCCTCAATCCCAACCCAATCTGAAGTAGGTAAGTCATCTCATCCTGGTCTATGAGGACGCCAGACCTTGGTTATATAACAGGTACATACCTGGCTTATAGGCATGCTCCAACTTTGCAACTTGTGGGGTGATCAGCTTAGTGCGCTCTTTTTTAGGACCATCACCATGCATATCTTCAGCTGCAGACAACTTTTCCAGTTTCTGAAAATAGTTCTAAAACAGAGAAAGATGGTTGGAGACCCAGAACAGCAGACTAGCACCCTGAACCAAGAAAGTAATGCCAACATGACAAAGTGCAAAGAGTTGTTATTGGCTTTAAACAGAGTAAAGGACAAAAGGAAGTCTTCAGGACTGCAGCCATGGGAGAAAGAGTTCCCAGCAGACCCAACTGCTAGTGCTTGTGGTCTCTGGTTTGTTCTCTGGCATAACCTAGGACCAGAACATCAATAAAGTCTTCCAAAGGCTACTGAAGTACCAACCTGATAGTAAAAGTCATCCAAGTATGGATCAGTGCTTTGCAGTTGCATCATCTGGATCTTGGATACCCAGTCCTTTTCCCGCTGGAGCATGAGATTTGCATATGGATCCTTCCTGATCTGCTCCTGGTGGTTATGTCGATGATTCCCTCGGTCCCCAGCTGACCCATTTAAATTCCGGTGCTGACTGAAAGGAATGTCCAACAATTCAAAAAAACCAAAAACAATAGCAAACTGTTGCATGCTGTATTCTTTTATGTAAGTACTGCACAGCAATAGCTTTGGATTTGTAAGAAAACTCTTGTCACATGCCAGTTTTGAGATGGATGGATTTTGGAACACAATTATGATTCAGTCTTCCATCCTTTCAAATGTTTGTAAAATGAGTACTGAGCTTGTTGGGAGCAATTGGCTAACACACTGTAAACTACTTAGAGTGTTTAGCTCTATAAAGTGGTATAGAAATGTAAGTGCTATTCTGTGCAGTGTGACTTCAATATTCTGTATCTTGAGCATTTCAAGTATCTCTAGACCATAAGAATTTGTCTTACTCAATAAGACCAGCCCTATGTTGAGCCCAGCATTTTTGTCTTTGCCAGTGTAGAACCAGATGCTCTCAAGCTGACCGATGGGGCACATTGGCAGCAAGCCATTCCACATATCTTTCCATGGAATGCCCCTACATATGGAGTCTCAGCTACTGAAAGATCTATGAAGTGGTCTTAATCCATTTCTAAAAGTTATCTGCATCACCAGGCATCTCCATCCTGTGATAAATGAATGCATGGATACAGAGTTGATACTGGTATGGTTGCCTTAGTGGATGATCTTCGCCTGAACATTCACAGGGGGAGTGTGTCCCTGCTAGTGCTCTTGGACCTCTCAGCGGTGTTCAATACCATCAACCTGGGGATAGTTGCTCCTCAAAAAAAAAGGAGCTGTTAGATAGCGTACCCCAAGGTACCATTCTATCCCCAATGCTATTCAACATCTACATGAAACTGCTGGGAGAACTCATCTGCAGGCATAAGCCATGAGGTTATCAGTATGCTGATGACAACCAAGTATACTTATGCTTCAGCTAAGGACAGTGTCTCTCCTCTGAATGAAAATGCTTGGAAGAGGTAATGGACTGGTTGAAGAAAAACAAACTGAAACTGAATCCAGACAAGATTCTGGGGCTGGAGATGTGTCATCCAGTTCTGGATGGGGTTATACTCCCCCTGAAAGACTGTTCACAGTTTGGGAGTACTCCTGGATCTGCCCCTCAAATGTCAGCTCAGATAGATATGTGACAGTCAGGAGTGCTGGTTATCAGCTTCAGCTGATATGCCAACTGTGCCCCTTCCTAGAATTGGAGGACCTAAAGATGGTAGTGCATGCAATGGTAACCTCAAGGCTAGACTTCTGCAATGCACTCTGCATTGGGCTACCTTTGTACCAAGTCCGGAAACTCCAACTGGTTCAGAATATGGCAGCCAGACTGACCGTGGGTACATCTAGGAGTGATCACATCACAGTTATCTTAAAATCACTCCACTGGCTGCCAATTAGTTTCCAGGCAAAGAACAAAGTGTTGGTTATTACCTTTAAAGCCCTACATGTTTTGGGTCTAGGTTGCCTACAGGATCACCTTCTCCCATACAATCCACCCTGTGCACTCAGGTTGCTGGCCAGGACTAGACTGGCAACGGTTTCCCAGAGGACCTTTTCATCTTCTGCCACGAGACTGTGGAATGACCTGCCAAAACAGATATGGCAGAAAACACTGACAACATTTAAAACAGGGGTTGGCAAACTACGGCCCGGGGGCTGAACCCGACCCCTCAAGGTCTTTCAACCGGCCCACGGCTGGTCCTGCCACCGCCGCGTGCACACGACCCGGACGCCATTTTGTGTTCCAAAATGGCACCCGCGCATGCATGCGCACTACTCCCGGCGTAGTGCGCGTGCGTGCTCGAGTGCTATTTTGGGACACAAAATGGCGCCCCGCACTCGTGCACGCATGCGCACAATGCTGGGAGTAGTGCACAAACGTGTGCAAGCACACGCGTGCGTGCACCTCCAGCACCATTTTTTCCCCCTTTGGCCCGCCGATGATCTGGGGGACAGCGGAACCGCCCCCCCCCAAAAAAGGTATGCCGACCCCTGATTTAAAACATTAAAGACACATCTTTTCTGGCAGGTCTACCCAGTCAATATTTAATCATGACTTTTAATTGGTATACTTTAAAAGAATGTATTATATAAATGCATTTAATGGTTTTATAGTATTGTATTTTGTGTTTTCTTTTTAAATTGTGTTTTGTATTTTAACATGTGGCATCCTGCCTCGAGCCTTATGGAGAGGCAGGAAAGAAATAAGATGATGATGATGACGATGATGCACTACTTAAAAGGAATTTTTCCCCCACAAGGATATTCCACCCATTCTGACAAGATTCAGATATTATGGGTGGCTGTTAGTATCTTTCACTTCCATGTTCCACAGCAAGCAAAGCTGCCACCTAGAACTCGCAGTTTTGTTGTGACAGTCCCCCTAAATAGCCATTCTCCAGAAATGGAGAAGGGGGGTAGAGGAATGAGAGAAGCATCTGGCTATGCACCACAGCCAAACACAGACTGATGACACTATTTGCTGGGACTCCATCAGAGCTAGGTGGAAAATTCTTCTAGTCTGTGCCTGGCCACGGGGCACAGCCAGACACTTCTCTGATCACCCCCCCATCCCCATGGTGTTGTCCACCAGCCATGGAACAGCTGCTCAGAGGATCTACCAGAGCTAAATCATGAGTCCTGGGGGTCTTCAACAGGAAGCTATAATGGAGTTCCACCTGAGAAACTCTTACACAATGCTGGGAAATGATGGATCTCAGCCAATGTCTGGAAGTATAGCCTGCAAGTATAGAGTACACTCTAGTACAGTCTTCATCCACCCATTTCACTTAAGCCCTTGTTATTCTCCTTCTCTAAAATTTTATTATTTATGCAGATTTATAAGCAAATATTGTGCAGATGCATGGGATCTGCAGTTAACTCTAATATAGGCACAGAATTATTGAGACTAAGTAAGCTTAATGCATAACAGTACCTTGCTGCTTGCATTGTGGAGGTGTTTATGCTTTCTCTCCCTACCACAGGGGTAGGCAACCTTTCCCCTTTAAGGGCCGAGGGACTTCAGCTCCCAGAATCCCAGGATCTATTGGCCAACATGGGACTATTGGCCAACATGGTTGAGGCTTCTGGGAGCTGAAGTCCCCCGGCCCTTAAAGGGGAAAGGTTGCCTACGCCTGCCCTACCACAACAGAAGCACACAGATGCACTCAACACTCACCTCCTATTTTGCTGCTGCCTCTGGTGTAAGAGTCGTCGGTGCTGTGGGTGAAGGTGGGTTGTATCTGGCCTAAACATCTGCGGCTGAGGCCTAGGGAAGAAAGGTTCTCTGTCAGAAGAGGGCAATGAAGGATTCTCAAACACAATTCAGTTTAGCTGTCTCACCGGGAAAAATGTAGAATAGCAATAGCAGCTTCATTTATATACCACTTCATACCGCCTAAGTAGTCTCTAAACAGTTTACAACTGTAAACTAATTGCCCCCAACAAGCTGGGTACTATATTAGCAATTTCGGAAGGATGCTAGGCTGAGCTGACCCTGAGCCCCTGGCTGGAATTGAACTCACAACCTTGTGGTTTGTGAGTGAGTGGCTGCAGTACCAGCATTTAACCACTGCGCCACCAGGGCTCTACATATGTACAGCAGGAAGGAGGGGAATACCTTAGGTTCTGCAAGTGAGCTCCAGGACACGGGGAGTGATGTTGTGATGATGGTGTAGGCGGTGCCCCAAAGAAGGCACGGAAACCACTGGTTGGGGGCATCATCTGCCCAGCTCTGCCTTGGAGGAGTTTAGGGTTCATGGATGCAAGAGGGCTGCTAACAAGGCTGGAGACCCGTGCAAACTGGCTGGGAGACATCCTACCAGCCTGTAGGGAGGAGAAAGAAGAGAAAATATATCACCAATACAAAAACTTTGTCCATTTGATAATACAAGAAAGAGAGGACACCGACACAGAGCACTGTTGATAGTTTTAGCACTACATGAATATACCATATGAACTGAAAAGTGAAACAAAAAAATTAAGGTATAAAGAGGGTGAATTTGTACAGAACAGGAAGGCCTGGATGATTCAGTGTGCAACAGCAACAAGAGTAAGAAAAATAAGACAATTATCCAAATGTTTACCTGTGCTCCTCCTAGCAGCTGTGCTCTTTGAAGGTGGGTGAGAACAGGTGTAACGCTGGGAGGGAATGGGTGGCCCAGGAGGGAGGAATTCTAGGAAGAGAGAAGACACCAGTTTTAAATCCAAAAACTGACCCAGTATAAACATTCTAGGGTTCCACATTGAGGTAAGACAGTGAATAACCCAGACCTATCTCTGAAACAGGTGACATGGAAAGAGACATGCAAAAGTCTAGGAGACTGGCAATCTCTATGATATGGGACAGGGTGAGGGTGTGAACAAGAGAAAAAACAAGTAATTTAGTATAGCAGTAAACAGCAAGGGTATCCATGACTGGAGAGCCATGCTAGAGGTCTCTTTGGAAATATTTCACAAGCTGTAAGGCTACTAAATTGATAAGAAGGATAACATTAGATCATGAACACCCGTAGGCATTAAGTGTCAAATGCTGGACATGCTACTCTTATTGTATAATTATTTTTGACAGCAACCACTTTACTGAGAACAACCTGAAAGGAATGTAACATAGATGTCACAAGAATTAAATGAAGACAACAATCTGAGTGTTTCTATTTGTACTTGTTTGTGATACAAGAATACTAAAATAATACACTTTAACAGTAAGTGATCAGAGCACTAGCCAAGGGAGACTTTGAAACACAGAGAGATGCCCCTGGGGTCTTCTGTAATTGACACAGTCTGAATTGTCAAAAAACCCCAGTGCATTCAAGGCCAGAAGGGTTTTTTGAAATACAGTGACTCAAGGTTATGTTTATTAGGAACTGCTTCCAAGAACTTTGCAAGAAACAAAGATTATTAAGGCAGGGATGAAGCAAGGCAGATTTCAGAACACAAGCTGACCCACATAAACTATACAGATAAAACTACCGTCACGTTGCAGAGTTGGTTTGGAGACATCCTCTCACTGAAGGGACTTGGGTAACGTTGCTGAATTGGGACTCTGATGTGAACAGGCTTTGGACACAAGATCTGTGAAAATAAAAATAAAAAGCAAAATAATCACACCAGAGTTGTTTTAAGCTTCAGCCATCAATTGCTTCACTCTCATACACCAACCTATTTCTTCAAAATGGACAGGACTAAAGGAGTCATGTAACTTTGACAGCTGGCTAAAACCAGGTGTCTTTCTGAAGCCAAGGTGAGGTTAGATTAATACTAAGGAAGAGCAGTTGGATGTACCATCCTACACTGTGCAATGGTGGCAATCCAAGGATTACTTCCTAGTATAATCATTTTCATTGCTTTCAAGACAAATCCTCAATGACAAATAAAAATAAAAATAAACAAATGAAACACAGCAAAAAGGACAAATGGGGGGCGGGGGGAGACCTCTACTTCACTGAGTACTCTGCACACTGCAGGGGATAAGTACATCCTTGCCAGATCTTTATATTGCCTGTCATTGTACAACCATTATTTAAAAAAGCTACAAAAATGCCAAGTTACTGGCATTAACTTTCATTCTGGTAGATAAAACAGATGAAAGACAACACTGGATCTCAGCTCAACTATTACCGTATTTTTCGGCATATAAGATGCTCTGGCATATAAGACGCACCCAATTTTAAAGGAGGAAAATCTAGAAAAAAAAGATTCTTAACCAAATACTGTAGTAAAATATTTTATATCAACTGTATAAAGTTAACAGCAGTTTAAGAACATTTTTAAGTTGTAAATGTAAGTTTAAGCCAGCAGCAGGGCCAGGTATTGCACAAATTCCCTGCCCAACTTTCTTGCAAGTCTCCTGTCGCCTTATGGTGACTCCATTAATTTCTTAGGGATTTCTTAGGCAAGGAAGACTCGAGAAGTGGTTTTGCCAGTTCCTTCCTCTGAAATACAGCCTGCAGCACCTGGGATTCTTTGGCGGTCTCTCATCCAAGGACTATCCAGGGCTGACCCTGCTTAGCTTCCAAGATCAGATGGACTGGTACCTTTGGAGTTTTTAGGCCATTGGCTTATGGAATAATTTATGGCTTATTTTGACCCTACCATGAGGATTTTCTTGGCAGATTTCTTCAAGGGTTTTTTTTTTGCCATTTCCATCCTCTGAGGCTGAGAGAGTGTGATTTGGCCAGGGTAATCCAGTGCCTTGGAGTAATTTCTGGCTCATTTTGACACTACCATGAGGGTTTTCTTGGCAGATTTCTTCAGAGGAGGGAGTTTGCCATTTCCACCCTCTGAGGCTGAGACAGTGTAACTTGGCCAGGGTACTAATCCAGTGCCTTGGAGTAATTTCTGGCTCATTTTGACACTACCATGAGGGTTTTCCTGGCAGATTTCTTCAGAGAAGGGAGTTTGCAATTTCCACCCTCTGAGGCTGAGACAGTGTAACTTGGCCAGGGTACTAATCCAGTGCCTTGGAGTAATTTCCGGCTCATTTTGATCCTACCATGAGGGTTTTCCTGGCAGATTTCTTCAGAGGAGGGAGTTTGCAATTTCCACCCTCTGAGGCTGAGACAGTGTAACTTGGCCAGGGTAATAATCCAGTGCCTTGGAGTAATTTCTGGCTCATTTTGATCCTACCATGAGGGTTTTCCTGGCAGATTTCTTCAGAGGAGGGAGTTTGCAATTTCCACCCTCTGAGGCTGAGACAGTGTAACTTGGCCAGGGTACTAATCCAGTGCCTTGGAGTAATTTCTGGCTCATTTTGATCCTACCATGAGGGTTTTCCTGGCAGATTTCTTCAGAGGAGGGAGTTTGCAATTTCCACCCTCTGAGGCTGAGACAGTGTAACTTGGCCAGGGTAATAATCCAGTGCCTTGGAGTAATTTCTGACTCATTTTGACCCTACCATGAGGGTTTTCCTGGCAGATTTCTTCAGAGGAATGAGTTTGCAATTTCCACCCTCTGAGGCTGAGACAGTGTAACTTGGCCAGGGTACTAATCCAGTGCCTTGGAGTAATTTCTGACTCATTTTGACCCTACCATGAGGGTTTTCCTGGCAGATTTCTTCAGAGGAATGAGTTTGCAATTTCCACCCTCTGAGGCTGAGACAGTGTAACTTGGCCAGGGTACTAATCCAGTGCCTTGGAGTAATTTCTGGCTCATTTTGATCCTACCATGAGGGTTTTCCTGGCAGATTTCTTCAGAGGAGGGAGTTTGCAATTTCCACCCTCTGAGGCTGAGACAGTGTAACTTGGCCAGGGTAATAATCCAGTGCCTTGGAGTAATTTCTGACTCATTTTGACCCTACCATGAGGGTTTTCCTGGCAGATTTCTTCAGAGGAGTGAGTTTGCAGTTTCCACCCTCTGAGGCTGAGACAGTGTAACTTGGCCAGGGTAATAATCCAGTGCCTTGGAGTAATTTCTGGCTCATTTTGATCCTACCATGAGGGTTTTCCTGGCAGATTTCTTCAGAGGAGTGAGTTTGCCATTTCCACCCTCTGAGGCTGAGACAGTGTAACTTGGCCAGGGTAATAATCCAGTGCCTTGGAGTAATTTCTGGCTCATTTTGATCCTACCATGAGGGTTTTCCTGGCAGATTTCTTCAGAGAAGGGAGTTTGCAATTTCCACCCTCTGAGGCTGAGATAGTGTAACTTGGCCAGGGTACTAATCCAGTGCCTTGGAGTAATTTCTGGCTCATTTTGATCCTACCATGAGGGTTTTCCTGGCAGATTTCTTCAGAGGAGGGAGTTTGCAATTTCCACCCTCTGAGGCTGAGATAGTGTAACTTGGCCAGGGTACTAATCCAGTGCCTTGGAGTAATTTCTGGCTCATTTTGATCCTACCATGAGGGTTTTCCTGGCAGATTTCTTCAGAGGAGGGAGTTTGCAATTTCCACCCTCTGAGGCTGAGATAGTGTAACTTGGCCAGGGTACTAATCCAGTGCCTTGGAGTAATTTCTGGCTCATTTTGATCCTACCATGAGGGTTTTCCTGGCAGATTTCTTCAGAGGAGGGAGTTTGCAATTTCCACCCTCTGAGGCTGAGACAGTGTAACTTGGCCAGGGTAATAATCCAGTGCCTTGGAGTAATTTCTGGCTCATTTTGATCCTACCATGAGGGTTTTCCTGGCAGATTTCTTCAGAGAAGGGAGTTTGCAATTTCCACCCTCTGAGGCTGAGACAGTGTAACTTGGCCAGGGTAATAATCCAGTGCCTTGGAGTAATTTCTGGCTCATTTTGATCCTACCATGAGGGTTTTCCTGGCAGATTTCTTCAGAGGAGGGAGTTTGCAATTTCCACCCTCTGAGGCTGAGACAGTGTAACTTGGCCAGGGTAATAATCCAGTGCCTTGGAGTAATTTCTGGCTCATTTTGATCCTACCATGAGGGTTTTCCTGGCAGATTTCTTCAGAGAAGGGAGTTTGCAATTTCCACCCTCTGAGGCTGAGACAGTGTAACTTGGCCAGGGTAATAATCCAGTGCCTTGGAGTAATTTCTGGCTCATTTTGATCCTACCATGAGGGTTTTCCTGGCAGATTTCTTCAGAGGAGGGAGTTTGCAATTTCCACCCTCTGAGGCTGAGACAGTGTAACTTGGCCAGGGTAATAATCCAGTGCCTTGGAGTAATTTCTGGCTCATTTTGATCCTACCATGAGGGTTTTCCTGGCAGATTTCTTCAGAGAAGGGAGTTTGCAATTTCCACCCTCTGAGGCTGAGATAGTGTAACTTGGCCAGGGTACTAATCCAGTGCCTTGGAGTAATTTCTGGCTCATTTTGATCCTACCATGAGGGTTTTCCTGGCAGATTTCTTCAGAGGAGGGAGTTTGCCATTTCCACCCTCTGAGGCTGAGATAGTGTAACTTGGCCAGGGTACTAATCCAGTGCCTTGGAGTAATTTCTGGCTCATTTTGATCCTACCATGAGGGTTTTCCTGGCAGATTTCTTCAGAGGAGGGAGTTTGCAATTTCCACCCTCTGAGGCTGAGACAGTGTAACTTGGCCAGGGTAATAATCCAGTGCCTTGGAGTAATTTCTGGCTCATTTTGATCCTACCATGAGGGTTTTCCTGGCAGATTTCTTCAGAGAAGGGAGTTTGCAATTTCCACCCTCTGAGGCTGAGACAGTGTAACTTGGCCAGGGTAATAATCCAGTGCCTTGGAGTAATTTCTGGCTCATTTTGATCCTACCATGAGGGTTTTCCTGGCAGATTTCTTCAGAGGAGGGAGTTTGCAATTTCCACCCTCTGAGGCTGAGACAGTGTAACTTGGCCAGGGTAATAATCCAGTGCCTTGGAGTAATTTCTGGCTCATTTTGATCCTACCATGAGGGTTTTCCTGGCAGATTCCTTCAGAGGAGGGAGTTTGCCATTTCCACCCTCTGAGGCTGAGACAGTGTAACTTGGCCAGGGTAATAATCCAGTGCCTTGGAGTAATTTCTGGCTCATTTTGATCCTACCATGAGGGTTTTCCTGGCAGATTTCTTCAAGGGGGGGACTCTTTCCACCCCCGTCCTGGCTGCTCCAATGGACTCTTCCTGGGATGGGAGGAGCCCACTGGAGCACCAAGGCTGAGGTTGAAATGAGGCCTACTTTTAGCCTAGGCCTCGGCAGTTTGCCCTCAGCTTGTATATTCGCTTTATTAGGCGCAGCAACTTCCCCACCCTCGTTTTGGGGAAGAAAAAATGCGTCTTATATGCCGAAAAATACGGTATGTCATAAGCTCAAAGACAGGGGTAGGCAACCTTTCCCCTTTAAGGGCTGAGGGACTTCAGCTCCCAGAATCTCAGGAGCTATTGGCCAACATGGGATTATTGGCCAACATGGCTGAGGCTTCTGGGAGTTGAAGTCCCTCGGCCCTTAAAGGGGAAAGGTTGCCTACCCCTGCTCAAAGAGAAGTCAAGTAGAAAGCACTCCAAAGAGACATGAACAAATAGAAGGCACTTACAGAAGATTTAGTGGCAATCTCTATTTTTCAGCTTGTTACTCCTAAAACCAAACCCACTCTTATTCCATGTGGATTAAGGAGTACCTGCTGGTTAAAATTGGGCATGGTGGGCTGCTTAGGTGGGGTCCCAATAGGAACAGCCCTAACAGGAGGACTGCCGATGACTGGTGAGGATGACCGCCTGGGTAGCGCCCGCTCCGAAACATCCTGCTCCTCTTCTTGGGCCTGGGGAGGCCTATGGGGTAGGGCATATTCCAGCACCGACACAGAGGGCACCTCCTGTAAAGAAGGGAGAAAAATATTGGTGACTTAAGACAAGATATTTCAGAAGAGAGAGAGAGAGAGGTGGAACATAGCTTAGCACATCCCCATTCACAAGGAGGAGGGGTCCTAGGACATTTAACTATCGCACAGTAGACCTTATGAATAAGATATGAAGAATGAGGACGCTTGATAAATACATTTGATGACACAGCTCTGCTTACTGGTGACTAACCTGCTAATAAAATCCTTTTGGTTCTTTGCCCAACAGTGCCACATCAGCTGTGCCACCAATTCTTATATATCAAGGGAGAGATAAAAAGATTCGAGATTCAAGGAGATTGTTTCCCACAGTTTTATAAGAATCCTTTGGGTCTTTTTAGAAAAATAGATTTATCAGTAAGAGGGAAAGGCAGAAGTGTGCTGTGCATCTACAAGGCTTTATATCAGTGCTACTCAAACTTGTGGTGTGCAGGCAACTGCCAGTTTATGGGCCATCAGCTGTCAGTCCATAGCAAGTTTCCAGGAATCAATGCTTAATATAATAATAATGGAGCACAAATATGATACTGGTCTCTAACATATTGAGAGGGGGAAGGGGATTTGCCATATCAATTAGCTTGAAAAGAACTGCTCTAGGTGATTCCTTGTTTTAACGTTGCATTCCCATGATTAGCCATTAGCTTCTATTGCACTTAAATACAAACAACTCTAGAATCTTAAAAAGGCATCCCAGGTAACTCTAATAAATGAGTACACTTAGTGAAACAGAGCATACCAAACAGGGAAATGACTTTTCCCACTAGTGTTCTGAGGACAGCAGCACATTACTAATAGTAGAAATCTAGCTGAAATCTGAAGCTTCACAAGTTCCTAGTTGTAGAAGTGTTCAGCTGGGTGCTTTCAAAAAGAAGCCAACAGCTCTCCCCTGTTACTCCAGCCTACAATATGCCTTTCCTCCATGAATCTGTCCAATTCTCTTTGCATTTATTCTTTTATTCATCTGTATTTATTTCCGGTGCTAATCCATTTTACTCTGGAATAACAGTCCACAAGCAGAGGAAAGCCTACCCTGGTTCTTTTTTGTCAAAAAATAGAGACTCTGAATAGCTGAACCTTCATTCAGGCAAATTCAAAGCACCCCATTTAAAAGGAAAAACTTAATCCTGAAATTCCAAGCCACCAGCCTACAGTCACCTAAAGTGAAGACATATTCCATAGGGTACCTTGAGGGATCTTATTTCTCAAACTAGGATACTTGATCCCTCATAACTGAGGTCTCCTTAAGGAAATGTTTCTGCTCCTTTTACAAAAACTCCACATGCTCTCTCCCCGCTCCGATTCAGAAGAGTTAATTTTTATTGGACAACAGCTGCCAGAATCCAAACCTAACATGGTAGTCATGGAGTCTGATGGATCCTGAGAACTGCAATGCAAAAAAGTAGCTTTTCTTCCAGGCTCTTCTCCATTTTCTTCTGTGAGCATTAATCTATTTCATAGAATCATAGAGTTGGAAGAGACCACAAGGGCCATCCAGTCCAACCCCATTCTGCCATGCAGGAACTCCCAATCCAAGCATCCCCGACAGATGGCCATCCAGCCTCTGCTTAAAGACCTCCAAGGAAGGAGACTCCACTACTCTCTGAGAGAATGTGTTCCACTGTCGAACAGCCCTTACTGTCAGGAAGTTCCTCCTAATGTTGAGGTGGAATCTCTTTTCCTGGAGCTTGCATCTGTTGTTCCAGGTCCTGTTCTCTGGGGCAGCAGAAAACCAGCTAGCTCTCTCCTCAATATGACATCCCTTCAAATATTTAAACACGGCTGTCATATCACCTCTTAACCTTCTCTTCTCCAGGCTAAACATCCCCAGCTCCCTAAGTCGTTCCTCATAGGGCTTGGTTTCCAGACCCTTCACCATTTTAGTTGCCCTCCTTTGGACACACTCCAGTTTCTCCACATCCTTTTTGAATTGTGGTGCCCAGAACTGGACACAGTATTCCAGGTGAAGCCTGACCAAAGCAGAATAGAGTGGCACTATTACTTCTCTTGATCTAGACACTATACTTCTACTGATGCAGCCTAAAATTGCATTGGCCTTTTTAGCTGCTGCATCGCACTGTTGACTCATGTTCAACTTGTGGTCCACCTGGATTCCTAGATCCCTTTCACACGTAGTCTCATTCAGCCAGGTGTCCCCCATCGTATATCTGTATTTTTCGTTTTTCCACCCCAAGTGCAGTACCTTACATTTCTCCGTGTTGAATTTCATTTTGTTAGCTTTGGCCCAGCTTTCTAGTCTGTTCAAATCATTTTGAATTTTGATCCTGTCTTCTGGGGTATTAGCTACTCCTCCTAATTTGGTGCCGTCTGCAAATTTGATAACTATGCCCCCAATACTGTCATCCAAGTCATTAATAAAGATATTGAATAGCACTGGGCCCAGGACAGAGCCCTGTGGCACCCCACTGGTCACTTCTTTCCAGGTTGAAAAGGAGCCATTGTTGAGCACCCTTTGGGTTCGGCCAGTCAACCAATTACAAATTCATGTAACAGTTACTTTGTCTAGCCCACATTTTACCAGCTTGTTTGCAAAAATGTCATGGGGAACCTTGTCAAATTTATGGTGAAGAATTTCATTTATGGTAAAGAATTTCTGTGTCAATACACCGTGTGCTAAATCAACTTTGAAACATGGCTGTAACAAGAAAAGGATCTCTAACTGCCTAGGAAATAAGCCTTTCTGATAGATCAGAAGGAAAGTAAACAGAGTACTACACCTGAGTGAGAAGAGGTCCTCTAATGCGCCTGAGAACCGAAGGCCCATCCCAGATGCTTGAATTGAGGCCACTTGACTGCTGCAAAGAAAATAGGATGGGGATGAAAATCAGAGAAAGGAGTCTATAACCCATACAACTGACTAGATATTAGATCAGGGGTAGGTAACCTTTCCCCTTTAAGGGCCGAGGGACTTCAGCTCCCAGAATCCCAGGAGCTATTGGCCAACATGGGACTATTGGCCAACATGGCTGAGGCTTCTGGGAGCTGAAGTCCCTCGGCCCTTAAAGGGGAAAGGTTGCCTACCCCTGTATAAGGTTATTCCTTTTCTACCACTCAGTTTCTTGCTACACACCTGCACCAGGGGCTGAGTTTGCACAGCTTGCATGATGGCTGGGTCTTCCAGCTCATTGTCAATCACCATCTTGCTTAGCCTCTCTGCCAGATTCTCCTCGTGGTCCTCCAGCAGGTCCATCTCATCAGTGACTCCCCGGTCCACTTGTTCTCCTGAGGATGCAGGCTTTTCTTCCAGCTCTGCCAGCCTTTCATGGGCTTCTTGCCAGTCATCGTCTACAAAGGATTGAAAGAAAGGATTTCTGCTTAGCATTCTTGCCCTATCTTTTACTCCTTGTTTTGTGACAGCATCATCTGTCTATCCCTCACAGGCAAAAGACAAAAATAGCAAAGGACAGTCCAGGCAGTCTAAACAACGGCAGTGCAACTCAGGCCTGGGTCAAAAGATCTTCTGCAGGGAATAAACAAATTATGATTGTATGTGGAAAACAATGTATTTAAAACCATGATTATGATAGGAAAAAGCAGCACATCTGTGACACAAACTCACCAACGGCACCAGCTCCAAATGTGTCATCATTAAACTGGTCAATATCTTCATCTTCCTCAGCCAAGTTATGAAACACTTCATCATCCTCATCTAAGGGGCAGTCTTCAAGAGACTTAAAATAGAAGAAAACCACAGCATTGATCTCAAAAACTGAAAAGTTCTGACTACATCTCATAGTATCCCAAAATATTAAAACTACAAGAGTCATAATTCTAGATGGTACCTTTGCCTTGGACCTGCCACTCAACCACCAATTATTTTTGACTACTTAGGGGTAAAAGCCATGGAAGTATAATACCCCTCACACACGTCCACACTGTTTACATCTTTGCTTCACAGCTGAAAGCTGCTTGTGTTATGAACTGAGATGATGTATATTTTGGCAAGAGCAAATACATAAGGTTGAGATTTGTCCCAAATGCTATGGTTTAGGAATCCTTGGGGAAAAGCCTATGACAAAATCCTTTTTCTCAAGATCTTGCTTTCTCAGGTCAAGCTAGAAGTCCCATCCGTTTTTAATTTCAGGTGAAAGCCAGCATGGCATAGTGGTTTGAGTGTTGGACTATGACCCTGAAGAGCAATTCCAGCTTGGCCATAAAACCCTATAGGTGACCTTGGGCAAGTCACATGCTCTCAGCCTCAGGGGAAAGCAATGACAAACCTCCTTTGAACAAATGTTCACCAAGAAAACCCTGTTATAGGTTTATCTTAGGGTCACCATACATCAGGAATGACTTGAAGGGACACAACAACAACATGCCCATAGAATCTTAACTCACATCACCTTCTTCTTCCCATGCTGTAATACTGCTACCTAGGAATCTCTACATGCAAAACTTGACTGCTGAACTGTGGGTCTTCTTCACAAAAATGCAAGCAAATTATTTTTGAACACTTGACACAGTAATCTGAATATGTGGAGATATGGGAATATGTGTCTAACTAACAGAACAGCTGTAGCAGCCTGTGCTATACTCTTTTCTTACCACCTGTATTCAGAAAAGCATGGAATATGTTGTGCTCTATCATGCAAGGCTGCAGCCCACAAACTACTGATTCTGCATCAGTCGACAAATTTTAAGAAAATAACTCCAGACAAAGAGGTTCAAAAACTGAAGTATAAATAACACTTTTTCCATAGGACACAGTCCTTCCTTCCAGAAGAAAGATGTCATACTACGTAAATAATAACTTAAATAATTGTTTAATACTATCATGCTGCCACTTCCTTTTTCTTGTGCCATGATATAGTGCATACAAGGAGTGGTTTCACTCATGGGTTAGAGTTGCATTTGGCTCAAAATGTTGGTTGAATTTCAAGTCACAAGCACAAGACAGTCTTAATTAGCTGAGTGGGCAAATGCAGCCCTACAGATGTCTTTGGACTGCAATACCCATAATCCCTCACCCTTTGCTAGGGCTGTTGGGAGATGTAGGCCAAAAACATGTTTAGGGGTAGTCCCTAAATTCCTACAATACTACTTGCAGTGTGCTGCATACATAAAGAAAATGTGACTGCAACTCTCATGAGGAGAAAGCAAAAGCAAAAGCAAGAAACAAAAGCTAGCCAAAAGTCATTTTTCTGAATAATGTGTATTTCACATGGTTATCTTTTAAAGGCACAGACTCTCTGGCAATGAGTATAAAGTGTAAAAATCCAGTTTTGGAAAAAGAATCATTTGCTCTCATCTGTGAGATGGTCATTTCCTATGGAAAAGGGGAGGGTTGGTCCACCCTTTCTCTGTAGGCAAAAACAAACACAGTAGTCCGTGGCCTCACTCTTTGCAGGGAAGGATAGGGGCTATATTTTAAATGACCACATGCGCCACAGGCATGCATGCCATAACTTCAAATGATACTCAAATATTTGCAAGCCATCATTTTCACGGGGGGGGGGTGGTGGTGGTGGTGGTGGTGGTGGTGGTGGTCCAGAACTGATCCACATGAATTGGGAGGGGCAACTGTAAGCATTTTGCGGGTGCCTAGTAGGCAGAGCAACCCTCCCACAAGGACAGTTGTGTGACAGCTAGATACCTCAGTGTTGAGAAGAAGGAAAAAGAAAGGCAGCTCATTACTGGACAACACTCATAAATATTCTTTCCTCTCTTTGTCTAGAGACAGAAAGGAAGCAGGAAGAATTAAGGAGAGTCATAACAGGTAAGTCACAGGTTGAGGCATAACTAACTCACACTCTGTCCTTGCAAATCTATGTACAACCACCCATCCATTGAGGGCCAGCACTGTGTAAAAGGTGGGAGGATGTTCATCCCTTCTTCTACAGTAAATGATCATCTCACAGGGGAGTACAAACAGTTCTTTTCTCTGTGGAAAAGGGGGGAACATCCTAATGGTGGGATGTACCAAAGCTCATCTAGTCGGGTTGGAAAGCTAGCACTTGAGATGTGTCACTGTTCCACTATTTGTTGAAGCACTTTCCTCCCAAAGCCAACCTCTGCAAAAGCAAAGGTGTCCAATTTATAGTGCTTGACAGTGATACACAGAAACTTCCAGGTAGCCACCCTGAGATCTCAGTCAGCAGCACTTTGGTTGCAAAGGCAGCTGATGCTACTATGCTCCTTGTGCTAGGCTGGTTCCTCAACAGCAGTATCCCTGTCGACTTGTAGCAAGTGCTGATGCATTCCTGAATCCATCTGCTCAGTCTAGATGTGGAGACCTTTTTCATCGAGGAGCGCTGGCTAGTTTTCAGGGTGTTAACCCTTTTAAAGGTAAACTAAAATATGCAGGTATGAAAGTTAAACTTGTTAGAGTTCACTTTCATCAGCAGAGCAGCAAAAAACGTGGGTCAGACTATTACTTTAAATCTGTCTTCCTAAAGAATAAAGGCTAACTCAAGAGAAACATGTAATTTGTGGTTTAAAAACAAACCATAATGGCTTTAATAAATAGTTACATAAAAGAACTAAAACCTAATCTAACTGGAGTTTATAAATCAGGAAGAGAGATGTTAACCTCCCTCAGAGGAGGACTATGACAGACAGCTGACTGAAGTTACTGACTGCTACTGGCTGAGGCTAGTTCTAAAACTGACAGTTTAGAATATTCAGAGTCAGTTAAACTGCCTCTTATGATTGACAGTTAGAATGAGAGAGGGGGAGGGGCGAAGTCCTGCCTAACTAAAGAGGAACAGGAGAATGCAAAACATAAATTTTTCCAACAGAATGGCCTAAACTGCTTGTCCTCTTGAGATATGCCTTGATGTGTGGCACACATCCAACATATGGCAGATCTTCTCCAGAGGTTTGGAAGATCTGAGGCAAAAGGACAGTAAAATGTCCTCCTGATACCTGTGGAACAATGAGTTTACCTACGGAATGAAATTTGGGTTGAGCCTTAAAACAAATGCATCTGGTTTACTGATGCACAATTCCTTCCTTGAAGCCACGGTTCCCAATTCCAACACCCACTATCAGTACAAGAAGCCTTCTGGATGAGGTGCTTCAGTAATGCCTTGCTAAAGGGCATCCTTCAGGCGATTCAGCCAGGCAATTTCCTGGCTTCCCTCAGTGGGGACTAAGAGAGCCTTGAGGACTCTGTGGAGAGTCCAGAAAGGGAATTTGTGGATCTTTGGGGAAGTCAAAAACATCAGCCCTTCAGCAAACCTTGCGTACATGCAGATGAGAAGATATTCTCATATCCTTCAGTGCAGGATGGAGGTCATAGCAGCAGCCTGTTTTTTAGATGGTGTTGGGCTTGAGCCCTCTGTCCACACCAAGAGTAGAGTGACGGAAACCTCGAGCCAATCCTGCTTCTTCCATCTACACCAGGGGTAGGCAACCTTTTTTGAGCCAGGGGCCGGGTTGCTGTCCCTCAGACAATTGGGGGACCGAAGCACCAAAAATAAATAAATAAATAAATAAATAAATAATGTTTAAAAAAATAAAATAAAAAAATATGCATGCACACTGTCTCAGCCCCAGAAAAGCCATGGCAAAACCCCTGTAGAGATTTTGCCAAGAAAACCCCAAGAACAAGTAATAACAACAATAATTAATATTATCATGGCAGGTAGCAATGGTGGGGGGTGGCGGCGGCAGCAGCAGCAGGACCGGCCTAGGGCCGGTCCAAAGGCCTCGGGGGCCGCATTTGGCCCCAAGGCCTTTGGTTGCCTACCCCTGATCTACGCTATCGCCTGAATACTCAAAAGGAATACTTATACACCCTGTTGGTGATGGACTTCTAGAAACCAAGATAGTCTCTGCTACCCTATCAAAATGAATATCCATTACTCTGTAGCATGTTTCTCAACAGCCATGCATGAAGATGGAGCCAATGCAGGTCTGAATGGAATACTTTTTCTTGGGAAAGTAGATTGGGTCTCCTCTGGAGTGGGAAGCAGTCCACCTTCAGACTATCTTGGCGTACCAGGGGTGTCTTGGCCAGGCCGAGCCACTAGAATCAATGGGATGTTCTTGGTTCTTACACTTCTGAGAGCCCTGGAAAGAAATGGCATCTGCAGGAAGGCATATAGTAGACCCTTGTCCCACTGAGAGGTCAGGGAGTCCAGCCCTTCAACACTTTCTGACAAGTAACTTGACAGGAATCTGGGAACCTTTTGGTTGGCCATTGATGCAAACAGGTCCACCTTATGATGTATTTAAGTAAATTTGAATAGCTTGATTGTTTAATATTATTTTAAGGGGTGGGTGGGTTTATGGGTTTTATATTGTATTTTTATTGCATTTTTAAAAATTGTAAGCTGCCCTGGTTGCGTTTGCAGAGGGGCGAGATAAAAATAAATTATTATTATTATTATTATTATTATTATTCAGTTTCCCAAAGTGGTTCACTATCAGCTGGAACACTTCCAGGTCTAGACACCATTCAGTCCAGATTGGTAATAGAATCATAGAGTTGGAAGAGACCACAAGGGCCATCCAGTCCAACCCCTGCCAGGCAGGAACTCAAAATCAAAGCATATCCGACAGATGGCCATCCAGCCTCTGTTTAAAGACCTCCAAAGGAGACTCCACTACTCTCCGAGGGAGTGTGTTCCACTGTCATACAGCTCTCACTGTAAGGAAGTTTCTCCTAATGCTGAGGTGAAATCCCTTTTACTGTAGCTTACATCCGTTGTTCCAGGTCCTAGTCTCTGGAGCAGCAGAAAACAAGCTTGTTCCCTCCTCAATATGACATCCCTTCAAATATTTAAGCAGGGCTATCATATCACCTCTTAACCGTCTCTTCTTCAGGCTAAACATACCCAAGTCGTTCCTCATAGGGCATGGTTTCCAGATCCTTCACCATTTTAGTCGCCCTCCTTTGGACACGCTCCAGTTTTTCAACATCCTTTCTGAATTGTGGTGCCCAGAACTGGACACAGTATTCCAGATGGGGCCTGACCAAAGCAGAATACAGTAACACTATTATTTCCCTTGATCTAGATACTATACTTCTATTGATGCAGCCTAAAATCGCATTGGCCTTTTTAGCTGCAGCATCACACTGTTGACTCATGTTCAACTTGTGGTCTACTAGGACTCCTCGATCCCTTTCACATGTAGTTTCGTTAAGCCAGGTGTCCCCCATCTGATATCTATGCATTTCATTTTTTCTGCCTAAGTGCAATACCGTACATTTCTCCATGTTGAAATTCATTTTGCTAGCTTTGGCCCAGCTTTCTAATCTATTAGGGTTATTTTGAATTTTCATTCTGTCCTCTGGGGTATTAGCTATTCCTCCTAATTTGGTGTTATCTGCAAATTTGATAAGTATGCCCCCTATTCTTTCATCCAAGTCATTTATAAAGATGTAGAATAGCCCTGGGCCCAGGACAGAGCCTTGTGACACCCCACTGGTCACTTCTCTCCAGGATGAAGAGGAACCATTGTTGAGCACCCTTTGGGTTTGGTCAGTCAACCAATTACTAACTAACAGTTTTATTGTCTAGCCCACATTTTACTAATTTGTTTGCAAGAATATCATGGGGGACCTTGTCAAAAGCCTTACTGGAATCAAGATATGCTATGTCTACCACATTCCCTTCATCTCCATTGGGCCTAGCCTGAACAAGAAGGGTCCTCCCTCCTGTCCATCTGCTTTGCTCCAGGCTCTAGAGGGAGAGAAGATCTGCTGGACTTATTCCCCTTCCCCACCACCATTCCCTTCTCCTTTTGTGTCTTGTCTTTTTAGATTGTAAGCCTGAGGGCCGGGAACTGTCTAATTAAGGGGTAGGCAACCTTTTTGAGCTGGGGGCCAGGTTGCTGTCCCTCAGACAATTGGGGGGCCAAAGCACCAAAAATAAATAAATAAATATTTTTTTTTAAAAATTAAAAAATATGCATGCACACTCTCTCAGCCCCAGAAAAGCCATGGCAAAACCCCTGTGGAGATTTTGCCAAGAAAACCCCAAGAACAAGTAATAACAACAATAGTATCATCATGGCGGGCGGGCGGGCGACGGCGGCAGGACCGGCCTGGGGCTGGTCCAAAGGCCTGGGGGGGGGGCGCATCCGGCCCCTGGGCCTTAGGTTGCCTACCCCGGTCTAATTAATCCATTTGTAAGCCTCTCTAATAGCCTTATGGCTGAAAAGCAGGGTATAAATACTTAATAATAATAATAATAATAATAATAATAATAATAATCTATCAAGCTGGTAATTTAATTTAAAAAAAGAGATCAGATTAGTCTGGCATGAGTTGTTTTTGAAAAACCCATGTTGAGTTTTAGTGATTATGGCATTCCCTTCTAAATGTTCACAGACTCTCTGTTTAATGATCTGCTCTAGAATCTTTCCTGGTATTGAGGTGAGACTAACTGGACGATAGTTGTTGCGATCTTCTTTTTTCCCCTTTTTGAAGATAGGGACAATGTTTGCCCTCCTCCAGTCTGCTGGGACTTCTCCTGTTCTCTAGGAGTTCACAAAGATTATTGCCAGTGGCTCTGAGAGTACATTTGCCAGTTCTTTTAATATCCTTGGATGGAGTTCACCTAGTCCTGGAGACTTAAATTCATTTAGGCTAACCAGGTATTCTTGTACTTCCTCTTTACTTATTTTGTGCTGCATTTCCCCTATTGTGTCCTCTGCTCCATTTTCCTCAGGTTGAACATCCTTTTCCTTTTGTGAGAAGACTGAGGCAAAGAAGATGTTGAGCAGTTCTGTCTTTTCTCTGTCCCCTGTTAGAATTTCTCCATCTTCTCTATGCAGTGGCCCTACCCTTTCCTTCTTCTTTCTTTTGCCATGGATATACCCCAAAAAGCCCTTTTTATTGTCATTAACTCCTCTAGCAAGCCTGAGCTCATTCTGCGCTTTGGCTTTCCTGACTTTACCCCTACATGTTCTAGCTATTTGTTTGAATTCCTCTTTAGTGTTTTTGCCCTTTTTCCATTTCTTATAAATCTCCTGTTTAAAACTTAGTTCAGTTGAAAGTTCTTTTGTCATCCAACCTGGTTTCTTGAGACATCTCCCATTTTTCCTTCTCACTGGAACAGTTTGAGATTGTGCCTTCCTGCTGAGCCAATCTGCTTTAGAGTTGAGACCGCCTTGGAAGTGTTCCACTTCGATAGACAGAAGATGGGCTTCTGCCTACTCAAAGAAAAGACTTGTGTTCTTCATTAGAAAGCAGGATCTGGTGCCCCCTTCGTGGTTAATGTGATCTTTGGTTGTAATTGAGTCTGTTCTTACAAGAATGGCCTTTCCTCTTACCAGGTGGTTGAATGCTAAGGGAACCAATCTGACTGTTCTGAGCTACAGTCAGTTGAGCCTCTGTCTGGCTGTGTGTTTTCCCCAAGTTCCCTATGCCAGGTGAGGATTGCAGGGGGCTCCAAAGCCTCATAGGCTGGTCTCTGTCATGACTTGTACCTTCTCTGTGTCCCATAACTGTTCTCTGTTGGTCAGTGCTGGTAAAGCCCACCAGCCCAGGGACCACTGGACTCAAGGGGGAACCCAGATCTTGAACGGACTTGTGGCATCAGTGGTGGTCTGGTGAAGTAACAACAGCCATTGGAGAGGAACCTCACTCTAAGAAGCAATCTATGTTGTCCATTATTAGGCCCTGTAGATATGACAGTAAGTTCAGGTCCATCTGGCTGGACCTCTTGATCAACACAGTGCTTTTTCTGATACTCCATATCCTTTATGGTTGGAGACTTACAGCGCTTGAACCTGTTCTGATTAGAGTTCCCAAATGCTGGCTATCCTGAGAGGGCACCAACTGGCTTTTTCCATGGTTTACCAGAACATCATACCAATCTACCTAGTCTAGCACCCTCCAGACATCTGGATCCTTGTCCCAATGGAAGGGCTCTGCACATACTAACAAATCATCCAAATGAGGGTAGATGTTGATGGGGCCTCTCCTCTATGTCGCCACCAATAAGACTTCAGTGAATATCCTGGGTGCTGAGGTTAAGATGAAGGGAAGTGTTCTGTACTGAAAATCCTTTCTGGCATAGCCAAAGTGAAAGAAGCTGCAGTGTGCTGGATAAATTGGGATATGCAAATAAGTATCTGTCAAACTGAGGGAAGCCAGGAAATTGCCTGGCTGAATCGCCTGAAGGATGCTCGTCAATCTCTCCATTCTGAACTGCTGCTTCTTGATGAACCTATCCACCCTTCTCAGGTTCAGGGCCATTTCTTGTTGGGAACCAGAAAGATAGTAGAATAGCATCCCTTAAAGCAGAGGTAGGCAACCTTTCCCCTTTAAGGGCAGAGGGACTTCAGCTCCCAGAAGCCTCAGCCATGTTGGCCAATAGTCCCATGTTGGCCAATAGTTCCTGGGATTCTGGGAGCTGAAGTCCCTCGGCCCTTAAAGGGGAAAGGTTGCCTACTCCTGCCTTAAAGTATTGCAAAAGCAGCACTTCCTCTTATCACCCTTGAGTGGGCTCTATTGCCCCTGTCTGGGCACCGCCTATGGCTTCCAGAAGGAGTTGATGTTTGAGAGGCTTTCTGAATCCGGGCATGTTAATGAATGCATCCTAGGAGGTATCTGGGCAAACCTGAATTTGTCTCAGCACCCACTGGTCTACAGAGGTCTGCTCCCATATGTTTGCGAACTGCTGTAGCCTGCCTCCCACCAGGGGACTAGTGTCATGCCTGTTAGTTTTTACACTGTCCTCTGCCTGTTGAACCTGCCCGAGATCTTGCTGAGTAATGCTGCTATCTGGATTGGAATCTGTGCTACCTCCACTGCTGTTTGTAGCCTCTAGTCCAGGGTTAGGCAACCTTTCCCCTTTAAGGGCCGAGGGACTTCAGCTCCCAGAATTCCAGGAGCTATTGGCCAACATGGGACTATTGGCCAACATGGCTGAGGCTTCTGGGAGCTGAAGTCCCTCGGCCCTTAAAGGGGAAAGGTTGCCTACCCCTGCTCTAGTCCTTGAGTCTTGCTGAGGAGCTGAGGTGAGATGAAAAATTGCCTTTGGGAGGATGAAAGGAAGACTGACCTCCTTGGCTGCCTCCTGTCTTCCCCTCTTCCTCCCATGAATCCCATGAATTCTTGTCCTCAACGTCCACTAGCACAGGTTCCAATGTCTTGCCCCTAGGCAGGGGGCAAAGGTAATGTTGTGCTTTGTTCTGGTGTCCACATTCCAATTCTTCTGCTACATGGGCAGTTTGAGCCCTGGCACTGAACTGGATGAACTTGAGATGGGCGTCAGTCACAAAGGCAGGGACCTTTATCAGCTTCTTGATCCCTAGTCTGATCTTGACAAGGTCTATAGGAACAGGTATGATATGTTCCTTTGTCTACAGCAGTGCTGCCCTGGACACAAAGGAGATGGAGGGGGAAGCCCTGAAATCCAAGGAGTTGGCTTCATGTGCTCAATTCAGGGCCGTCTCTGGTTTCCTATCCTGTGAGGCTTTGAAGGAGTTCTCTTCATCTTTCGCATATGAAGATGAAAACAAAGCTGTGACAGGCCCATCCATGAATGGGACCTGAAGCCTGATCATGATATTGCTAGTGTGTAGCATCTCTTAGCACATACTGCAGTAGGTCTACTAACTTGATCCATTCCTCTCTCATCAAAGCCATGAACTCAGCTGGAAAAGGAATGCATGATGTAGTGGTATCAACCCTAGGGAAATATTTTCCACTACACTGGGGCAGACTGGGATCCTGGCATTCAGAAATGTGTGCTGGCATGCTGATGTCTAGCATCTTAATTGCTTTCTTTAATAGGATGTTGAAGTCCTCCAGCTGGAACAGTCAAATAGAGGAAGGTGTGGCAGGATTATCCTAGTCTTTATCTGAGGACAGTTCCCCCTCTTTGGAATCAGAATAGGGATTGTGTAGATCAGGGGTAGGCAACCTTTTCCCTGTAAGGGCCGAGGGACTTCAGCTCCCAGAAGCCTCAGCCATGTTGGCCAATAGTCCCATGTTGGCCAATAGCTCCTGGGATTCTGGGAGCTGAAGTCCCTCGGCCCTTAAAGGGGAAAGGTTGCCTACCCCTGGTGTAGATCTTCCTCCCTTTAATACCCATTCATTTCCTGCTTTCTCTCAAAAACTTTGGAGTCTGTTAAAGTGTCCCTCCACACCTTTTGGCAGGTGGCAGCTCTACTGGTGGGTCCCTGTGGTCCTCATAAGTTGTTAAATCCAAATCAGGCAAGAGCTGTGCAGGTTTGCTGCTTGCACTAACCAGCACTAAAGAGGTGGAATGGGAGATGTTCAAGTCCCCCCAGTTTGTTGCTGCAGAAGTTCCCTCCATATGGCTTGTTGGATGTGTCATGCATGCCAACCACTCCCTGGCTCTCTGGAGAATTGGAGGTAATGGCAGCACTGGCTGCAGATGAGCTTTGAGAGTGAAAGAAGTGGATTGACCACCTGGTCCACACCTGTATCCCCACAGAAGTTCTGATCACACCAGTAAATCTGCTTGCTACTAGCTGCTACCCCAAATGGGATGTGCTAATGAAGGAGGAAAATTATGCTGCAACCTTGAGGGAGACCAAATCTTTCAGTAAACCATGAAATCCACAAAATGCATCCATACTGGCATGTCTCCTGTCCCCAGTGGTGATGTATGCAGCTCAGGCACCAACCCTGACCTGTGCCAGGCTGGGTGTATGGAACTTGACTGGAATGAAAGAAGGTTCCCCACATAGCACTAATCTTCCACAAAAGCAAAATTATGCTCGAAGTTCTGCAACACAGACTCCAATCATACATGGGGACAGAAATCCCAGAGATGCAAGTGGGATTTAGGAAAGGAAGAGGCACTAGGGACCGCAATGTAAACATACAGTGGTTAATGGAGCACACCAAGGAATTCTAGGGGAAAAATCATGTACTTTATAACTACAGCAAAGCATTTGACTGCACAGACCACAAAAAGCTAACAATGGCTCTTAAAGACATGAGAGTGCCACTACATCTGATAGTCCTGATTAGAAATCTGTATTTAGGACTAGAGATGACTGTTAGAACAGGATATGGAGAAAAAGAATGGTTCCCAATTAGCAAAGCAGTGAGGCAAGGGTGCATTCTATCACCCTAGTTTAGGGGTAGGCAACCTTTTTGAGCCAGGGGCCGGGTTGCTGTCCCTCAGACAATTGTGGGGCCGAAGCACCAAAAATAGATAAATAAATAAATAAATATTTTAAAAATTAAAAAATATATGCATGCATACTCTCTCAGCCCCAGAAAAGCCATGGCAAAACCCCTGTGGAGATTTTGCCAAGAAAACCCCAAGAACAATTAATAACAACAATAATCAATATCATCATGGCGGGCGGTGGGGGGGGGGGGCGGCGGCAGCAGGACTGGCTTGGGGCCGGTCCAAAGGCCTCGGGGGGCTGCATGCGGCCCCCAGGCCTTAGGTTGCCTACCCCTGCCCTAGTTGTTCAGCTTGTATGCAGAAAATATCATATGAAGAGCAGGTTTAGACTCAGAAGAAGAAAGAGTGAAAATAGGTGAAAGGAACATCAACAATCTAAGATATGCAGAAGACACCATACTGCTAGCAGAAAACATCACAGACTTGGAACACCTTCTAAGGAAGATCAAAGAAGAAAGTGCAAAGGCAGGCTTAATGTTGAACATAAACAAAAATAATGACCACCATGGACATTCTCAAGTTCAACCTAGACAATGAAGAAATAGAAATAGTAAAAGAATTCCCATACCTGGGATCAAACACTGATAGAAATCAGGACTGCAGTCAGGAAATCAGAAGAAGATTAAGAATGGGGTGGGTGGCTATGAAAGAACTAGAAAAGATTCAACTCAACACAAAGGCTAGAATCATACAAGCCATCTTATTCCCTATTACCATGTATGGATGTGAGAGCTGGACAATCAAGAAAGATGATAGGAAGAAAATCTATTCATTTGAGATGTGGTGCTGGAGAAAAGTGCTGAGGATCCCATGGACAGCCAAAAGGACAAACAAGTGGGCCCTAGAGCAGATCAAGCCAGAAAACTCCCTGGAAGCCAAGAGGACCAAACTGAGGCTGTTGTACTGTGGACACATGATGAGAAGAGAGGACCCTTTGGGGGGGGGAATAATGCCAGGGAAGGTGGAGGGAAGTAGGAAAAGAGGAAGGCCACATGCCAGATGGATGGACTCTATTAAGGAGGTCACGGGTATTAAGGTGTTGCAGGAATTAAGCACAGTAGTGGAGTACAGGGGGTCTTGAAGATGTCTCATCCATAGGGTTGCCATGAATCGAGATCAACTAGAGGGAAGTTAACAACAAACAGAGAAAGGGGAAGACCAATCCACAGTGAAGATGATTCTCTCCTCTCCACAGGGAAAGGAGTCCATCAATCCAAGAATAATATTGTTCACAGTGTTATTCCCAGATGGAATTTTGATTGATCAATACCTTTTTTTGGTCAATTTGGTCAACTGACTCATAAAAAATGGCCATAAAATGCTGCAAAGGGCCTAAATACCTCAAAGGCACCATATCTTGTTTGATCTTGGAAGCTATGCAAGGTCAGTCCTGATTAGTACTTGGATGGGAGACTGCCAGCAAATACCAGGTGCTGTAGGCTACGGTATATTTGAGAGAAAGGAACTGGCAAAACCACCTCTGACAATCTATGTCAAAGGAAACCCTATGAAATTCATGGGGTTGCCATAAGTTGACAGGTGACTCAGATGTACACACACACACATACAAACACTTCATTAGAACAAAAGAGATACTTCAGGCAGTCTGATATGACTATACCTGAAAAACAAATTAATAAACTGTCACTGTAAAATGGTATAACCATAGTACTACTTATTATAACTTTTAATAATGGTAAATACTTCACTGAGTATTTCTCCCTTTTGACATTTATTTTAAAATAATCTTTAATAGAAATAAAGCAAAATAACAGCAATAATTTAAAAAACAAAAGCTATTTCTAAAGACAACTGTAAGGATAAGTTGTCATCTACAAATTGGCTTTCTTGGCTTCAAAGCTTTTTTAAAATAAAAAAAAATCCACAAAGCGACAATATTTGAGTGAGTAACTGACCAGCATGGCAACTCAAACTATCTAGCAGAATGTGCTCATACCTCTGGGCTTAGTCTACTGTAACAACATTTTCCCTGGGCTGTTATAGAACAGGGGTCGGCAGGTTTTTTTTACCTGGGGCCGGTTGCTGGTCCCCAGGTCTTCCGTTGGGACGGGGGGGGGGGATGGTGGCTCACGCGCATGACCCCGCCGCTGTGCGCGTCACAGCCGCCATTTTGTTTGCCAAAATGGCGACCGCGACACGTGCGGCAGTGGTGCGTGCAGCAGCAGCGGGGGGGGGGGCGGTCGTTAGGGGGCCGCAGCGGGTGGTCAGCGGGGGTCCGCGGGCTGAGTGTGGTCCGCGGGCCGTAGGTTGCCAACCCCTGTTATAGAAGAAACAGCTGTACTGGCAAAGGAATCAGGCAGATGAGAACTAACATTTCCTGATTTAAAGCGAACTGTCAGTTTCACTTGTGCCAATAAATGGGGGGCAATAAGTGAATTCAATGGGTATTTAATCAATTCAGTTTCTCCTTCATCCCATCTAAAGCCTTAATGCAAAGACTGGGGAATCTTTTGTTATCCTTTTTGTAGTTAAGAGACCAAGCATCAACTCACTTTAAGCATGCCAACAACATATCCTGGAGGGTGGGCTGTGGTGGTGCTGTGAGTTTATTGTATTCATGCCATAAGCACTTTCCATATATACCTCAGGGGAAAAGGTAGATTGACAAAAACAACAACAACAACTTATCAAGTGAGAAATTACTGCATAAACAAAATAAATTATATTGGAAAAGCTTTTGCATCACAGTAATGGAATAAAAACAGCCTCCTTGATAGCTGGAAGGTATGTGATTAGTTAAGAGTAGTCATACACCTAGTGCAGGGGAAGGCAACCTTTTTAAGACCTGGGCCGGTCTCCCATAGCCCAGGTCTCGGCTGGGCCGGGGGGGGGGAATGTTGGCGCGCGCGCGTGACCCCCTGCGCACGCTGCTGCCGCAGCCGCAACACATGTGGCTGCAGCCACCGTGGTGCATGTCATGGCCGCCATTTTGGAAATCAAAATGGCGGCCACGACGCGTTTGCGCATGCGCAAGAGTACTGCGCATGTGCAAACGTGTCTCAACCGCCATTTTGATTTCCAAAATGGCAAGCGCAGCCACAGATCGGCAAAAACATGCCGCGATAGCGGCGCGCGGCAGCAACCTTCGGCCTGGGCCGGTAAGTCCAGGGACCAGGGCCTTAACCGGCCCCCGGGCCGTAGGTTGCCGGTCCCTGACCTAGTGCCTCTAAAAAAGCAAGAAGCTTATTTTCTTTGTATTGATAACCAGTTTTTATACCATATTCATACACACAAGAGAACACTCTTGTATTTCATGTTAGCCAGAAAAATTAACACCAACCCATATAGTCTAATTTCATGATCTCCATCATTTATGTACATAGCAATCTATTCTATACTAACAATATACAGGCACAAGAACAGTTTTAACCTTTCTTGTCAGAAGTCAAAGAGCTACTCAAAGAGTCTGATATCTGAACCACCCTTAGGTGTTACACAGCCTTAATTCACAGTTTAGCTATTTCAGATATAGACTATGCCATAGAGAAGACATCCTGGAAAGCAAGATAAAGAAAAGGATTCAGAGATCTGAGTCCCACAATGAGATCCAGCCCATCAAGTTGCTGGAAGAGAGGAATTTTAACACAGGAGTAGGCAGCCTAGTGGCCTCCAGATATTTTGGACTGCAACTTCTATAAGCTCTAGTCAGTTTGTTTAATGGTGAGCAGCAGTGGAAGTATGCAATCTCAGCCATGATTTCCTGTGCTTGATTAGCACAGTAATGTGGCATCTTGTATTAGCAAACCCAAATTACAAAATACAACCCACAACACAAACATTGCAAATTGCCACCTCAGTAGACCCCAATATAGCTTCAGTGGACACTACACTGTAGAAAGCTCTTTCTGCTCTATGTTCGCCATTGTCTGAGGTTTTACATCTTGCAACAGATAAGGCTAACATGCCTTACCACCATAGATCAAGCATAGCATAGACCCGTCTGGTCCATGAGCAACATGCTAAATACTAACAGCCAACACCCAAAAGGTCAAAATAGGCCAATAGCACTAACAGAAATGATTGATTAGTCAGCCCTCCATGTCCCATGGATTTTTTTATCCACAGATTCAAGTGTCCAGAGTTTACAAATATTTTAAAAATACATAAACTCCAAGAAAATAAACCTTGATTTGACCATTTTATATGAGGGGCTATCATTTTACCATCCCATTGTATTTAAAGGGACTTGAGCATTCACAGATTTTGGTACCCATGGGGAGGTCATGGAACCAAACTCCAGCAGATATCAAGGGTCAACTGTGTATTATCTTACTCCCTATCTCTTTCAATTAAAAAAAATCCTACTGTTTCCCACATTAACATTAAAGATAGATTCTTTAGTCCTGCAAAAATATTTTGCTTGCTTAAACGATATTTGAAGGTGAAAGGGTTAAATCTTCCAAAGTGTTAGTTCACAGGCAAATCAGTTGTACACATTATACTGTACATCTATACAAGTGTGCATGTGCAGACACCAAATCTGCTTGGCTGTTTCTCTCTCTCTCTCTCTCTCACATACGTACATACACACACACACACGACCATAACTGCTGGCTCCAGTCTATGGATTTTTACTTCCAGCCAGATTTCTTGTCTGGCGTTTTAACACGCAAACCTCAGGGTCTCAGTGACACCTCAGTCACCCACCCCTTCCACAGAAATTTCTCAGGAAGAAAATCTTATGACCCTAGTAGTCCAGAATTCATTTGTGGGCCTTTCCCAAACACACAGACGCAGACACACCCCACTCTGGGTGCCACCCTAGATGTTTCTGTTTCCCCCAACGCCCCTCAGCAACAGCAAATCCGCGTGAGAAACAGAGGTCCCTTTCCTAAAGCCTCACCCACCCATCCCAAAAGACACCTAAAGCGTGGGCTAGTTTATCCGCTTAATCAGAGGAGAGTTGGAGGGTGCAAATTTCGCAGTGATCTGCCCTTCCCATACTTCCTCCTTTTCCAGGACCTGTCCTCCAGTTCAACCTTCTGCCCAGGAGGAATTCCCAAGTGTCCTCCATTTTGGGCACTACTAAGTATGGGCTTATCTTTATATGAGTGTTTTTAAGCTTTATCATTTGGTCACATCCTCCATTTCTCTCGAACGTCCTCCGTTTCAACCTTCAGTCTAGGAAGAATTTCCAAATGCCCTCCATTTTGAGCAGGGCTAAGAAGCAAGAATTTACATCTATATGAGTGCCACAAGGTTTTTAGTGTGCCATGTCCTCCATTTCTCTCGAACGTCCTCCATTTCAACCTTCAGCCCAGGAAGAATTCCAAAACGCCCTCCATTTTGAGCAGAACTAAGAAGCATGGATTTATTATTCCTATGAGTGTGTTAAAGCTTTTTTTAAAAATAATAATGGTCATGTCCTCCATTTTCCCCTTGGAGGTCCTCCATTTTGAGCAGAACTAAGCAGCATGCATTTATATTATGTTTCCGTCACTATTTTAAAGCTTTTTAAATTTAAAAACAAAAAGGTCATGTCCTCCATGTTTTTTCCCCCCTCGAACGTCCTCCATTTTGCTTTGGCAAGGAGGACACACCTGGTTCCCTTTGGCTGCCCACCGGGGGAAAGGAGGGAAGCCCTGAAGGACCGGTTCAGGGCCCTCCCTCCCTTCCCTCCCTCCCTCCCTCCCTCAATCTAGAGGGCTCCCACCCCAACGGAAGGAGCCCCACAGCAGGGGTCAAAGGTCACCGCCAGGGTGGTCCTCTTTCGGGTCCGCAGAGAGCAGCAGAGTCGCCGACGATGACGAAAGGCCTTGCCGCCCGGCGCCTCCTCCCTCACCTCCCCGCGGCCTCTCCTCTCACCTG
Source organism: Phrynosoma blainvillii (assembly GCA_026167975.1). Lineage (NCBI taxonomy): Eukaryota > Metazoa > Chordata > Lepidosauria > Squamata > Phrynosomatidae > Phrynosoma > Phrynosoma blainvillii. Next base: position 314,253,054 of record JANUYF010000001.1, read on the forward strand.
GTAGCGGAACATGGCTGGCGAGGCGCGGAGTCTCCCTGCTGAACGCCCGGGAGGCTCCGCGCTGGCCCTTCTCCTTCTCCTCCTCCTCCTCCTCCAGACCCGGGACCCCGCCCCCTGCGCTACGTGCCCTCTGCGTCTTGACGTCACCGCCGAGAAGTCCACCACATAGACGCAAGGATCCCTCTGGCTTAGGCACTTTCGTCACGCATGCGCATTAGGCTGGCCGTCCGTCCCTAAGCTCCCCGAGTCCCGCTATTAAAAGGGAAACGCTGCTTCTCATTTTTTTTCCGTTAGGGAAGGGGAGGGGGAGGGGTCTTAAAGGGCCAGAGCCCCGTTTCTCTCAGCGGGGAGGCGGGCCATGCTGAGAGGCTGTGTTTCTGATTTCTTCATCGACAAAGTATTGGTGCTGGGTGCCTTGTGGAGGGGGGCCAGGAGGAGAAATTACCCCTAAATGGAGGATGCTTCAGGGAAAATGGAGGACATTACACCATAAAAGCAGAAAACACTACTATAAATACAAATCCATGGTACTAGGTCCTGCTCAAAATGGAGGACATTTTGGAATTCCTTCAAATGGGCAGACGCTTGAAATGGAGGACATAACCAAATAAAAGCTGAAAACACTCAGATAATTGGAAATTCATGCTACCTAGTCCTCCTCAAAATGGAGGACATTATGGAATCCCTCCTGGGCAGAAGCTTGAAATGGAGAGCATTTGTGGGAAAATGTAGGACGTTACCAAATAAAAACAGAACATACATATAAATGTAAATCCATGTTGGAGGACATGTCCTGGAAAAGGAGGACGTTGGGTGACCCTGTTTATGTGTGGATTATGCACTGAACATTGTTCTTGTATACACTGGAGCTTTGCAGTCTCACAGACATTGTAATTTTTGCACTTCATGGCCTTGTTTTTGTCCGTATACTGTATTTATTCCCCCCCCCCATAACCAGAGTGACCACTGCAAAGGAGGACAAGGCACCACAAAATGTAGGACATCAAAGGAAAAGGGAGGACATTTCAAAATCAAAGCTAGGAACACTCATAAATTATTTCACTTTATATAGTATATTTACCTTTATATTAAATATATTGTACTGTACTATCTACTCAACTGTATTTTTTCTGAATAACTTATATTCATAAAAATGGCTTGCTGGCTCACAGTTGCAATACACACATAATTTCTCAGAGAGGAACAGCAAACATGATGTGACTGAAGGGGCTTCTTAGGTCTGAAACACACTAGAAATCATCCAGTTTGAGACTGCTTTAACTGCCCTGGCTCAATACTAGGGAATTCTGAGAACTGTAGTTTTGTAAGACATTTAGCCTTCTCTGTCAGAAAGCTCTGGTACCACAATAAACTACAATTCCCAAGATTCCCTAGCACTGAGCCAGGGCAGTTAAAGCGGTCTCAAACTGGATTTATTTCTGCAGTGTGTTTTGGACCTATAACTCTCTTTCTGTGAGTCAGAGTGTGCAGTTGGCGCACAAGTTTTAAATGTGCAAAAGCACTCCTGACCACTGCAGAAACCTGGGCCTCCAGATTCAAATCTGAGTCCAAGAGTACCCCTCTAACTGCAAACCTGCACCTTTAGTGGTTTGAGCACTGGATAATAACTCTGGAGACCAGGGTTCGAATACCCACTCAGCCATGGGAACCCACTGGGAGACCTTGGGCAAGTCACACACTCTCAGCCTCAGAAAACCCTGTGATAGGGTCACCATAATTTGGAAAGATCTTCAAGGCACACAACAACTGGGAAGGGCAATATTCTGCCTATTCCATTCCCCCTGTTAGGTTAATTACATGTGATGTGCAATTAAGCTGAGGACAAAGGGGGGAGTGGGATGAAGAGGAGAGAACTGGAACATTTTAAATGCAGCTGGGAATGTGGGAGGACATAGGATTTAGCAGGGCAGTTCATGCAAAAACAAGACAGCTGGAGGGTAGGAACTAAGCAAAGGAGAATTGTGCCAGTAGAAAGAGGCACTTTTATGCCCTGGACACCTCCCGAAGTTGAATGAACTATCAAAAAATAAAACAAAAACCCAAAGTGTCTGAAGTCCACTTCTGTTTCCCCAAAATGATTACTTTTGATGCTGGTCATCACAGGGAGGCTTTGCAGCCTATCTAAATGGTAAATGCATCTCAGGAAGTAGATTTAAGTCTATGAAAGCTCATGCTACCAATTTCTTTTTTTCAGTTATTTGTCTCAAAGGTGCTACAAGATCTCTCTACATACTGATTCTACAGACTAACTAAAGGCTTCCAGGAGTAGCAATTACCCCTCCTTTTTTGGCCAAAAAAAGCTTTGTGTGGAGACTCCAGAGGCATAGAAAGGTAAAAGGTAAAGGTTCCCCCAGGGGGTGAGGCATAGAAAGCCATAAAAATATCCTTTGCCTAGCCCAGGCATAGCAATCTGCCCATTAATCCATAATAATACTCAGTGCTCTCAGGGCATCAGACTTTTGGGTTTCCACTTGATTCATTAGCCATCCTAATGAATAGTGGGGTGGCAAAGTAAAGTGCCACCTACAGACTGCCTGCAGCCTCTAGGAACCCCCAATGAACTTCTAAAGCCCAGCAGCATGGCTATGAAGCCTCCAGGCACCAGGAAGCTACTCAGGCTGGATACAAAATAAAACAACCTCTGGATCTTCCTTCCTTCCTTCTTAGGGCCTTTGCAGACTGCCAGAAATGGTGCAAATTGGGTCCACTTTAACTGCCCTGGCTCAGTGCTAGGGAATCATCGGAACTGTATTTTTTTTTCCTGAGACATTGAGCCTCCTCTGTCAGAGCGCTCTGGTGCCACAATAAACTACAGTTCCCATGATTCCCTAGCACTGAGTGGGCAGTTAAAGTGGACTCAGTTTGCACTATTTCTGGCAGTCTGCAAAGGCCCTCTGAAGATCAGGAATGAAGAGAGCGAATCCCAACATTCTCTCCTCTGTTCATTAACAAATTCCAGGTAATGCTTAGCACCCCTTTTCAGGCCTGTTTCATCAAGGAAACAATCCCAAGAACACACAAGAGCCATTGTCCTGTCTGATTAATTCCCCAGGAGCATAGCTGTGGGAAGGACAAATGGGGAGATTGCTTCCCCCAAATAAGCATTGTGTTTCAATCTCCAGATTTCAAGCCTTGCAGAGTGAGCTATGTAAACACAACAAATATAAGAGTTCTAGGTATCATTCATACCTAGAACTCTTATATTTGTTGTGTTTACATTCTCTTGTTAACTTTCTGTGCCTCTTTTCTTTGGATATCTAAATGCTCAACTGAGGTTTTGAATCACTACAATGCTAGAAATTTGGAGTATAAGGGTAAATTTAATGGGGGAGGCAATGATCTCATCCTACCCCCTCACAGGGTCATTCTTGCCAGAAGTTATGAGGTTGTGTAAAGCCTTGAGGGAGTTGAGTGATATAAACCAGTGCTTTGCAGGCTATCTGATGTGGGAGACTGTCATTTCCCCTCCAATTAAGTAGCAAAGATACTAATGACTTGGAGAAACAAAAGGCCTAAGCAGACTGCCAGAAATAGTGCACATTAAATTGAGGCACTGCCCTGGCTAAGTGCTAGGGAGTCATGGGAACTGTATTTTTTTCTGGGACATTGAGCCTTCTCTGTCAGAGAGCTCTGGTGCCACAATAAATTACAGTTCCCATGATTCCCTAGCACTGAGCCAGGGCAGTGCCTCAATTTAATGTGCACTATTTCTGGCAGTCTGCTTAGGCCCAAAGAAAGGCTTTGTTATAGGAATTCTATTCTAAGATAGGAAAGTTACTCAGGGTGCTGATCTTAGAGCAGAGAGAGAACTGGCAGGAAGAGAAGAGGGAAAACAGAGTATCAGTGTATGGACTTTATCACACGGGGGCCAGTTCCATCTTTAAAGAGATAATAAAGTGCAAATAAACCATCCCGAAAATAAAGCGAAAATAGTTTTTAATTGCGCAAATGAAAACCACACACAATTAGAATAAATGCACAATAACAAGAAAAGTGAAAAAAATCCGCTTTTGTGTTTCATGCATTCCATATATGAAGTAGAAATGGTATACTCACACATGTACAGACACACATGCATATCACCATTAAATATTACCGGACAGGAAATTTTAGAAAGAGAAAGCAGAGAGGCTCATGTCTGCCTGGCATGTTTGCCACCCAAGCAAAACAGGAAGTAAAAGCGGCACCACAGAACCATGGGAAAACCGGAAAAACTAGTGAAAGGAGGATTATTGTGTGAATAAACCGAATTTGACTTTCACACTAGAGTAAATGCGCAATTACAGTAGTATCGCAAATGCATTTTCGCTAAAATCCCGAAAGTAAAAAGATCTGGGATAACATCACTTTCTGACCACTTTAATGACGGGTTTTGTGTGATGTGTGAAATCGTTGCATGTAATTACGCTTTTTTTCGGGATTTGTAAGGGATAAACTATAGATTCTCCCTGTGTGATAAAGATCAGATAGGTAGACCAGAAGGTAGGACACTCTGGGTCACTCAAACTATCTAACCCTATTACTGCTGCCTTCTCTGAGGCATTCTTTACTCTTCAGTGCTAAGCACTGTTGCGCTTCTAACATGTAGCAGGGACCAGCAGCATATTTGTGCCCACTGGCTACCATTGTTTTTCTTTCCTGGCAAACTAGTGGCCGACTGTAGCCTTGTGGACCACCACTAGTCCATCGCTAAGTAGCACAGATGTCAACTATAGTGTTGCCCATTGGGATGAAGATAATTTAACTGGGGAATGGAAACCGTCAAAGCATACAAATCATCTGCCAAGTCATAAGAAGGTGAAGGGATATCTTCAGTGTTTAAAGAAAATAGATACAAACTTCTCCCTACATAGATTATGATTTGTCTTCAGGATACCTAATTTCCTCAGCCACAGTGCATCCTTTAGCTTATTCCCCGAAGCCAACAGCAAGAATATATATATATATATATATATATATATATATATATATATTTACTCTCTCTCTCTCCCTCTCTCTCTCTCCTTTTCTTTTGGTAGTCTGTGTATTGGAAGCTAGTTGGAAAGTATATTTGTTTTTCAACTCAAACAACTCGTTCTTGCTACTTTGTGCCTTCATAGAATCATAGAGTTGAAAGAGATCACATGGGCCATTCAGTCCAACCCCAATCTGCCATGTAGGAACTCTCAATCAAAGCATATCCGACAGATGGCCATCCAGCCTCTGTTTAAAGACCTCCAAAGGAGGAGACTCCATCACTCTCCGAGGGAGTGTGTTCCACTGTCAAACAGCTCTCACTGTCAGGAAGTTCCTCCTAATGTTGAGGTGGGATCTCTTTTCCTGGAGCTTCCATCCATTATTCCAGGTCCTATTCTCTGGAGCAGAAAAAAAACAAGCTTGCTCCCTCCTCAGTATGACATCCCTTCAAATGGTGACTCTGTCCTAGGGTTTTTTTGTGGGTTTTTCGGGCTGTGTGGCTGTGTTCTAGAAGAGTTTCTTTCTGATGTTTCACCAGCATCGTTTCACAGTATATATATACCCACTCTCTTGCATTCCAGCATTCTCTGAAGATGCCAGCCACAGATGCTGGTGAAACAATGGCTCCTTTTCAACCTGGAAAGAAGTGGCCAGTGGGGTGCCACAGGGCTCTGTCCTGGGCCCAGTGCTATTCAATATCTTTATTAATTACTTGGATTACGGTATTGGGAGCATAGTTATCAAATTTGCAGATGACACCAAATTAGGAGGAGTAGCTAATACCCCAGAAGACAGGATCAAAATTCAAAATGACTTGAACAGACTAGAAAGCTGGGCCAAAGCTAACAAAATGAAATTCAACACGGAGAAATGTAAGGTACTGCACTTAGGGTGGAAAAACGAAAAGCACAGCTATACGATGGGGGACACCTGGCTGAACGAGACTACATGTGAAAGGGATCTAGGAATCCAGGTGGACCACAAGTTGAACATGAGTCAACAGTGCGATGCAGCAGCTAAAAAGGCCAATGCAATTTTAGGCTGCATCAGTAGAAGTATAGTGTCTAGATCAAGAGAAGTAATAGTGCCACTCTATTCTGCTTTTGTCAGGACTCACCTGGAATACTCTGTCCAGTTCTGGGCACCACAGTTCGAAAAGGATGTGGAGAAACTGGAGCGTGTCCAAAGGAGGGCAACTAAAATGGTGAAGGGTCTGGAAACCAAGCCCTACCAAGCCCTATGAGGAACGACTTAGGGAGCTGGGGATGTTTAGCCTGGAGAAGAGAAGGTTGAGAGGTGATATGATAGCCGTGTTTAAATATTTGAAGGGATGTCATATTGAGGAGGGAACAAGCTTGTTTTCTGCTGCTCCAGAGACTAGGATCCAAAACAATGGATGTAAGCTCCAGGAAAAGAGATTCCACCTCAACATTAGGAGGAACTTCCTGACAGTAAGGGCGGTTTGACAGTGGAACACACTCCCTCGGAGAGTAGTGGAGTCTCCTTCCTTGAAGGTCTTTAAGCAGAGGCTGGATGGCCATCTGTCAGGGATGCTTTGATTGGGAGTTCCTGCATGGCAGGGGGTTGGACTGGATGGCCCTTGGGGTCTCTTCCAACTCTATGATTCTATGATTCTATGAAACGTCAGAAAGAAACTCTTCTAGAACATGGCCACACAGCCCGAAAAACCCACAAAAAACTATGGATGCTGGCCATGAAAGCCTACGACTTCACTCTGTCCTAGGGTTTTCTTGGCAAGATTTCTTCAGAGGAGGTTTGCCATTATCTCCCTCTGAGAGAGTATCTTGCTAAAGGTCACCCAGTGCATTTGCATAGCCAATGAAGGATTCAAACTGTTGTCTCCCTGAGTTGTAGTCCAACACACAAAGCATACCACCACCACACTGGCTGTCCCAGAACTCAGGGCATGAGCCCAGAGCTGCATGTAAAATACCTTGCAAATAACAATGATAATAAAATGCACTGGAAATAACAACACTGTAAAAAGGTTGTAAATTGAGTTGCAGTGGCAATATTCTTAACAGCCACCTTCTCTCCTGCTAAGGCAGACCTACACAACTTGGCAGTAGGAAGGGGCCAAAATTAAGGCAGCAGATAAGTTTTAATTACATATTAATTAATCATATTAACTATCATTAAATATTAATTAATTATTAGTGTTTATTAATTAATAATAATTAATATTAATATTAATTCCATCCTCTTCCTCTTCAATCTGGGCCTTTCCTCAGGAGAAAGCTGGGCAGTGGAGGAGCCCTGAGGGGCAAGCGTTTGCCCATCTTCCTCCTCTTCCTCCACCCGGTCTTTTCCTCGGGAGGAAGCCGAGCAGTGGAGGAGCCTTGAGAGCGTTCATCCATCCTCATCCTCTACCCAGCCTTTTCCTCAGGAGAAAGCCAAACAGTGCAGGAACCCTGTAGGGCATGTATTTGCCCACCCTCCTCCTCCTCCGCTGTCTGGTCTTCTTTTCAGGAGAAGGCCAAGCAGCAGAGGAGCCTTGAAGTTATTCCACATCCTTGCAGGCTACCCAGAAATCCTTTGCTGCAAGCAGCCCCCGGGCTGTATGTTGTGCAGGCCTGTGGTAAGGCATCAAGATAATCCTCCTAATAAATATGAAGTGTGAGTAAAGTATGACTGAAGGGAGTGGAGTGGGCAAGCACACTAACAGTGACAGTTGTATATAATTTGCTTATGAGACAAGATGGTCCTATGTATTCCTATTGATCTCCATTGTATGTTGCTAAATATGATGAAGACAATAACATTGGCCTAAGAAACTCCACGTTCTCTTCAAAGATGAGCCTCCTCAAAAGTGTTCTTTCCCAGAATGACCCACTGCAGTTTATAAAGCTCTTGTAAGATATTCTAGGCCAATGAACCTTTTAGGCACCGAGTGCCCAAACTAAATGGCCTTCCGGCGCTAGATATTACCCCATGCTGGAGGCAGGACTTCCAGGGGAACTGGACTTCCAGGAGGGGACTTCTCTCCCCGCCCCCCTCCCCGCACCTTCCCGGGGTTGTGCACCTCTTCCTCCTCCTCCCCCTGCACCTTCCCAGGCTTTCAGGTGCCTCTCCAGAAGTAGCTGCCTTTCAGCTTCTGCCAACCTAGCAGTTCAAAAGCACGCAAATGCAAGTAGATAAATAGGTACCACTTTGGTGGGAAGGTAGACAGCGTTCTGTGCAATCCTGCTGGCCCCATGATCACAGAGTAGTCTCTTGACAATGCTGGCTTTTTGGCTTAGTTACAGAGATGAGCACCACCCCCTACAGTCGGACACGACTTGACAACCTTGTCAATGGGGAATACCTTTACCTTTACTAACCAATCCCTATTCTTTCCATGTTATTTCTGGCTGTGGTACCAAATGCCTAGGAAGACATGTACTTCACCAGCTGCATACACCTGTATACCATTTAGGTAACCTCCCCAAAACTCTTAAAAGCAATTCTGAAAAGTTAACAGTTACATTGCAAAAAAGGTGGAGTTGTCCCTGATTAAGCTATGCCCTACAATATACTAAAGCTATTGGATGAAAGACAGCCAACATGGTGTGGTGGTTTATGAATTGGACTATGACTCTGGAGAAGAGGCTTCAAATCCCCACTCAGCCATGAAACCCATGTGATGACTCGGGGCATGTCACACTCTCTCAGCCTCAGAGAATGGCAATGGCATAACCCCCTCTGATGAGACTTGCTAAGAAAACTGAACCTATAAGGCCTCCATAAGTCAGAAATGATTTGAAGGTACACAACAACAACAGGATGAAGGAACACATTATATGTAACTCACTATGTATAACTAGTAATCTTCAATGCTTCCCCATAGAACACTACCTTATGCTTCTTTCAAAGTGTGCCCTACTTTTGTAATTACTTTTTTATTTTGCAAGATACACCAGATGTCATAGTTAAACAGTTCTGCTATGTCAGACCTGGCAGATGAAGGCCTTCCTCAAAGATTGTGTAGGGAAGGCTATAACGTTTATTGGCAATATCAGCGAAATTAACAATCCAAGGTAGAAGTCAGGCTGGTTTGGGAAGAGGAAATTAACTCACCTATCCTAAAAAATGTCCAAGCTGCCTTCTCTGTTTTTCAAAGCCTTAAATAGCCTAGTATTAGGCTTGGCTAATACTATAAAAGCTCTTTTGAAACACAGCTGGCTTGAGTTATCACTCAGGGCCAAAACAGACTGTGGAAATAATCCAGTTTGAGAACACTTTAACTGCCTTGACTCAATGCTAGGGAATTCTGGGAACTGTAGTTTTGCGAAGCATTGAGCCTTCTCTGTTAGAAAGCTTTGGTGCCACAACAAATTACAGTTCCTAAAATTCCCTAGTACTGAGCCACGGCAGTTAAACTGGTTTTGAGCTGTATTATTTCTGCAATTTGTTTTGGCCCTCAATCTGGGAGAAGCTCTCAATTTACCTTGGGCATCAGGGTCCCAACAGCAGCTGGGAAAACCAGCAAGAGAAGGCAGCCCTTCTGAGCCAAAGCCTCAGACCCAACCAACTCTACTTCTCCTCTTGGTTCCAAGATGACCTGGCTGCCTTGTCCCTAATAAAATACCGTACTGCCTGACTATGGAATATGGGTTTCTTATCAACCAAATTCTGGAAGCTATTGTGGTCTCATGGTTTGCATGCTGGTTTTGAACTCTGGCACAGACTAGGGTTCAAATCCCCTCAGCCATAAGCACCCACTGGGGGATCTTGGGGAAGTCACATTCTCTCTGTCTCAGAAAATGGCAATGGCAAACCTCTTCTGAATCAATCTTGCCAAGAATAAGCATACATTCCAACATTTCTCAGATGAAAACTGGGACATATGCAGCCCTGCAACATCAGTGTTATTAATGTAATTAAACTGTAATTAAATTTTTAAACTGTAAAATTGTAATAATGTAATTTTTTAATTGTTTGAATTGTTTAAATGTTTTTTAAACTTTGTATTTTTAATGTTTTCTACTGTTTTAACTTGGACTGTTTTAGATTTGTTAGCTGCCTTGCGTCCCTGTGTTGGGAAGAAGGCAGGATATAAATAAACAGAATAATAATAATAATAATAAATGAGGAAGGACACACGAGGCGGAGAAGCAGTGCTTTTGCCTGAGTCAACTGGTCAAGAGCAAGATTCTGTCCTTTCCTTTCCTCTCCTCCATCCCCAATGAACTAAAAGAATGCAAACTAGTTTGGCCCTTTGAACTCAGTTTGTAGCCATTGAAGTAAGCCAGAAACAAAGTGGGAGGAGGAGAGAGAAACTGGGACATTTAAGGCAGCTGAAAAAGTGGGATGGCAGAGGATTAATCAGGACTATTCCTGCTGAATTAGGACAGCTGGAGCAGGGTATGGGAATAGGGTCACCATAAGGAAGAGCTGACTTGAAGATATTAACAGCAAATGAACCAAGGCAACATCCTTTGGTTTTAAGTTTGTATTGGGTTTTTTATATAAGATAAAGTGCTGCAGTTTTAAATGTGGCTGCAAGCCGTCTCAGTCAAACGTTGTGGTGAGACATTTGTACTTTAAACAAACTTGAGCAAATGATTTCATCTGGTTTAACAGTGGTTGCAAAATCAAGACTAAAAATGACAACAGAGGGCAGCAAAGGACACAGAAGGACAGAATTAAACCAGTTGTCACACAGCTTTTTCAGGTCACAACTAACACTTTCCATTCTTTTCAGTTAATAACCTTTTTGTTTCTTTTTTTCATACACTCAGTTTGTATCACATCCCTGACCACAGTTTAGAAACAACTAGTTAGCAATAACAAAATGACCTAAATGATTTCTCAGTAATTAATTACATTACTGTATATTGTAATAATAATAACAACAAGAAATAACTTTTTTGTGATCCTCTTCAAAGCAGTAGCTGTGCTAGTCTCTTGCAGCAAAAAAGGAGGAAAAAAGGGGAAAAGGGGAAGAGGGAAAAAAAAAAGAAATTTTCAGCACTTTTGAGACTATTCCCCCCCATGAGTTTCCATGGATAGAAATCCAGTTTTTTGTATGTAATATTGAGTAGTATATGGCAAATGGGTTTATATCCATGAAGGTTCATACAAATAAAATAAAAATGTATGGTGACTCTATGAATCTCATAGGGTTTTCTTAGGCAAGGAATACTCACAGGTAGTTTGGCCAATTCCTTCATCTGAAATATAGCCTACAGCACTTGATATTCGTTGGCAATCTCCCAGGCAAGTACTAACCAAAGCTGACCCTGCTTAGCTTCCAAAATCAAACAGTGCTTTTAGGGTAGAAGCCCCTAAATGTCCCAAAGTGCATGGTCCCATCTCAAAGTGTGCAGTACAAACATTTTTATTCCATGTGCCTTTTTAAAAAGTGGTAATTTTTTTATTATTTTTCTCTATTTGGATTTAAAGGTGTGTTCCCCCCCCCCCCTAATTTTCTAAATTGAATTTAGTGTTTAAAATTGTTTTAAGGTTTAATTTCATGTAACACATTAGGGGCTCTCACTAGGAGGACCAAGATGCAGTCCATAAGGCAGGGGTAGGCAACCTTTCCCCTTTAAGGGCCGAGGGACTTCAGCTCCCAGAAGCCTCAGCCATGTTGACCAATAGTCCCATGTTGGCCAATAGCTCCTGGGATTCTGGGAGCTGAAGTCCCTTGGCCCTTAAAGGGGAAAGGTTGCCTACCCCTGCCATAAGGACTTTAACAAAATGAAAATAAACCACACTGCACACTTTGAGATGGGACCATCTTCCTTTTTTCCCCTCATGAGGAAATTTCAATATGGGAGTCATGCCTTCCTACTTGATGCCAGCCTGGTGCAGCTGCATCCCACATCCTCAAGGCATCATAACCCACATTTGCACTCCCTGACACAACTTTGTATGGAAACGAACACAAGACAATGGCTGCATAGTGATGCCATCACAAGACCCAGCTGTACTGTCAACCAAAGCCAAGCAGGTAGCACCTTCCAGAGACAGTGCTATTTTCTTGTTTTCAAGCTCTCTGTCCCTCGATCTATACTGCAGAATTTAGTCAGAATCAATGCTAGGGAATTCTGGGAACTGTAGTTTTGTGAAACATTTAGCCTTCTCTGTCAGAGAGCTCTAGTGCAACAACAAACTACCATTCCCAGCATTCCATAGCATTGAGCCATGGCAGTTTAGGTGGTCAACCTGGATTATTTCTGCAGGGCAGATGCAGCCTGCGAGTTCTGCTTGGGCTCTATTGGCTAATTACATATGTGGGATACTGACATTGGGACAGTGGTGTAGTGTTGCCAAGATCATGCCAAGATCAAAACTCTGGCACTTTTTGAATAGGAAGGGCATTGACCCTATAAACCTGATTTTGTTGGTGGGAATTTTCCCTATTGTAATGCACAGTATTTGGTGATTCCTTGGTCTTGAATGGTAACAAAGATATATTAGCTTTACAAAAGAGGTGATGGTGGTAGAGAGGAAAACTTTTTGTAGATGTGGATCAAGATAGGCCTGTACAGACTGTCAGAAGTAATCCAGCTTGAAACCACTTTAATGGTCCTGGCTCTGTGCTAGGGAATCATGGGAATTGTAGTTTTTTTCTGAGACATTGAGCCTTCTCGGTCAGAGAGCTCTGGTGCAACAATAAACTATAGTTCCCATGATTCCCTGAGCCAGGGCAGTTAAAGTGGTCTCAAACTGGATTATTTCTGGCAGTCTGTATAGGCCCATAGTTTCCTTCCTTTTTAGACCATCCTTCAGCACTCTGGCCCTGGGGAGCATTTGGTCATAAGGAACATTTGCAATGTCCCTAGGATATTTAAGCATGTTTAACCCATGTTTATTTAAAATGAACATAAATGATGCAAAATCACTGTAAGCAACTGGTGACCTCCTTCCAATAGAAATTCAGCCCAGATTGATGCTCTGCCAGCTTGAGAAGCTATATTTAGTTTCTGACTTTTTATTAGCAAATACTTCAAGGAATTATCTCAAATGACACAAAATATGAACATATCCACTCAAGATGTCTTAAAATGCCCTTAAAAGTAAGTAGAAAACATTCCCTCATGCACCAAAAAGTAACAGCATTTTTCATCAGTAATTTAACATGAACTGTTTTAAATTGCTTTTAATCTTTTTAAGTGTAGGTCTAACTTGTAATACAGAGATGCCTCTGTTTTTACAAAGCCTTTTTAAAGGAGTCTAGTCTCCTTCTTTTCTTGACTTCTGTCTAGCCAGAAGCTGTTGGTGTTTGTTTGGGGCAGCATTGGCATTATGAGGAAGATGAAGGAGGGCTGGAGAAAGATAGACTTTTTGTGTTGAGTTGCAGCAGTGTGTAATTGTAAAAACAGCAAGCCATCTTGAGCCTCGTTTTGGGAGAAAGGTAGGAAGATGATGATGATGATGATGATGATAATGATAATGATGATAATAATAATAATAATAATAATAATAATAATAATCATTGTGCCCTTGATACAAAAAAAGATAACTCAGATGGTTACAAGTAAATATTACTTGTAACTAGTTAACTTGATGGTCTAGCACCCAGCTATGCTCAACCTGTGTATTTTAAATATACACCCAGTATTAGAAAACCAGCATAAGCTCATGTGATCTCCTTCAAAGAAAATTGAACCCAAGTATGGGCCTTTGCAGACTGCTAGAAATAGTACAAATTGAGTCCACTTTAACTGTCCTAGCTCAGTGCTAGGGAATCATGGGAAATTTATTTTTTTCTGAGACATTGAGCCTTCTCTGTCAGAGAGCTCTGGTGCCACAATAAACTACAGTTCCCATGATTCCCTAGCACTGAGTCAGGGCAGTTAAAGTGGACTCAATTTGCACTATTTCTGGCAGTCTGCAAAGGCCCGTGTCATGTTGTCCTTAAAATTTCTTGCCACCTGGAAAAGTGACTTTTTATTATCAAGTACTTTAAGCCTCCCCACACCGATCGCACCCAAAGCAGGCACAAGAAATATCACCCTTTCCTACTATATACCTGCAGCAGGCCACACCACTGACACTTCAGGAGGCAATTAGTTTTCTCCTCTCTGCCCCGTAAGAGTCTTGGCATGATTAATAAAGAGGATCTTCTGAACTATGAATTGAGACACACATACCACCCCTCAATTCCCAGGTAGAGAGAAAAGCAGTGAGTTTTGCCACCCATCATTCTTCCTCACCACTCTGATTTTCCTTTTGTCTGAAGAAAGGAAAAGCAACAGCAGCCCAGTACAAGGACCACACACTTCTACTCTTACCGCTTCCATAAACTTTTATTTTTGTAGTCATTGTGCAACATTTAAAAAAACAAAATCAGTGTTCACAAAACCAGTGAACATGGGTTAGCATACTTTTCATTCTCGCCTCTTCATTGTTGCTTATTTTATCATACAAAATCAAATCTACACAGGGAAAAAGAAAAAAAAGAAGCATCTTTTGGTTAAATCGTGCCCCTTTGAGTTGACATACAGGGTTTGCTTTGTTATTATTTTTCTTTTTTAAGTAGAACCCCCAGATCCACTAGTCAGAGGCTGGTGGAGGAAAAACACCCAGATACCTAGACTGAAAGGATTCCACCGGAATTTGTTTTTAGTACTAGAACTGAAGTGAGCTCAGAGTCATTCCACTCTAGTATCCACCACTAGTTTTTACAGAAGTTCTTCACTTTTAGCTGTATGACTGGGCAGAGGAGGAATTATTTTGTTGTTGCTATTGTTAAATATGTGGTAATCAGATATCCTTGCTGATCTACTGCCAAGCACCAGATGAGAGAAGCCCAGACCTACTCTCTGTCCACCCACCACATTACATCATCATTGTTGTTGTTGATCCAATAATAAATGATGGGAGTTTTTGTTTTTAAGAAAATAAATGGCAAAGCAATAACTTGTCTTTCCCTTAGCCTGTTGTTGGAAGTTTCCTGACGCCTGGTTCTCATAGTATATTTACCTCTTTAGCCCAATGCAAATGAAAATTTCCCTCTTGTTACGATAAGTGGTTTTGATTGGGTTTTGATATCAAGATCCCTTTGGATCTCTTTCAGAAGCCCTAGGCTGGAAAGGGCCTCCATCGCCATGGGCTTGAGGAGAGCACATCACGTAGGCACTCCAAGGTGAATCTGCATTTACAAGCCATTTGCAGATCAAAAAGCCAGGCTTAGGAGCTGCAATACAGGACATTCACACCTGAAAAGATTTATGAGCCAGTCAGGATGTGTCCTTAAGCTGAGGAAAAATAAAAAACCTACATCTCATCTCCTCTCTTCTGGAAATTGTCCACTTCAAAGCATAGCAATCGGAATCCTTTGATGTTCAATAGCAACTCTTCGTTTCCAGGGTTTAAATCAGGGATAGGCAACCTTTTTGAGCCAGGGGCCGGGTTGCTGTCCCTCAGACAATTGGGGGGCCAAAGCACCAAAAATAAATAAATAAATAAATAAATATAAAAATAAAAAAATATTTTTTTAAAAAATTAAAAAATATGTATGCACACTCTCTCAGCCCCAGAAAAGCCATGGCAAAACCCCTGTGGAGATTTTGCCAAGAAAACCCCAAGAACAACAACAACAATAATCAATATCGTCATGGTGGGCGGCGGCTGCAGCGGCGGCGGCAGGACCGGCCTGGGGCCAGTCCAAAGGCCACGGGGGGCCGCATCCGGCCCCTGGGCCTTAGGTTGCCTACCCCTGGTTTAAATACTCCCCAAAATCTCAGGGAAAAGGGGGGTCTGGATAGATTTCATGACGGTCCTGTACCATTCATGATCTCTAGCTAGAGTCTCCGGCTCTACCTACTGTTCTTTTCGGTTGAGTCTATTCATCGTTGGAGCAACATCTTTGCAGGTAATTATCACCATTAGAAAGCCTTGTGTTCCTATCCAAGCTAACTACTTTACTCCTCAGTTCTTGTGTGTGTGCATGTATATGTTAGGGTGTCTTTGTGTGCTTGAATCCCCAAATAAAGCTTTGTTTCTATATCAGTCTCTTCTCTAGCCACCTCCGTAAACATAGGATAAACGATCCCATAGAAGACTTGGACTTTAGTAATTCCCCAGGTTCAGAGTCCCTAGCACACACAGGTCAGATTATTGGTTCATCTAGCCCAATACTATTTACTATGAGCGAGAATCGTTGTCTGGGGTGGGGGGTGTCTTTCGGATACCAATTAATGATCCTTTCAAGCAGAGATACCAGATAAGATATTGAAGTTTTGACCTTTCTCATGAGAACCGCATGCTGCTTTCCATTACCTTATTACAGTGAACATTTCACACATTTTTTTCATATAATAATATATATGTCGCATGACAGTACCTATTGATTATTCTGAAATTATTTTCCCCACATTATTGTTCACAAGGTATATTGTCACACATAATATATTTATTAACATTTAAGTATCTTTTAAAAGTGCAGTTCTCTCTTAATAGCATGTCTGTATATATGCACTCATGACTGAATGTGAAAGAGATCAATTTTAAAAGCCAATACACATTTAAGCCAACATTAAGTTTTGTATTCTCATTGCAAATGCAGGTTAAACAAAAGATAATTCTAGTCTGCAATCTTATACACTTTTACCTGAAAGTTAGCCCTGGTGAAAACAAGGGGAATTACTTCTGAGTAGAATTCAAAGATATAGCCGTGTTAGAGATCTTGTAGCATCTTTGAGACTAACTGAAAGAAAGAAATTGACAGCATGAGCTTTCCTATACTTCAGTCTATTTCCTCAGATGCATTACAATTACAATGCATCTGAGGAAGTAGACTGAAGCTACGAAAGCTCATGCTGCCAATTTCTTTCAGGTGCTACAAGATCTCTGTATGTACTACTTCTGAGTAGATATGCATAGGATAGCAGTATTTGGATGTTTTCACATTTATATTTCCAAGATCTACCTCTACCAGTGTTGTACTTTGAACCATTATCTTTAAGTTCAATTCTGGGCATAAAAACACAATTTATATCAAGATCGTGTTGTTATATATTTCCTCTCTTTTGATTCACATCAATTGTGTTTTCCCAAGTTCACCCTGTTTTGAACAACTTTCTTCTTTCCTCCCTTTCTCGGTGCCATAATCATATCTTTCTCCGTCATAACAGTTTTCTGCCTCTTAGAATTCGTGCAAGATCCAGTGAAAACTGTGGTTTAAATATATTTTTAAGTTTTTTAGCTGTTTATAATCATGTTTTTATTGATGTTTAATTCCTTTGTCATTTTTGTAAGTCAATGTTTTAGTTGGATCTTTTAAAAAGCTACCTTGGATCCCATTTTGGGTGAAAGAGAGGTTATAAATGCAATAAATAAATAAATGAAGAATGACATTTGCCAGATCTCACACAATATTCTCACGTAGTTTGTATCATGAAGCCTTTTGCTAGTGTTCTTCTTTCTGTTGTTTCAGATTTGGACAAATAAAACTACTAATAATAATTAAGTTTCAAATATGTATAGCAGGATGTCTATAAAATATAACTCAGTGCAGGAGTTTTGCTATTGTAGCTCTAAGCATTAAACTAGCAATATTTAGCAGTCCTCAGGCTTTCTGTAGGGTTTTAAGGAAAATATGGGTGCATCGTCCATTGTTGGTGGACAGCTCAACTACACATATGTAGTTAGGTGTGCTCACTGTTACATAAGTTTTCAAGCTAGGCCTTTAATACCTCATATATGCAATTTTATGGTGTCAGGGTCCAGTGCAGTTGTTGTCATTCCCTGGTAACCATCCTTCACAACTTTTTCTGCCTGCTATTAAGGAAGGGAGTGATGGAGTAGCAGCAAAATACATACACACAATACAGGCATACCTCAGTTAACAAAGCCTCTGATAAAGGAACTCCTTTTTACAAAATTGTTTTCATCCAACTCCCCTTTTGCACCTTTAATCCTCCCATCAGCCTCAGTCTCTATCTAGATCAGGGGTAGGCAACCTTTTTGAGCCGGGGGCCGGGTTGCTGTCCCTCAGACAATTGGGGGGCCGAAGCACCAAAAATAAATAAATAAATAATAAATAAATAAAAATATATATGCATGCACACTCTCTCAGCCCCAGAAAAGCCATGATGGCAAAACCCCTGTGGAGATTTTGCCAAGAAAACCCCAAGAACAAGTAATAACAACAATAATCAATATCATCATGGCGGGCGGTGGCGGCAGCGGGGGGCAGCAGGGGGTGGTGGCAGGACCAGCCTGGGGCCGGTCCAAAGGGCTCGGGGGGCCGCATCCGGCCCCCGGGCCTTAGGTTGCCTACCCCTGATCTAGATGGAAGGCTTTTCTTTAAAAAAAAAAAAAGCAATAGCAACATTGGGAGGATAGTGAAAGAAGACTAGCAAAATACAGGCTTTGGTACCAGGTTGTAGTAGTGTGTTTCCAATAGAACTTGAGCTGTGAAAGAATTAGATTTTACTCTATCGAATTTTACTGTGGCTGTGGGTCCTTGCCTACAACAGACATGGTAAACAGCAGCTGCCTCCAGAATCCCTTACTGAACATGCATGAACAAGAAAGAAAGTGGGGGGGAGGGGAGACATATGGCCATATGTATATGGCTTACTTATTGATTTGCACCAACCAGTCACTAGCTCTTCTGTACAGTAAAAAAAATTAAATATTATTTTCATATTTCATATTATTTTCATATTATTTATTATGTATTTGAAAACAACAACACAGAAAACAAATAGAGATGCAGGAGCTGACCAAAAAAGCTATCTCAGTGGAACTAATCTTCCATAGCCTTACAACTTTCTTGGGATCCAAGCTGGCAACTTTATCTGTGCCACCTCTCTCTTTAGGAAGGGAGGAAAGGGATATTTGATGTGTTTGGATGAATCAGATACAGTCCTAGACATGGTCTCTTCCTCTTTACAAGTTCAGAAAAAAGAAATTTCAGGTGGCTTGTTCACATCGCAATGCAGGATCCTGCCACTACCATTCAGTACTTCAGTAATGTCAATACAATGCTCAGATTTATAAAGAACATTGTAATGATTTAATGCTAATGTTATTCTACCACTGTTCAAATGTTGTTCTAAAAGGACAGCATCCTTGTCTTCTCCTAGTGCATGTTAATAACATTTGAATTATTTTTCACATTGAGGTCCAGCATGAAAAGAATGCAACCTATTTTACTCTGATTGTGTTCATACAGACATTTGTTGCATCAATACCTGGAGTACCATACAACTATCATACTATTTGTTTGTTTTCCCTGGGAGATATTCTCACTCTGCAGCAAATTATGACCACAGGGCAAAATCTATTATTGTCAGTGCTTTCAATCTGCAGAATGCGGCAATTGCACATGGGTAGCCTAGGTACCAACTGCAGCAGCCCAATCCTTGCAGGGAGAGAGATTTGGAATTGCTTCAGCAGGGAATATTCCCAAATGAATGTTGGGTCTAGGCTTTAAATAAGAAAGCCTTCCACAAGTATCTTGATAACTGAACAAACATCTCCTAATTTCTGGTATAAAATAAAATTTAGCCTTCTCTTCCTTTTCCTTATAGTTCCTGTATACCACCTCCATGGAGTCCACAAACCAAACTGAGTTCTGTTTCCATCCCTTCTCAACCCTGCCAGGGATACAGCTGGTCATTTTCCTGCTCTTTTTCTCCCTCTACGTGCTCAGCCTCTGTGGAAGTGGTGCTGTACCGCTTATCGTCTATGTTGACCACTCCCTTCACAAACCCATGTATTTTTTCTTGGGCAACCTAGCAGTGTTGGAGATCTGCTACTCTTCTGAAATTGCACTAGTAGCCTTGGGCAACCCTCTGTCCAGGAAAGCCGCCACTATTTCCTTAAGTGGGTGTGGAGCCCAGATGTTCTTCTTCATCCTCCTGGGAGGGGCAGACTGTGTCCTGTTGGCCATCATGGCATACGATCGATACTTGGCAATTTGCTATCCACTGTGCTACTTGCTCATCACAAGCCAAATGATGTGTACAGATCTTGTTGCTTCATCCTGGCTGCTAGGATTCTTGCTGTCTTTACAGCTGACTGTCCTGATCTTCTGCCTACCCTTCTATGGCACTAATGAAATCAATCATTTCTTTTGTGACATTCCAGCCATTTTGAGATTGGCATGTAGTGACACCTACACCCATAAGACTTTACTCTTCATCGTTGGTGTCATTGTCCTGACCATACCCTTCTTTCTGATCTGTATCTCATATGCCTTAATTGTGGTAGCTTTGTTGCAAATCCACTCAGCTGAAGGCTGGCAATAAGCCTTCTCCACTTGCTCTTCCCACTTGATGATTGTCTTCTTACAATATGGCTGTTGCAGTCTCATATACCTACGCGCCAGCTTCAGCTATTCACCAGAGGAAGGATGGGCAATATCTGTAGACTACACTTTTTTTTCTCCCTTATTGAACCCTCTGATTTACAGCATGAGGAACAAAGAACTGAAGGAAGCACTGTACAAAACCTTGAGAAGAAGAGTGCTTTCCTGGAAAAAATGATTGGGAAATGGCAACCCTATATTAAAGTCGTGTCTTGGGAGTAATAATAATGATTTAGATCAGAAATAGCCAGTTTGTGACTCATAGCTCCCATGACAATATATGCAGTTTGTGATTCCTCCAATAGATTTGAAAGTCTAGACTTGCTGGTGTTTTGAGCACCAACTGAAAACTCTGGGAACTGTTGTGTGTATTAAGAGTTTTTAAACAAAAGAGGTGGGCAACTGCACAGGGGTCAGTATAATCCACACAATTATAACAGATCTATTTATGTGGCATTCAGTTTGGTCTTCCACTTCAATGTGAAGCCTTGATCTCTCTATAAGGACAGAATAATTAAATGCTTCTTCAGGTTTTATTGGTTCTTATTAGATCATTGTGTGGGGTGAGAGAAGAGTTTAAATCCATATGGCACTAATTAAATGTACTTTTTCATTTTTCATTGTTTACATAGGCTATCACCATAAATTGCATAAGTGTTTCAGATTACTTTTTGAAGTTCGTATTCTATTAAAAGGCTAAGAGTGCAATCCTTAACTACTGTATTTTTCAGCGATGTAGGAGATTATCACACAGGAAATCAGACACAGGTTACATGCAGATTGTAATAGTCTCTGACAGATCTTATTGCACTGTCCCGTGCCTGGGCAGTAGGCAGCCTGTATGCAACCCGGGCTTCTCTGACAGCTTTTCAACAACAAGATTTTCCCATTTATGAAAAGCTGCCGGAGAAACCCAGATTGTATAAGGCAGGGGTAGGCAACCTTTCCCCTTTAAGGGCTGAGGGACTTCAGCTCCCAGAATCCCAGGAGCTATTGGCTCAAAGTTTGAAAATAAAATAAAAAATAATGGTGAAAAAAATTGTATCAGGTACAACAAGAACTAATATAATAATCAATGCAGAAAAATAGAAGGCAACAACAAAAATGGAAGAACAAGAGACAAGTTCTGAGAAATCAAAGGGAAATTTAAACCAAGAGTGGGGATGCTCTATGACTAGCAGGGTACACATTAGATAATCAAATACACATTTTAAAACAAATGGAAACTGTACTCTGAAGAACTATAAAAAAGAGATGAAAAGATGATGTATTCAAAGAAGAGCCTTTGAAAATGAACCTACAATTTTAGAAAGTGAAGTGGAAGCTGCACTGAGAGCATTTGGGAGAAATAAATCACCAGGAACAGATGGCATACCAAGAGCTGCTTCAAGCTACAGAAACGAAACTACTCCAGTTCTAACTAAAATTTGTCAACAAATGTGGAAAACCAAAGAATGGCCCACACATTGGGAATGCTCAATATACATTCCAGTCCCCATGAAAGGGAACTTCAGTAATCACCAAACCATTGCATTAATTTCTCATACAAGCGTACTGATGCTAAGCATTCTACAACAAAGACTGTTGCCATATACAGAGCAAGAAATGATCCTTCTTTGTTTTCATTTCAGTGAAAGATTAAGATATTTCCTTTCCAGCATGCTTTTGGAAAATGATTTTAACCAAAACGGCTTTTATAGTATCATAGGATTTTATTTGGTTTTAATTCTGTTGTTATTTACTTCTACTTTAATCTTACATTTGTGTGTGTTTTTTTAATAACTGTATGTGTTTTATTGTATTCTCTGGCCCTTTTGTAAGCCTTCTTGAAGCAAGATGGGATGGATGGATGGGAATTGCAGTGGTCAGTGCAAAGAAGCAAGAGAGGTAGGCATGATGGAGGCAAAGATGCAAAAGAGAGAGATGTGGTGTCAGAAGGTATGGGAAGGAGGGAAGGAAATAAGAGACACAGCAACAGAGTACAAAGATCAAGAGAGGGAAGCATAGCTGAAGCATGAGGTGAGTCCAGAGAAAAAGAAGAATGGGGATGAGGCAAGTTAGGAGCACACTGACAGAGGCAAGGTGACAGCAGCAGAGTCCTTCAGGAGGGAGGAATAGGGTGATGCACTGCTCCCATTCTCTGCTAGCTGAGATGCCACTTCATGATGGTACTGTGAAGAAAGACGGAGCTGGGGAAAGGCAAGAGGAGAGGGATGATGGAAACCTGTTGAGATAGGTGCTTAATGGGAATCTTGATTTTTGGGAAATAGATCCAAACAATTATGAAGAAAAGGTAAAGTCTTTTTGATAGGCCAATTCCACATTTATTTGTTTTGATAGCATGTAATGGGCATTTGAACTGTTTCAAAAAGACAAATAAATGGGTCCTAGAACAAATCAAACCAGAACCTCCGCTGGAGGCCACAATGACGAAACTGAAGCTGTTGTACTTTGGTTATATCATGATAAGGCATGACTCCCTAGAAAAGACAATAATGCCTAGGTAAGGTAGTGAACAGCAGGAACAGAGGATAAACTCAATCAAAGAAGCCACAGCCCTGAGTCTGCATGAACTAAACAGGGCTGTTGAAGATAAGACGTCTTGGAGATGTCTCATTCATAGGGTTGCAATAAGTCAAGGTCGACCTGAAGATACGCGCATACTCACATATACATCATACTAAATTAAATGTGCATACTAGAGGAATACCATTTTTCTCTACAATGTAAACTCTATCAGGGAAACAATCAGCAATTACAGAGCTAGGGATGTAGAAAGGGCTTCCTGTGATATTTTCGGGGTCTGTAGCTTTTTGCCATCAGTGAAAAAACAGAAAGAACAAAAGCAGTGTTTGTGCACAGCAAAAATGTTAATATTGTTGCTGCTGTTCTTTTGATTGTACTGCACTGCAAATGTACATGTCCACTTTACATGGTTTCCCTCTTCCTATTAATCCCCATAGCAATCCTGTAAATAGGGTTGCTGAGAGGTAATGGTGGCTCACATGGTTAATCCCATGACTAAGCAGAGATTGAATTTGGGTTTCCTTGTTCCAAGTCCAGCTCCTTAAACATTACGCTATACTGGTTCTCTCAGATCAACTGTAACTGTAAAAACTTATATGAAGTTTTAAACATAGTAGGTGCTGGGGGCGGGGGGGGGGGCGGAGGGATTAAGCAATGATTAATACATCTGATTTGTAAATTTAGAGTAATTAGGGTAATTTATAATGATCTGAAAATCTTATGTCCAGATCTGAGGCAGTGTAAGCATATTGCTTTGCCATTTGATCATTTTTCTTAAAAGAGCCAGGTCCTGGACACTAAAAAAAATTAACTCATAAATTAGCCCCCTTACAAAGTGTTAATGTGCTATTCAAAATTTTCCCTTGAGAAACACTTTATAAGATTAATGTTTCTCCAAAAACTAGTCCTATGGGGAGGGTTTTTTTAAAAAAAAACCATAACTGCCATTCTACATTGTACATTTGGATAAAGGTTACAAGTAGAGACTTCAGACTTTCAGAAAGTGCCATGAATTAAAGTTATAATAATATTATATCAGTGAATAAGAGCCATAAATTAAGAGTTGACCATAAAGAAAGGAAACAATGGTCCAAAACATACTGCAGAAATAACCAGTATCTACATTCTTTTCTCCATTGGAGATAACATAGAAACCTGTCACTTCTTATAACTAAATGGTGACTAGACCTGCCAAATAAGTTTGAATCCGTATATGTGACAATCATTCAGTCTACTGAGCTACACATAGATACAGAGCTAAGGCTGAAACAGGTTGTGTAAATATCAAGTGAGAACAAAATAATTCTGTGTGAATTTAAATTTTAGAAATTAACAGGGCAGTTCTCCAGGGCTTTTGTGCAGAGCCTTGAGAATTAGAAACTAATGAGTGAGATCCTTGGTCCCTAAGATCGTCCATCGTATCTTAGGGACCGCCTCTTCCCGTATGACCCTCCCCGCGCCCTTCGGTCCTCTGGGAGGAACCTGCTGCAGCCAATAAAAACCAGGCTGTCTCAGACCTCCCGGAGGGCCTTCTCTGCGACCGCTCCCAGACTTTGGAATGGTCTGTCGGAGGAGATCCGTCATATCACCACTCTTACTGCTTTCAAGAAAGCGGTAAAGACGGATCTCTTTCGGCAGGCCTTCCCGGAATAACTTTCCGGCTCTAGGAGACAACTATATTGCCCTTCCCCTGCTGCTCATTTTGCACTTTGTTGTATTGTATTATTATTTATTTTGTTGTATCTTGGAGCATGTTGTTTTAATTAATAATTAGTTTAATATTGTTTTAAGGGGTGGGAGGGTTGGATGGGCACGTGAATAGTTTTAACTTCTGTATTTTAACTGATGTAACCCGCCCCGATTGCTCCGCAGAGGGGCGGGCTATAAATAAAATTTATTATTATTATTATTATTATTATTATTATTATTATTGGCTTGGGGAGACAATTACTTTTGCCTATGGGTTCCTTTAGGGAACCTCCATATCTTGCTCTGATGCAATGTCTTAAAGCAACGTTTCTGGTTATGAGAGAATTCTGCTAATTTGCATGTATTTCATAAGAGGCTTATTGTTTTAAGAGAAGTCTCCAGGGTACTCTCTCTTGTCATCAAATGCCTAAACAAGAAAGAAAGAAAAGAGAGAGAACTTGATCCTTCTTAACAACTTTTCTCATAATAGTCTCATCTGTAAAGCCCAAGAGGATGTTGATTATTTGTATTAAAGGAAGTTATAAAGTACTTAGAAAAAGAGAGAATGGATCTCTAAGGGCCTTTGCAGACTGCCAGAAATAGTGCAAATTGAGTCCACTTTAAGGATTAGGGTTAGTGCTAGGGAATCATGGGAATTGTGTTTTTTTTCTTCTGAGACATTGAGCCTTCTCTGTCAGAGAGCTCTGGTGCCACAATAAAATACAGTTCCCATGATTCCCTAACCCTAACCCTTAAAGTGGACTCAATTTGCACTATTTTTAGCAGTCTGCAAAGGCCCTAAGTCCTTCAGCTTAGTATCTGAGATGTTTCCAGAGGCAAGGCCTTTTAACATAGGCACTAAGGGCCTTTGCAGACTGCTAGAAATAGTGCAAATTGAGTCCACTTTAACTGCCCTGGCTCAGTGCTAGGGAATCATGGGAATTGTATTTTTTTCTGAGACATTGAGCCTTCTCTGTCAGAGAGCTCTGGTGCCACAATAGACTACAGTTCCCATGATTCCCTAGCACTGAGTCAGGGCAGTTAAAGTGAATTCAATTTGCACTTTGGTCTAATATCAAGAGTATGTTTGATTCTTACAAAAAATAGTAGATGGAGTAAAGTTTGCTGCTAGCATTTTATCTAGGAATGCAGTGTCTGAAAGTTTCACAAGACAGGCTTGTTTCTTGTTATCTAGGAAGAGGCTTAGTCCACCCATACCTCACAATCTGATTGACAAACATCCATATCCATCCATAATAACCATCCCCATAATAATGTCTCACACACATCCTCTCACCCCAGAGAGAGACACTTCTGATCAATTGGGAAAGTGTGTGCATGCTCCCTCCCCCCCATCCTATCATGTAATAAAATTGAATAAAATAATAAATAAACAAATGTAGCACACATCCCCCAACAGGAAACTGATTTTTTAAAAATGGCAAGACCTAGGCAACCACTCACCCATCTGTCCAACCCTCAATCACCCCAGCCCTCAATTCCACCCTGATCCTGATTTGGGTACAGGACACAAGTATAAAAAAGCCAGATTTTCCTAAAACTGTGGAGTAAAAAATGAGTTTTTCTAAAATGCATTAAAGCCTAAAAGAAGCGCTTTTACTGTAAAACAGTCATATATCATGTGTTCTAACAGCACCAAAACTGAGGTAGGTATGGATTTTGTTGCTAGTGTGGATCCAGCCATTAGCTAAAAGGTTTAAAAGGTCTAACAAGGACTTTAAAGGACCTGCTGGAAGATGGTGAAAACCAGGAGCTGCAGACCAAATCTGAGGGTGAGATGAGTTTGACCTGTGGCTAAAGAGAATAACTTAATTGCTTTTCTGATGTCAGTGTCTGAATATGCCCTGAACCGCAAATTAAAGAAGAAGCAATTAAGTGCTGACACAGAGCTCTGGCTGCTAAATCTGAAACTGTGGGAGACCAAAAGACATTATAATGAACTTTGCAACCAGTGAACTGTGTGTACGTGTGTGCATCTTTAAAGTCACATGGTGCCCCATTAATTTCATGAGTTTTTCTTAGGCCAGGAATACTCAGAGGTAGCTTTGGTAGTTCCTTCCTCTGAAATATAAACTACAGCCCCTGGTATTCATTGGTAGTCTCCCATCCAAGTTCTAATCAGGTCTGACTCTGCTTAGCTTCCAAGATCAGATGAAATCTCGTACCTTTAGGGTATTTTACATAAGCAAGTAACAGTGGGCCCTTGGTATCTGCTGGGGTTTGATTCCAGGACTTCTATGGATACCAAAATCATTGGATGCTCCAGTCCCATTATATACAGTGAGGTAGTAAAATGGTAGATCAGCATATATCTTAGAACTATAAAAGCAATACTACACTTTCGAGATCTCTGCCAGGAAATTTTCCCTCAAAAGAAAGAATAATTTAAATACTTCACTGAACAACTATAAGATGGATGAATAAGAAATAGATAGGGCTTCTCTTTTAGATTGCTGTGATATATTCCAAGCTACATAGCTGCTCTTGTAACCATCCGTAAGATGCAAAACCATTCTTCATGATGCAGAATATGAATCCAGCAACAGACTAAGCATAGTGTGAAGAGAAAAAAACCCAGCACCAACACTACATCATAATTTGAAAACTGCTGGGCATAGCAGGGGAGCAAGAACAGACAGACAGTAATTTCAAAGTAGTTCCATTTCTGCACATAACATTTATGATGTACATGCTCTTTGTTAGTTGAATTAAAGGTGATAGGGGGATAGGAATATTGGGAGGGATGTGTTTGCATTCCCAGTTTATGCTATCTTGTAGCAATAGTTATAGCCAGCAGATTCTGAATAATACACAGACAGATGCATGCATCTATCAATGACCTGTATTTTCAGAACCATTTCCGCCCCTGTAACCAGTGTGTCATTTTGGGCTCATTCACTGAACACAGTCTAATTTTCTCTGGCATAGCACTTTCCCCCCCTGTATGTGTTTCCAGCCACAGGAAAAACTAATGCAATATGTCCCAACTATGCTGTGAGACACATAGGGCCTTATCAAACGCTGGCCACGAAGCAAAGAAAAAGCGAAGACTAACCGAAGTAGGAATAAATTCGGTTCCATAGCGAAACGAAGGGAATATCGCCCCTTTGGCCATTTCGCAATAGGCTCCCTTCTCTCCCGTCACGAAAAGCTGGGAGGAAAGGCAGCCATGGGAACCGGGGAGGAGGAGGAGGGCTGGAGGACTGGAGAAGGGAAGGCAGCCCATGGAGAGAGAGAGATCGCCTCCCTCTTCCCTCTTCCCTCTTCCTCTCCTCCTCTTCTTTCCAATCCGGTTTGCCTTTTGCCAAGGCAATCCCTTCCCCTCGCTGGGATTTTCGCCCTGCCCACCAATTCGCAATGAATGCGAAGGCTGCCTAGGTACTTCCTCTACAAACCGAATGTCAAAATCTCCCTACTCCTTACGGATTAGCTCCGTATTCTGCCGAGTTCTGGGGCAGCGTCGTGTGTAAACACGGGGGAACAATACGGATTAGTTCCGTGTTCTGGGGCAGCGTCGTGTGTAAACACGGGGGAACAATACGGATTAGCTCCGTGTTCTGGGGCAGCGTCGTGTGTAAACACGGGGGACTAATATGTATTAGCTGTGGATGCCCTTTGGATTAGCTTTGCTTCAGACCCCATGTGATAAGGTCCATAGAGGGACAATAGATCAAGAGCAGACGTGAATGATGTCATACAGGCCACAAAGAATGCCTCAAAATTAGGCCATTCATCGGGAGAAGGCTTAACTCAGTAAAACAGTGCAAATAGTTGATATTTATATAGTCACACACAGTTATGAACACGTTGGAAACATTTGATATTTTGTGTGCTTATTTTACCCTTTCAGAGTAAAATCTAGAGGGGGAAAATAACAAGCTGTGAATAACTGTTCTAATACATAAAACAACAGTTTATGTCACTACAAAATTCCTTGCAATTTGAGGGAGAATGGAATGTGCACAAATCTTTGAACAACAATGTTGGACAAAGGAATTAATGTTTTTTTTCCTAATAAACTTGAAATGCTACTATTATATTTAATAATAACAACAACAACAACAATTTATTCTTATACCCCGCCTTTTGCCATAGCAATCAAGGCGGCTTACATAATATAAGATACAGTTTAAAAGCATACTTTACATTAGACAATAATAACAATTAACCTCCCCTTAAAAGAGTAAATACAGTATTAAAATAAGAGCATAAGATTAAGCAGCATGCCAATAGGTGTATAAAGAAGAGTATAGCAGGGGAGGAGCACAGGTTAAGGTGGGATGATCTATTCTATTTATTTGGGGGCGGTTCTGTTGTTTGGTATGCTTTTGATTTTTATTAAATCTTTATGTCAATTTTTCATGGAGTTGGTTTAGATTTCTTAATATATTCTTTATATATGATTTTCTTCTACCTATCCTTCATATTTCTTTTCTTTTCTTATACTAATAAGACATCATTCAGTTCCAGTCTTCTTTGACCCAAAGGCAACCAATTCTGAACTAGTACCGTAAGTTTCTGACATTGCCACTGCCGTGTAAGAGGACAGTGGTGTAGTGTGAGTGACATGGAAGCATCATTGTGGGTCCATTTAGATGTGCTCCCTTTTGTTATCTTGCTGAGCTGATCCTTCCTATGAATACTCAGTACAGGAGACTAGCAAGCTATAGGAGCAGTTCTGTAAACTTTGGGGGGTTGCAGACTGCCAGAAATAGTGTGAATTCAGTCCACTTTTAGGGTTAGGGTTAGTGCTAGGGAATCATGGGAACTGTTATTTTTCTGAGACATTGAGCCTTCTCTGTCAGACAACTCTGATGCCACAATAAAATACAGTTCCCATGGTTCCCTAACTCTAACCCTAACCCTAAAAGTGGACTGAATTCACACTATTTCTGGCAGTCTGCAACCCCCCTTTGTCCTGCTAGGCAAGACTATTTCAACTTGCCTGCCTCCTGCAGATGTTTTGAACTGAAACTCCCATATTCCCAGCAGTGTCCTCCAATGTAAACTTCACAGTGTTAAGGAAAACCAGAAAAACCAATTTTGAACCTGGAGTCAACCATTCATGGTTTTCTAGCCATAGGTAATTAGAATACTTGAGTACCCATAGCCAGGCATTCAGTAATGGGTGGGTGGGTGGGAGTCTATGTATAGACCCATACAGATTATGTTGTTGTTGTTAGCTGCCCTCAAGTCGGTTCCAACTCATGGTGACCCTGTGGATGAGACATCTCCAAGAATCACTATTTTCCACTGCCTTGCCCAGATCCTGCAAGCCTTTCTCCATAACCCCTCTGATTGAGTCTATCCATCTGGTTTGTGGTCTTCCTCTCTTTCTTCTACCCTCTACCTTTCCTAGCATTACTGTTTTTTCTAGTGATCCATGCCTTCTCATTATGTGGCCAAAGTACGATAGTCTCAACTTGATCATCTTAGCTTCCAAGGAGAGCTCTGGGCTGATCTGTTCAAGAACCCATTTGTTTGTCTTTTTGACTGTCCATGGTATCATTCTTCTCCAGCACAGATTATATACAGATTATATACAGATTATATATTCAAAGCTTTGTGGATGGCAAGAGCTTCCCCAAGCTGAAGCTATCAGACAGGATACTTTTCCTTTCTTATGTGTTCAAACAAATTCAATTCTCTTATGTTCCCATCCTCCTTGTCATTGGCCTTCCATTAAAATTTATTAAAAACCATGTCTGTCCAGGCACACTAATTTGTTAGGTAAAGTGTGTGTGTGTGGTTTATATATCTTCAAGTCTCCTGTTGATTTATGATGACTCTGTGGATTTCATAGGGTTTTCATAAGCAAAGAATACTTGGAGGTGAGTATATTTCTTTCCGTGGGAACTAATCAGTCATTTTCTTCTTGTTTCAAGGAATGTGCTGGATGTGAGAGAATCAGTCAGAGAACTGGCTGAATCATTGTTCCCCCCACCCTATTAAAAGAGTTATCCAGAAGACTATGTGAAAAGGTCAAAGGACTGCAGTCTGACAGGTACAGAGAGAGATAGGAACAGGGTGCTGAGTTTTAATTTCTGAAAGCCTGGGGTTGTTTTAGCCAAGGGCCTTAGGGCATCTGTGAATTAGCTCCATTTATTTCTTTGTTTTCCTTCCTGTTAACTGTGAAGTTTTTCACTCACACTGAATTTTCATGTAGTCCTTTCCAAGTATTCACTGCATTATTGTTTTTATTTTTTGCTCCAGAAGAGTTTGGGAGAAAACCCAATTTCCAGTCAATCAACTAAATTATATGCAAAATTTTTGTTTGTATGTCTTTATGGTTATTTTTTTTCTTAGGAGAAGATACATAGTTTTCATAAGATTTGCTTGGGGTCCACAGTGCCTCTCCAAAAATTGCTGAGAACTACTGCTCTAAAGGACAATGTTTGTTATCTCCCTGGAGATCAGACTTGTATATTTGTGAACTGTATCTTTACAAATAAAAACAACATTACAAAATGCTGTTTGGAAGGAATTAACCTCCAGATGTTCTGCATATATCCCTAATCTATACCCTTGTATTGTTTTGCAACTTGGATAGGTGCAATGAAAATATATAACATTATATTTCTGGTAAACAACCAATGTAGTGCAGTAGTTTGATTGCGAAGTAGACTGAAGTCTATGAACACTCATGCTGCCAATTTCTTTCTTTCAGTTAGTCTCAAAGGTGCTACAAGATCTTTCTACATACTAGGACTCCAAGAGATCAGGGTCTGAATCCCACTTGGCCATGAAAACCCAGTGGGTAGCCTTGGGCAAATCACCCTCTCCGTCTCAGAGGAAGGCAGTGGTAAACCTCTTCGGAATAGTCTTGCCAAGAAAATCACATGATAGGGTCACCATAAATCAGAAATGACTTGAAGGCACACAACAATATAATGTTTCTGGTACCTGACAAAATGAGAGGAGGTGGGATCAGCTTAACCTCCTATGGAGCATACATAAAACCATCAGAGGTGGAAATCTTAACTGTGGTGAAACAGGAAAAAGGAAAATTATCTGAACCTTAGCTCAGTGAAGATAAAGGTTGTACCCTTCTTTGAGATAAAAATGGTTAGGAACACTGTAAGCATTGTAAATCAGGGTCAGGGTCATGCCTGCAGCTGTTTTGAGAACTTGGGAAAGGTATTGGTCACTGACAATGATTTCCATTCTCATTAGCATTAGTTCACAAACCTAGAAAATGTGCTGACTGAATCACTGCACTGATTAGAATCCCATATGGATGTTGTTCTGAAAAGGCAGATGTATGTTTTTGTAGAAATTCTGCACTGTGTCTTACCTTGACATCTAATATCTGCTTGACATTTAGACAGCTTTTGTAGAATGATCCTTTTATTTTCATGCAGCTTTGTCTGTCATTGCCATTACCTCCAAATGAAGTGGAGACACCAATACAGAATGGACATAAATGCTCTATTTCACACTTGGGCAGGGGTGTATCTTTGCAAATGATAAGGGAGAAAAGTTTGAATACTAATTGTCACCTGATCGTATTGGGGACTCAATGGCAAATTCTGTCAATTCCTTCAAAGAGATACTAAAGTTTGAAACTGAAAATTGTTACAAAAGAAAAAGTTAAGTTTTATGTCCTCTAGTCTGGATCAAGACTTTTTATCCAACCGGAAGTGCCACTTAGCTTACCAGTGCCAGTGAGTTTGTATTATAAACAATAATACTGCTTAGTTTCTTGTGGGTTTTTCAGGCTATTAGTATTAGAAGATGCCAGCCGCAGATGCAGGCAAAACGTCAAGAATAAATCCTTCTAGAACACAGCTTCATAGCCTGAAAAACCTACAAGAAACTATGGATGCCAGCTGTGAAAGCCTTCAATTTCTCAATAATACTGCTTTCTGAATTATCACAGTTATATATAATAATATAACTAATATAATATTATTTCTCAACAACATTTGTTTTGCAGTTCTTTGCTTAAGCCATCTGAAGGATTGTCACAACACATTGTTATTCATACTAAATACATCTTAAAAAATATAGCAGTTCTATTAACAGTGGTCCAAAACACATTGCAGAAAAAAATTGCATAAACTTAAGCTTTAGCATAAGCTATGTTTTTTGCACTTGATTTCACTTTAAGCCTCTGCTTATAATCTCCACCTCATATAACATTCATAACACACATCTATGTGACAAACTATATTTTAGTCCATGGACGTTTGTGTAATAAGACAGACAGACACATATATTTTTGAGACACTAAAACTTAACAGTGCAGCACATTCTGAAAGCACCCTCCACTCCACCCCAGCAAACAGCCTTCAGAGATCTGCCACATTTACTTGTGAGTCTTTTTGGACTGTGGCCATTCAATTTTCATAATGAAGATAGTTATAATCTGATATAATATTATTTCTAATAAACAACATTTGTTTTGCAGTTCTTTGCTTAAGCCACCTGAAAATTGTCACAACACATTTGTTATTCATACTAAATACATGTTAAAAACATAGCAGCAATTCTATCTAGCAGAGATTACCTTACACCCCTTAACCTCCCATAGTACATGGACATGCCAAAGTTGTTTAATTTGTTTTAATTTGTTTTTGTTTTTGTTTTTATTATGTTTTTAAGAATCGTTTTAATTCTGCTATTATAGTTTATTTTAGTTTTAAGGAGTGGGAGGATTAGGGTATGGGATATAGGAATTTTACATTGTCTCTTGTTTTTAAATTATGCTGTACGCCGCCCCGATTGCTAAGCAGAGGGGCGGCTTAGAAATAAAACTTATTATTGTTGTTGTTGTTGTTGTTGTTGTTGTTAACAGTGGTCCAAAACACACTGCAGAAATAATCCAGTTTGACACTGCTTTAACTGTCCTGGCTCAGTGCTAGGGAATCCTGGGAATTGTAGTTTATTGTGGCATCAAAGCTATCTCTTTAATACCTGTATGGCCAGCAGAACTCTGAGTATTCTTTCTGTAACATGCAAAAACACTGATAGGGAAAGCGTTCCGTCTGAATGTTCTTCATGTGCATTTTAAAACACGTAACCAAATACAGTGGCTAGGAATGTGCGCTGGAGGTGTATAATTCATTTCTCACTATAGCACTGAACTGGTCAGGGAGTTGTAGACAAACCCCTATTCTTCATCTTGCCTTATAGCAGGGGTAGGCAACCTTTCCCCTTTAAGGGCCGAGGGACTTCAGCTCCCAGAATCCCAGGAGCTATTGGCCAACATGGGACTATTGGCCAACATGGCTGAGGCTTCTGGGAGCTGAAGTCCCTCGGCCCTTAAAGGGGAAAGGTTGCCTACCCCTGCCTTATAGAGTTGATTTTAAGGCAAGGATGGGGCACTCCAGATGCTTTGGATTTTAGCTACCATAAGTCCCAGCCAGTGTGGGCAAGAATAAGAGACTGGGGGCATTGTAGTACAAAACATTTGGACATCCAAGTGATTCCCCACTTCTGCTGTAAAAAGAGAGTTTTAAGAATTGGAATGTAAAACATGCACCTTGTAAAATACTCTATAGTGTTAGATTTTATTGTCTCTGTCTTTAATTGTATATGTTTGAAGTTACACCCTTTGGTAAAAAAAAAAAGGTGCTATAAACAAACAAATAATGCCATATGCATATGTTTATTATTAATACTCCTACAAACTACAAAGAAAAGGGGTGATAGCAATACTAGAGAAGGATAGATATCACTGCTAAAATGACCAGCAGTGAAATAGTTAGCATCATACAGCGTGAAAATGTCATCTTTACTCAAAAGTTATACAAAGTATTTGACGGCCACCAATGGAATGTAGAGCTTCAGGATTCTAAGGATCTTTCTTGGCTGCCAGAGGAGAGCATCTATAAACAATGGCTCCCTTCTTTATACAACCTCTTTGGCCTTCTGTGGGTTCTTTATGGGTACATAGTTCTTTCTTTTTTTCAAGGCTAAGTAAGTTCCCCCTAAAGGTTGAAAATAAAATACGAGATTGTGGAAGACAAACTGGAAACTATTTGTTCAGAGTACTAGGAACACAATGTACCTGTCTCCAAGGAGGATGCTGTTCAAATGTAGGACACTTTTAATTTTATTTATGGGGCATAATTTTAAAGGATAGATTTAACTGTTGAACTAGCCAATGTCTAAGTCATTGAGATATGAGTTCACTCACTCAGACCACACCTACTGCTAGACAGTACTTTTCCTTACAAATGCTGGTGGTTTTTACTCAAATGTGTGGAAGAAGATAGAAATTGCCTAAAAGAGTGCAGGGATAGGCATGGTGGGGACCTAAAGATCTGATGCCAAAGATCTGGGAGAAACCATCCACAGTACAATTATCAATTGGATGTTACACAAATGTGGGGCAGATAGAAGAATGGAAAAATAAAGCCATTGCCAAAACAAACCCATATCAAATTCTGTTTGGAGTCTGCAAAAAGGCATGTGGCAAGAAAAGAAAGAGATACACATCTGTTTGATGAGACTAGTACTATATTTTTATTTTTTTGGCTTTTCCATAAAGTCTTGTGTGGTGTGGTACAAAGTCAACAATACTCATTGCTCTGAGAACATCATCCCCACAGTGAAGCATGGTGGCGGCAGCATCATATTGCAAGGATTGGAAAAGTGGTCTGGACTAAGGGCCAGATGGATGGGTCAAAATACAGGGCAATTCTGGAGGAAAACCAGCAAGAGACATGCGACTTGGTGGAGTGTGACCTTCTGTCAGGACAATGACCCTAAACATATAGCCAAAGCAACACTTCACTTCTCCACAATAACAAAAGAGATAAGCAGCTGCTGTCCAAAGACACTTTTTAGCAAAGGCTGGGAATGTTTCTTTTCTTTTCTTTTCTCTTTCTTTCTTTCTTTCTTTCTTTCTTTCTTTCTTTTTGGACTATAGCTCCCATACGCAATCAGCCAGACAGATCACGACCATGCTGACTGCGGAGTCTGGAAGCTGTAGTTCAACATGGTAATATCTCCAATGATGTCTTTTCAAAGTTTGTCATCTGTTTCTTTCTCTCCCAGAAACTGCAATCTGTAAAAATGCTTCTACCGTTCCTCACTCACAGCACGCTCACTACTACCCTCTGCCTGGAGTGGGACATGGAGAAAGTAAGGCTAAATCCTTTTTCCAGAACACATCCTACCTTCCCTGAGGCATTTACCTGAACTATCTGTGGCAAAAGATGTACATGGCAACTTTCGCACTGACTATTAACGGTAGGGTTCCCAGAGTGAAAACTGGACATGTCTCCTGACCCTTTAGGTTGTGTAGGAGAGGGAATTTCAGCAGGTGCTTTTTGTCTTGCAACCTGGTAATATGGTGTAGCAGTTTGAGCATTGGACTTATCTTTAGAGACGAGAGTTCAATTCCCCGCTTGGCCATGGAAACCCACTGGGGAAGCTTAGGTGGGTAATACTCTCTCCCCCAGAAAACCTTAGGGTTGCCATAAGACTTGAAGGTATTCAACAAGCAACATCTGCTGAAATTCCCTTTTCTCTGTAATCATTAAAGGAAGGGACCCATCTTCAGTTTTTTGCTCTAACAATTCTAATTAAGAACCATGTGGGCTGGAATACAATTGCTTAGAGTGGACTCATGGAATCAGTTGTTGAATGGTTACTCAACAAGTAAGTAAATCCAGTGGGTTAAGTGGTTCTACACTAGTGAGGATTTAGACCATAGAGTCATTCTGGATCCATTAACACACTCCTGTTCAAACTTCCACCACGCAACAAGTCTATTCTCCCAGATAATGCATCCTTCTCTCATGAGATACTGACACGAGATGGTCAGCTTAAATGCCACTCAGATTGAAATAAGAAGTTAAATTAAAACTAATGATAGAGGCCTCTAACAGATTCATTTGATTTACAAATTCTAATACCATAGTGATCTTTATTCCAGCCTTCTTAACACAAGATAGAAAATGATGCAATCTCAGCTTGTAGCCCTGGATCAGTGATTCCAAACGATGTAAGAGACAAGCCATAGAATAGGAAAGTCTTTATAAAGCATGGAAGAGACAGGAAGCAAGACAGCAATCTGAATTTTTCACTGGAATTCCAAAAATGTCAGACACTAGGAAACAGAGGGTCTGGTATATCATGGGATGGGCGTAGGAATGATAGAACATAGACTGAAAGCTACCCCAGGGGTTGGTATCATGTGGTCCTCCAGATGTTGTTGGTGTGTTAGTCCAAGCAGCCCAGCCAGGGGAGCTGAACTCCAGCAACATCTGGAAAGCCTCACAAGGGAGTGGCAACACCAGCTGCATTTTGAACATTTTTCAGAAATAGGGTCATCTCATATTTGAATAAACCCTTTTCATGACAGAATTTACCTTCCAAGTTCAGGACTAATATGCATAGAAGCATGTTGCCTCTGATACTGAAGGCAGTATATAGTTATCAGGAATTATCATGACAGCCAGTAGCCATGATAGCCTTCCCCTTTTTTAAAGTTATCCAAGTTGATAGTGACAACCACATCCTGCATTAGCAAATTCTAAAGTTTAACTCTGTACTGTGTGAAAAAATTTTTTTTGTCTATTCTTAATATCCCACCATTCAGCTTCATTGGTGATAACCTGGGTTCAGCTATTGAGAGCGACCTCTTAGGGCACACATAGGTTATATTAATTAGAGGTTGGGAAAGCTTTTTCAAGCACAATCTCTGAACTTTAAGGATTCTGGGAGTTATAGTCCAAAAAGTAATTCACCAATTA
The DNA here is from genome assembly GCA_026167975.1 of Phrynosoma blainvillii. Lineage (NCBI taxonomy): Eukaryota > Metazoa > Chordata > Lepidosauria > Squamata > Phrynosomatidae > Phrynosoma > Phrynosoma blainvillii. Next base: position 314,290,245 of record JANUYF010000001.1, read on the forward strand.
TCCTTTTAGTTCATGGGTGGGGAAAATACAGCCTCATTGAGCTTTCAAGAGCAATTTTTGTGGGGTGCCCCAATGTCTAAATTTTTTAAAAAACTTTTTCTGCCTCAGTGTGCCCCGAGTGCAATATCACCGTACCGCCCCCCCCCCCAGGTCATTTTACGGTACAAATTTGAAGGCATTTGGTGGCACTGATGTTGCAGTTGAAAACCTGTTGCACAAAATGTCCCTCTGAAGCCTCAAACAGCGGCCAGTGTGGAGTAATGATTTAAGTGTTGGATTAGGATTCTGAGAGACCAGGATTTGAATCTCTGCTCAGCCATAAGAATCCACTGTGACCTTGAGCAAGTCACAATCTCTCAGCCTCAAAAGAAGGCAATGGCAAACCTTTGATGGAATCTTGCCAAGAAAACCCTGTGATAGAAAACCTTAGAGTCATCAATTTGAAGGCACACAGCCTGGGAAGCCACACATGTAACGTGTGGTAAGGGCATTTGGGGCCCATTTATTTATTTGTATTGGGGTATATGGGTCCTAGAACAGATCAAGTCTGAAATCTCCCTGGAAGTCAAGCTGATAAAGTTGGGGTCGTTATATTTTGGTCACGTCATGAGAAGGAATGACTCACTGGAAAAGACAATAGTGCTAGGAAAGGTGGAGGGAAGTAGAAAGAGAGGAAGACTGCATGCTAGATGGATAAGCTCTGCTCTGGTGTTGCAACAAACTACACTTCCCAGAATTCCATTGCATTGAGCCATGACAGTTAAAGTGGTGTCAAAGTGGATTATTTCTGCAGTGCAGATGCAGCTCAGGAAGGCTGAAATGTTCTGAAATTGGTTTTGGAGAATATTGCCATTTCTAGTTTTTTCATAGCTGCCCTTCCCATTCCTAGTCTCCTGATTTCCTGACTGCAGTCTCTATTCTGATCAATGTTTGATCCAAGGTATGGGATCTCTTAAGCTATTTCAATTTCCTCATTGTCTAGGTTGAATTTATGTAGTTCCTCTGAGGTCATTATTTGTTTTCTTGATGCTCAACATTAAGCCTAACTTTGCACTTTCTTCTTTTACCTTCCTTATTGTTTCAAATCTGTGTTTTCTGCTAGTTGTATGGTATCTTCCACATATCTTAGATTGTTGATGTCCCTTCCTCCTGTCTTCACTCTGCTTTCTTGTGAGTCTAAACCTGTTCTTCTTATGATATTCTCTGCATAAACATTGAACTAGGGTGATAGAATGCCTACTTGCCTGATCCCATTGCCAATTGGGAACCGTTCTGTTTCTCCATATTCTGTTCTAACAGTAGCCTCTTGTCCTAAGTAGAAATTTCTCATCAGACTACTAGATGTGTTGGCACTCCCATGACTTTAAGAGCCATCCATAGTTTTTCATGGTCTATGCAGTCAAATTGTTATAGTCTATAAAGCACATGCTGATTTTCTTCTGGAATTCTTTAATGTGCTCCAGTAATCATCCTATGTTAGCAATGTGGTCCCTAGTGGCTCTTCATTTCCTGAACCCCACTTGTACCTCTGAGATTTCTCTCTCCATATATTATTGGAATTTTGAGCATAATTTTGCTTGCATGGGAAATGAATCTGTACTTAGGCCAAGAAGCTACTGTATTTCATCTGGTATCTTGTGTCCTCCAGTTGTATATTTCATAGGAATGCTTTGATGTCTTTGTACAGAAACAAAAATACTGTAATAATTTAAGGCACATACCTTGAAAACACACCCAAATAGTTAAAAAGAGTTCATAGCTAACATAAGGGGCAGAATGATTACGTAGAGAGATCTTGTAGCATCTTTGAGACAAAGGGGCTGTACAGATAGCCCCCAAGGGGTGGCAGGACGCTGCCCCTTTCCTTGCCGGATTGGGGTCTCAGCAACCACATGGTGCAATCCCAATCTGGCCTTTCCATGGCACAAAAAGAAGCCACAAAAAGCAGCTCCTTTTTGTGCTGCAGAAAGGGTGCCCTACCTGCGTCGGCAGCGGCTTTTCGCTGCTTCTTCAGTGCAGCATGTGTAAACACTGTGCCAAAGACATACCCTTTTGCCACCTGCCGTGCAGTTGCTTGGGTGGCGTGAGGACGGTGTGGGGGCAGAGTCAGGGTGGCCAGCGTGTGGTCACCACGCCCTGACTCCATCCCCAGGCTGGCCCTTTTGGCCGGTCTGTACAGGCCCTAACTGAAAGGGGTAGAATTTAGAGACATAGCTGTGTTAGTCTGGAATGTGTTGTGTGCTTTCAAGTTGTTTCCAACTTATGGGTGACCATAAGGCCTAACCTATCATGGGGTTTTCTTGGCAAGATTTGTTCAGAGGAGATTTGCCATTGCCTTCCCAAAGTCACCTATTGGGTTCCATGGCCAAGTGAGGAATCAAACCCTGGCCTCCAGAGTTGAAGCCCAATCAATGCTCAAACCACTATGCCATGTTGGAATATCAGTAGGCAAAGGGATCTTGTAGCATCTTCGAAACTAATCTGAGTGAAAGATGTTGTAGCATCTTTTGTGGATGCATCTGAGGAAGTAGACCAAGTCTACGAAAGCTTATGCTACAATTTCTTTCACATAGTCAGTCCCAAAAGTGCTACAGGATCCCTTTGCATACTGATAGTTATCAGAGATTGCATACCACTATTCAGTGTAGGTCAGTGCCAATGACAATTGAAATGAAATGGGAGATCACAGTGCCCTGTTGGATCAGCATTAGACATTAGCTCAGAGCTAAGGCTGAAATCCAATTGTTGTTTTATTGGGAAGAAATGGTATTAATAGTTCATGTTCACCAAATCACCAATTTGCTCACCTTTTCCAAAGCAGATACAAAATAATCCCTTCTGATGCTCGATTCCTGTATTGTCATGCTAAGCATACAGCAGTTTGTGTATGAGAGCCAGCATGGTGTAGTGGTTTGAGTGTTGGACTGCAACTCTGGAGACCAGGATTCGATTCCCAGCTCGGCCATGAAACCCACAGGGCGACCTTGGAGAGGTCACATGTTCTTAACCTCAAGAGAAGGCAATGGCAAACCTCCTCTGAATAAATCTTGCCAAGAAAACCCCATGATAGGTTTGCCTTAGGGTTGCCATAAGTTAGAAGCAACTTGAAGGCACACAACATATGCTTATAAGAATTCCTACCCCAACAAGGCCTCAAAGCAAATATCTGTCTTACAGTGTAATTGTTTAACAAAGATTTTCTGGCTTTCCAACCAACTCCTCAGACAGCCAGGCAGTTCCTGAAGTTTAATCAACAATTTGTGCATTTGTCTCTGTGTTTGTGTGTATGGAAGGAAGGAAGAGGTGTGAATAATTAACTTTTCATAAGAGTAGGGCAATCTTACAATCTGGTATCCTCCATAGTACAACATCTCTTAGAAAGTTTCCAATTCACTAAGGCTGGAGCAGGTGGCTTTCAGCAGCAATCCAATGGCAACAAAGTGCAAAATGGCTAAAATATGTTGTGGTTTCAGACAAGACATGTATCCTATCATCACCCAGCTTCATTCATTGAATTTTACAGATGACAACATTCATCACTCATCATCCATACTTCTTCTCCTATCATTTTCCATCTTTTTCTTTACTGAATAAACTCTATTAAGGAGAAAAAGGCAGAATGGATGCATCATGTCTTCCAAGTGCCAGCAAAGGGAAACATTCTCACTACTATCAGCTGCTCTTTACCTTGGCTGTTGTTGCTATTGCTCTGTGTCTTTAATAATAATAATAATGATAATGATGATGATGATGATGATGATAATAATAATAATAATAATAATAATTTATTTCTATCCCACCCCTCTACCGAAGCAATCAGGGCGGCTTAAATCAATAAAATCTCACAGTAAACCCTCCCAAACCCACCCTCCCCTTAAAACAATATTAAACATCGTGAAAATTAAAACAATTAAACAATAATAAAACAATTTTAACAATTTACAACAATAGATGATGAAACAATCTAATAGGCATCCCGCAAGCAGTAAATAATGTAGCAGGATGTGGCAACAGATAGGGGGAAAATAACTTACTCCTTGGCCGGGAATTTAATCAGGAAAGGCCTGCCACATTATGGCGACCCTAAGATGAACCTATCATGGGGTTTTCTTGGCAGAATCTGTTTAGAGGGGCTTTGCCTTGGCCTTTTTCTGAGGCTGAGAGAATTTGATCTGCCCAGGATGGCCCAGTGGGTTTTTATGGCCAAGCGGGGATTTGAACCCTGGTCTCCCATGTCCTAGTCCAACACTCATACCATGATTACACCATGCTGGCTTTACCTTAATCAGCCTGGAACAGTAAGGGGAAGGGGGCAAAACCTCACACTTGGCAATATCATTATTAGGACCAACCCCATCCTAAAATGTCACATGGCAAGCATGTCAGTTCTCTAGAACTCTTAATCATTCAAGACCAGAAGTTGGACATTTGTAGGCCTCCAGTTGCATGGGACCCCCAAAGCTTCTTTGTGGCCCTTGAACTCCTTTAGACATCCTTGAAACACCATTTTTCTTGCAACAAAAGAGGGTAAATAGCCTCTCCTCAAAGCCTTCAGGTGCAGCCATTTATCTTTTAAATAGGTTGTAAATAATTCAAGAGTATTCAGCTCAATTAACAATCAGAACAGAGACTTCAGTTAAGAAATCAGAAGAAGACCAGGACTTGGAAGGGCAGGTATGAAGAAACTAGACAAGATCCTGAAGTGTAAAGATATATCATTAAATACCAAAGGTAAGATTGTCCATGTGATTGCATTTCTCATTTTTAGGTATGGCTGTGAAAGCTGGACAGTGAAGAAAGCTGATGGGGGGGGGGGGAAATAAACTCATTTGAGATGTGGTGCTGGAGAAGGGTTCTGAGAATGCCATGGACTACCAAAAAAAAAAAAAAAAAAAAAAAAGACCAATGGATGGGTCCTAGAGCAGATCAGACCCAAATTGTCCCTGGAAGCAAAGATGACTCAACTGAGGTGGTTGCATTTTGGCCATATCTCCAGAAGGACTCATTAGAAAAGACTATAATGCTTGCCAAAGGGGTGGGCAACATGAAAAGAGGAAGACCACATTCCAGGTGAATTAGATTCAATCAGAGAAGCTACAGCCATGAATCTGCAGGAGCTGAGCAAGGTGGTTGAGGATAGGGAGACTTGGAGGTCAGGGTGACTTGGACCCTCTCATACATAGGGTCACCATATGTCAAAGTCGACTCAAAGGCAATTAACCTCAACAACAAAAGGGGTTCCCTGCACAATTTAGCTGGTTTTTTTAATGACTGTTTTAAGTTTTTAAAAATTATACATTGACAATATATTTGTGTCTTTTTATGATGAACATTTATTTTGGGAACTGCTCAGAGTGCACCTATTCTCCCACAGAAATGCAAGGACAGGAGGAAGAGAGGTAGACTTTATTGTAACCCATTTCCCCCTGCAGGATATGACAAAGTTGTGTTTTACAAAAGCTGAGTAGTAAACAGGATTGCGGGTGGGGCTCATCTCAAGAGGGCAGGGTGAGATTTCTCCACACCCTTCAGATTATAAATTGTCAATTCTTATAAGGCAGCCTTGGTTAAAATGGCCAGCATAGTGTAGTGGCTTAAGTGTTGGAAGAGGACCATTGGAGACCAGGGTTCAAATCTCTACCCAGCCATGGAAACCCAGTAGATGGCTTTGGGCAAGTCATATTTTCTCAGACTCAGAGGAAAGCAAAAGCAAACCTCCTCTGAATAAATCTTGGCAACAAAGGCCTATGAGAGGGTGGTCATAAATCTGAGTCGACTTGAAGGCAAAGGACAACAACAGGTTAAAAATGAATGCCCTGTACAAGGAAGGCAATCCAGGAAACTTCATACTTTAGCAGAATTTAGTAGAACCTGTACTTTTCAAAAGTAGTCTCAAAGCTCCAAACAGAACATAGGTTAGAGTCAATAGCCCTGGGCAAGAATCAGAGGTTGCTCATTCATCTTCCTGTCATTCTGGGATGTGTAAGACAATTATCTCTGAAGAATGGAGTTCATAGTTTTGTAGAGAATTGCAGTAACTCCTCATTGGCCTAAAGAAGGATGTCTGACTTCAACATTTCCATCCTTCATCCTGTTTTTCATCCTTCTGAAATCAGTGATCCTGGACCATCAGCAGTGTTAATAATAAGTCACACAATGATGGTACCTAGCATGTTAAGACCAATTCTATAAAATCATTGAATCATGTGAGAGAAGACAATGTCCCAGATCTGTATACACCTTTTCCCAGTTTTGTGTGCTTGATTCTTCCTCTTCTGTCTATAGGCTCGCAAGGAAGCATGCCAGCTCCTTCTGTGCTGTATACTAACAACCTGGTTCAAGATCAATCCAGTGGAGAGAGGAATATTTATAATCATAGATTTGGAAGAGACTACAATAGCCATCCAGTCCAACCCCCTGCCATGCAAGAATACACAGTCAGAGTACCCCCAACCGATGGCCATCTGGCTTCTGTTTAAAAACCTTCAAAGAAGGAGACCTCACCACTCTCCGAGGGAGTGTGTTCCATTGTCGAACAGCTCTTACTGTCAGGAAGCTCATCCTAATGTTTAGGTGGAATCTCTTTTCCTGTAGTTATTTATTTTATAGCAGCTTTATCTCATTCTTTCTCAAAGGGCAGGAAATATGATTCCCCTTTTCCTTATTTTTACAACTCTTTGAGATATTGGGGGCAAGGGATGAAGGGTCAGGAGCCCAGGAGAAAGAATCAGAAATGGGTCACCAGGGTGCCCAATTGCTGCTGCCACCCACTTCCTAGGAGGGCCACTCTTTCTAAAATCTGTGACCCTCTGCTCTATCAGCACTGGCACTACTACTGTTCTCCTTCTACTGTTCTTCCTCTTTTTGCTTCACAGAAGGGACTACATTTTGGGGGTGGGTTAGGTGGTTCTCCTCTAGTCAGGATTTAGGCCATAGAGTCATTCTGGATCCATTACACACTACTGTTCCCCACCACCCAACAAGTTTGTTCTCCCAGATAATGAATCTTTCTCATATGAAATGCTAATGTGAGATGGTCAGATCAAATACCGGTAAGAAACTAATAATAATAATAGAGGCCTCTGACAGATTCGTTTGATTTGCAGATTCTGATACCATAGTGATCTTTCATTGAATCATAGAATTATAGAGCTGGAAGAGACCACAAGGATCAACCAGTCCAACCCCATTCTGCTATGCAGGAACTCACAATCAAAGCATCCCCAACAGATGGCCATCCAGCCTCTGTTTAAAAACCTCCAAAGAAGGAGACTCCACCACTCTCCGAGGGAGCGTGTCCCACTGTCAAACAGCTCTTACTGTCAGGAAGTTCCTCCTAATGTTGAGATGGTGCTCACTTCACCTTGCCCTCCACAGACTTTTACCCTGATTAGGTTGGGAAACTGTGACTGAGCCAACATCATCCAGTGATCTTTGATGCTGAAATGGGTTCATTATTACCAGCTAACTGGTGGTTTAAGTGTGCATTCCAATACAGCTGGTGAGTGAGCTGCGCTTTGAAAATTCACACAAATAAGGAACTGGAAAGAATGAACTAACTTCAGCATCATTTCATAACTTTAAGTATGGCTTGAAAGTGCATCATCTCTTCCCTGGTCCACCTCTTACCACTATACTGTCCTGGCTTTGTAAATAAGCCGAGACTGTGCATTCTAACTGGGAGGACTCGGGAGATATGCAGAGTGAAACAAAAATAAAAACAAAACTTATCAAGATATGTGGTACCTGTTGTGTATGCCACTTTAAGAAGCAAGCCCCAAAGGCCTTAGTGCTAGCAGGCTGTGCTTTTTAGAAGTCAAATGTTAGGTTGAAAATTGAACCCAAGAATTCTGAGTAAGCAATCGTATTGTGCAGTATTGTGTCTGCACATTTCAAAGACATTTTCACCTATCATCAGAGATACACGGTCTGGAATACAAAAGATATTAAAATTTTAAAAGTACAACTGAAGGTCAGAATTGGGAAGACTGCAGATTTATCTACTTCTTTTCTTTTCTTTCAAAAATATGCAAAACTGAGTGGATTTCTTTTCCAGTCTCAGAGGGGGTACACTAATTTACTCAGAACCTACATTGTTATTCCTGAAAACAATGTTGTGCTTGTCATACAGTTGTAAGAATTATGTCCTTCCCGTCTAGAATCTACATTAGCGTCTTCTCACCATCTCTTCAGGTTCTGTATAAAAGTCATGTCATCATGGATATACAGGAAAAACAAGAGAGAAGCTATTCATAGATAAGTGATAACTGAAATATTTTTTTTAAAAAACCTCCTTTGTTGTTAACTTTTTTATTGTTGAAAAGGTAACAAAGGGTCATGAAACACATTTGAATTACATGCATCTACTGTATGGATAGCAGGGTTCAAATGCCCCCTGAGCCATGAAACTCAGCCTCAGAAAATGGCTACAGCAAACCCCCTCTGAAGAAACTTCCCAAGACAGCCTCATGACAGAGTCGCCTTAGGGTTGCCATAACTTGGAAATGACTTGAAGGTACACAACAACAACAACACTGTATAAATACTGCAGTTTGATAACTTTAAGAACTGAACCTCCAGCCCAGGGGTAGGCAACCTGCCGCCGCCGCCCGCCCGCCATGATGATATTGATTATTGTTGTTATTACTTGTTCTTGGGGTTTTCTTGGCAAAATCTCCACAGGGGTTTTGGCATGGCTTTTCTGGGGCAGAGAAAGTGTGCATGCATATTTTTTAATTTTTAATTTTTTAAATTTTTTAAATATTTATTTATTTATTTATTTATTTTTGGTGCTTCCCCCCCCCCCCCATTGTCTGAGGGACAGCAACCTGGCCCCCGGCTCAAAAAGGTTGTCTATGCCTGCTCCAGCCTATGGAATGATAAGATTTGTAGTTTCACAAGGTCTTTAGCCTTTTTGACTAGAGCACTGATACTTCCTGAAACTACAAATCCCTGGGATAGAGCCAGGACAGTTAAAATGGTGCTATCAACTGCATTATTTCTACAATGTAGATGCACCCATAGTAAAAGTGGCCCTAAATCAGACAGAAAGAAGAAAATGAATTTGGATGAGGGCAAGAATGTTCATCAATGTAGCAGAAACTAAAGGCACCTACTTGTTGCTGTTGTCTGCCTTCAAGTCATTTCCAATTTATAGAACCGATCATGGGGTTTTCATGGCAAGTTTCTTCAGATCAAGGCAAGGAACAACAACAGACCAAGAAAATATGCAACATCAGCTAAAAACGCACATCAATTTAAAGGGCCAAATAAAATGTACACATATTAAAACAATTCACATTTAAAATTCATCATTTAAAATTCACAATTTAAAAAACCATCTGGATAAGCCTGCTGGAAGAGACTGGTCTTTGATGCTCTTTTAAACTTAGGACTTTATCATATGGGGGAAATCCCATGCAGAAACGGGGTTTTAAATAGAAAAAACTCGCAAAAGTGGGTAGATTTTCAGATGACGTAGCTGTTAAAGTGTGCTTTACCTGAATGGAAAGTAGACAAAAGCCGCTTCTTTTTACTTTCGGAGAATCACAAAAGTAAAAAGAAGTAACTTTTGACTCCTTTCCGTTCAGATTAAGCACACTTTAACAGCGACGTTGTCTGAAAATCTACCCCCTTTTGCAGGTTTTCCCCACCGTTTAAATCCCGTTTCTGCACGGGATTTCCCCTGTGTGATAAGGTCCTTAGACAGCATATTCAGATGTTGAATCTCTTTTCCGGCTGGTCATTTCATAGGGCAGCTGAAGCAAAAGTCCTCTGACTGACAGTGGCCAACTAGTCCTGGCTGACTGGAGTAAATGTCTACCAGAGGACCTGAGTGTATGGGGTGGATTGTATGGCAGGAGACGATTCTGAAGGTAACCAGGACAAAAACCACAAAAGAGGACAAAGGAGGACAACTTTGTCCTAACTGCAAAGGAGGACAAGGCACTGCAAAATGTAGTCAGGCTCCAAATGGAGGACATTTAAGAAAAAGGAAGGACATGACCAAATAAAAGCCAAAAACACTCATGGACGCAACCAAATAAAAGCCAAATGTAACTAAATGTAAGTCTGTGCTTTTCAGTCCTCCTCCAAAATGGAGGGCGTTCAAGAAAAATGTAGGACATGACTAAACAAAAGCCGCAAACACTCCTATAAATATAAATGCACACTTCTTAATTGTGCTCCAAATGGAGGACATTCCAGACAAATGAGACCAAATAAAAGCCAAAAAATCCACTCACAAAATGGAAAACATTTTAGAAATCTTCCTGGACAGAAAGCAGAAATGTAAAGCATGCCCAGGAAAAGGAGGATGGCTGGTCACCCTGCCCAGAGAGTAGAGGTCCTGCTGCGTGGTCAATGTCCTCCATTTGTCTTGAATGTCTTCCATTTGGAGCATGACTAAGATGCATGGATTTATATATTACTGTTTTTAGATTTTTATTTGGTCATGTCCTCCATTTTCCTGCAATGTCCTCTACTTTGAGCCTAAAAAGCATCTATTTATATTTTGAGCAGTATTCTTAGCTTTTATTTGGTCCTATTCTCCATTTTCCTTGAATGCCCTCCATTTGGAGCATTTATATTCCTATGAATGTTTTGAGCTTTTAGTTGGTTTTGTTGTTAACTGCCCTCGAGTTGATCTTGACCCATGGCAGCCCTGTGAATGAGACATCTCCAAGACCCTCTGTCCTCCACTGCTCTGCTTAATTCCTGCAACCCCTTAATACCCAAATGACCTCCTTCATAGAGTCCATCTATCTGGCATGTGGCCTTCCTCTCTTCCTACTTCCCTTCACCTTCCCCAGCATTATTGTCTTTTCCAATGAGTCCTCTCTTCTCATCATGTGTCCAAAGTACGACAGTCTAGTTTGGTCATCTTGGCTTCCAGGCAGATTTCCAGCTTGATCTGCTCTAGGACCCATTTCTTTGTCCTTTTGGCTGTCCATGGGAACCTCCTCAGCACTCTTCTGCAGCACCGCATTATCTCAAATGAATTGATTTTCTTCCTATCATCTTTCCTAACTGTCCAGCTCTCATATCCATCCATGGTAATAGGGAATACAATGGCTTGTATGATTCTAATTTGTGTTCTGAGTTGTATATCTTTGCATTTTAGAATATTTTCTAGTTCTTTCATAGCCACTCTCCCCATTCTTAGGGCCTTTACAGACTGACAAAATAATGCAGCTTGAGGCCACTTTAACTATCCTGGCTTAGTGCTAAGGAATCATGGGAACTATAGTTTATTGTGGCACAAGAACTCTCTGACAGAGAAGTGTCAATGTCCCAGAAAAAAATACAATTCCCATTATTCCCTAGCACTGAGCCAGGACAGTTAAAGTGGACTCAAGCTGCACTATTTCTGGCAGTCTGTAAAGGCCTGGGAATTCTTTTACTATTTCTCTTTCTTCATTGTCTAGGTTGAATTTGTGTATGTTCACTGTGGTCATTATTTTTGTTTTCTTTATGTTCAACAGTAAGCCTGCCTTTGCACTTTCTTCTTTGTTCTTCCTTAGCAGGTGTTCCAGGTCTGTGAGGTTTTCTGCTAGTATTATGGTGTCATCTGCATATTAGACTGTTGATATTCCTTCCTCCTATTTTCACTCCTCCTTCTTATGTGTCCAAGCCTGCTTTTCTTATAATACATTCTGTGTACAAGATGAACAGACAGGGTGAAAGGATACAGCCTTGTCTGACTCCTTTGCCAATTGGGAACCTTTCTGTTTCTCCATGTCCTGTTCTGACAGTAGTCTCTTGTCCTGAGTACAGATTCCTCATAAGGACTATCAGATGTGTTGGCACTCCTCCCATGTCTTTAAGGGCATTCCATAGCCTTTCATGGTCTATGCCAGGAGTAGGCAACCTAAGGCCCGGAGGCTGGATGCGGCCCCCCAAGGCCTTTGGACTGGCCCCAGGCTGGTCCTGCCACCACCACCGCTGCCACCCCACGCCACCGGTGCCCACTTGTTAATTTTTTTAATTTTATTTTTTTTAATTTTTTATTTGTTTATTTATTTTTGGTGCTTCGCCCCCCTCCCCCCCCAATTGTCTGAGGGACAGCAACCCGGCCCCCTGGCTCAAAAAGGTTGCCTACCCTTGGTCTATATGCAGTCAAAGGCTTTGCTATATGGCAGGGATAGGCAACCTTTTTGAGCTGGGGGCCGGGTTCCTGTCCCTCAGACAATTGGGGGGCCGAAGCACCAAAAATAAACAAATAAATAAATAAATAAATATATATATATTTTAAATTTTTTAAAAAACATTAAAAATATATGCATGCACACTCTCTCAGCCCCAGAAAAGCCATGGCAAAACCCCTGTAGAGATTTTGCCAAGAAAACCCCAAGAACAAGTAATAACAACAATAATCAATATCATCATGGCGGGTGGCAGGGGGGGTGGCAACGGTGGCAGGACTGGCCTGGGGCTGGTCCAAAGGCCTCAGGGGGCCGCATCTGGCCCCCGGGCCTTAGGTTGCCTACCCCTGCTATATGGCATTATATATGACCAAGTATTTTAAACATGTGTGCAGAGGCATACACACACACACACACACATATATATATATATATATTACCCAATTTAAAACAAACAAAAACAGTTGTGTGATTATTCAAAGTTATCCTGCTGTGCTGAAGGTTTTTATGAACTATGTGATAACAACTTGTTTGGGGGCCAGGAGGCCCTCCATTTCTGCAGTGCCTTGGCCTCTAGGGTCCAGGCTTGGCTTGGCGGGGCGATGCCGCTTTAAGAGCGCCTTGCTCTGCCCAGGTGAGGAGGAGGAGGAGGAGGAGGCGGTGCCAGTGGCCTTCCTTTGGCCCTCCTTTCTTTCCCTTCCCTTCTCTGAGGCCAGGTCACTCTTTTGGATTAGCAGCAGCAGCAGCAGATCAGAAGAAGGCGAGACTGATTTAGCTTTCCCAGGAGGAGGATGAAAGGCAAGGGCTCCTCCTAGCAAGCCAGGCAAAAAGGAGGAGGAGGAGGAGGAGGAGGAGGAAGCCTTGCCTTGCCTTGCTTTGCTTTGCCTTGCCTTGCCTTCCCTCTGGGCTGGGAGTCCACTTCCTGAGCTTTACCTGGAGGACAGAGGAGGAGGAGGAGCAAGCAAGAAGCAGCAGCAGCTCACCTGCCCAAAATGAAGGACCGGCTGGAGCAGCTCAAAGCGGTGAGGGAGCGCCTCCCATTGAGTCCCCTTCTTCCCACTCTCTCCCCCTTTCCCTTTGGGCTCTCTCCTTCTCTCTGACTTGGTCCTCCTTTTCCAGGACCTGCCCTCCATTCCAGCCTTCTGCCCAAGAGGAATGCCCCCCCCAGATGCCCTCCATTTGGAGCAGGACTATTTGAACCAGAGATTGACATTTCTAAAAGGAGTGTTTGGAGCCCTTGTTTGGTCCTGTCTGTCCTCCATGATTGAAGTGGCTAAATATATAGCCAGGGCGATCAGGCTTGTCCTCCTTTTCCAGGACATGCCCTCCATTCCAGCCTTCTCTTCCCAAAAGGGTTGTGTCTGTCCACCTCGCCTCTGGTTTTTGTTTTTTTTAGGGAGGGGGGGGTCTAGTATAGTAAGTATTTCTAAATTAAGTCCACCTTCCCAAACAGGCTTTTAAGCCTTTCTCTTGGTTACTGCACTCTCAGATCCTGAGCATGTTTACTCCGAAGCATACATTCAACGAGGCTCAATAAAGCAGGGTGACCAGGCTTGGTCCTCCTTTTCCAGGACGTGTCCTCCATTCCAGCCTTCTGCCCAAGAGGGACTCTCAAATGTCCTCTGTTCGGAACTAAGAAGCATGGATTCATATTTCTAAGAGCGCTTTTTAGTTTTTGTTGGGTCATGGCTTACATTATCTAGATGGTTATATCATCAGGGTAACCAGACACATCCTCTTTTTCCAGGACATATGCTACATTTCAGCCTTCTGTCCAGGAGTTAGTCCAAAAAATCCTCCATTTTGAGTATGGCTGAGAAACAGGAATTGATATTTGTATGAATGTTTTGAGCATATATTTTGGTAACATCCTATACTTTTCATGAATGTCCTACATCTCAGCCTTATGCCTAGGAGGAATTCCAAAAGGTCCTCCATTTTGAGCATGACTGAAAAACAGGAATTGATGTTTATATGAATGTTTTGAGCTTTTCTTTTGGTAATGTCCTACACTTTTCTTGAATGTCCTCCATTCCAGCCTCCTGCCCAGGAGGAATTCCAAAATGCCCTCGATTTGGAGAAGGACTAAGAAGCATGGATGTACATTTCTGAGGAGTGTTTTGAGCCTTTGTTTGGTCATGTGCTACAATTTTCTTGAATGGCCTCCATTTTGCAGAGCCTTGTCCTCCTTTGTGGTGAGGAGGACATCTGGTTGCTCTGTCTGGGTAATGGGGGCAGTGGAGACTGGAAAGAGAAATGCCTGCTCTCCCAAGTACAGGGTGACCAGAGGGTCTCACCACAAAGGAAGACAAAGCACTGCAGAATGGAGGACATTACAAAAATAAAAGCTAAGAACACTCATAGAAACATAAATGCATGCTTCTTAGTTAGGTCCCAAATGGAGAAGATTTGGGAATTCCTCCTGGACAGGAAGTTGAAATGTAGGTCATGTCCTGGAAAAGGAGGACATCTGGTCACCCTGCCCAGGTGGAAGTCCTATTGAGCTTCGTTGGGTGCACTGAATCCGGGAAAATAGTAACCAGGGAAAGGGAAGAAGGGGTTAAACCATAATATATTAGCCTACCTGGAGAGGTGGACTTGATTCAGAAATACTTACTAGCCCCCTGTAAAAAAACAGATTAGATGGACACAAATCATAAGGGGGCAGAAGTGGCTAAAACTAATCCCCACGTTTTTTAAAAAAATAATAGCAGATGCTGGGGGGGGGGCTTATAGCTCAGGAGTTTCTAAACTTTCCAAAGTCTCTAGCTGGAAAGGTGACAGTGAACTTATTCAATTACACCAGAATGGGGGGAGGCAGAACATTGATTCAATCTGTAGCAAATGTGTTTTTGTTTTTTTACCAGAATATACACATTGGGGAGCCATATGTGTATCTATCTGCATGCCTTTGGACACTAACATCCTGGATGTCCATGTTCAAAACTGCAGGGCCATGCAAAACTAGCCAGGAGTTAGGGGGAAGCCTGTCAATTGATAGTGGGAAGATATTTGGAGAGACTGGAGTGGGGTGTAAATTTATGAGAAAGCTCCTGAGAAGGAGATGGCGGTCCCCCTTTCCACATAACTGCTCATTTCCTGATACTTTTTTCATGAAGAATTTCAATGGAATTGGCAACTTCCTTCTTTTGGTTTCCCGCCTTGTGACACTTGGCGTTCTGTCTTTCCTCCCACACCCTGGTGCACAGACTTTCATTGAAACGTGTGCCTGAGGACATGTCTCTGTAAGATGTCGCAAAAACATTAGGCACATCCAAGACTAGAGTAGTAGTTTCGTATAATCTCTCATTTAACATTTACTTCTCAGTTGACTTGTAGCTGTTTCCCCCCAATTGTCCAAGAAGAGGTTCCTCAATTCACAATCTTCCCTCTCCATAGCAGAGCATAATGGACAGTCTCTCAGCCTGTGGTCACTTCTGCAACCAACTCTTTCTTAGGGCCTTTACAGACTGCCAGAAATAATCCAGCTTGAGGCCACTTTAACTGCCCTGGCTCAGTGCTAGGGAATCATGGGAATTTTATTTTTTTCTGAGACATTGAGCCTTCTCTGTCAGAGAGCTCTGGTGCCACAATAAACTACAGTTCCCATGATTCCTTAGCACTGAGCCAGGACAGTTACAGTGGCCTCAAGCTGCATTATTTTTGGCATCTGTAAAGGCCCTTAGTTTCTTAGTTTTGATCTGTCAGCCTTATGTGGGGGGAAAACACAAGGGCCTGGCTTGTAAGACAAGTTTGTCAGTGATTCTCCTGAGGTACATCATCATTGTACACATCATGGTGTGTGTGTATGTTGTGACGTGGACAGTCACTCTATGCAGATGACACAAAGGCAGCTTCTCACAGGTTTTATTGACAGAAAGTTCAGCTAGTTCACCATGTGCTACACTTGGCAAAGGCTCTTTCTTTTGCACTTGCTAACTTCATGGTGACAACCTGCTTCACCATGAAGCTCTTAAACTGGCTGTTCCGTCTTTCACCGTGTAAATAAAGTGTGTTATCATTGTGATTGTTTGGATACAGAGGCTAGTTCCATTCCACCTCTTGTTTTATGGCACAAGGAAGATTCCTTCTTTGTTGGGAGTAACCAATTGCCTAATGTCAAGGAAGGCTGGTGTGGCTGTGCAGCCATGACCATCAAACTCTCTTCCTTGCTTTTTCTAAACAAGGAGAGTATTGTACAGTTTAGCAAGAAATAAAGATGGAATGAGAGAGCGGGAGAGTTACTTTTTTGGACAGCTATCCCCGAATCTCAAATGTGTATAGCACTGGATACAGAAGGGTATTTCTGCATAAAGCATTTTCCAAATTCAGATAAAAATGAGAAATATTGTGAATAAGCTGGTGACAGATTCAGCTTGAAGGGTGCTTCCAGACAGTGTTAAACAGAAAATGTGATCTTTCTTTTTAACAGAACCTCTTCCTTCATAAGCGAATGTTTTGCAGAAAGGAGGAGAGGGAAGAAGAGGTATCAAAATGGGTGTGAGGATACACATGGAAGATGGCATTATTTACTCCCCTTCTAAATAACATTCCATTAATAAGACAGGAGAAGAGAAAAGCTGACAAAGCAGCAATAGGAGAGGAGAAAAAGCTGACAGCCCAGTGTCATAGGGTCATGGGGGGAAGGATCATCCATTTTCTGGACTGGGCCTGTTGGAGAACTTTTGTTAAATCTCTGATAAGAAGGAATACAAAGCACTTACTTGGTTTATTTTTCCAGTTTACTTTGTACCTATTAAATGGAGATATCAAATACATGAAGTCATTTTTATGGATAGATCTTGTCTTTTCCTCCTCCCGCCTCACTTTGTTGAGGGCATTTGGACCTTCTGTTGAACTAGCAATTATATAAAACTAGGACCCAATATTAATCTGCCTTCTAGGGGAGGGCCTGTAACTCAATCATCAGGAAAAGGATGACACTATCATTTTTTATCATACATTCCAGAATTGGATTACCAATTGGATTTAGGCCATAATATGCCACAACCTCCTAACAATAATAATAATAATAATAATAATATAATATTTATTTGATACCCCGCCCCTCTGAGTGCAATCGAGGCGGCTAACATCATAAAATCATCATACAGAAGTTAAGATGCCCTTCTGTCCTCCATGAAACCTTGTATCAGTGCCACAAGACTCCTTGTTGTGGCGTTGTTCCTGTGATGTCCTCCTCCCTATAAGATATAGATAAAGCTTGTATTAAAGAGGATATCATCTAGGGTGCATGGGTTCACTGATCATTTTAAACAAATCTTCACTTGGACAACTGGGTTCCTTCAGTTGTATAAGTTATGCAAACTTTCATCTACTTATTACAATTTGCCCAATCTATCCTACTTCTATAAGCAGTAGGGATGAGCTGTGTGATGCAATGATGCTCTATCCCTAGGGATAGAAATCAAGACTAAATCCTTCATTGGCTTTGCAAAACTTCCCAGATGGGTTTGATATACACATCTGAAGGTTTAAAAAAACCTTTAAAAAAACAACTGGGATTTTTGAGACGCTGAATTATCAGTTGTTTTGTGTTTGCCTAGAATTTTGGAGACTATACAACTAGGCAGAAATACTGACATCAGGGAAAGTAAGTTTGGTAGTCTCAATCTGGAAAGAGACTGAGAATATTGTTGTTGTTACTTGTTTAATTTATACCTTTACTTTCCTCATAAAATGATTAATTGTACCAGACTGGGAAGCAGCAATGCTGTGAGCTGGAGTTCTAAACTAGGCCAACGCGGATAAATACAGCATTTCATGAAAGCTATTTCATGGACTATGACTCTGGAGACTCAATTCCCAACTTGACCACGAAACCTTCTGGGTGACCATGGGCAAGTCACACTCTCTCAGCCTGAAAGAAAGAAGCTGGTAACACGAGCTTTTGTAGATGCATCCGAGGAAGTAGGCTTTAGTCTACAAAAGTTCCGGCTACCAACTTCTTACTTTCAGTTAGTCTCAAAGGTGCTACAGGATCTCTTTGCATCAATTCATCTGATTGTCCCAGATGAAGAAAACTGTTGTAAAATCTTGTGCCCTGTAGGCTTGGACTTTGTGCTGAAAGGTACCTCATAATGTTGTGCTCCCTATATTGCAGCTCCCCTTCAAAAAAAGTCTATCATAATTATAAGGTGTCTTAAGCTTTTTAGAGAGATAAGTGTATTTATTAGCAAAATAGAGTACAGGAGGGGTCCAAAGAGACAGCTCTTAGCATTGTCAAATCAAAAGGCATTGTGCAAGTATTGTGTATTTTCCTCTTTAATGGAGTAAACAAAAAAAGACAGTGGGCAAACAAGTGGGTTACAAGTGGGAAACATTATCATCTGGACCCCTTTTGAAATTCTGTGTTTGGGGCAGAGGGGTAGCAAGATAAAAGACTTAACCTGGAAGCATCCAAGGCCCATCTTCACTTATCTCTCGTGACTGAGGTTTTGCAGTTTCAATGGTCGAAACCCTGTAAGACTGTATGGCCAGCACTGCAACTTAATCTTTGTCTTGGCTACTTAATGGATCAGGCAACTATTTACTCTTAGATCAGGCTGATGTGTGTCAATAATGCGAGAGCAAGCAGGACTGGAATTGCACACCTTGCAGGGATGTGTAACCAGATTCAGGAGCTGTGTGACAGGTGCCTGAAAGCTTGAGAGTTTCATCTGCCTCTTCAAGGATTGTGTTTCCTAATCCTGATATGTTCTGCCATAGTATGGGACATTAAAGTATTTTTGCCTTCAGTCTGAAGGAGTGGGAGGAATCCATTGTAGCTGTCCCATGGTTTTCAGTGGAATTTTTGTTGTTGTGTGCCTTCAAGTCATTTCTGATTTCTGGTGACTCAGGCAAACCTATCATGGGGTTTACTTGGCAATATTTGTTCAGAGGGAGTTTGCCATTGCCTTCCCCTGTGGCTGAGAGAGTGTGACCTGCCCAAGATCACCCAGTGAGCTTCATGGCTGAGCTAGGAATTGAACCCTGGTCTCCAGAGTTCTAGTCCAATGCTCAAACCTAGTCCAGTGCTCCAATAGTATGCCCATTTTTGATAAATTTGGCCTGTTTTAAATTGTTACTTGGACCAAACAGGAGTTAGTTTCTGAAATAATGAAGTGGGGTTTTTTTGTGGAGAAAGAACTGAATTCTGGAGATCCTTCCTCACCTAGACATTCTCTTATTTGTTTTGTTGGGGGATGTTCCAGATGAGTTTTTATTTTTCATTTGCTTGCTTATTTCATGGAATTTTACTGGAAAGGTGTGCACCTAGATGTCATTTGTAAACAAGTGTTTTCTCACCTCTTTGTTTCCTCCCCCCCCCCCCTTACCACTGAAAATCCATTGATGAGGGAAAGATGAGATTGTTGTGTAATGGCTTTTAATTGACAGTGCTAGGAGCCCTCCATCTGGAAACCTTGAAATGGCTTAGAGCGGAATGGGCAGTCATAGGCCAGAGCTTTTTGGCTTTACATTTGGGATTATAATTCCCAGAAGCAACCAAAACAGTCTGACCAGTGGCCAGGCTTCTGGGGGGATTCTCGGAGTTGTAGTCCAACCAAATACAGTGGACCCTTGGTATCCATTCGAGTTTGGTTCCAGGACCTCCTAAAATCCATGTGTGCTCAAGTCCCAATAAATACAGTGCCATAGTAAAAATGGTGTCCGTTGTATAAAATGGCAAAATCAAGGTTTGCTTTTTGGAATTTACATTTCAAAAATATATTTTCAAGCCATGGATACTTGAATCTGTGGATATGGAAGGGCTACTGTAATTTCCCCACGTAGTGGCCTACCTTCTGTATTCCAGTGTAGATCAGTACAGGTAAGGTGGTGTCTGTCTTTTCCCCCTTCATTTTGCTGTTGTTGGTTTTGAAGGAAAGGTCTATATCATCCTTGGAATACCAGATGTGGCCTTGTTCCTCGACACTTTGGTTGGATTGCCTGGCATATAATTGAATTCTGCACGGTGAAATCACCATGCTTTGTTTTGCTAAATCAAGGGAGTTAGAGGCAACTGCTCCTTGACTACAGGAAGGCCTGGGCTGTCAGAATCAGAAAGCCATTCCTCCCTTCCCAATTTTAGGAGAAAAGCAGTGTGTGGGAGAGATGTTTGTTCCCCTGCTCATGATTCAGAAGAGCTGGGGGCAGAGCAAAGGGAGGGAAGGAGTGACAGGGATTTAGTCAGGATTACAAAGCCATCAGCTAGGGGAAGAGGAGATAAAACGCTTGAGAGAGCGAAGGGGATTAATTTTATTTTTATTCCTCAGCAGACTCAAGTCCCAAACGGACAGTGGGAGGACATGCAAGCAGGAGGAGGTCTTATTGAGGGTGGTATGTTTCTGGAGAATAGTTTTTGAATGCTTTTCCTGAAGGAAGGGCGCTCACTTGGAAGTGAGCAAGGATAAACCACTCCAGCACGTAGTTTTTTCCTCTTCCCTTGGGCATAGTTGCATTTCATTCGATGGTTATTTCTGAATGCTGTCACTGTGGTAAGAAACAGATGCCCATTTGCTGCTTGGTTGACACTTGTAAACGCCTCTGGTGTCAGTTTTTGGCTGTAATTCCATCTGTACACACAGCAGATTAAATTCTAACAGTCTTTCTGGGCAGAACCAAGTCATACCTCAGGTGGAGATGATATAATTTGATATTTCCTCTCTGTTAAAAATGCACATACAGGACGGATGGTATAATAAGATGAGGTTTCCTCTCACTCAGGCATCTCTTGAACAAGCCATAATGTTGGAAGGGACCATGGAGGTACAACGTCTGCATAATGCAGGCTCTGCAGTGGGTGATACAACAATACCATCCCTAGTAGTAAACCATCCAACCTTTACGGTACTTAAATGCATCCAGTGAAGAGAGTCCTGCCATTTCCCTTAACCTTACTTCTTTTTAGAGTTCTCTAGATCTGATGGAAATCAATGGCCTTGTAGTCTACCAAACATAGGACAGTTTATATTAACATGTGGTATATTTTATAGGTCTGTTGGCATCTGGGCTTTGTGGACAGGGGTGTCACTAGAGGGGTGTGTGGGAGAGTAAGGGTTTCACCAGATGACCTGTTATCAGTTTTTGAGGGAAATAATAGTATATGTAGCAGTTCTGTTTACTGCATTAGGGGTAGATCTGCCCAGAACTTTCTTTTAATATCAGCACTGGGCCCATTGTAAGAGCTGACAACTCTTCCCTTTTGAGTCCTATATAGGAGCTGAGAATTCTTCCTTTCAACAGCATCATATTATTGCTAATATTATGGATCTGAGGGAATCTTGCATCCTAAACATCATGAGAATCTCGGTTGTCATTTGTAAAATGAAAAAGCAATCCCAAGCTTATTGCTTATTGCTCCATACATGGAGAAAGTAGATCACAAAGCTAGACTTCAGTCAGTCCAGAACAGCTTTGTTCTGTGTTCTGATTTCTTACAGATTTCTGCAATCATGTTTAACTGTTGATTCTATTTTTTGTGTTTTTTGAACATACAGGGTTGGTAGTCCTGGGGACCTCATCTCTGTAGAAAGGAACTAGTTATCAATGTGAAAAGCACTGTCAGTTCTTTGACAAGACTTTATCCAAGTCTTGTTTGATACTGACCCATCCTCCCTTCCTCTTTCCTTTCCTCTGTTGTATAGGCTAGCCAACTTTGTCAGCAGGAAGGAAGGACACACACACACCAGATCCCAGCCTCTGGTAAACTATTCTCATCTGCCCCACCTATCTTATTAACACTTTCTTCTGAGAGATTCAAAGAGTTCCTCTACTCTCTTATACCTTAGGAATACCTGCCTCTTCTTTCTTCCTTTTCTTTTTAGGCATAACGTTGTTGTATTTTATCTGGCTGAAAACAGTGTGCTCTGTCTTATCACTGGTGACTTCTGCTCCACTTCCTGGCCTCCAAGCAATCTGCCATCCGCTGTGTGTGCATTGTGTGTTTTCAAGTTGTTTCTGATTTATGGTGACCCTAAGGCAAACCTATCATTTTTTTTCTTAGCAAGATTTGTTAAGAGGAGGATTGCCATTGCCTTCCCCTGAGACTGAGAGCATGTGACTTGCCCAAGGTCACCCAGTGAAGTTTCATGGCCAAGGCTTGCTCTCAAAAGACCCAGAGTCTCTTAATTGCCATTGTTAATAATATTTAAACAATATTTAAAAGTCCATATAGAGCAAAATTCTAAGCCTGTTTAATTGAAAGAAAGTATCTCTAAATTCAGTGGGACTTGCTGTCTATTAAATGTAACCTGTGATTAAAAACACTGACATATAGATGTTCAAGGCAACAATAATAGAACTTATTGTATGTCTAGACAGATGACTTCTTGGTTGACTTTGTTAGTTGGCACAAGGAAAAATGATCAGATAGTCTGGTATTTACCCAAATAATTGTTTGTCGTTTAAGGCATTGAGTAGTTCTGTTTCTTCATCCTGCTGTAAAGTTCCTAATTTGAATTTCAAAAGCAATGTAAATTATTGATCAAACTATATTGAAGCTTTACAGTGTGAAGTGTGTTTACTATGAGAACCACATAAAATGAAGAATGAATGATGTCATTTTTATTAGACGGATCTGGTCACTCTAAAGTGCCATCTAAACTATAGAGGGAAGTAATTTGTCAGAAAGACAAGGTGCCACTTTTTAGGAGGAGGTGTATGGGAGTTTTGCAGTGTGTAACTATATAACCCATCCTTCTGCAAAAATTTTCAGGACATCTCAGCCTTACAAGTCAATTAAAGCATGAAACTAATAAAAAACCAAGATAACTCCAGAATCAGCTAATGCTGGTAAAAACCTGGAAAAATGAAACAGTCTTTGCTTAGTGCTGATGAATGTCAGACTGGGTTCTACACAAGTCTTCCCATGGCATTGCAACTGAAAACATACTTTCTCTGGTTATCCACTACCTCTGTAGGGAAGAATCATCAGGAAGGGGATCCTGAGTATGATCTTGATGCATGGATAATTGTGTGTGGAAGGAGATGGTTCTTTGGGTACCCAAATATATTGAATTTTAAGATAAACACTAACACTTCAGATTGTGTTCCAGAATGGGCTGTCAGCCAGTGATGATGTTTCTGAATTTGCAAGATGTGCTGCTTGTGGGCCAGTCTTAGTTAGTATCCAAGCAGTTATATTCTGAAGTTTCTAGGAAGGCTTCAAAGGCAGCCTACACAGACCTCACTTGGAATACTGTGTCCAGTTCTGGGCACCACAATTCAAGAAGGATGTTGACAAGGTGCAATATGTCCAGAGGAGAGCGACCAAAATGATTAAAAGTCTGGAAACCATGCCCTATGAGGAGCAGCTTAGGGATCTGGGTATCTTTAGCCTGGGGAAGAAAAGGTTAAGAGGTGGTATGGTAATCATGTTTAAATATTTGAAGCGATGTCATATTGGGAATGGAGCAAATTTGTTTCTGCTAGGACACAGAGCAATAGATGGAAACTTCAGGAAAAATGATTCCACCTAAACATTAGGAAGAACTTCTTGACTGTAAGAGCTGCCCCGATTGCAATTGCAGAGGGGCGGGATTTTATTATTTATTACTATTCAGCAGTGGAATATGCTACCTCAGAGCTTCTCTATGATTTTATGACTGGTTTGCTTTCTCCCATGTTCAAATTTTGACTATCTGGGTAAATTCTGGTTTGTAAAAAAACTGAGCTGAACTGAAGATTTGATTATTTGCAGGTTTGATTAATACATTTTCTCTAAGAATCTCAAGGTCCTCCATGCTGGAAACTGACCATAGAGTTGTATTGGAGCACGTAGAGGTTACTAGAGAAAACACTTCTCTAGTTATTTGCAGGCCCTCCAACATGATTCTATGGTCAATTTCTACTAGAAGTTGACCATAGAGTTGCGCTGGAGGACCTAAAGATTCCTAGAGAGGTGTTCTCTCAAGTTAAAAACAGTGGGGTTTTTTATTTGTGGTTTTTCCACTTCCACAGGGGTCCTATGCCCCTAACCCCAGTGAATGTGGAGGGCCTACTGTAGTCTGATCTCTCTTCTTCCCCACTTATTTCCTAAATATCCTGATGTTTCTGTTATCGTCAGTATTGAGCAACTGAATAAAAATGCATGGGGTCTGCAGGGTTTGAAAATGGTTCACACATGAAGATTTTCGTGCTGCTGTTTACCATACTTGTTATCTTATTGAGCATTCATTCACTCATTTAATTCCTATAACATAGTAATAGTTCACACATGCACAGAGGGATTTTTTAAATAAAAAATGTCCAAATTTAGGGTTCCAGTCATCTAAACCCACTCTTGTTCATTGGTTTTGATGCAACATGGTTATCTCTGCAAAATATTTAACTTTACTAATTGGTGAGTGGGCTTATTTTTCCCTTCCTTCATCTTTTCCACCCCCTTTTCTTTTTGTGTAATGTTTTTTATCTATATAGGGATTCAAGCCACCTTGAGTCTTTATATTGGGAGAAAGGCAGGATATAAATTTGATGATGATGATGATGATGATGGCATGGACTGTCTTCTCTGTACTTAGTATATGTAGACTACTATGGGATCCTTTTTGGCTACAGACTGGGATAATTAAAAAGGCTTTAAATTAATAAGTGGCTGTGCTATGGTATCTGTAGTTTGTGGCTAAGAGAATTCTACACAAAGCAACCTAACTCCTAGGGTTAGCTGACCCTGGACCTTTTCATATTAACTAGTTATAGCACTGTGATTTCACCTTAACTGCCATAGTTCCACTCTGTGGAGTCCAGTGATTTGCAGTTTTGGGAGGGGTGTTCCAACCAGGGAGCTCCTCTGGTGCCTCTGATCAAACTATAAATCCCAAGAGGTTGCAGCCATAACAGTTAAAGTAGAATCATGGTGCTATAATTGTGCAGCGTGAAAAGACCCCCTGTTCCTCAGTTCATTATTTCCTGCACATGCTGCTGCTGTTTCTTTCTGTGTGTATGGGTGTGTGTGTGTGTGTGTGTGTGTATTGTAAATTGAGGTGGTGGTTTATTACATTTAGAGTGGTTTGGGTATAAAGCATATTATAATCACAATTTGGAAAAGCTACTTTTTTGGACTGCCACCCCCAGAATCCCCCAGCCCGCTTGGACAGTGGGTGTTGTGGGGGTTGTAACTTTTCCTAAGTTCTCATTATAGTACTTTTCTGTATACAGAACCCTTGTGAGATAATTACTTCCTCTAGGATGCTTTGATTAGGAGTTCCTGCATGGCAGGGGGTTGGACTAGATGGCCCTTGTGGTCTCTTCCAACTCTATGATTCTATGATTCTATGATCTGGTGAGTTTCAGAAACTTGGGCAGAAACCTGAACTTTGGATGCCCACTGCCTATTCTATACAGGCTTACAATATAGTCACATAGATGGCAAAACTCATGGGCCCCTTCTGCCGAAGTGTCAGTGTGAGTTCTATAGTACCGCAGCTGTATTGGCAACCAACCCACAAAAGATCACAATATTGACTAAGTGGGTAGGAGACAGGAGTATTTGCTTGGCTCATGTGTTCCTACCAGATGACCAACAGGCATCCTGTTCTCAGTGGTTTCCTGAGTAAAAACTGAAAATGCACTTCTCTAAAAGAATAAAGGGCTGGATTGGATTTCTGGGCACATAAGGGTCAGTATTTGAATGAAATCTATTTCTCTCACACACATGCATTCTATATATATATATATATATATGCACACATATGAAATGGAGGAAGGGTGTGTGACATGTGCATGATCACACTTCTTGTTCTTCAAGGGGGAAGAAGGAAGGAAGCTGTTTTCAGCAGTTATGCCTGGCAGAGGGTAGGGAGAGCAAAGGTTGTCTCAATGCTTGTGAGGATAGAATGCCACTGTGAAAATGTGCCCAGAGCATTTTGGACCTTGAACTGCTGGGAGGGGGAGCAGTTTGGAGCCATTTACTGCATAATGTTATTTATACATTCGCAAGACGAAGCAGTAAGTTTGTTGCTGGTCGTTTGTGACCCCTTTCCTTTCCAAAGCAACTTTGCTTCCTAGTGACATCACTGTTAACGAAAGTAGTCATTTCTTGGGCATTGTTTGCAGAGCTTGTTAAAATTACCCTTTTGGACTATAGCTCCCTGAATGCTCAGCCAGCATGGCTGTTGGCTGGGAGATTCTGGGAATTGTAATCCAAAAGGCTAACTTCTCCCAAACTCTCCCTATTTGGATATTATTCCCTTGTAGATATAAATGTAAATATCACTGAAGATGAATGAGTTAGGATAAGTTTCTTCATTGCCTTCCAAATCAGCAGTGTCTCCTGCCTGCTTTCTAGTGGCCTAGAAGAATAATCATAGAGAACTCACTAGTTAGAGAGATTCATTTACCTGGAGTGTCTGCTTGAAAAGCAGAGGTATACATCAGTGTTCTCAAACGTTTTATCTTTGTGACCCTCTTTACATCAACATCTAGACATTGTCGGGGGTGGGTGGGGGGTGTTACTTGATGTAGTATATGAATAAAATCATTTTGTTTAATGTGCATATTTTCATTCATACATTCATGTATATTCATATTTTAACATCTTATAAGGAAATGTTCTCCTCCTCCCTCAATCAGAGGTTTCAAGCACCCTCCTTGCATTTTTCCCCCTTCATTTAGTACAGAAAAGGTTTGGGAAGTAGAGGGGGAATAAGGGTCTCCAAGTCTTTCCCCCCCTTGAGCAACTCCTGTGCCCTCACTGGGGTCCCACTCCAAAGAATCGCTGGTATACATCATATGTTTTAGATTGGCCTCGAAAAGTATGAGGTTATGGTGGTCAGTTCAGCTAGTGCAGGGACCGGCAACCTACGGCCCCCTGGCCCAAGTCACCGGACTTACCGGCCCAGGCAGACTCCTGCTGCCGCCGCCGCACCATTTGCTGTCCATTTTGATTTCCAAAATGGCGGTCGCAATGCATTTGCACATGCGCAGGAGTACTGCGCATGCGCAGGAGTACAAACGTGTCGCAGCCGCCATTTTGGAGAACAAAATGGTGGTGCGACATGCGCCGCAGCGGCTGCGCCCATGCATACTGCGCCAGCGGCAGCAGCTGCGGCGGCGCGTGGGGGGAGGGTGCACGCGCCACCATTCCCCCCCCTCGGCCCAGCAGAGACCTGGACTTTGGCGGACCGGCCCAGATCTCCAAAAGGTTGCCTACCCCTGAGCTAGTGTATATGTAGTTCAAAGCTAACTAATGACTGATAGCTTTGCGTATCTCAGTGCCTGATGGGTATCTTTAAGGATCAGGCAAATACATTTTGCTGCCAGAAGCAAAGGGCAACATGGTGTACTACTTTATTCCATGTATAGAAGCTAACTGATCTAGTGGTTGAACCTTTCTTCAACATCAGCAATGGTATAGTAGGGCCAGCCATACTATTTGCCTTAGTTCAGCTATCGCTGCAATTAGCGTTGCTATTCCCAGCAATGGGAATATCAAATCCACAGCTACCCACTGCAACATGGCTCCGAATTCTGGCAAACTTCTGCCTCACCACTCCATGCTTTTTGGTAGCAGACATTACAGCTGCCCCGCTTGCTTCCTCTTCCCTTTGGTCATATGGTTGGGGGGGGGGGTACCACCTCCTCTTCTTTTTCCTTGTCTTCTTCTTCCTTTCCTGGGAGCACTTAGTGCCATAATCCCAATCTGGTCAAATTTTACCTAAATTCTAGGCATGCCACCTGATGCCCATTCAGACCACCATCTGTCCTGGATTCCAAGTTCACTGTTTTTCAAAAAGTACATCTTTACCCTTACTAGGATCAGAGATATATGCATCCTTTTGAAGTTGTTCTGCAAGTCTACTCTTGCCTTTCTGGTGCAAGGAAAAGTAGACTGAACAGGTCAAGGGGAGAGCACATTGTGAGGAGCCACATGCATGGAAGAAAGAAGGGAAAGGGAAGGGAGCAGTGAGCTCTTGGTGGAGGAGTTGAAGAAATGAGAGAGGAGCACATTGTGAGGGCATGAGGTGCAGAGCAGGAGGAAAGGGAGAGAGCAGTGTGCAAGGCAGAGTGCAAGAAGCAAAGGGCTTGCAGGGCAGGTTTGCCGAGAGGTATTGCTGGTCCAAGGTTACATAGTAAATTCCATGACCATGCAGAGATTTGAACTTGGGTCTTTCTGTTTCCCCTGAAGGATCTGGGTCCAGCCTTTTAAACTTTACTCTATATTCTTGGTTCTCTCAGGTACGTTGTAACTGTCAAAAATGATATGAAGGTTGAAACATAGTGGAAGAAAAAACGGCAACAATTAAAGTTAGGAGTAATTAGCATAATATATTTATTTCTTTTATTTATTTCAAGGATTTATATTCCGCCTTTCTCCCATAATTAGAATCAAGGTGGGTTACAATAATTTTAAAAGACAGAAGTAAAAAAAAAACACTAATTACAAAAGTTTAAAAATAATTAAATATTATTAATATTAAAACATAAATTAAAAACACATAGTTAAAACCAGTAAAGTTAGATGCTTGGGTTTGAGGAAATGGACTATGACAACCCCACCACCACCACCACATTCACCCTTTTGGACAGATGTCACCAACAGAAGTAGTGGGTATAGATGCTGGTGCTGCTACACCAGTATTAGGTGGGTAGGGTGAGGGTGCAGGAGCACATGGACACTTCTGTTCCCATCCACAGCAGATGAATGTGCTAATTTTCAAGATAATGCATTAGGATGTAAATAGGGAACCTCTGCCCCATAGATGAAAGCTGGTACACAGATCTTCTCCCCCACACCTGAGGCACACGCTTCCTGAGCCTCTCTTTCCTACATAAAAGAACAGGAAAACACCTTGGTGGCATTGGATGTTGCATCCAAGAAATCACCCAGCCCCTTGGAAAGATTTCCTGGGGATAAATTGAACCCTTAGGTAAGATCTAGATCTCTACCCCAGTTTTGGAATCTCAGAGTAAAACCACAAAGATGGAATGAGGTTGCAGCGGTGGTCGAATGGGTGAAGAATTGGTTCAATATGAGAACTGGGATCTAGTGTCAAGTTGTGGAGGCAGCTAAGAGTGTGTTAAATACATTATAGGAAGATGGGCCTGACACATAGTAATGTGTGGGTCGTTTGCAAAGACAAGCTTAGATCAAGATCAAAGGGTGGAGAACTATAATGGTGACACATGTCATAGTACTATAGCCAGGCATCTCTTTCCCTAGATGAGCAGGAGGCAATTTTAAAAAAGAAATGTGTGGGGCCACAGTTTTGCCCATCAACTCTGGTATAGTAAGAGAGAAGGACAGGGAGAGGATGGCATGTTGCATGAGAACAATGAGTGTGAAGATCAGAAATCAAAAGAGCATGTGTCTAGAAATCAAATGTTTGAGTATCTCCAGTTTCCATAATTCTGTAAATGCCTAATAATATTAAGGTCTGACCAAAGGGGGATTAGTGTGCTTCCCCCTAGGAATGCAGGGGTAGCTCAGTTAATAAAGTCACTAACAGTGTTCCTTTTTACACTCCCAGCCCCTCTATTTCCTTCTCATCCTCTGTCTAGTGGGAAGCTTTTTAGCAGCATTGGAATTGGGAGAATAGTGAAGGATGGGTGGAGAAATGCAGACTTCCCTGCCAGCTTGCAGCAGCATATCATCAGTAAACAATGTAATAAAGCCTGAGCTGGGAAAGAATGGGATTGTTCTCTAGCAGATCCTATGTTGTGTGCCAGCATACAGCAGGAAAGGTGTTTTGCAGCAGCCTCCAGAATACCATACTGAATATTCATGAACAGCAAGACAGAGAGAAAAGAGAGAGCAAATAATCCTGCCTCAACAGCTATCCCTAGTATGTTTTTTAAAAAAGCATGGATCTTTAAATTTGGCTAACAAAACAGGGAGAAAAAATAAGAGAAGTAGAGGCCAGTGAAAGAAAAAAAAAAAACATCCCTGGATGTATTTTGGAGGAAAATTTCAAATAGTCTCTAGATGATTCAAAATGTTTTTATCTGTTTATGCAAGGCTTACTTAACCTGGTGGTTTCATTTCACATGTGCGTATTGTTACTTTTGAATAAAAAGTTTGCTGAAACACATTGAACTGCTCTTCTTCTTTTGTGTGTGTGTGGTGCAGGAATCTATCCTTTTTTCCATGTTATTTCTGCCTCTGGTATCAGATTTTCTGTTAAAGAAGTAATATTCTGGAACACATCAGCAATATTAACTGAGGTATACCTGTACTGGGTTGTGCAGAAAGGTGAGGATAATACAGAGCTGTGTGGTATCCGTTCCTGGGACTGACTTTGTATGTAAATGATTATGGAGCAAGAAGCCTATTACACTGGTCCTTCCATCACAGAGGCTGGTGCTTTGTTACCCAGAAGCATCAGATCCCATAATGAATCCAAAACAGCTTCCAGGCAGTCCTACCTCCCCCGCGTTGGTATTTGAGTGAAAAGCAAGGAATCAAGCAAATCTAATTTTGTTCTGAGGAAGACCTCTTTTTCTAGCTCACCCTTGGTTTTTAAAGAGCCAAGGTACTAAAATAATGCTTAGTGATGAGTCACATATGACATTGTTACTGTGTTTCTTTTAAAGACTCTTTAAACTATCTAAACAGACAGAAACAAATCAAGGGTGAACAGGTGACCCAGATGTTGATGACTGCAGTTCCCATCATCCATCTCCCCAATTGTCTTGGCTGATGGGATTTTCAGTGAAGTAACATACATCTGACAGGCCACAAAGTCCCTGACTTATCCCTAAACTTAGGGCCTTTGCAGACTGCCAGAAATAGTGCAACTTGAGTCCACTTTAACTGTCCTGGCTCAGTGCTAGGGAATCATGGGAGTTGTATTTTTTTTCTGAGACATTGAGCCTTCTCTGTCAGAGAGCTCTGGTGCCACAATAAACTACAGTTCCCATGATTCCTTAGCACTGAGCCAGGACAGGTAAAGTGGACTCAAGTTGCACTATTTCTGGCAGTCTGCAAAGGCCGTTACTCACCAAAATGAATAGGAGTATACCCAGACAGAAACACAGTCAGGATTGCTCTTTAGATTGTAAGTCTGCTTCAGTTTTTACTTGTGCCTAGTAAAAGAAAGAAGAGAAATTTCTAAGGGCTCATTCTCACTATGATTTAAAGTGATTTGCTGATCGCTTTATATGTGCCTCGTTCACATTATAAACGGTTTCAGACCCGACTGCAATCAGTTGGAGTTGCCTTGAAATGAGGCAAATGCAAAAAAAAAAAAAAAGCTCTTTTCAGACACTAGTTTTTTGGTGTTTCTTTTGAAAAAAATTGAATCGGAAGAGTGCTCAACAAGTGTGAATGATGGATTCGCATTGCACTGGAGGGATGGTCTCGCCAAAGTCCAGTTCCCTGAAGTTGAGGGTGGTGAGCTGGACTGGACTCCCTTGGCCTTGCAAGCCTTCACCAGGCAGGGCAGGGCCCTGCTTTCAGGGCTCCCGGACCCAGCTTTGGGGTCACTGTGGTCATTGAACATATGGCCCGGAGGGAGCGAGCTGGGTGCGGGACCTTTCCAAGGCTGTCTCGGAAGAGTCGGGGCAGCTCAGCTGCTCGGCCTCACCTGCTCTTCTGGGAGTCTTTCCAGTCCCTGGAGCCAGGAGGGCGATGGGGATGGTGGAGGAACCAGGCACCCCTTTCATCACCCTACAACAGGACTCAGGAGAGAGTGCCATCCTTTGGAGCTTTGATTTGGCCAGGTCCTACCTTTTTTCTGGGATTTCCTTCCTTTTGTGGGGTCTGGTCCTCCTTTTCAGTGAGGACACCTGGGGTCCCTTGGAGCTCTTTTGCTTTGTAGTAGCTTCTTCTGGGATCGCGTCCTTTATGGACACTCCCCCCCAGCTCTGTGCAGCCTCTCAGGCTCAGGAGGCACCCCAGGTGTCCTCAATGGCAAGGAGGACCAGGTCCTGCAACAGGGAGGACATCCCACAAAAGGCAGGACCTGACCAAATCAGAAGCTTCCAAGGGAGGACCTTTGGGGATTCCTCCTGGACAGGAGGCTGAAATGGAGAACGTGTCCTCTGGGAAAAGGAGGAGGGCCTGTGGTCACCTTCTTCCAGGCCTCCAACCAGGAGAGGGGGGGTCTTCTTCTCTGCCTCCGGAGCGAAAGGGGGCTCCTTGGAGCCCGGCAAACCTGGTCCCCCCTGGCTCTCCTGGTCAAAGCTCTCCAGCATCCAGTCCAGCCCACACATAAAGCTGGGGCTCGCTAGTGGGAATGGTGGAATAAGGAAACAATTCACTTACAGAGTGGGAACTACGCATCGGCCTGAATTGAATCCGCAACCTGGTGTCAAGGCAATTTGCAAACCGGTTTAAATGTAAGTGGGAATGAGCCCTAAGAGCACAAGAAAAGAGTCACTTGGGCCCAGCATGTTTTGAAATAAATCTTTCTTCAGGGGCATTCCTAGGTGACAATTCTGTTTGGTAGAACACATTGTTGACATTGTTTCCCATTAGTTTTTCTTCTCTTCAGCTTTTGCACAGTGCCCACTTTGAAAGGTGACGGTGATGCTAATAACAGGAAAGTGACAAAATTAAAAGTTCAGGTTCTATTTTAGGTAGGTATTCCTGGAGAGAAATGCTCACTTTCTGGTCCGGGAGTAGGGCTGGGAGTTGCCAATGAACTTCTGCACTCTAGTATAAAGAGACAGGGCAGCAGAGCATATATTCATGTGATGAGAATTCATGCACTCTGAATGCTTTTCATTTAATATTCTGTTGTTTGCTGGGAACTTGGTAATCTTGTTGAGACGTAATATGAATGTGTGTGTGTTAGTAAGTGTAAAAAAATGAGCTTTTAGGAGTCGAAGTAAGACCAGTTCAAGCATTGGACTAGGATTTGGGATATCTGAGTTTTAGTCCCTACTGAGTCATTGAACTAATTCAGTTACCTTTGGCCAGTCCATCCTTTTCAACCCTGACCTACCTTCCTGGGTTGTTGTGAGGATGAGTAAAGCTACGCACACTATTTTGAGCTCATTGCAGGAGAAGTAGGATATAAATGGAACTATGAAACAAATGAATGTCTCTCACTTAGCAAAACCTCATGAATCAAAATGGCAGCACAGTGGGTGGAGTAGGGCTGTTTTAAATCCTTAGAATTTCTTAGAGTAGATCTACATTATCTCCGTCTAAGCAGAGGTATAGTTTTAAACTAGAAACCCATAAGCATCTTCTCCCAAGTTACAAATATGTTATAGGATGATACTTTCTCCTTTGCTGTTTACACTCCATGACGTTTGGCTGCTCAAACCCTCTGGAATTCCCTTTTTTTAAAACTTTTGTATGCATTTTACAGTGCGATTATTGTTAATTATTTTTAAATTTTTATTATTAGGTTTAAATTTATTCTTGAGAGCTGCCTACCTTAGCCCCACTCAGGGAGAAAGGCAGCATATACATGAAAGAAAAATAAATAACAGAAAGAATACCCACTGAGTATACGCAATGATGTGATTCCCCATCCAGAAGAAACAGTAAAGGAAATAATCTTTTATAAATCAAGAATTCCTTATTAGTACCTCTCAAAGGCTTAGCACTGATTTTCTTTACTAGCCATTAAAAAAGAACAACCTAAACTTTGCTTTCCAGCTTAATAAAGTTCCTTGTTAC
This sequence comes from Phrynosoma blainvillii, assembly GCA_026167975.1. Taxonomy (NCBI): domain Eukaryota; kingdom Metazoa; phylum Chordata; class Lepidosauria; order Squamata; family Phrynosomatidae; genus Phrynosoma; species Phrynosoma blainvillii. Next base: position 314,323,959 of record JANUYF010000001.1, read on the forward strand.
CGACTAAATAGGCTAACCTTTCTCTTTCATCCTCATACTGTAGTCCATAGGCTAGGCTGGCACAGACACCTGAAAGTCTGCTGTAAAAAACTAAATGATAGCCATTATCTTCTTCCTCCTTACATGGAGCTGGTGCAGAAGAACTGGAAACATACCATATAGGCTCTACTTAAAGTTGACCGCATGTATAAGCTGAGGGCAGGTTTTGGGACCAAAATGATGGATTTTGATATGACCCATGGATAAGCCAAGGGTACGATTTTGAGGCATGTAACAAAGAATGTAAAGGATAAAGCAAAGGAAAGCAATGCCAAAGTAAAAAAATCCATCAGGCATAGCTGTTCATGCCCACCTAAAGGCTAGATGGATAAGAGAGTAGAGGGAGGTCAGTGCTTCCAGGACAGATTACACTTTTGTCTTTCATGCAGGAGTGGTTCATTTTTATGACCTGTGGATAAGTATTTAATATTACCAGTATATATATCATTATCCATTTTCTCATCCCTGAGATCTCAGACAGTGCTTTGCTATGTGAACTCTTTTAGAAAATCATTTTTTTAAAGTGTGTAAAACAGGTAACACTTTGTTGTTGTTGATATTAAATACCTATATGAAAAGATCTCAGGATGATGTACAAATAAAATAAATGCAAACCTGTTAAAATGATAGAGAAATAGAGCTAGGTAATTTCCACTGACTTTATTGGACGTTACCGAAACCATAAGCAAGTAAAAGAACAAAGTAGTAGGAAGGCAGATCCATTGACCTCATCCCTGTATGAAGAGGGAATTCTCAGTAAGGGCTTCATTTGTATGATAAGGTGCAGCCCAGGACTCTTTTCAATATTTTTTGTTGTTGTTAACTGCCTTCTCGTGGATCTCAACTCATGGCGACCCTGCTGATGACACATCTCTAGGGCTACATTAACCTTCTTTTACTCTTAAGGTGCCTCCTCTGCACCTTAAGAGTAAAAGAACATCTAAATAACACTATTATGACAGCAGCCACTTATAGTAGTGCTACTGCAATGTTGCTAGTTTTTCAAATTAGTTCCTGCCCCTTATTTTCATCATTGGAAAGTAATAATGCTTGTTCTTAGAATTGGTTAGTAGATCTGAGCATGCGGTGCGATTTATGTAAATACTGTTAGAACTAGATTAATTTTTGGATAATGATGTGTAACTAGTTAGCTGATGCAAATGGTGACAGTATGAAAAGCTGTTTATACAATCTGCTCTGAATTCTTATATCCACTTCACGTTTAGATTTGTTGGATATTTTTGCAGGACTGTCAAAATCCTTTGTTCTACCCATGAAACTCCTCCTTTTTTAAAAGAGGGCCACTGAATTAAATAATAATAATAATAATAATAATAATAATTTTTATTTGTATTTTCCCGCCTCTCCCTGCGGATCGAAGCAGGATTACAAGTAATATAAAATTACAAAACATTAAAAAATGCTCCCCCCCAGTGTAATCCCACAATAAAGTGTTTGTCACTGTCTGTACTTTCTGCCTTCGATTTCTCTTTGACTTCACAGTCTGTAATCCTGTACCACCCAACAGTGTGTACTATATTTCTAGATTGCACTTCACACATCTGATGAAATGGACTGTAGTTTCTGAAAGCTGAGACTATCATAAACTTCCCTTTAAGATCTCGTAGGATTCTTCATGGCTTTTACTGCCTTAGACGTGAGATGGCTACTCCATTGGAAATCCCATCAGACTTCATTAAAATTACCCACCTGCCCATCCTAAGTGTGGCCCTTCCAGCCTTCTTCTTCTTCCAAGTTGCACTCTCTCTGTTTTTCATCATACCACGCAGCCTCATAACATATTGCAGTGGATGAAAGGACAGAGGGTTTTTTGCAGAGCATACTGTGAGGGTGTAATGCAATTAAACAAGGATACTAGCCATCTGTCCTAGTTTTCATCAGGCTGAGGAAGGAATCATGTGCCGCAGTGAAGGCAATCTTCCCTTTCCCTCCATACCTTGGCAAAACAAAATGCCAACCTCTAGGATGGGAAGAGAGAATGTTTGCATCTACTTTATGAGGAGATGGGGATAGAAATGGCAGAAGAGCACGTTGGGGAATGCAGAGAATCTTTCTGCTGATGAAGTTTAGCAAAGTAGCTGCACGGTGAGAAGAAGAAGGAGATGGAAGGGGAGTGTGAAAGCATACACCATTTTGCATCATCTAGGAGGATACCCTTTGCGGTGGGGGTACTGTAGTAAAGGCTTGAGCAGGGAGAGTTGGTGACAGTGGGACGTGTATATGCGCATGCAGATTTGGCCTCTGTCTCCCTGTATGAGAGCAGGCTAACCCCCTCCCTCTTGGTCCTAGCAATCTCTTAATACCTCTTGCTCTGTGTGTGTGTGTGTATGTTTATGCTCAGTACTAGATGTGAGATTAGCTGTGCTCCTTATGAATGCAGATGGCTCGGTGACCTTTCAACTAACTTAACCTCTGACCTCCATTTTGATAAACTCCAGAATGCTTTCTTGCAGCAGGAGCCTTCATTCCAGAGCCAAGAAACTCCACCTCACTAAGAGGAGCTTTTCTGCTGTTTGGAATTTAAGATGGTTTTCACTCTCAGGACCATTGCACTCTCTCTTTTCTTCTTTTTCTTCATCAAAGAAAGGGAATGATGACGTTATCTTTTTTTATTATTTGCACTTTGGCAGAAGCAGACCAAGGGGTTTTGCTGCCCAAGTTGTTGTGGTGAGCCTTCAAGTCGTTTCCGACTTAACGGCGACCCTAAGGTGAACCTATCATGGGGTTTTCTTGGCAAAATATGTTCCGAGGAGGTTTGCCATTGCCTTCCCCTGAGGCTGAGAGTGTGTGACTTGCCCAAGGTCATCCAGTAGTTTTCTTAGCCAAGCTGGGAATTGAACCCTGGTCTCCAGAGCCATACTCCAACACTCAAACCACTATGCCACGCTGGCTCTCATGACAGAGTGACAAATGTCATTGCTCACCCTCCCCTGCATATGCCTAAATCAAAGTACATAGAGGCTCAAACCAGGCATGTTATTTGTACTCACAAGGCAGAAGATCCCACAGACAGCTCTCTCCATCCCGGGTGTAACACAAAACAAGAAGAAGTAGGTAGTAATATTTTGCCTTTTCATGAAACCCCCAGATCTGTTGTCTCAGGAAGCTACCATACTCTGCCTAATAGTAGGGCCAGCCCTGCTGATGTAGGCCACTGATGCTTCCAGCACCCTCATTTTCCACCATTTCAATTTTCTTCTAAACAATGCCCCACTGATAAGGGTTGACAGTGAAAACTGAAGGGAGCTGCTATACATCTAATGATTTTGTAGAAGAGGGAATTTTAGCAGGCATTTCTTGTCACACAGCCAACAAGCAACATCTGTGGGCATCCCTTCTTCTGCACAACCATTAGGATGCACAAGTCCTCACCAGTTTTCACTCGGGCCACCCTGCCAGTGATCCTTTCAGGGTGATAATGGTGCTGGTGACTGCAAACCAAAAACCCCATGAGAAATGTTATGCTTATAACAAAGCACTTCTAATATCCCTCAGAACTCATTGATTATTTGCCTGAGCAAGACCTTCCATTTTTAAGTGGAATGTTACCTTAGCAAGGAGGTGACATTTGCTGGCAACTCTAGTCAGAATAATTACCTTCAGAATATTACTTTAAATCTTGTTCTAGCAGGTGCAGTGCGTGATGTGGGGAGGAGGGAGAGACAGGAGATGAAATCTTTTAATTCTAGGTCACTGGCTCCCATCCAGTGTCAGATTCTGAATAGAAATTGCTTGCATCAAATGAAATTACAGCTGGGAAATGCTTCATCTCATCCTTAACTCACGGCATTTCCTTTCTGCAGGGCTTGGACCTTCTGTACATCTCTGAGCTCAAGCTGCTTCCTGCGCAACACACTTTCTGATTAGAGGGAAGAAAATATGCGCAACCTCATCATCTATTAAACTTGTATCTTCTCGTGTCTCTTTTGTTGCAAATGTGTTTAGGGAGCTGCACTATTCATTGGAAAGGTGATTTGTGGGAAACCACTTCTACCCCCCACTGTCTGATGGGCAATATTGCACAACTCAGAGCTTGCCCTGGACCCTGTGGAGGATTTGGTTAGAAAACATGGTCACACACATCCTGTCTATTTTCCACTGGTTGGAAAACTATGCAAAAGAGAGTAACTGCTAACAGCAGAAGTGGTCTTTTGTTCCTTTTGGGAGACTGGAAAAAGCTTCTCCTTTCCCCCCCTCACATCACTATTGTTCCAGCTGTCTACCAAATGAAATGCTCTCTTGCTCAATAGACTTTGCACATTTTCTCTTCTGTCTGTGAGTCATATCCAAAGGAAGGTAGCAGAAAGAAGCTTGCACTGCTCATCCTTCTCTCTTCCTCCTCCCTGCTGTAGCCTCCTGAGTCCTGCAAATCTTTCTCTGTTCAGGAGAGCCATTCTCAACTTTGGAAGGCTGTGTCTTACGGGGCAACAGTATAAGGGTGTGAATTGCCCCAAATTAGGTGGATGTATCTTCTGGGTGATCTTTTAAAGCAGAGGTGGATTTCTTGGATTTCTGAGGTCCTCTTCCCTGCTACTCTAACTCTTGATTTCTAGCCAGGGTTGAGAGATGTATAAGCTAAACTACTTTTTGATCGCTATGGCACAATTATTGTGGGAGCTAATCACCCACAATATGTGGAACTTTGCCTAGGAACAAAATGATGTTGTCCTTTGAAATCAAACCTGCACCTCTTAGATGGAATCTAACTGTCACCAGCCCAAGTATCATAGTGGCCAGGGATGATAGGAGTTGTAATATAAAATATCCACAGGGAAGCAGGTTAGGGAAATCTGTTCTATAGAGGACCAGAAATGTATTTATGTATTGGTGGCCATTATAGTGGAAGTTCAGGTGGGAAACCTGTGCTCCTCCAGATTTTGTTGAACTCCCCTTTTCTTCACCCCCAGCCAGCATGGCCAATGGTCAGAGAAGGGAGGGTTATAGTCGAACCACATTTAGAGCAGGGATGGAAGTCATGTAGCCCTCCAGCTGTTAGATTACAGCTCCCAGCATTCTTCATCACTGTCTGTATCTGGTTAGGACTACTGCGACTTGCATCTGGAGGGCTGCATGTTTTCCACCTCTATTCTGGAAGGACATTGGTTATCTACCTCTGATGTGTGCGGTGACATAATTGATTTGTTTTTACTGGTTGATTTAATTTCTTCATGCATTTCACTCTTCTGTCTGGGGACAATCAAGGTATCTCACAAATGTTATAACAACAGCAAGACGTAAAATTGATTTTTAAAAAACATCCCTACAAATACAAATGAAACTGAATTGTGAAGCCACCAGGTAACAGGTAGGTCTCTTTGTGGGACAGTGTTCCAGAGACTTGGTCCCATGAGAGAAAAAGATGACTGGTAACAGAGTGAAATAAGCATGAGTGGGGCTGTGAATCTGCTCCAGGTTTTAATCTGGAGTTTAAAGGAGATAGCTAAGGTGTTGAACCCTAACTTTAAAACAAGGATAAATATGACCCTTTGGATAACCCCTTTATAGTTCAGATGAAAACTCATCATGGATTCATTGACTGCCACACCAATGTGGGAGTCATTAGCTACCATGGGTCATAAGCCTTCTTTGTGTATTACTTGTGTAGGTTCTCAGTTTTTTGAAAGCTTATGTATGATCTGACGTAAGACCATCTCTAGGCAGGGCAGGAGCAGAACTGCTTGTTCAGGCTTAAATTGTTCATTTAGGCATATTAGGGTTGCTGTTTTCCTTTGGATGGGTTCTGTTCTGCTGTAGTAAAGAAACACATGAGATCTATGGACCCTGTGGGAGGTTTCCATATCATTCCATATGGCTAGCTCCAAATATTACTGCAATGGCCTGGGAACTAGGTATGAGGGGCCTAGCAACCAAGCATGGTACATTTTAAACTCAAGAATTGACCATCAATAAATCATGCTTTAATAATCATGCTTAGACTTTATTGTACATTTCCTTCCAATTCTAAATGAACTCTCCTTTTTCCTTTTTTAGGGGACCATGTTTCAAATGGTCTGAGATTTTAATCCAGGTCTTCCTATTCCAGGTCTTCCTGGAAGAGTTGCTTAGATATCACATTATAACCCAGATAGCCCATAGACAGCAGTCCTTTTTAATTGCCAACTTCCACAACAGTTTTGTCTTGATGTACTTTTGACCGTGAGTGCTACAATGCAATATAGAATAATTTTTAAAAACAAAACAAAATAGTATCAGCTACTACACCTTCTGTTTCCTTGAAGGATTTTGTTTTCATTCCATGATTTCAACAACAGCCAAAAAGTTGTGACAAAGGAAAATTCATCTCTGTCTCAGAAATCTGTAAAGGGCACATCATTGCAGCTGGCCCTCCATATCCACAGTTTGAAAATATTCATAAAATGTAAACTTCAAAAAACAAACTTTGGTTTTGCCATTTAATATAAGAGACACCATTTTACTATGCCACTGTATTTAGTGGGACTTGAGCATCCACAGATTTTGGTATCCACAGGAGATCCTGGGACCAAACCCCAGCAGATACCAAGGACCCACTGTGAAAGAATTCTGTGTGCAATGCCATACTGAAAGGACACTTATCTCTGATGGAAAGGTTGTGTCGTCTGAGGCTGCTTCTGTGATGACTTGTGCCTGCTACTCACCATGATAAGACCTATTTGAAGCCAGTATTTTCCTACCCCAGAACTTGGGAAAGTGCAGCTTATCAAAATATTTGACTGAAATTCCATTAATTACCTATCCTGGCTAGGGCTGATAGGACATGCAGTCCTTCCAGCACCATCTAGAGGCACACATGTTCCTCATCTCTCTTCTAGCCCTTTTATTCTCCTCACTCCTTTCTTTTGTTCCCTCCAATAGCTACCTGTGACATCGATCATCCATTTTGAGATGTGTTGTTCTACGTCAGTGACAAAGATGTAGTCACGTCCTTGGAAGGCCTTGACTAGGCAATGTCACCACTCAACCAGCTTTATAACATTTGGTTTGTTGACCTGGGGCCTGGCTGTTTGTTTGTCACCTGTACTAAGGCAGGAAGAGTTCCTCTGAGGATACAGTTTGGTTAGTTTAGTTGCTCAATAAATGGTGATGAATGACAGACTATTCAAGACCAGGCATTGAAACTTAGAGTATGTACTTAAGAGGTGCAAAATCAAATACCAGCAGTTGTAGCTAATATTGCAGAGAGATTGAAGCAGTCTAGGAAGTGGAGAAAAATAAATTTTTGAGGAAGTTGCCATCAAGTTGACTTCGATTTATGGTGACCCCATGACTGAGAGATCTCCAAGTCACCCTATCATCAACCACCCTGCTCAGGTCCTGCACACTCAGGGCTATGGCTTTGAATGAGTCTCTCCATCTGGAATGCAGCATTCCTCCTTTTCTGCTGCCTTCTACCTTATCAAGCATTAATATCTTTTCTAGTAAGTCATGTCTTCTAGATCAAAGTAAGGACGTTATCACACGGGGGCAAATCTGCTGGTTAATCCAAACAAAATCCAGACCGAAACTGGATTAGTGCCCCGTGTTTTCACACGACGTCGCACAGAAAGTGGACAGAAAGTGGACAGAAAGTGGACAGAAATGCGATCTTTTGAAATTCGGTTCTTTGGGGGAATTGCAATTGCGCAATTACGGTAATTCCGCATTTACCATAATGTGATCGCCAAATGCACATTGGGGAGCATTTCCCTGCTGTTGCCATGGTTCCAGCGAGCATTCCTCTATCTGCGCATGTGCAAGACGCTCATTTCTATTACATTTACGGGCTATTTTCGCTTGTGTGTGGACGTTCTATGCACTTACTGTAAATTCGCAATTAAGGTAATGACGTTTGCAGAAACAAGATTTATTTCCCGTTTATTTTCGGGATGCCTCATTTCCACTTTATTTTCGCTTTCTGGCCCACGTGTGATAACGCCCTATGACAGCCTCAACTTTGCTTCTAGGGAAGGTTCAAACTTGATTTGCTCTAGGCCCATTTATTTATCTTTTTAGCAGACCACGATATCCATAGAACTCTCCTTCAGCAACACATCTCAAATACATTGATTCTCTTCCTATTGGGGGCATCACTAGGGAGGTGCAGAGAGTGAGGCCTGCATGAGATGACACCCTAAGGTGCACCACTACTCCTTAACCATCTGCCTTTTGGCAGAAATAGGCTGTTGCGGTTGACACGATCGCTCCCAAGTGTCCTTGCCAACCCGCTCCTAACCGGAGACCATGGTTTACACCTGAGCTCAGGAGAATGAAGCGGTTTGGACAACGACTAGAGCGCAGGTGGCTGAAGACTCGACTCTTATCTGATAGAACTCGCCATAAGAAATTTCTTCATTCTTATCGGGAGGCGGTGCGTGCTGCGAGGAGAGCCTTCTCCTCGGCACGCATTGCGTCTGCAGAGTCTCGTCCAGCAGAGCTGTTTAAGGTGGTGAGGGAGATGACGCAGGTGTCCCCTGCGCCAAATCCCTTGCTTAACCCAACAACGGCCTGCTGTGACGCTTTTAACAACTTCTTTGTAGACAAAATCTCTCAGATAAGAGCCGACTTAGATGCCGCCATTGAAACAGAGTCGATAGGCGAGGTGTCCAGTGACTCTGTCGATGTAGTTATACTGGATCAGTGGCAATCTGTGAGTACCGAGGACGTGGACAAGCTGCTTGGTAAGGTGAGGAAGACGACGTGCCCTCTCGACCCTTGCCCATCATGGCTGGCCGTCCAGGGGGGGGATGCATTGGTGTGTTTCCTTACGGATATCATCAATGCATCCTTTAGGGAAGGTCATGTTCCATCTAGTCTGAAGGAGGCGGCTGTTAGGCCGCTTCTGAAAAAACCTTCCCTTGATCCCCTGGAGATGAAAAACTATAGGCCTGTATCATTGTTGCCATTTTTGAGCAAGGTGATCGAGAGGGCGGTTGCTCTTCAGCTCCAAGCTGTCTTGGATGAAACCGATTATCTAGACCCATTTCAAACCGGCTTCAGGACAGGATTTGGGGTTGAGACTGCCATGGTTGCCTTGACCGACGATCTGCGTCTGAGCATCGACAGGGGTAGTGTGACCCTGTTGGTGCTCTTAGACCTCTCAGCGGCTTTTGATACAATAGATCATGGCATCCTCTTGGACCGCCTGAGAGGTTTAGGTATCGGGGGCACTGCTCTGCAGTGGTTCCGGTCCTTCCTCTCGGGTAGGTCCCAGAGGGTGCTGCTCGGGGACTGTAGTTCCTGCAAGAGGGACCTCACTTGTGGGGTCCCTCAGGGAGCTATTTTGTCCCCAATATTGTTTAACATCTATATGAAGCCGCTGGGTGAGATAATACGGAGTTATGGTGCTGGGTGTTATCAGTACGCTGATGACACCCAAATCTATTTCTCCATATCTCGTTCGTCGGCCTCGAATTCCAATGGCATATCTTCTCTCAATGAATGTCTTGGGGCGGTAATGGGCTGGATGAGGAAAAACAGATTGAAGCTGAATCCAGACAAGACGGAGGTGCTCACGGTCTCGGCCCCGAAACCAGGAATTGGGTTGCAACCTCCAGTCCTGGATGGGGTCACACTCTCCTCCAGTGACTGTGTTCGCAGTTTGGGGGTGCTTCTTGACTCGTCGCTCCTGATGGCTAATCAGGTTAATGCGACGGTCAGGAGCACCTGTTATCAGCTTCGGCTGATACGCCAACTGCGCCCTTTCTTGGAAGTAAAGGACCTTGAGACTGTAGTGCACGCACTGGTAACCTCACGCCTGGACTTCTGTAATGCGCTCTACTTGGGGCTACCCTCGTACCTGACTCGGAAACTGCAGCTAGTTCAGAATATGGCGGCCAGGTTGATATCTGGGACATCTAGGAGGGACCACATCACTCCGGTGTTGAAGTCCCTCCACTGGCTGCCAATTGGTTTCCGGGCCCAGTACAAGGTGTTGGTTATAACCTATAAAGCCCTAAATGGCTTGGGCCCAAACTATCTCAGGGACCGCCTCTTCCCATATAATCCTCCCCGTGCCCTCCGATCTGCGGGGAAGAATCTGCTGCAGCCCCAGAGAGCTAGGCTTGCGGCGACTTCTCAGAGGGCTTTTTCTATCGTCGCTCCCAGTCTCTGGAACGGCCTGCCGGATGAGATCCGTCAATTAACATCCTTGAACAGCTTTAAAAAGGCTGTCAAGACGGATCTCTTCCGGCAGGCCTTTCCAGACTAGATAACTAGCCCAGGACCTTCTGGACTTTGGTTGAGGACTCATTGTATGCCCTTGAGGAGATCTATAGGGGACTGTTGCCTGGCTGTATTGGTGCACATCGTTTGATTATTGGTTATTTACTGTTTTAGATTAATTGCTGCTTAATTGCAGTTATTTTAAATGTATTGATTTAATAATTTTTTAAGGGGGGGAGGAGGGATATTGTTTGTTGTTTTAATGATTGTAATTTTATAATTTTACTGTTCACCGCCCAGATTGGTTCTCCACTAGGGCGGTATATAAATAAACTATATTATTATATTATAACTATATATTATTATTATTACCTGCGCCCCTTTAAAATGCTGGAGCTCAATAGAAGAGATGGCGTGAGTGGGGTGAGACTCAATTGGGGAAGAAAGGAGAGGCCTCAGTTTCTTTAAAAAATAAATTTTAAAATTTTAAATATTTAATTTTATTTTTTTCAGTTTCCTTTAAAAACATTACATCTTACTAAATTTCACTTTAACCACATGAAACTATGTACTGTACATGCTGTGTGTATGATATGTAATTTAAAGGTATAATTTTCATTTTGCTCATTGTTTATGTCACAACCATTGCCATTACATTCAGTGATATACAGGAATTATGATTTATGAGTAGCATTAGTGCAACAAACATTATTAAAGATTCTGTATGGTTTAGTATAGGAGGAGGTCAAGGGAGTGTGACACCATGAGTTACTGCAGCTGGTGATGCCAACCCTAGTGATACTGCTCCTTCCTCTCAGCTATTTTTGTTGTTCAGCTTTCACAACCATACATAGAAATGGGAAATATGATGGTATGGATAATTCTGTCTTTAGTATTCAGTGATACATGTTTATGCTTCAGGATTTTATCTAGTTCCTTCCTAGCTGCCCTTTCATGTCTAGTCTTCTTCTGATTCCATGATTTCGGTCTCCATTCTGCAATTTTTATGGGCTTCACAAAATGTCACCAGTTCTTTTCTAGGTATTTCAAGTATAGCAGAGATCTATAAAACAATCACCTACCTTATTTTCTTTGTAATTGCTTTCACCTTAAATACTGTCTAGCCTCTGTATGACTCCTCTAATTATTGCTAATGGACAACCTTGCTCCAAGGTAGTCACGTTAGTGATAAGTAACCGAGTCTACAACTTAGGCATGAATATTAACATTTCTAGCAATTGAAAGGCTCCATCCCTGCTTGAGGCCCTTTCCACTACACTAGTGGAAATTGAAGTAGAAGCATAATATGTAGTGTGGATGCAAAGTATAAAGAACACAAACTTGTGGAGGAAGGAGAAAATATATTTGGGAAGCCTACAGAGCCTGACCATCCCTTTGGGCAATGGGCCTGAAGAAGGAGATAGTCTCACATGGAAGTATTTTATTACAGGTTGTGTCTCCCTGAAAAGCTTGGGACCAGAAGTGTTTTGGATTTCAGATTTTTACATTTTTTGAAATATTTACATATACATAATGAGATACCTTGGAAAGGAAGCGCAAGTGCAAACATGAAATTCATTTATGTATTTATGCACCTTATGCAAATGCCTGAAGGTAATTTTGTACACATTATTTTTAACAATTTTGTACATGAAACAAAGTGTGTATACATTGAACCATCAGAAAGCAAAGGTGTCACTATCTCAGCCGCCCATGTGGACAATTTTTTGATTTTGGAATATTTTTGATTTTGGAATTCTGGATAAAGGAGACTCAACCTGTACCACTACCAGCAGAGCTTCTGTCCAAATTGTGTGCCCACCCTCTCTCTTTCTCTATAATGGAATAGATCAGGTTATCGGACTGGCAGTTTAATGCAAGGTCTGAGGTTTCAGAAGACATCTTTCTCTGTAATGCCACCCCACTGTTGCCTTTTACTACTTGGCTTGATTGGGAAAGAGATGCCCATGTGGTTCTTCTTTAACTCGTATCCTTTTGTCACTTTGCAGAAACAAGATCAAGATGATGCTGATGATGATCTGGAAATTGCCATCGATAACACTGCTTTCATGGATGAATTCTTTGCAGAGGTGAGGAATGTCAGGAGAGGTGGTAGTGAGAATAGCAGCATTGAATGTAAAGCTTGGGTCCAAAGAAGAAAAATATACTGAATATTCATAAAGATTAATGGGAAATGGGGCTGTTAAAGTTGTGTTGTTGTTGTTTTTTTGGGGGTCTGCAAAATACAGAAAACCCACAGATTTTTGCACAGTTTTTGAACGGACATTGAAGTGCTATTTTGCCCTTGTTTGGGGAGAAGGGCTGAGTAAGGATATATATTCTGGTTGGCTGAACAACTGGGCCCAAGTTTTTGTTGACAAATTGTTTAGGAAGTTCCAATATTGTGGTTCTAACTGTATGCTGATACACATGCCTAGTGATGGTAGAATATAGATTGGAATGGGCATCCAAATACAGATGTTGCTTGTTCACACTGACCTATTATCAAGGCCATTTTGATGTATATCCACATTTCCAACAAATGGTGGAATAAACACAGGTGGATCAGAACAAACCAGTAATCTCTACAATGAAGATAGTTTGCTTCTCCCCTTTCCTGACCACAATACAAATTGTTGCCTGTTTTCTCAAAGAAGTTAGCCTTAGATATGCCAGTAATCAGAAATGACTTGAAGGCACACAACAACAAAACAAAACAAATAGTGCTATTAACAGAGTTCTGGATTCAGCTTTCACTGAACCATGGGCAACTGGCCAGCGCCAGATTTGAGGATACCCTGGGCAAAATGCTGTCTGATACCTTCCCCAATCTCCTCTCCCATTGCTGGCCTCCCTGAGGATTCATTGGAAAAGATTGGAATGGAAGATGGAGGAGGGAGTGGGTGCTTGGCATTGCTGAAACCAGTACAGTTCCAACTTTCTGGTGTTCCTTTAGTCCAGAGCTATAAAGAGAAGTGCTAGACAAGACAGAGGTTGGAAAAGTTGCTTTTGGTATTTACAACTCTCGTGCTGACTGGGGGATCTGGAAGTTGCTGCCAAATAACTTTTCCAAGGTCTGTGTCAAGTTAGCTGCTGCTAGTTCCTGCAGTGATTTTTCTTATCCCCAGTGCCTCTTGGTCCTGCTTAAGAAACAACCAGAGGCACTGGAATGGGAAGGGAATAAAGGTGGCAGCCATCTGAATCAACACTTCTTTTTACAGCATGAGCTACTTCTATTATTATTATTATTATTATTATTATTATTATTATTATTTCTTACCTGCCTCTCCCCATTGACCGAGATGGGGAACAGTGAACAGATAAACAACATCAGTTAAAACACATCAGTTAAAATACACATCAATTTAAAATGACAAATAACATATGCACATATTAAAAAGATCCACATTTAAAATTCATCATTTAAAATCAACTGAATAGGCCTGCCAGAAGAGACTGGTCTTCAATGCTGTTTTAAATTCAGACAGTGTATTCAGCTGTCAAATCTCTTCTAGTAGGTCGTTACACAGTCTAGGGGGTGGCTGAAGAAAAGGTCCTCTGGCTGACAATTGCCAACCTAGTCCTGGCTGACTGGTGTAAACGTCTGCCAGAGGACCTAAGTGTATGGGGCAGATTGTATGGGAGAAGGTGATCCTGTAGGTAACCTGGGCTTTAAAGGTAGTAGCCAGCATTTTGGACCTAGCCTGGAAACTAACTGGCAGCCAGTGGAGTGATTTTACTATTGGTGTAATGTGATCACTCCTGGTTGTACCAGTAATCAATCTGGCTGCCATGTTTTGAACTAGCTGAAGTTTACAAACATGGTACAGAGATAGTCCAATGTACAGCACATTGCAGAAGTCCAGCATTGAGGTTACCAGCATGTGCACTACCATCTTTAGGTCCTCCTTTAAAATGAAATAAATAAATAAAATGAAGGCATTCAGATTTTGCCCTTCTCTGCCAGCTTCTGGCACTAGGCCTTCAGTTCCCAGTTATCTTTGCATTGTGTAAATATACTTAAATGCTATATTGATTGTAGTTGTGTGTTGAGAGCTGTTCTAATTCAATGGGTAGACAAGACAATTGGCCTAGATTCTGAACAATAGACTTTAAGATGACTCAACCATCAAGTATACAACTCATGCAGTTCTGGAGTTTGAGGTGTACCATTTTTACATGGCAGTGTTTAGTTAGTGTCACATCTCTAAATGAAGCTTGAGGGTCTGGGGAATTGGTACTGCAATATAGAAAGATGATTTTTCAGTTCCTCTAACAGTGATTCCAAAACTTTGATCTTCCAGCTATTTTGGACCTCAGCTCCCCAAAGCCCCAGTCAATTTGTCAAAAAGTCAGGAATTCTGGGAGCTGAAGTCCAAAACACCTGGAGGACGAAAATTTGGGAAGCACTGCTCTATAGGCAATCCTCATGTTCTTACTAACATTACCGGAAATTGTTGGAATGCATCAGCAGAGATGTCCAGTATTGGAATCCTTTCACTTTTATATTTCTAAAGCAGATCATCCTTAACAGAAGTTTTGCTTAGGTGAGAGGCAGTCCTGGATGGTGTCTTCTGTGTCAGTGGTGCCCCCACTCCAGGATTTAGCCTAAAGTTCTGAGTAAAAGAATTGTCCACGGTGCTGAATTCAGTCTTCAAAATAGAATCAGTTCTCTGGATATCACTTTTAAAGTTTGAATGAAAGCTGGGCATGAATTTTGTTGTTTCACTGACATGGAAGTCAGCTGCTGCCACTGGTGGAGTGGTACAAATGAAAAGGGCCACTGGCATTGCAGAATACTTGACATGAAGCCTTATCCTTCTAATCCTTCTGAAGCTTATCCTTCTAATTGTCATCTAACTGCCTGGTCTTACGTACAACAGTACTCCATGGTGTTTTCTCTTCTGGAGCTTATACAATGACATCAGTAGATGGAGAAATACCATCCTTAGATAGCTGCTCTCCAAGATAGCAGGTGATGCAGCTTTTGCTAGATATGTTTGCATGGATAGGCTGATTTAAAGTGTGGTGTTTATTGTATTCTATTCTGCCCTGTTCTATTCTATTCACATCCCACCTTTCTCCCAACAGTGGGATTCATGAGCAAATGAACTTGGCACCAATATCAGGGAAGTTATTTCTCACCCATCTCTTTTTCAATAGCAATAGCAATAACACTTCTATACAGCTTATCAGTGTACTTAAGCACTCCATAAGTGGTTTACAATGTGTAAACAAATTGCCCCAAACAGACTGAATACTCATTTTAGTGACCTACGAAAGGATGTAAGGCTGAGCGGACCTTGGAGCTTTGCCTGGGATCGAACTCACAACCTTGTGGCTATGAATGACTGCAGTACCAGCATTTAACCACTGTGCCACCAGGGCTCCTTAATACTGTTGGGTTTCTTCTTATCTTCTCCCCTTAATTTTGCAGATTGAAGAGACACGGCAGAATATCGACAAAATCTCAGAAAATGTAGAAGAAGCAAAAAGGTTGTACAGCATTATCTTATCTGCTCCCATCCCTGAACAAAGTGAGTAGGATACAGTCCCCTGGCAAGAAAATGTAGCATTAATCCTTATGAACTCTTCTTTCTGTGAGATCCTAGCTCTGACTTTGCTTTACTCAGAGAAGGAAATGGTGGTTGGTAATACAGATTGAGTCACCCTTATCCAAAATGCTTGTGACCAGAGTTGTTTTGGACTCTGGATATTTTTGGATTTTGGAATACCTGTATTTGCATGTGCATACATCTTGGAAATGGAACCCAAGTCTAAATACAAAATTCATTTATGTTTCATATACATGTTATGCACATATCCTGAAAGTAATTTTATACAATATTTTAAAATAATTTTGTGCATGAAACAAAGTTTGTATACACTGAACCAACAGAAAACAAAGGCCTCACTAGGTCAACCACCCATAAAAAAGTTTTTGTTTTTGGAATATTTTGGATGTTAGAATTCTGGATAAGGGATATTCAACTTGTACATAAAAATTGAGCATGGCACTTTTGTCATATCATTGTCACACTTACAGACCTCTATTCCAAAAAGTTATGGGAAGGTGATAGTTTTATTTCTCTTTAAAGGTTCAGGGAGGCCTGTCTGTTAGAAAGGTTGGTTTTAGGAGGAAAGGGATGGATAAGCTTCATGAAAAGACTAGATCCTAAGAATCATCCTTTGCCTTCTTACAATTGTTTTCACACCTTGCCCTCTTGTACCTGAATGGTCTCTTCCTCACTATCTAGGGAAGAATGGGGATGTGAAGGTAGGATACGTATTGTTGTTTTCATACCACCCAGTGCTAACATATTTCCTTGTGTTCTGCAGAGACAAAGGACGATCTGGAACAGCTCACGGCAGATATCAAAAAAATGGCAAACAGTGTCCGAAACAAACTTAAGAGTAAGGAAGGTGTCTCTCAGGCTAACTTGGCTTGGGAGCCCATATTTGTGTTGCTTGGCTTTTAATGAGGGCAGGTTGCATTTTACACACTTGGTGTAATTTCTCTGGTGCCCATGTGTAACCTGTGACACTTGCATGCAGTACAGATGTCATACTGTTGACTTTTAAATGCCTGTGTGTTCACCCTGGCATATAAAAACTTCCTCTGAACAAATCTTGCCATGAAAACCCTAGAATAAGGTTGCAGTCAACCTGAAGTCACATAGCAACTATCTTTTAGGAATTCTCCAATTAGCATTTTGAATGCCATTTTGAATTCCCTTCATTTCCCCTGTTTCGAAGCATCACCAGTTTGGTTTTTGTAAACTCAAGCTGTGAATCTAGTTGATTGTTCAATGAGAAGTTTATCTCTGCTTTACCCTTTTCCAATAAGATGTGTCACAAAAGTGAAAATTCCCTTTTATTACAAAACACTTTCCATCTCCATACGGAAAGAAGTAGACTTTTAGGGCATGCATTTCCATGCATGGATGGGGACACAAGCACCACAGAGAAACACATTCCCCACACAGAGAGATTTTAGGGATACTGTTCCTTATGTGTGTTTCACATCTCTTCCATCTCTGATGTGGAACTCCTTTTCTTGCTTACATAGGTATGGAGCGCAATATTGAGCAGGATGAGGTCCGATCATCAGCAGACCTACGGATACGGAAGTCCCAAGTAAGCAGAGTTCTTTGGAAATGGCATACTATAGGACACCTTTATCCCTCACTCCAGTTAACCAGTGGTAAATGAGTGGTGCAGTGAAAAGAATTAGATAATACAAGTATGTCTTTGGAAGCCACAGTACATTTGAGGCTTATATTGGGAAGAGGGAGAAAGATGTTGTGATTCTTGTCCTCTTTGAATCCATATCTTCAGGCTGGCATTCCAGTCCCAAATATGTGAGAAGTGCTGACAGAAGCTCTAAGCATGTGCTCAAATGTATCCTTTTGGGCTCCAGCATCTTAAAATGGTGTTCCAGTTGAATCCTTTGCTCAGATTAATTCCTGAAAGACATTTATGGGAGGTAGGAACAGATGGAAGATGGAGGGGAATAATGGTTTCTTATCAGTACTTGGCCTGCCCAGCAGTGGTTAGTATGTGCTTTTCAGCTTGGAAAGAGGTTCAGCTACATCTAAGAATCCACTGAACCAATTGCATCTTTTTTCAGAGTAGCTTAATAACCGTAATTATGAACTGGTAAAATACTATTTTTTTTGCAAGTGAGCAAAAACAAAGATTTCATCTAAAGCAGGGGTAGGCAACCTAAGGCCCGGAGGGGGGGGGCGGGCGGATGCGGCCCCCCGAGGCCTTTGGAACGGCCCCAGGCCGGTCCTGCCACCGCTGCCCCCCATCGCCGCTGCCCACCATGATGATATTGATTATTGTTGTTATTACTTGTTCTTGGGGTTTTCTTGGCAAAATCTCCACAGGGGTTTTGCCATGGCTTTTCTGGGGCTGAGAGAGTATGCATGCATATTTTAAAAAAAATTTAATTTTTTAAAAATGTATTATATTTATTTATTTATTTATTTATTTATGGTGCTTCGGCCCCCCAATTTTCTGTGGGACAGCAACCCGGCCCCCAGCTCAAAAAGGTTGCCTACCCCTGATCTAAAGCTTGTAGGTACTGTTGTGCAAATCAGGCAGTTCAAACAAAAAGGTCAGTGTCTCTTTTTCTCTTCCTGTGGCCAGCATTCTGTCCTTTCCCGAAAATTTGTTGATGTGATGACAAAGTACAATGAGGCACAGGTGGACTTCCGGGAACGAAGCAAAGGGAGGATCCAGCGGCAGCTTGAGATCAGTATGTATGCTCCATGCTGAGTAATCTTGGCTTTCCAGGCAGGATGGACAAAGCAGGAGAAAGTTGTTAAGCTTAGTCTTGAAGAATAGAGTTCATTGTGAAGACTGAGGGGATGTACAGACAGCCCTTAAAGGGCGGCTCCGTGCCGCGCCTGGGAGTGCCAGATCAGGGCCGCAGCAACTGCATGCCATGTCCCTGATGTGGCCCTTTGCTGCTCCCAAAAGAGCTGGCAAATGCCGCTCCTTTTTGGAGTGGCAAAAAGCCGCCCTTGCTGCAGCGGCAGCGGCTTTTCTGTGCTCCTTTGGCGCAACAGGTCAAAACGCTGTGCCAAGGGAGTGCCCTGATGCTGCCCGCCATCTGTTTGTGTGGGCGGTGTGAGGATGACATAAGGGCAGAGTTGGGGCTGCCGGTGTGCGGTCACCACGCCCTGACTCCACCCCTAGACCAGCCATTTTGGCCGGTCTGTACTGGCCTACAGACTCTTCCTTCCTGTCCTAAACTTAAGATCTTTCTGAGTGGCTCAGACATGTATTGCTCTTAGAAGACCCATCCTGATGGAACGAAGCCCTGGCTTCAAAATGAACATTATCTGAGCATGGAGCAATCTGAGCATGGAGCAATTGCCCCCTTTCCTGCTTGCATGGAAAGTGCTTGTTATAATGTTTGAAGCTCTCCCCTCTTTTTCATCCAACATATAGCTGGAAAAAATACAACAGATGAGGAGCTGGAAGAAATGTTAGAGAGTGGGAATCCTTCAATATTCACATCTGGGGTGAGTGTTGTCTGATTTGATTCCTCAAAGAGAAGGAAGGGGAGAGGAGAGGAAAACTGGTGGATCATCATCAGAAAATTGGGGAGAGCTGGACAACTGTGGAGGGGGCTGGAGCTCTTTGTTGACCCTACACCCACCTTGGCAGGCTGTATCAGCCCACCTGATATGAGCGGAAGTGATGTTTCATTTTCAGATGATTTTTGGACAGTTTGGTTGTGGGGAGCTTGGGAGATTGTGAGAGTAAAACTTCTGCATTTTCATTGATCGGAGGCTTCAGAGATCACAAAATGGAGCTCTGAAGGCTGCATATTGCCAGTGGGTGAGGCTATGCCCACCCATATCTAGGGATTGCAAGGAATTGTTCTTTGGGGCGTCATGTGTCATTAGCAACAAAATGGCAGCTGAGTTTGTACAAGAAGATAAACAAAAAAGTATATACAGGCAGAAGAAATTGGGATTGTTGCAAAAGCTGGGTGGAGGAGAAGGAGCTCGAGCATACTGAAAAGCAGTTTTGGGATATTACCCATGCTGTTACCAATGGGGATGTAATCACTGTGATTTCTTCGCAAGTGATGGTCCCTTTGCTTTTCCTAGATCATGGATTCCCAGATCTCAAAGCAAGCACTGAGTGAAATTGAAGGACGGCATAAGGACATTCTGCGGCTCGAAAGTAGCATCAAGGAGCTTCATGATATGTTTGTGGATATTGCTATGCTGGTGGAAAACCAGGTAACTGAGCTATGCAAGGTGTGGGGGGCAGACTGGAGAACCAAACTGGAAGTGTAAATTAAAACTTATGAAGTGTAAATGAAAAGATGAACAGGATTTTTTTTAAATGCACACATGAGATGTCTACTCATTGAAACTGCACAAAGTGATGATAATAATCCAGAAGTACAGCTATACTGATGGAGAATTTTCATCACTGAGTAGAGACTTGAACTTAGATTTCCCAAGGTTAAAATGGTGGAATCCATATTTATTAATTAATTTATTCAGGTACCTTTCTATTCTGTCACACTCTGCCCCCCCATGGCCCTCCTTCCCACAGAATACTGGCAGTATTGCAGGTCTCCTCTCTCTGTGCTGCTCTTAAAAGAAAGTGTTTATCCACCAACTGCTCTCTGCACAAGCATTGGCTCTGTTTTTTCTGGAGCTTGGAAATCTCAATTTTGGGGTGTATCCAAAAAAGTAACTTTTCCAAACTTCCAGAAGAAGTAACACAGACCAGGGGAAGAGCCTCCTGTGTGGCCAGTGCTTCCTTACATTACCGCTGCACTGTGGGAGGGAGCCTTTAGAAAAGATTCCTCACTTCTAGGATGGTGTGCTCCAGAGCAGGTGGTCAAGGATCCCAAGAGATCTCTTTCTAGGTTGGGTGAATGGATGGTAGCAAATCAGTTTCAGTGAAAATAACTATAATGTGGATGCCTTTGGGGCAAAACACCCTTCACCACACTTAGATGCTGATAGGGTCTGAAATAACTGTGGTTACCCAGGAAAATATTATTATAATGAATGGCTCAGTGTGCACTGGCCAGGTGATCAAAAGACTCATATGCACCATCTCTTAAAGCACATGAAGACAGACTTTTCTTTTTGACCAAACAAGGCAGTTCTTTTGCTCTTGGGTTTAGATGTAGTGCAGAGAGAGCTGTGGGGTTCAGAAAAAAAGAGGAGACGGGGGGTGGGGGTGGTGGTGGTTAGCTGAAGGCGTGGGTGCTGAGATGGTTTGGTTAAGTACAGAGAAAAGAAGTTAAAATACATTTTGAGGATAAAACAAAAATGCTTTTCCATGTTTTTTTTACTGATGTAAACATGGCTCTCAAGTAATTTTTAATTTACTGCCCTGCTCTAGTGTGCTGGTTGGGTAATGGAGGAATGCAGCTAATTGAATCTATATAATGGCAGACTAGAGTGGACAGAAATGGTCCATTATTGAGATAATTTGCATGCCAAAGTTGAGATTGCACTATGTTTTGAGAATTTGATTCATGGCTGACTAGTCTGAGGGTAGCTTTTAGCCTGTTTTTGATCTGCGGATAGAGTCCTGTTTCTTACATTTTGAGGACAATGGCATTTGACATGTTCTCAAATAGTTGCTATTATTCTGTTCACTAAAAAAAATATTTTAAAAAAGATAGCCCTATCAACCCTTCCCAGCTTGACCCATTCAGTTATGAGGGAGAAACAAACTATTTAATGGTGTTTAGGCTTTGATGCCAATCTCTAAGGCCCCATTTCTTGTTTTCTGCTCACAATGCAATGCCGAGGAGGTGACATTCAGGTCAAATTACGGTAAGTGTTTCTTTCCAGAATTTAAAGAAGGGCATGAAGGGAGGGCATATGGGTAGTTTATTTGTGTATCTTGGTTGGAGGATTATGGGATCTGTAGTCCAACACACCTAGAGAGCATCAAGTTGGGTAAAGTTGGTCTTTGGAAACAAAATAATTATTTTTGGAGAAAGAGTCATAATTCAGAAGGAGGCTGAGAGAAGCAGGGATTAATGCTATTTTCTTACATAGGTTTGTGTTCCTTTATTCTGTTAATATGTAGTGGTTTGAGCATTAGACTATGACTCTAGAGCCCAGGGTTCATATCCTGGCTCTGCCATGTAAACCCACTGGGTGACCTTGGGCAAGTCACACTCTCTCAGTGCAGAGGATGGCAATGGCAAAATCCCTCTAAAGAAACTTGCCAAGAAGACCCTGTGATAGATAAGAGCCTTAGGGTAGCCAGAAGTCAAAAACGACTTGAAGGCACACAACAACAAACAACAAGGAAAGGTGTGACTGAAAGCTAGATGGAGTGAATCTGCATAAGGACTGGCTGAGAGGGTGTGGCAGGTGCTGTAGGAATGGGAAAGCAAATGAGGAGGACAGAGCCAGAAAGGAGGAGGGTTTGAAGGAAGAATTTTAAGAGCAGAGATGTATCCTGAATCTGTTATTGGTCTCAGCCAGCCATGGAACCAATGGGATTGACCTGTGCGTGGATGTACCATTCAACAGTTGATTCAAGAGTCTGTTCAAGTTGGGTCTAATCAATAGGATTTGGGCCGATGAATTCTGAGGACTGAGCGAGAGACTGTGGGGAAAGATTGTGTTAGCTAAAGGATGGGCAACTGCAAAGGGTGTGGACCAATTTCCCCACCACACCCTCCTTGGCATGCCACATTGTCATGTTTTGGCATGCCAGAAATGACATTGCATTGCTTCCAGCTGCTAAGTTTTGGACAATTTTGAGGGTTTGGTGGGGAGATTTACTTGTGGGGAAGTAAGCCACCATATTTGCAGCTGGTTTTGAGTTCATTTGGCCAGTTTCCAAGCAGAAAATTTATGAAAAATCAACACAAGAATTAGTTTGTCACCTAGGGACTTTAGAGACCACAGTTTGGGGACCCAAGGGCCACACTTTGCCCATCCCGTATTAAGTAGTTAAGATAGAGTTTGCTAGTAGTCTCTTTGTTGTAAAAGGACAAGTGTAACTACACATGTTTATGTTGTAGAGTAATAAGGAATTATATAGTATACATATAATATTCTAAGTTGTGTTAAATAAAAATGTTGTTGTTATTTATCATAGCCACACTTACTGCCTGGTCACTATGTCTGTAATTAAGAGTAAAGTAGAGATTAAGACCTTAGGAAAACAGCTTTATGCAGGGAAAAGCATGAAAGTGGATCTAGTAAGGATCCTGGTGGCAGAAATGACCTAAGAAAAGGCATTTGGATTTGCCACTGTTTGAGGCAAAGGCTGGGAGCACCTGAGGTGAGGATATGAAATGGGATCACTGTAAATGTGATTTTATTACAAACTCCTGGCTCACTTTAGGGGAGGGCAAACTACCAAGAGATCAGATATATGGCGGGATGTCTTTGGAGTGGAAAGAAGGCACTTTAGACTAGGAAAGCTGAAGATATTTCCTCAGTACTGTGTGCACATCCAGTAACTATTTTCTACTTGCTAACATTTCTCTTTGTGTTTCTCTTTCCTTTCTCCCAAACTTTCATAGGGAGAAATTGTAGATAACATAGAACTCAATGTGATGCACACTCTTGACCATGTAGAGAAA
Source organism: Phrynosoma blainvillii (assembly GCA_026167975.1). Taxonomy (NCBI): domain Eukaryota; kingdom Metazoa; phylum Chordata; class Lepidosauria; order Squamata; family Phrynosomatidae; genus Phrynosoma; species Phrynosoma blainvillii. The sequence goes on from JANUYF010000001.1 coordinate 314,347,264, forward strand.
GCTCGTGAGGAGACCAAAAAGGCCCTGAAGTATAAGAGCAGTGCACGCAAGGTGAGCCTTTCCAACTGACTACCAGGTCTATGCCATCGACTGCCTTTCTGGCTTACACTTTCTGTTTCTGCCTCTCTGTTTCGCTTCCGACTTTCCTCTTCTCTGCAAGGGAGCCATGATTGACCGCATAGAGAACAACATGGACCAATCAGTCGGCTTTGTGGAAAGAGCCGTTGCTGACACCAAAAAGGCTGTAAAGTTTCAGAGTGAAGCCCGAAGGGTGAGAACTAATTGGAGCCCACCCTTCTCCCATCCTCTTTCACACCCCTTGTTCCTTTGTTTTCTGAGTTCCACTCCTAAAATTATATCCCGCAAACCAATAGGAGGTTCACACCTCTTGCCCCTCACTATTCCTTCTACCTAAGTCCCTGTGCACTCTTTTTTAGATGCAGCCCTGTTTTTTCCATCCTGTCCACCTGCAGTTCTTCTAGCCATCCCTGTCCCCTGTGCAAAACCCATCCAGTTTATCAATAAGCTAGCTCTTCTTTCCTAGTAGTGTTCAGACTCCCTAGTTCACTCTGCTCTAGCATGAGGAAATTCTCTTCTTTCACAGCTCTTTAATTCTCTCAGCAGTTTCTTAAAAGCCTTGAGGACTGATCTTTTTTAGTGTACTAGACTGCAACTCTGCTACTACTGCTTTGGGGGCTGCCCTTGTTTTCTTTTATGACTTTGTATTCTAAGCCTTGTTTCTGTTTAAGGCTGGGATCTGGGGAGGGTCTTCTGGATGGGACCTTGGCAAGGAATCTCTGCATGGTGCCTCTGACCCACAAATGGGATTCCCCACCCTTGCTTTTATAACTGTTTGGCAGGGAGACATTCAAACAGCAAAGTGATATGAGAGCATAAAAGTTGCCACTGTTGGATTTCTTTCTGCTGCTTTAAAGTCCCAGGAGCTTCACCAGAAGGAAAAGGCAATTCAGTGGTTTCAGGGGATGCATTCTCAGTATTTTTGTGTTTTCACATCTTGCTAGGAAAGGCCAGGACTGAAGTAACTGACAGCATCCTGTATCCTAATATGTTTGCATTCTTTGCAGTTGTTCTTATACTGAGAGAGCCATGATAGGCAATTTGTGGTCATCCAAATATTGTTGACCTGCAACTTCCATACATCCTAACCAGCATAGCCAGTGGTGAAGGAGGGTGGAAATTGTTGTCCAGCATGGTGGGAAAATGCAATTGGGGAACATAGTGGGGACTTAAATTCATATATTTTTTCATTGATTAAGAAATTGTTATTCTTTAATAAGGCTGAATTTACATCATTCTACAGATGGCTACCTTTTATGGCAAATTTGAACAATTTTTTTTTAATCAGATGACACATTTTAAACCAGCAGGTTGAAAAATGGTTGTTTATTTTACAACAACAACAACAACAAAAACCCTCTGAGGTGACAGTAATGTTCACTTTGAGCAAGATGAAGGAAGAGACCTCTTAATGTCTTAGAATCACATAGGCTTCCAGATGTTGTTGGACTGAAACTCCCAGCAGTTCTATGCAGCATTGCCTGTGTTGCAGACTAGCAACATCTGAAGAAATGCTCGGAGTTGGAGTCAAACAGTATTTGGAGAGGCATAGGATTCTCACCCCTTGTGATCCTCAAGTATGCCCTACTAAATTGGACTGGAAATCCCATTCATGGGCTTTGTGCCATAGTTAAATGTTGGATAAAGGGCTGTGTTTTTTGTTCTTGAAAGAGAAAATAGTTGCCAAACACATTATTTTTATGGTTTATTTGTATGTATGCATGTATATACTTAGCACCGAAGTGAAGACTACATCACATGTTGGCCATGTTTATGTCTGTCATGCAAGACTTTTCAGAAACCAGTCCTAGGTGACCTGAGGTGGATCAAGACACCACAGCAGTAGGGGAAGGTGGTTTAATCCTTTGCCTCCAATACAGTCTGGTTTGGATTTGCCACCAAGTACTTGCTGTTCACAATGTGCAGAAAATTCCCATTGGCATCCACTATGAATAACAGCCCCCCACCCATAGTATTCAAGACTGTGGTAGGGATAAGGACATAAATTCACCCACCCACCATGGCCCTGATCTACTTATTTCCCTTACCTTGCTTTTAAAAAAGAAACTTGCTTGCCTGAGACAACTCTTCTGTAGGCCCTGGTAGGATCTTATTTGACCCTGACTTGTGCATTCAGTGTTACAATCACAATCCATTTTAAGGCAAAGCATTTGGATGCAAATGTATTTAGCTAATGTACAAGTGGGTGATTCATATATGCATATTCATCACTTATTGCTTGCTGACTTGCCCGTATATGTACATTGGCTTCTCTTGGATGTGACTGGGTTTCAGGAAGCATCTGTTCATATGAATGCCGCTTGGTGTTCATCTTCAGCTAGTTCACACAACATTGATCATCATTTGGTGTAGCAACCCCGCTCAGTGGTGAATTTGCAAGTGTTGATTTGGACTTAAACAGCAAAAATCTGAGTGTTTTAGCATAGCCAGAGGCCACCTGTTTCTGTCCACCCCCACCACTCCCCTCTGATTTCCTTCATTTGTTGTTACGTTTGTTATGTAATGCTAAACTTGCCTTTTTCTTTTACCCTTCCAGAAAACAATAATTATCATTGTGATAGTGGTTGTCTTGCTGGGAATTGTAGCTCTCATTATTGGACTTTCAGTAGGGCTGAAATAAAAGCAGCTAACAGGGCTGCTGGCATTGAACCGTAAGTAGCCTGAGGTGGTGTGGATTGGGAGCAGGAGGGCTCTTCTGGTTCTTTACTGCCTTTTTACTGCCTTCCTGAGGTTACTTTCACCACTCCAGCTGTCTCCTCTGTTGCTTGTCTGTCAGGGGGCTTTCTTCATATTTCAGTCTCTGTTGGGTGAACATTATTGCTTCAGGACTAGTGCTGACTGACAGCCTTTGCAGACTGCCAGAAATAGTGCAAATTGAGTCCACTTTAACTGCCCTTGAGCCTTCTCTGCCAGAGAGCTCTGGTGCCACAATAAACTACAGTTCCCATGATTCCCTAGCACTGAGTCAGGGCAGTTAAAGTGGACTCAATTTGCACTATTTCTGGCAGTCTGCAAAGGCCCTGAGTTTATCTGTTCTCAAAATCCAGTCTGCCCCAAACGTTGATGTTTTTCTTTAAAATAAGCTGCATGTTATCTCCTAACAGAAAGAGGGGTAGAGTAGCGGGCAGACAGAGATCTTTATTAAGCCTCTTAAAGATTGTGACCAAGGGAGAGGGACCTTATGCTAACCTGCTTCATGTCATTCTTAACTCCATGTAGTATATTTCAGTTGTTCTGCAAAAACCTTTGTATTTTTTTTGTTTGTTTTGTTTTGAAAAGTCTATTCTCATTCTCTCTCCTTCTCCCTCTCTTTTGCTGGGGTTCAAATGATGGAAAGGAAGAATAGGACATAGGTACAGCATTGGTGCTGAGACATCTCTGAAAAATTAGCCAGCCTGAGAGTTAGTAACATTATATAAGAAACAAAGATTCCTGAGATTCTAAAGACGCTACCAGATTCTGGATTTTTGAGACACAGTATTAGGAACAGAGTTGGTCTGTGGTTGGGAGGGTGGGCAGATGAAATTCTTTTTTTGGTTTCTGAGCTATACATTGCACCTGTACACATTTGAATTTTTTCTTCTTGAGTTGTTGCTTCCAAATGTTTCCTAGCATTTGGGATGTGGTGGGAAGCATGTTTGACCAATTAGGAAGAGGTCAAATTTTGCCAAAGGTCTGAAGTAGGATTTCTGAAGTTTCTATAACAACTCAGCCAGCAGTCCCTTCAAAGAAGAGACACAATTCCAGAGCTGGCAGTACCCAAGTGTTGACACTGGTGTTTGTGGAGCACTTCTTCATACATATATACACACACAGCTTGTTCATTGGTCAAATCTCCACACATATGCCATTCTGTGTCTGTAACAAGGGTGGGAATGGTGTTGTCCTCCCAGCATTGGATTGCAAATCCCATCAATCATAGCCAGCATAATCAATGCTGAGTGTCAGTCCAACAACATCTGTAGGGCCAAATTGTTCCTAACCCTGGTCTATAGTATACAAGTATGCCCTGTATTTGTAGAGAAATGTTAACAGTACAGCTTAATTGTCTTAAATTCCCATCTAAATTCTGATGTTGCTACAAGGCCATCTGTAAAGATGAGAATGTAGCAGTGCTAGCATCTGAGAGTATTTTTAACCATTGTGCCAGCCTTTCCTTTGATCCTTTGGGAGCAGACTAATGTCAGTTGCTCCTCCAACATCCCTCTATAAAACATGCTTATTGCTCGTCGCTCTTGACATCTGGTCATGAGCAGCACCCTCAGATTGTGAATCATTGCTGTTCCTCAAACACTTGTCTTCTCTACTTTCCCTTACTGTCTGTATTGATAGACAATCTGGTGAACACCTAGATATCTTGGGCTACAGTTCTCATAATATCTTATCATAGACCATGTTAGCTTATAAGAGTAATAGTCCAAAATATCTGCACCTGGCCTCTGCACAGACCATATGCCTATGCTCAAGCTCTCATTGGATTTGACTTTTGTCCCGCAATCAATGCGGGATGTAACTTTAAAAAAGTGGATTTTATTGCATTTCCCCATCGCTGGGGAGTATGCAGCCTGTATGCAAGTTGGGCTTCTCCAGGCTCCTCCTGCATCTTTTCAAGAAAGGGATTTTCCCGTTCTTGAAAAGATGCAGCAGAAGCCTGGCTTGCATACAGGCTACATACTCCCTGGTAATGGGGAAATGCAATATCCGCCTTCTTAAAGTTGCATCCTACGTCTATCATGGGAGCAAAGCCAATGTGATAAACTTAATAGAGAAATAGAATGTATGAGAGTTTATTGTTCTTGCTCTCAAAATATGCTCCCTTTTCACTAGCATTCTATAGTAATTTGGTGCACCTTTATGATCAGAATAAATGGGTTCCTCATTCCTGTGTGAAAATTAACTTTTCCCACTTTGTTCCTTTCCTTTTCCTCCAGATGTTCCCAAGCTCCTACTGGGTTTGTAGCAAGACCTCCCCTCCTGATCCTCACCACCATGGTGTGACCTTTCCTTGTCTACCCTCAAGCCTGGCCTCTTGGATTAAGTATGAATGGTTCCCTGCGAATAAGTTCCCTTGCACCAGTGCTTCCTGTGAAAGCAGCGTACTGTTCCAGTTCACTCCTTGGATAAAGCTCTCTAGATGGAACATCCTATCCACCTTGTTGAGTCCCCAAAGCCCAGGGATTGTGTAGCATTCCAGAGAGGAATTTCCCATCAAATCTGTTCCTTACCCATCCTTTCCTTACTTCCCACTACACCTGGTACCTCCAAATGAAGTGTTTCCTGTTTTTAAGTCTACATCCTTATGAAATGTTCTACACTCCAGTAGAATGAACCTTAAAAGGAATTGTGGAGTCACAAGCCTACCTCACTGCCTTGTTTTCAATGGTGCCTTTTTTTTCTTTTTGAACAATGACATCAAGGAAATACCGGACATTGTTACTCATAGAAATGTTCAATATTATTGGGCAGGGGTCAAAGTCATAATGCCCAACCACTATCCAGTCGTGTACTTGGGCTGGCTTTTTCCTGGCCTTTGAAGGATGGAGTAGATTTTTCAAACCCTACATTGTTTGCAAGTTGCAGCTCTTCTCACACTGGTAGTCCTTCAGCACACAAAGCTCACAAAAGAGCTCAAAAGTTGGTCAGGGCAAGGAGTGAATACTTAATAGAGCAAGTTTTTACATAAAGTTTGAAGTTAATCAAGTCTATCTTGGGGAGAGAGATTATATTAGAACCTAATGCAGGTACACACCACTTGAAAATACCAAGATATTCAGTATCTCTAAGTCAGTCACCTTTGCATATTGCTGAAGGGATGTAACATTAGCAACAAAGACCTCCAAGTCTGAGCTGCTTGTGTTCCCTTTCTGCTTCAGCCTCATGCATGAAGTAGAGTTTCCATACTTTGGGGATTTGAACTGGTCTATATCAGTCCCAGATGCCCATAGATGAAGACACTCCCTGGGAATATGGGTTCTCTCATATGACATGCCAGCTCACGTCGCTTGTTTTGAATACAGTTCAGTTTCTGAGCAGCATAAAATGTTTTTTTTCCTGATTGAACATTCAGTTTTGCTTGAGTGAGTAAAGGTAGGGTTGTGCATTTTCTCTCCTCAGTTATATAATTGTGTTTGTTTGTATTTATCTGATGAAATAAGGATTGTGATGAATCAAAGGCATTGTTTGCTTTGAAATAGTGATTATTATTTTTTAAATTATTGTGGGTTTCTGCCTCCTATGAAAAGCCATGTTGCAGGTGTCACTCATAATTGCTGTTTATAATCTGGCAACTTGCGTTTACAGGACAGGGAAAAGCTGGCTTGGAATAAAGCATTGGGCTGATCTATTAAGTGATGACAGCTGAGAAGTGTGCTTTCCCAGTATCTAAATTCAAGTAGAGAAAACTTTCTGTTAGATAAAAGTATTGTTGAGAGATGGAGTAGTTTTATCTGCTGATAAGAGTGGAGTTCTACATATTTTTATATTCTTGTGATAAAAATTCCCCTCAAGTTTTGTTTCCACATACTGTAATGAATTTTAAATTTCTTTGTATAAGTAACCTGGGTATTATTACTACAACTTGTAAGTTCTTTGTCCCCCTTGCTGCTTTGCTTTCAGCTGGGCCTTGTCCTCCTTTTGTACTGGTGTCACTCATGGTAACTAGAGGGTTTGCTTGCGTATTTGTCATATGTAAAATTGGCTAGGAATAGATCATGTGAAGAAACATGTTTGATTGAACTTGGCCATAGTATAAGAGCAAGTTCCTGAGGTTTTTTTTGTTCAGCATCAGGTGCCCTTTCATACTATAGAGTTATAACATGATGATTCCACCTTTACTGCCAGAATCCAGGGATTTGCAGTTTAGGGAAAAGCATTTAGAATCCTTAGCCAGAGAGGTCTAGTTTGACAAATCCCAGGATTCCACAGGAGTAGTCATGTGGTTAAAGTGGAATCATAGCACTACAACTGTGTAGTGTTAAGGTGGTTTAGTAAATGTACTGCATGGAAGCATACCTCAGGGCTTTGGTTCTGGTAGTAATATTTATGTTGATATTTTAGAGCAGGTGCACACAAAAGTTATTTTAGATTTACCCAGAGTATAGGCTGGAAGGCTAACCTTAGTTGTTCTTGTACATGGGAAGCAAGAGCATTTTAAATGCAATTGAAGGGTTTATTTTCTGGGAGAGATGGCCTACTTCTTATTATTAGTGGCACATTCTGGCTGGTCCGCCTACGTCTCCACACAGTACTCCATTCACACTCACCTAGCATCAAGGTTGTGCCATCTTGATGCTGTAGCTATTCAGATGTTTTCTCTGGGGAAAAACTTTTGCATCACCCTCATCAGTGAGCGCATGGACGGAGCTGGGAGAGTGATGTCTCTCATGATGTCATTTTATCTAGGCTTTGATGTCTTAAACTTTCAGGGTGGTGGTGCTTGGAACAACCACCCATGAGACCCATCTCCTATATGCAGAAAACAGCGAATTAGTTTTTTTCAATGTTTTTTTTTAAATTTTTTAAATGTAAAAATAAATGAATTTATTTAAACATAAATATGTGGCATGTCTGTTGAACTTCTGAACTGGATGCTGGCAGTCCAAGCCATTTGTACTTGCTTTGAGGGGTAGGATGTATTTTTTCCTTATATATATATATATATATATATATATATATATATATATATACACATACACACACACACACACACACACACACAGGCTGTTTCATAGCTGCCCTCATGGTAACACTGTGTATGAGACATAGAATCATAGAGTTGGAAGTGACCCCAAGGGCCATCCAGTCCAACCCTCTGCCATGCAGGAACTCAAAATCAAACCATCCCCAACAGATGGCCATCCAGCCTCTGTTTAAAGACCTCCAAAGGAGGAGACTCCACTACACTCCAAGGAAGTGGGTTCCACCGTCGAACAGCTCTCTGTCAAGAAGTTCTTCCTAATGTTTAGGTGGAATCTCTTTTCCTGTAGCTTGCCCCACACCCTGATTGAGTCTTTCTGCTGCCTTCTACCTTCCCTAGCATCATTGTCTTTTCCAGTTATTCATGCCTTGTCATGATGTAGCAAAAGTACAACAGCCTCAATTTAATCCAGGGATTGTTGGTTTCCAGGGATTGTTCAGGCTTGATCTGTTCAAGGATCCATTTGTTTAGATAGATACAGATATACATATGAGAGAAACATTATTTTTTAACTACAGTGTAAAAGTTCTGGGTGGTGTCTGGTACTCAGAATTCAGAACACTGTAGTCTAAAAATAATGTTTTTGAATATGTTTTTGCAACATATTTGCAGCATATATAGGGAGAGGAACATTACTAGCACAAACATAGATGGAATGAGCTCTGTATAAGGACATCTGGAACATCAAACTGCACTGGAGTCCTTCCTCCGATGGTTATTATGCCAAAACTTTTGTGTAAGGTTATATATGATTGTTCATACATGTCTTTGCTCTTCTGCTAGTGTGTTAACACTGGCATGGTTTCCACCTGAACTGTGAACTCTGGGTTTGCCCACTATGTAAAAATAAAGAACTGAGGAGACAGCTAACTTCGAGAGTATTTCATGCAATAGTTTAGATGCCATCTACACCTGTGAAAGAAGAACCCATAATTTCCTTTCAATCTTGTATATTATTTCCCAAGCTTCTAATCTACAGTCCCATCCTCTGTTCCTATACCCTGCAAAAGCCCTATCCTCTTTTTCCTCAGTCTTCTCACCATACATATTTTGCTTAAATAAGTCTGGGTATATTGCTATTCATGTTTCCTTTCACTGAGCAGAAGAAGATCATGATCATGATATGCTGCATCATTCTTGTCATCATTCTGGCCTCTACTATTGGGAGCTTCTTTACTTGAGCACCCAGCCCCTGTCCCTCGCCACTTGCCTCAGGTGAGTTGCATACAGATACAGATACTTGATCTTGTTGTTAACTGGAGTAACTGCGGTCAACAATGTTAGTACATTGCAATCTGTTGTACAGATTTCCAGTTGGACTAGTAACAGATCTAATGAAGTTGCTGCAGAATGTCTCACCGAATAGTATGCGTGTGCACACACTGTCCTACCACCAGAGTTAGAAGAGATTAAATGAAAAAAGATGTCAACCTAGCCCTTACAATCCAGTGGGGTGAGGGCAACAGAAGAAACACTAGTTCAAACATACAGAAAATCATTAGAATGAGCTAGGCAAGCTAATACATAGGATGAAGAAAATGTCCATGTAGTTTCACAAATATTGCTTGCTGTTGTGTATCACTTGACATTTCTATTATGTTCTCACAATTTTGCTTTGTCTTTCCTTCCAGATCTGCAAGATGGCTTTTTTTCTTTCATGCCTCCCCTGGTCCTACAGTCTGCAGTGCTTCCTCTTTTTATGGACATATTATCACCTTTCAAAATGTTTTAGCTAAATTCCAGGTGACTGGTAAAAAGGGCAGGAGCCAGAACAATGGCATGAAATATACAAATGAGGGTGAAGATTACTAGAGCACAGGAGCCTTATTCCTAGCTTTTCTTCAGCCAAACTCAGTTTTTATTGATTCATTTAGCAATCTCTAATTGGACTTGGCATTCCAATTGTGCTGGCTCCTTCTACCCACTGAGTACCCTCTGCAGTGAAATTAAGCATTTGAGAGAGCCCTTAATGGTTTGTGTATCTGTGGAAGAACACCACAAGTTACCACCTTCTTTTATGGCCTGTACAGCTGTACTAAAGAGTTGGACAATCACAATCACTTGCTCTCCTACTTACACTTTTCTCTAGCTGTACTTTCTCTTCTTGCTTAAACTATGTCAAAAGGAAAAATGACTAATCAAATCTACTTAATATCCACAAAAGCTTATGTGTGGATTTCTGGATAAAGAGACCGATCAGCCCAGATTTTCTCCTCAGCTGCTAACCAGTGTTGCTACAGAAATCCCTGCCATTCTTCTGGTCTAATTACCAGTGTGTGTGTGTGTGTATATATATATATATATATATATATATAGATATATATATATGCCAAGCCCATATTTTCTGATCTATGAGAAACAATTCTCCAGGCTCTATCTGCAGGCACTTCTAGTGGAGCCACAAGCCTATTCTATCAAGGTTTTTCATCCAGTTTGTCACCAGCTGTATCAATATGTATAACTTTTTATATAGGTATGTTCCACAATGCCTCAATATATTTTGAATGTCCTGGGCAAAAGGAACTTATCACTTACTTTAACAACTTAAGCTGTATTTACTCAAATGTATGTGGTTTTCGCCCTTCGGTTGCCTCCTTGGTAGGGGTGAGGCTGGAATATTTGTTTCCTTTTAAACCAGGCCCCATGGTATTTCTATTAGCTCCTTCTCCAGCTGCAGAAAACCCTCATGTTTTCCCTGTAAATTTAAAGCAATCACTTGGCAGAGGAAGGGAGATCTCTGCAACTGCATGATGACCTGTCATTCCTTGTAAAAAGTCAAAGTCCCAGCCACACTAGTGTGTGAAATGGGCATAAGGTCTTTTGTGCTGAAGAAGAGCTTATTCAGAGCTTTAAACTGTGGCTCAAGTAAGCTACTCTGCTAGCATTCAGAAGGCATGGATGTTAAAGGAATTTTCCTGAATAAAGAGAGAGCTTGATTGAACTGGTGTCAGCTGTGATAGACTTAAGTAAAGTTAGAAACTGCTCAGATACTATATGTGATGAACTCATTCTTTCTAGCAGGAATTGACATTATGCTTGGGGCTTGTTCAGAGTTCTGCTCAAAGGAAGGGACTAAGCTCTTCTGCAGTTATAAACTTGCTACTCCTTCTCTATCAAGATATATTATAGATATAGCTGCCTTCTTCCAAAAAATGGGACTCAAGGCAGCTTTACAGGGACAGATACAATTCTATACTATTACCCAATGCATTCCTGCTCTTCTAAAAAGTTAGTGCTATTCCACTAGGTATCAAGTCAGACTAAGGTACATACTAAAATTCAGCACCGATATATTTAAATTGGGTGCAGCAGACAAATCAAAGCAATATACACCTTATGAAACAACCACTCTTAAATATTGGTACTGTAAATTAATCTACAGGAAAAAAAATGAAAAGGACCTTGTAGGCATTAGTCAACTGTAATAACCTGTTCCTGTATATTCTAGCTGAACTACAAAACTACAGCTCTGTTCTAAGGCACTACAATCTAAATGGCAATCACTAGAATGCACAGATGTACTTACAAAAAGTAGGTCAAGTTTATTTAGCCAAGATCCATGTACTTTCAACCTCACCCTCCATATTAGCATAATCTGTAAGCTTAATGATACAAGCCACTCACTGCTGATGGTAACCAGGGAGAGAAGGATACACAATGTTTTATAAAAAGCTTACTGTCAAGGAGTAAAATTCTGCTCTGATGTGACAATTTTTCACAAAACCCAACTTATATTCTATCAGGAAGAAAGAATTTCCCCCAGTAGCGACCCTTCAGCTTCAGATCATAGGGGCTCACATATCTCCTCATCCCCAGCATGTTGGCTGTGACAATACGTTCAAAGGTCCATGGATTCTGGTTGTTACGCCGCCGTTCCTCTTCTTTCTCCCGTATCTCCTGTAGGGATTGCTGGCTGACAGCTTGGGCTGGAAAGGGCAATTTCTTTGCCACCTGGGTTAGAATGTGCTCCACCTCACCAAATTCACAGTGCCCACCAACTTCCACTATGAGACGACCAGTTTTAACTGCTGTCACATAGTGGTCTATTGCACCTTTACCACCACCCATCCGCTGTCCTAGCCCTTTTCGGGTGATGGGCTTGTAAGGAGGTGGGACTCTCCACACAGCGAACATCGTCTTGGGATTCAGGTGCCGGTTGATGGTCAAGCGTATCATTTCAAAGTGTCCCCAACGGAGGTATCCACCACCTGTAGCCTGCAGGAAGGGGGAGGAAAATATATTATTTTTGTAGTCAATGTAAGGAAAGATGTTACACATGCAGGAGCCTCCTGAAACCACAAGGAAACACCTTTTAACTTGCCCCTCTTCTCTAACAATACAGTATAGTTGTCATAGCAAGGTGACTCTGACACTCACCATGATACCATATTGTCCTTCTGTGAATTCTGTGGCTTCTGTAGATGGACCACGGATATCACGTAAATTCTTGAACTCTCGCCTGACTTTAGGCAGATTGGGACTTTTCTCAACAAATTTCAGTTTGGGTTTCTCAGGAATGGTGATGCCTAGAAGGGGTGGAATTACAGACTTATTTAATATTTTTAAAAAGTCTCCTGGCCTTATATAAACCGTACAGAAGCATTACTAGAGCAACTGATTCTGAAACCACTTATATGTCTGTGTGTGCATGCCTTCAAGTTGCCTGCCAACTTATGGCAACCCCACAAATTTCACAGGGTCATCTTAGGACAGGGGTAGGCAACCTTTCCCCTTTAAGGGCCGAGGGACTTCAGCTCCCAGAAGCCTCAGCCATGTTGGCCAATAGTCCCATGTTGGCCAATAGCTCCTGGGATTCTGGGAGCTGAAGTCCCTCGGCCCTTAAAGGGGAAAGGTTGCCTACCCCTGCCTTAGGATATGATAACTCAATGCTTACATCTGGGCTAATAACTGAAAAAAACTAGATACCTTTAAATATTGCATCACCAGCTACAGAATACAGTTGTCCCTCCACATTTGCTGGAGTTGGGGCACAGGACCCCTGTGAATGTGGGAAGACTGCAAATAACAAAAATATTATGTTTTTACCTGAGAGAACACCTCTTTAGGAATCTAGGTCCTCCAATGCAACTCTGTGGTCAACATCTGCCAGAAATTGACCATAGAATTGCGCTGGAGGAGCTACAAATGCCTAGCGGAGTGTTCCCTCTAGGTCCTTCAGTGCCGCTTTTGGCTAAAGTTGACCATAAGAGTTGAACTGGAGGACCTAGATATTCCTAGAGAGAGCATATTAATAAAATCTGAATAATCAAATCCACAAAAGTCAAAGCAGCAAACATGGAGGGATCAGTGTATTTCACTTTTGCTCCTCCTGAATACTGAAATTTGTCCTCTCAAATTCTCTATGTGAGAGTCTTCTTTGAAGAGAGCTTTTGGGGAGGGGAGCAGGTACCAAGATCTGGCCTCCAGAAGTGGCAATACTGTAGCCATAACCCTAGCTAATGGTGAAGGATCATCAGAGTTGTAAGACTACAACATCTGCAGAGCCAAACTTGCCCATTAGGGAAGTAGAGGCTGCTGGCAAAGGCTACAAGAGGCTAGAACTATGTGGCAAAGGGAGTTAGCTCCCGTATACCCAGGAGGAAAAGGAGCACCTGAAGTGCTCTCAAGAAAAGTCTATTTTGACCTTGCTCCCTTCTTACAGTGGCTAAGGATGTCAAGAATCTATGTACATCTATGTGCATCTATGTATAAGTGTATATACACTTGATGAAGGTAATATGAACTGGCCCCCATTTCGAAGCTGATTTCTCAGACTTCAATGGATTCCTATCAGCTTTCTCCACTGTCCAGCTTTCATATCAATATATAAAAATCACAAATACCACAGCTGTGTGTGTGTGTGTGTGTGTGTGTGTGTGTGTGTGGGATAAGGATGACAATTCTGAAGCCCTAAAGATTTTATCTGAAAGATCTGAAACTCCCAGCAATCTTACCACTGCCCATGCTGATTAGGGCTGTTGGGAGTTACAATCCAATAACAGCTGGAGAGCTGCAGAATTATCATCCTGACCCTACACACACACCACACACACACACACACACTCCCAGCTGTGGTATTTGTAATTTTTATATATGGTTATGAAAGCTGGACAGTGGAGAAAGCTGATAGGAAGAGAATTAAGTTGAGATGTGGAGCTGGAGAAGTTACACAGATAATAAGGACAGCTAAAAAGACATATAGGTTTTAGAGTAAATCAAGCCTGAACTCTCCCTAGAAGCCAAGACAACTAAAGTGAGACTATTATACCTTTGGCCATATCATCAGAATACATAACTCAGAAAATACGACAATGCTTGGATAGACTCAATCTGGGAAACCACAACCGTGAATCTACAAGATCTGAGCAGGGTAGTTGATGACTAGGGATCTTGGAGGTATCCCATTCATAGGTTTGTCATACGTTGAAGTTGACAGCAATTAGCAACAACAACACACACACTATATATATACACAACAGCTGGTTCTGATCACTATGCGCACTCCAAAGTATTAGGCTGGGAAAGCTGGCACTCGGAGCTTTCAACATACTTTTAACCTAGATAGCTGAGACTTCATAGATGGAAGGCTGACTCAGTGTACAGTGTTCCTGGATATAAGAATGTGTACATAGAGGAGTTATTTGTACAGAGGTGGCTGTGTATTCTATGAACACTCTTCAAGAGAGCAATATTGCTTTTAGAAATACACCACCCTTTTCTCCATAGAATTCCAATATGGTTAATTCAATTTACAGTACAAACCTTTACCTGTCTACTTGAAAGTAAATGCCACTGGATATATTGGTGCTTCATTCCCAGTAATTGTGTATAAGACTTAAAGTCTCAAGTTACAGCTAAAACTAGTTATAAAAATATATTTCATCCTACTCCCGCTTCTTTTTTTTAAAGAAAACACATATTTTATGGTTATTGTTCCTCAGCATACCACTGTAATCTGGAGGAAGGACAAATTTCTTCAAACCAGCAGTGAGAGTTTTGCTTCCACTGGACTCTAAAGAGAAACAGATAAAATGCTTCAAGTTAATGCCACACAACAATTTGCCCACACAGAAGCATTGACAAAGACACCCTCCAACACATTAATTTGTGTTAAAATCATAGCTTTCAACACTTGGGCTGCTGCTGCACTGCAAAATTAATGCAATTTGACACTTCTTTAACTGTCATGGCTCCTATGGAATCCTGGGATTTGGAGTTTGCTGTGGAACCAGAGCTGTGATAGAGATGGATAAGTGTCTTAGAAAACTATAAATCCCAGAATTCCATAGTAATAAGCCATGGGAGTTAAAGCGCTTTAAAACTGCATTAATTTTGCAGCGTAGATGTGACTTTGGAAGAGGAGCTGCTTGCAAGAGGGACAGAGGGAATACTGTTTTTATATGATATACCTTCTTTGAGCCTCGTTCACATTATGATTTAAACAGATTTGCAGCTCGGTTTATTTGTGCCTTGTTTACACTTGAATGTGTTCAGTCTGATTCGTGGTGATTCATGGTGAAATGGCACAATTCCAAAAAGAATCACTTATTTTGGAAGCAGATCTTTTGGTGGTTCTTTTGAAAAGAATTGTGTTGTAGCATGTTGAGCAAACGTGAACGCATTTGCGATCACATTTGTGCTGCACTGGATGGGTCAATGGGCAGAGGGTGGGCAGAGGGGTGGTACCCATCCCACACCACAGGAGGATCAATCCACCATTCCCCCCACTCTCAGCACTGGCATGGGGCTGTTGTTGAGCTTCCAAGGGACTGTTTGGATTTCTATCGCAGCCAAGCGGTGTGCTTGCTGCAGCCTGGATTTTTTTTTTTTTAATGACAGTTTATGTGATCAGCTGCATTTTTTTCTGACTCCAATCAGCTGTTGCCCTCATAGAAATAAAAGTTCCTCTTGGTCTGCATCAGCTGCTTTGGCTGCAGAGGAGAAAAAGGAGGAGGCACTTGGCTGCAGTGGAGAAAAGGAAGAAAGAAAGGAGGGAGGGAAGGAAAGAAAGAAGGAAAGAAAGGAGGAAAAGTAACTTTGTACCCTCTTCCTCCTCCTCCTTCTGGGTGGCCTTTTGCCACATTAGTGCCCAGGAGGATGAGCATCGCAGATTATGGGCTCTCCTCCTCCCTCCCTCGCTTTCAGCCCTTGGTTCCCAACCGACGTGGAGTTGGAGGTCTTGGGGATAAGAGGGCTCTGGACCAAAAGGGAGCCTTCCTCTTCCTCAGGGGTTACTGCACCTCTCTAGGAGCTCATTTCCCCACAGAGAGAGAAAGTGGAGGAGAGAGGTGCATGTGTATGATCAACTCTTGCTCCCACAGAAAGAGTCCTGCACCCTCTCAGCTTCTAGGAGTCCATTTCTACGCACGGAGGGAAAGTGGAGGAGGGTGTGCACTTTACACACACACCCCTACATAAACACATACACACACAGAGGCCCATGGAAATAACCAGAAACACGCCCATGCGCATCATATAATTGACATTTTAAAAAACGGAATGGATCGATCATGAGAATCCATTTTGAAGTGGAGGATATGTCAATGTGAACGAGATTTGTGTTTAAAATAGACATGAATGCATTCAGTAATGGAAAACGTAGCATGAACTACGTATCGGTTCAATCGATTCTGCACTCCCGTATTGAAGCGACTCGGGAACTGAATTAAATACAAGTGTGAATGAGCCCTTGGTGACTTTGGCTGCATCCACACTGCAGAAATAATCCAGTTTGAAACAGTTAACTACCATGGCTCCATGCTATGGAATCCTGGAACTTGTACTTTGCTGTGGCACCAGAGCTCTCTGACAGAAAAGGCAAAATGTCTCACCAAACTCCCATTTCCCAGAATTCCATGGCATTAATCCATGACAATTAAAGCGGTGTCAAACTGAATTATTTCTGCAGTGTGCATGCTGCCATAGAGTTCTGGAAATAAGTTGAGGAACACAGATCATCAAAGAATACTAAACGATAAAGAACTCCAAATTTCATTCTTTGCATATTCAGAAATAATTAAACAATCTCGACTGACTGGTTCATTCTGTAGAAAGATGGAGGGGCAGCAATTTCAAGAAAAAAGGGATCCAGGTGCTGGTTGCTCACAGGACAAAAATGTAACTTTTCTTTTCACAAGCAACTGAAGGTTAGCTTCTGCAACTAACAGAAACAAGGAATGGACACGAAGGTGATCTACCCTCCTGTTGTTTCCTTATTAGGTGAAGAAGCAGGGGGTTCATAGAAAGAGACCACAAGGGCCATCCAGTCCAACCCCAATCTGCCATGTAGGAAATCACAATCAAAGCATCCCTGATAGATGGCCATCCAGTCTCTGTTTAAAATCCTCCAAAGAAGGAGACTCTATCACTCTTTGAGGGAGTGTGTCCCACTGTGCAACAGCTCTGTCAGGAAGTTCCTCCTAATGTTAAGGTGGAATCTCTTTTCCTGTAGCTTGCACCCATTGTTCCGGGTCCTATTCTCTGGAGTAGCAGAAAACAAGCTAGCTCTCTTCTCAATATGACATCCCTTCAAATATTTAAACAGGGCTATCCTATCCCCTCTTGACTGTATCTTCTCCAGGCTAAACATACCCAGTTACTGAACCACTGTTGTTAATGTAGAATTCTAAGCCTGCTATAGATAGAAATCACTGGGGCAGTGGAAAGATCCAGGAAAGGTAAAAGAGGCAACGGGGAGTCCTATAGTCGAAGTATTGGCATCCAAAAAAGACAAGGAGAACCAGCAGCCTTGACATTGTGTGGGGAAGGAGCATCTGGGGTTGATTCTTGGAAAGAGCCCTTCACATCGGAGAGGCTCCTGTAGTTACAATTTCTCCCCTTCCACATCCATGCCAGTCTCCACAGTCCAAAGGTGGTTTTGCCATTAACTTCGTCTATTTGGCATTCATTGATGGCCTCCCATCCAAGTACTAACCGGGACTGATCCACTGCTTATCTTAATTCATAGCACAAGATTAAAACAACTATGAAGTATAAGAACTACAGGCCAGTGGAACAGGCTGCCTTGGGGCTGTCAACTCTCCTTCTTTGGAACAGAGGTTAGGTGGGGCTCTTTCTGGTCCTCCATTTTCCTTTCCTTTCTGAGCATGATTAAGCAGCATTAATTTACATTTCTATGAGTGTTTTTAAGCTTTTTATTTGAGCATGTCCTCTATGTTTCCCTGAACGTCCTCCATTTCGAGCCTGACTAAGGGCTTGAACAGACTGCCAGAAATAATCCAGCTTGAGGCCACTTTAACTGCCCTGGCTCAGTGCTAGGGAATCATGGGAACTGTAGTTTTTTCTGAGACATTGAGCTTTCTCTGTCAGAGAGCTCTGGTGCCACAATAAACTACAGTTCCCATGATTCCCTAGCACTGAGCCAGGGTAGTTCAAGTGGTCTCAAGCTGGATTATTTCTGGCAGTCTGTAAAGGCCCTAAAAAGCCTGCATTTACATTTCTATTTTTAAGCTTTTTATTTGGCCACGTCCTCCATGTTTCCTTGAACGTCCTCCATTTTGAGCCTGACTAAGAAGCCTGAATTTACATTTCTGTTTTTAAACTTTTTCTTTGGCCATGTCCTCCATGTTTCCTTGCATGGCCTCCATTCTTGGGGTGTGTGTGTGCCTTGTCCTCCTTTGAGGCTGGGACACATCTGGTCTCGCTGCGACGAATAAGAACTAGGCCCGCCCTGCTGTCTCCCATTAAAAGCAAATGGCGCCCTGCCCCTTCAAGGGCCCCCTGACCTGCTGGAGCCCCGGAGAGGGCGAGGAGAGGGCGCCCCAGCCGCCTCCACATGGCGAGGCCCCGCCGGCACCAAGAACCAGCCTCCGGAGGGTCAGGACCAGCTTGGAAGAAGGGAAGGGCAGCCGGGCGGAAGCGCGGAGTCACACTCCGCTGGACTGGTGCGCCGCCTTAATCCGCCCCCATGGCGACACTTCCGGTACGAAGCGTGCAGGGAAACAATACACGCGACTTCTTGGTTCCGGAGAATAAATGAACCCTTTTGCACTGCTATAGAAATGTAAATTCAGGCTATTTGGTCAGGCTCAAAAGGGAGAACATGATTAAATAAAAAGCTTAGAAACACTCATAGAAGTATAAATTCATGCTTAGTCATGCTCACCACGGAGGACATTCAAGGAAAATGGAGGACATGGCCAAAGATTGGAAGCGATCAGTATAAATCCCCATCCACAAAAAGGGAGACACAAGAGACTGCAGCAACTATAGGACCATAGCACTGATCTCCCATGCAAGAAAAATCATGCTCAAAATTCTGCAATATAGACGCCAACCATGCATGGTAAGAGAAATCCCAGAGGTCCAAGTGGGGTTCAGGAAGGGAAGAGACACTAGGGATCACATTGCAAACACATGATGGCTAACGGAGTGCACTAGGGAATTGCAAAAGAAAATCAGCATGTGCTTTATACATTATAGCAAAGCCTTCGACTGCATAGATCATAAAGGCTATGGCATGCCCTTAAAGACATGGGAGTGCCAACACATCTGATAGTCTGATGAGAAATTTCTACTTAGGACAAGAGGCTACTGTTAGAATATGGAGAAACAGAATGGTTCCCAATTGGCAAAGGAGTCAGACAAGGCTTATCCTTTCACCTTATCTGTTCAATTTGTATGGAGAACATATTATAAGAAAAGCAGGCTTGGACACAGAAGAAGGAGGAGTGAAAATAGGAGGAAGGAATATCAACAGTCTAAGATATGCAGATGAAACCATAGTACTAGCAGAAAACTTCATAGACCTGGGACAGTTACTAAGGAAGATCAAAGAAGAAAGTGCTAAGGCAGGCTTAATGCTGAACATAAAGAAAACAAAAATAATGACCACTGAGGACTTTCACAAGTTCAACCTAGACAATGGAGTTTATCACATGGGGAGTCCCGTGCAGAAACCCTGCTTTAAGTAGAAAAAAACCGCAAAAAGCAGAAGCAATTTATTAACGGGATTCCCCAGTGTGAAAAGTGAAAGCAATGTTAAAATGGGGTTAATCCGAACGGAAACTGCTTCTTTTTACTTTCGGAAAAACCCAAAAGTAAAAAGAAGCAAGCAATGAGAGGTTTCCGTTTGGATTAACCCCAGTTTAACCTCCTTTTAACAGTGATGTCGTCTGAAAAAACATCCGCTTTTGCGGTTTTTTTCTACTTTAAACCCCTGTTTCTGCACGGGATTTCCCCCGTGTGGTAAACTCCAATGAAGAAATAGAAACTGTAAAAGAATTCCCATACCTGTGATCAAACATTGATAGAAATGGGGTTTGCAGTCAGGAAATCAGAAGAAAAGTAAGAATGGGGAGAGTGTCTATGAAAGAACTAGAAAAGATTCTAAAATGCAAAGATATACAACTCAGAACAAAAATTAGAATCATACAAGCCATTGTATTCCCAGTTACCATGTATGGATGCGAGACCTGGACAGTTAAGAAAGATGATAGGAAGAAAATCAGTGCATTTAAGATGTAGTGCTGGAAAAGTGCTGAGGATCCCATGGACAGCCAAAAGGACAAACAAATGGGTCCTAGAGCAGATCAAGCTGGAAACTTCCCTGGAAGCCAAGATGACCAAACTGAGGCTGTCCTACTCTGGAGACATCATGAGAAGAGAGGACTCTTTGGAAAAAAACAATAATGCTATAAAAGGTGGAGGAAAGTAGGAAGAGAGGAAGGCCACATGCCAGATGGATGGACTCTATGAAGGAGGTCATGAGTATTAAGGGGTTGCAAGATTTAAGCAGAGCAGTGGAGGACAAAGGGTCTTGGAGATGTCTCATCCATAGGGCCGCCCAGAGTTGAGATCGACTCGAGGGAAGTTAACAACAACAAAGCATTATTATTTCACTTTCCCACCTGCAGTGGTTTGAGTGCTGGACTACGACTCTGGGGACCTAGGTTGATTCCCAGCTCAGCCATGGAAACCCACTGGGTGACCTTGGGTAAGTCACACTCTCTCAAACTCAGGGGAATGGCAATGGCAAACCTTATCTGAATAAATCTTGCCAAGAAAACCCCAGGATAGGGTCACCTTAGGGCAGGGGTAGGCAACCTTTTTGAGCCAGGGGCCGGGTTGCTGTCCCTCAGACAATTGGGGGGCCGAAGCACCAAAAATAAATAAATAAATAAATAAATAAATATAAAATTTAAAAAAATTAAAAATTTTAAAAAATATGCATGCACACTCAGCCCCAGAAAAGCCATGGCAAATCTCCTGTGGAGATTTTGCCAATAAAACCCCAAGAACAAGTAATAACAACAATAATCAATATCATCATGGCGGGTGGGGGGAGGTGGGGGGCAGCGGCAGCAGGACCAGCCTGGGGCCGGTCCAAAGGCCTCAGGGGGCCGCATTTGGCCCCCGGGCCTTAGGTTGCCTACCCCTGCCTTAGGGTCACCATAAGTTGGAAATGACTTGAAGGCACACAACAACAACAACAACAACAACAACAACATTATATAGAAAGGTAAACAATATTCCACTTTAACTGCCCTGGCTGCCTCCTGTGAAATCCTGGGATTTGTAATTTAGGGAGGGCATTTAGCCAGAGTTCTCTTAGGCTCACTGAACTCTCCTTCTCTCTCTGGTTTTTCTTCGCAAACAAAGATTCAGGAAGGACTCATCCCACGCTTTTTGCAAGCGCGCTGATGACTAAAAAGGCCAATCCGAGATAAACAAGTCCGGTTGCAGAAAGCACAGCAGAAGATCTGCTTGGGTGATGTTTCAGGGTTGTGATTCTTTCTGCGTTCTCGTTTCTCTTCGAGACTTGTTCGGCGTGACTTCTCAGATAAGGCTGCAGCATTGTGGATAGCGCGTCTCCATGCCTCCCAATGTGAGGCCAGGGTGGACCATTGTTGGTGATCAATTTGGCCAAGCCTGAGATGTTGTTTCAGCGAGTCCTTTTATCGCTTTTTTGGAGTGCCCCTCTTATGCTGACCCATGGCGAGTTCACCATAGAGTACTATTTTTGGGAGGCGATGGTCCTCCATCCTAGAAACGTGCCCTGCCCAGCGCAGCTGCGTTTTCAATAGCATGGCCTCAATGCTGGTGATCCCTGCTTGCTCAAGGACAGCAACATTCGTCACATAGTCAGTCCAGTGTATATTTAGGATTGTGTGTATACAGCGCTGATGAAAGCGTTCGAGGAGTCGTAAGTGTTGGTGATAGATGACCCATGTTTCAGACCCGTAAAGGAGAATAGACAGTACAATTGCTCTATACACACTGATTTTTGTTTTTCGCCTCAGGTGTTTGTTACTCCAGACTCTTTTGTAAAGTCTTCCAAATGCGCTGTATGCCTTTGCTAATCTGTGATCGATCTCTTTTTCAATCTTGGCGTCTGAGGAGATGATGCTTCCCAGGTAGGTGAACTGCTGAACAGACTTAAGCACAGATTTGCCTACAGCGATGTGGGGATGGTGGTGTTCATCCTGTGGTGCAGGCTGGTAGAGAACTTCCGTTTTCTTCAGGTTGACTTCCAGCCCAAACAGCTCTGCAGCTGTTGCGAAGCAGGATGTTAGGCGCTGCAGAGCTGCTTCTGTGTGGGCAACAAGGGCAGCATTGTCAGCGAAGAGCAGCTCACGGACTAGATAGTTTAGAGTCTTAGTGCGAGCCCTCAGACGGCTTAAGTTAAACAAGTTACCATCAACACGGTAACGTATATAGATGCCGTCTTCTTCTTTGAGCTCTGCTGCAGCCCTTTGAAGCATCATGCTGAAGAAGATTGTAAATAAAGTTGGAGCAAGAACACAACCTTGCTTCACTCCATTAGTTATTAGAAAGGGCTCTGAAAGAGCATCACCGTATCTGACATGACCATGCTGGCCCTCATGTAGCAAGATAATCATTTTGAGGAATTTGGGGGGGCATCCTAGTCTTTCCAGGATCTGCCATAGACCTTTTCTACTCACAGTGTCGAAGGCTTTGGTGAGGTCGACAAATGTTACATAGAGTCCCTTGTTCTGCTTTCTACATTTCTCTTGCAGTTGTCTAAGGGCAAATACCATATCTGTAGTACTCCTATTGGCTCTGAAGCCACACTGGCTTTCAGGAAGGAGTTCTTCTGCAATAGCAGGAACCAATCTGTTCAGGAGTATCCTTGCAAGGATTTTTCCAGCAATAGAGAGCAGTGTTATACCTCCATAGTTTGAGCAATTGGATTTTGCTCCTTTTTTCTTGTACAGGGTGATGATGACTGCATCTCGGAGATCTGATGGCAGTTCCTCTTTTTCACAGCAACTCACAAGGAGTTTGTGGAATTTAGCATGGAGTACATGACCTCCGTGTTTCCAAAGTTCAGGTGGGATTCCATCAATCCCAGCTGCCTTGCCGTTTTTCATCTGCTGTATGGCCTTAAGGGTCTCTTCCAAAGTGGGAGCTATGTCCAGTTCACTTTTCATCAGTTTTTGTACCATATGTTGGATAGCTGAGCCTTGGACTACTCGGTTGGCACTGAAGAGACTTTGAAAATGTTCAGCCCATCGATTCAGGATGGAGGCTTTATCAGTAATTAGTGTTTGACCATCTGTACTGTTCTCTTAGGCTCACTGAACTACAAATCCCAGAATTCCACAGGAGGCAGCCAGAGCAGTTAAAGTGGAATAATAACGCTATAACAGTGTACAATATCTTAGACTGGTATGCAGTGGCTCAAGTGGTTAAGACACTAACTGTTGATTGCAAGATTGGCAGGTTGGCAGGTTGAGGCCCAGGTGCTGCATGATGAGGTGAGCTCCTATCACTAGTTCCAGCTTCTGCCAACCTAGTAGTTCGAAAACATGCAAATGCAATTAGATAAATAGGTACCACTTTGGTGGGAATGTAAACAGTGTTCTGAGCATTCATGCTGGCCACATGATCACAGAATAGTCTCTGACAATGCTGGCTCTTTGGCTTAGTAATGGAGATGAGCACCGCCCCTATAGTTGGACACGACTTGACAAACTTTATTTATTTATTTATTTATTTATTTAATCCCTCCTCTTGAGTAGAGTGTGGGAAGGGTGACCAGATGTCTTAACTGCAAAGGATGACAAAGAACCAGAAAATGTAGGACATTCAAGAAAAATGGAAGACATTACCAAGTAACTAACAACACTAATATAAATTCATACCTCCTAAATGAATTTCACACTGCACCATTATAGTGCTATTATTCCACTTTAACTGCTATGGCTGCCTACTGTGGAATCCTGGGATTAGCAGTTTGGGGAGGGGCATTTAGAATTCTCAGCCAGAGAGCTCTTAGACCTCAGTGAACTACAAATTCCAGAATTCCACAGGAGGCAGCCAGTTAAAGTGGAATTGTAGCACTATAACAGTGGTGTGATATTGATCTTAGTTATGCTCAAAATGAAGGACATTTTGAAATTCCTCCTGGACAGGCTGAAATGTAGGGCATGTCCTGGGAAAGGAGGACATATGGTCACCTTGGGTGCAGGCAGTTGGAGAGGAGACTATCAGCCCAAATGGACTCTACTTAGGTGATGCAAAATTGCTGGGCTGCAAACATCTTTTGCCGAGCATTGGCTGTGCCTGGCTAGAACTGATGAGAGTTTCAGTCCATCATCGCTTGGAGGGTTAAAAGAGTTGCAAGGATAAATCTGCAAGGCAGGTGATAAAGTCAGGGTGTGAGTACATCCAGGTGAGGGTTTTGCACAATAAATTTGTTGTGGTGTGTCTTCAAATCACTTCCGACGAATGGCAACCCTAAGGCGAGCCTATCTCGGGGTTTTCTGGGGCTGAGAGTGTATGTCTCACCCAAGGTCACCCAGTGAGTTTCCATGGTCGAATGGGTAATTGAACCCTGGTCTCCAGAGTCATAGTCCAATGATCAAACTGCTACACCACACTTGCTCTCTGCACAATAATACTTGAATTCAATAGGGTTTAATTCTAAATAGGCATGTGTAGCACTGGATTCGACCTCAGCTCATGGTAACCCCGTGGATGAGACATCTCCAGATGTTCCTGTTGTCCACTGCTTTGCTCAGGTCCTGCAGACTCATGCCCGTGATCTCCCTAATTTTGCTCTAGCCAT
Source organism: Phrynosoma blainvillii (assembly GCA_026167975.1). NCBI lineage: Eukaryota > Metazoa > Chordata > Lepidosauria > Squamata > Phrynosomatidae > Phrynosoma > Phrynosoma blainvillii. The sequence continues at coordinate 314,372,112 of JANUYF010000001.1, forward strand.
CTGGCTTGCAGCCTTCCTCTCTTTCTACTAACCTCAACCTTTTGCAGCACTAATGTCTTTTAATGTCTTTTCTGATGAGTCATGCCTTTTCATGATATGGTTAAGGTATGACAGCCTCAATTTGATCATCTTGGCTTCTAGGGGTATTTCAGGCTTGATCTGTTCAAGGACCCATTTGTTTGTCTTTTTGGCTGTCCACTCTCCATTTCACAGGTGAAAACCAAGAAATGTTTGGCCAAGCAACACCAGAGTGTTGTCAAGATGGGAAATTGTTTATTAATAAGTACATACAGACTACCTGGGAGAGGCTGCAGCAGTTGTCTTTTGCCTGAGCTTACAGGGAAAAGCAAGATTCCGTCCTTCCCCCAAATTAATTGAATGCTAACTACTTTGAACTCACTTTGCATCAATGGAAGTAAGCTAAGGACAAAGGGGGAAAGTGGAAGCAGGAGAAATAAACTGGAACATTTTAAAATAATTTGAGAGAAAATGATGACAGAGGATTAATCCAGGCTGCCCCTCCAAAATTTGTACAGTTGAATAGTGTAGTATAGGACTGCACTTTTTAAAAATCCCATACTACTTTTCTGCCTTTTTCCTCATTCCTTGTATCGTCATCCCTAAATCTTCTTAATTTGGAATTTAACTGTGTATTTCTGGAAGACTAACCTGGAAATCCTGGAATTACTCTGAACTTGGAGCTAGGGTAAATGAGAGATGGAGGCAGAGGTAAGTGGAGTATTGCCAGGTAGACCTTCTTCACTGAGTCCATGTATAATCTCTCAGCTTTCTAGTGTTTAAATCTTTTGGGGGAGAGTCGAAACTGAAGGAGAGTGGGAACATTACAGGGCTTTCTTAATAGCTGCATCAACTCCTTGAGCTTCCTGCTAAAGGGAGCATGCTTACAACAACTTTATACAGTTGCCCCTCTGTTTTTGTGGGGGATCCTTTCCGGACACACACCGCGAAAATGGAGACTCGCCAATATTCAGGCCCCATAGGCTTGAATGGAGCACCACCCCCACAAGGGGAACACCCCATTGATCTTAACGGGGTTACCCCTCAGTGAATATTCAAAACCACGGACCTCAAGTCCACAAGAACAGAGGGCTGACTGTACTGTTTTGTCATATATTGGAGTGGTGACCATGCACTGCAACCCTTCAGATGTTAGAGTGGAACTCACAGCATCCTTTATTCTTGGCAATGCTGGTGAGGGCTAATGGAAGCTGCAGTGCAACAACATCTGGAGGGTTGCATGATTTCTGCTCCTCCCACATATAAAAATTGATATTTGAGGGAGTTTGCTAAGGGCTGAGTAATTGGTATGTGTCTCTTGCTGATGTGGGCCACCTTTCCCCGGCATCATTTTGAATTAAAATCTTTCAATAAAAAATATTACATATATTCTGATAATAATTCACTCTGCCTTTTTTCCACCTTTATATTAGTACATCCCTGACAATGACTAATGCACAATTTTTAACCCCTTTCAAGATAGACTACTTTTCCAAAGGTTACTGTCTTGTAAGTAGTGTTCTAATCTAGAAGGAAGCAAAGGAAATAAGTAAGACCAACTCCTATCTGGGAGAGTGACTCGAAAGAAAATCAGTGTGTTGTTAATATTGGTACTAAGTCTTACAATAATATGATATAGGCACTATTTGACACATCCAACAATTAATTTATTGTTAACTTTTTGGAACTTCATGGTATCACACGGAAGACACTAGGATTGTATGCTGTCTCTTTGCATCAACAGCCCTATCTGCTTGACCTGGGGTAGGGGGTATACTTGGTAGCTTGGTATGCTTAGCTGATACATCTTTGAACATTTATTCTTTGTCCTATAAAGAGCTGGCTTCTCAGTATTTGCTGTAGATGGCCACAATGTGCTCATTATTCGTAGGCTTGTAGCTGCCAACACCTGAAAAAATAAGATGTTGGAAACAGAGTGATATTCCACAGAATTGATATTTTTTCCTAAGGGGAATCTATGTGAATACAAATGCAAGGGGCAATTGTACTGTAGATAAGTGTCACTGTTCAGTTGACCAATGACCCCCTACATGGCAGCATCTATCAATTTTATTTCACATGTGAGCTCATGTCTGACTGAAGATAAGAAATAGACGGCTTACAACAGCATAACACTTACCTAAACATTTTATTGTCCCAATGCTGCTTCTTAGCATTTAAGGTTTATTTCTTGCTCACCTTGCTATTTTACCCTTAAAATCCTAAACTTCCATCTGACCTTAATGCTAAGCCCTTGTTTTCTTTCTGATAATATACCATCCCTGAACCTTGGAAACTCAGGGCCTAAGCAGACTGCCAGAAATAGTGCACATTAAATTGAGGCACTGCCCTGGCTCAGTGCTAGGGAATCATGGGAACTGTAATTTATTGTGGCACCAGAGCTCTCTCACAGAGAAGGCTCAATGTCCCAGAAAAAAAATACAGTTCCCATGATTCCCTAGCACTGAGCCAGGGCAGTGCCTCAATTTAATGTGCACTATTTCTGGCAGTCTGCTTAGGCCTTTAGTGAGGCAGATCTCCTTAATCTTCTGCTGTGGACTGTATCTATCAACTCAAATAAGTTCTCTTGAATGTGTTGTCTTATACCTCACTCAACTTTCAGTTGTTAATACAGTGGTTCCCAACCTTTTCTATGTTCCACTCCCCTAGGAAGTGTTTGATTAATGTTTGCACCCCCTACAACGGTAATAACATATTTGGAGATGAAGAAATATTAATTTCTAATTTTGGAACCACAAATTGAATCACTTACAATACTGTGGATGAACAAACAGAACTTTAAAAAGATAAGCTTTTTAACTCAATGCATAAAATGCAAGTCTAAATTAGCAATTAGATTCTAATTTATTTGAGGGGGGGGGAAGAGAGTGACACAAGCCATTCTTTGTTCCCCCCCCCCCCCCCAAAAAAAAAAAATCCATCTTGTACTCACTGTAGGTTCAGGCACCACAGGTTGGGAACCCCTGGTTTAATAGATAAGATTTATATACTGTGTCTCCTTGCAGTTTTGGATCTGCTGATCTAAATGTGCAGACAAAGCCCTGTTGTTTTTGCTCTTATTCTCTTATGACATATCTAATTAAGAAATTGAACATAATAGAGGAGAAACTGAAGTAACTGCTCTATTTTGCATGTGAACATGGGCCTCTGTAATTATCAATAGCCATTGTTAATCGCCCATAGCTCAGAGATACTCCTTATTTAAAGGTATTATACCTTGGTCAATTGGTGTTTTGCCACTGAGGAACTGCCAGTAGGTCTTCTCATTGGCGTCAGCTTTGATGCCATGGATGGAAACAACCATAGGGCCCCAGGCGGTCTGTTCAGTTTGAAAGCTGTGAAATTCAAATAATGCAAAATATATAAGAAGGATGGTAAAAAAAAGGTAGATGAACCAAGAAGAAGGAGGAGAAAAATATACTAATTAAGGTGCATTGAGACTCAAAATCTAAAAAGAGAAGGAAAAAGAACAACATAGGGAAAGTGGCATGAAAAGATGGAAATACTTTAACAGAATTTAAAGATATCCAGGTTCCTCTGGTTCAGTGAAGGGGGGTTGTGTACAAATTTAAATGGTTTCTTTATTTGATTTTTGTAACCTTTCAATAAATAAATAAGTGATCACAATTTGCATTCCAGGGTTTCATAACACACACACCCCAAACATTAGCACTACATTATTTGACTCCACTGCTACTCTCCATCATTTACCTGAAATCACTTGGCTTATCACTCTTGGCTGTTTCCAAGACAGCAAGCAGTACAGAGCCTTTTGGCACCTCCACTTTTATGGGAATATTGAACTTGGGTTCTCCCTCGTCCTTGATAATGGTATACCATACCGTAATGGTGGGAACTGTGCAAAAAAAAAAAAAAAAAAAAAAAAAGGCAGGTGAGTTAACTCATTATGCCTCCCCCATCATATTTAAAGGCTGTACTGCACTTCCCCCAACTTCCTATGTTGAAACTGACTAACATGGCTGTGTGTTTAAGTGCCTTCAAGTTACCTGTTGACTTATGGCAACCCCATGAATTTCATAGGGTTTTCCTAGCCAAGGAATACGCAGAGATGGCTCCTACCTGCATCTCATTTAAGTTGCAATCAGCCTTTCTTCCACAGGGAATGATGCCATCAATAGGAGATGGTGGCCATGCTGGCTGGGGGTATACTGTGCTTTGTAGTCCAAAACAGTCACTTTCCCAAACTCATAGATCCATGGATCTTTTTATTAAAACCTATATGCGTGACTAAATGAAGCACAATGCTTGCTTTTGTAGACTCATTTTTTATTTTTAATCTTGTGGGTCTCTTTAGAAATCACTCCAAAAGCACTCATGTGGAAGAAATATTAGATGGGAACAGTGTTTTCACATGCCCAACTCCAGGAAGAAAACTCTGCCTTTTGTAGTTGCTTGACTAGTACAGTATAAATGCATGAGGTTCATGGGAGTTTTTCTTTGTGGTATGAAACTGAGGGCCTTTGCAGACTGCCAGAAATATTGCACTTTAAATTGAGGCACTGCCCTGGCTCAATGCCAGGGAATCATGGGAACTGTAGCTTATTGTGGCACCAGAGCTCTCTGACAGAGAAGGCTCAATGTCTCAGAAAAAAAAGCAATTCCCATGATTCCCTAGCACTGAGCCAGGGCAGTGCCTCAATTTAAAGTGCACTATTTCTGGCAGTCTGCAAAGGCCCTACGTCATTGGTGGGGAAAGATAAATATGTCACACAGCAGATGTTGCTGGATTGGAAATCCAAGCATTTTTCACCACTGGCATTGTTAACTAGGGCTGATGGAAGTTGCAGTCCAGCAGCATCTGGAGGGTTTCAGGATTGCCACCCTTAGTCTAGAAGATCTGTCAGGTGGAAATAAAAACAGATGGCAACCCTGCTTAACTTTTAATGTCAACTTTGAATGGCTCTGCTGGAAGACAGAAGACAGCTTTAGGGCTTATCTATTTCTCATAAGATAAACCTGTAGGATCAAGCTTCTTGTTCTTGCATTGCTTGAGAGAACAGAGGAATTGCCTGATGTTGTGCACTTTGAGAAAGAGCCTCATGAGGACTCAGCCTTACCTTTTTCTGGGGAACAAATGAGGCCCTGTATATTCAGGTATGTCTTGCCCACGAGAGAAGGCAGGATTTGAGAAGCAGCACCAGGGATATTAAAGGCTCCCCCGGAGACCTCAACCAGTATTTTGTCAAGGGTTTTGTTACAGTTCCATGCCCCCTCAGTGTAGAATTCGGAAGTAACGTTGAGGGCCTGGAAAGTGGAAAGCAGCAATGAAGGTAAGCTTTTGTAAGAAAGGATGAGAGTAAGGACTTTGTCGCTTCGCTTAAATAACCCAGCTTACCTCTTCCGAACTGAAGTCTAATTCGGGAGGCAGCCGGGTCCTATCACAAGGATTTTGCCGCCGAAGCCACCGGGCGAGTGCAGCCCAGCTGCAGCCCGGTCCCAGGCGTGCTTCGGCAGCCTTATTTCAAAACCGGGAGCTTTCCGACTTCAAAAAAATGGCCGCTGAAGTGCGCCAGAGGCTGGACTCGCCCCCTGGCTTCAGCAGCAAAATCCTTGCAGTAGGACCCAGCTGCCTCCCAAATTAGACTTCAGTTCAGAAGAGGTATGCTGGGTTATTTGAGTGGAGCAATAAGGGCCTAAGATGCAGAGGGTGGAGGAGACAGACTTGGGTTTTGTTCTCTTTGGGATGTGATCAAGTGTAAGGAGCCACATACCTGCATCGCTAGGCCAGTGCTATAGAGGTTACCAATGATGCCACTGCTCTTCTGTTCACGAAGAATTTGTGTTGTGATGTAGCCCAAGGCATGCTGAATAATTCCCAGAAGCTCTTTATTCTGAGTTTCATGATATACGCAGGTCAGTGCCAAACTTGCCATAGCTGCAGTATCTGTAAATTGCAACTTATCATCATTACCATTACCACTATCCCATAGTTTAGAGATAGGCATCTGTACCCTTCAGATGTTTCTTGGATTTCAGATTCAACAATCTCTCACCATTGGCTATGCTGGTGGGATTTGTAGGCCAAAAACATTAGGACAGTCACAATTGTCCACCTTTACCAAAGACTTAGCCATCACCAGAGAAGTAGGGGAGTGCAAGAAGAGCATCGCTTTCTGGTGCTTCATGTGGGAAGGGACAACACCATGGCCTCCAACTATTCAAAGATGGAAACTGAACACATTGCCATGCAACATGGAAATATGATCAAGATGTCAAAAAGTATTGAGGAAGAACACATAAGCTATGAGAGGCTGCAGCACTTTGCTTTTGCCTGAGTCTACTGGGAAGGGCAAGATTCTGCCCCCTTCTCTCCTCTCCCTGCTGATGAGTTAATCGAATGCAAACTACTTTTGCACTTTGAATTCAGTTTGCAGCAATGGAAGTAACCTGAGGATACAGGGGGAAACCAGGAGGAAGAGATAGAAACTGGAACATTTTAAAAGCAGCTGAAAAAGTGGGATCACAGTGGATTAATCAAGACTGTCCTGCCAAATCAGAACAGCTGGAGGGTATGTGACACACTGGAGGAAAGGTCAGGCAGGTTTACTGGCATAGGCAAGATGGAGGAGAGCTGCAACAAAAGCACCGGAGAGGGAAATTCAGAAAAGTAGATGCCTGAAACAGGCCCAATTATACTGTACTGCTGACTGCAGTCTGTGGCACACAGGATCATCACCACCACCACCACCATCATCTCTTACCCAACTCTCCCCATGGATCAAGGCGGGGGACAATAGCAACCAACAGACGAACAACATCAGTTAAAACACTTCAGTTAAAACACACATCAGTTAAAAATGACAAATAAGATGTACGCATATTAAAACAATCCACATTTAAAATTCACCATTTAAAAATTATCTGGATAAGCCTGTTAGAAGAGACTGGTTTTTGCAGTTCTTTTAAATTCAGACAGTGTATTCAGCTGATGAACCCTTCCAACAGGTCATTTCACAGTCTATGGGCAGCTGATGAAGAAGTCCCTTGGCTGACAGTTGCCAAATACCAACCTAGTCCTGGCTGACTGGAGTAAATATCCGCCAGAGGACCTGCATGTATGGGGCAGATTATATGGGAGGATAGCACCATGGGCAGAGGTCTGGATTTAGAACTGAGTATCCTGGGTCATTACATTCTCCAGTCATCCACAGAGTTGTCTGGGTCTCTGGTTCAACTCTCCCTTCATCCCTTCCAAAGAGATAACAAAGATATAAGTTGTGGAGGTGTTTGTGAGCTATGTAGGGCAGTGATGGTGAACCCTTTAGAGATTGAGTGCCCAAACTGCAAAACCCACTTATTTATTGCAAAGTGCTGCATCCCTTTCTTGTAACAAACTCTGGCAAACTCTGTGCTGGGGCAACGGCACGCGTGTCCATAGAGAGGGCTCTGAGTGCCACCTCTGGCATGCATGCCATAGGTTTGCCACCACTGATGTAGGCTGTTCTGAGTGCTTTGAAGGAAGAGTGGGATCAAACTGTAACTTTAAATGAAGCATATAACCCAAGTGCCATTCTCTTACCAATCTGGAAGTGATTAGTCAGTGCTGCATCAGCGAGGATTTCAGCAGCCGTTTCAGCTTCTGAGCTGTTTACTACACACAGGGCCAGAACATCCAGTGCCAACTGGTAGTAGGTTGTCTTGGGGGCATCATGGGCATCTGCAAAGCAACCAGGTATTAGTTTCACGATTCCCACCTTTAGTGTAAGAAATCTGTCAGGTCAAAGTAAAAACAGATGGCAACCCTGTTTAACGTTTTAATGTCAACTTGGAATGGTCCTGTTGCAAGATACCCTCTGTATCTCTGGATTCTTTATCCACAGATTCAACCATCCATGGTTTAAACATATTTTTTCAAAAAATATAAATATATAAATTCCAACTTTGATTTTGTCATGTTATATAAGGGACACCACTTTACTACACCACTGTATTTAATGGTACTTGTGCATCCATGGATTTTGGTATCCATGGTGCATCTTGGAATCAAATTCCAGCAGATACCAAGGGCCCACTGGATGTGTCCCCACTCCTTCTGACAGTCCACAAGGAGCTTCCATTCCTATGCTAAAATCTTAGAGGACACCCTCTTCTTTTCCAACTGGGAAGAGAAATTACTGGCCACAATAGCTATAGATTACAGGTATGACTATTTCCAACTTTGGTTCAAAAGATGATTATGGTTGGAGGAAATTGCAGAAGGAAACTAAGGCTACATCTGCACTGCAGAACGAATGTACTTTGACACAACTTTAACTGCCATGGCTCAATGCAATGGAATCCTGGGATTTGTATTTTTTTGTGGCACCAGAGCTCTCTGACAGAGAAGACTAAATATCTCACAAAACTACAAATCCCAGAATTAAAATCTCAGTTAAAGTGGAGTCAAACTGCATTATTTCTGCAGTGCAGATGCAGGCTGAGTGGCTTATGGGTCGCCCTACAATATCTTGAACTGGCAAAATAGGTGCCAGCCTCATTCTATTCTGTGAGCAACAAGAACTTTGGGAAAACATTCTGTAGAAAGTACTCCTAAGGATGTAGACATTTCACAGCCAAGCAACTGAGAACCATCTATATAAGGGATGGGAAGAGAAGACTGAGCACTCTGCTGAAATGTCAGCTGCTCTGGTGACTTCCATATCTGTGGGGCAGTGATTCTGCTTTGGGTTTCAGTCCGAACTTAAATGCAGCTATTAGTATCCCTCCAGCAGGTTCAAGCACATTGGCTAGCTCCTTTGAAGTTTGGAGTAAAATCCAGACCTCAACTGACATGGAGCCACCAGCCACTCCTGGTTAGCTGCCAAGATTCATCCTTGACTCTTATAACTAAGAGTAAGGAAGGAACACAATGCCCATTTGCCTTCTTACTGTAATAGTCAATCTCTTCCTTTGTTTTCTCCTCTAGGACATGGACCAGGTTGACTCTCTTATTCAGTACAGTGACATCAGCAGGATTTTCGCAGGATGACTGAAAAGCCAATACATAAAGGGCCACTTTGCCAGACGTCATTTCTGCAGGAAGAGATAGGGGAGCAGACATCACAAAAGTACAACCAAGCACATACTATAACATTAGAAATTGCTGAACCCCTAAGACTATGAAACAAATAATGAACCAGAATCCAGATAGTATAGAGAGAAAGCTGCCAGTTTCTGAGCAGCTTGTTTCCTCAATGCCTGGCTTGCCTGTGGGTCCTTGAAGCTAAAGGCACAAATGCTGCCTTGGAAATCTGCCTATAGCTTTCTCTCTGGATAGCAATAAAGAAAGCTTTCTCTGCTTTCCCCTGGTCACCAGCCAACAGGATAGTTTGTGGGGTGCAACTGGGTTGGAGCTGCATTTTGACAAACCATGTTCTCATGCCATACAAAGCCATGGTTCATGCTAACTACAGCTAGTTGCTTTAGCCATGACTTGTCCTGTAGATGACTAACCATTTTTGGTCTTTTTCTCTCTCATACCATATCAGCTCCTTGGAGAGTTGGGAAACTTTCCAGAGCAAATTGGGGTGGCAGGAGTGGCAGCTGCTGGGAGAAAGTCTACTGCAGGAATAACCATCCATTCATTTCATTTGGATTTCACCACTGTCTTAGCAAGGTCCCTGCACATTCTCATAGTTGTATGAAAGGATAAAATTCAACAGATGAAGCTTCCTCTAGCATGGAGATACAGTACAGGTGAAAGCTTCACTGACTGAATTTCTGCCTGTCATTCTAAGAAATGAAATGGTGTCTGGTTCAGAGAAAAGCTGACTTTACTTCTATTCCTGTATATAAAACAATTTGCTATTTATTTATTTATTTGCTCAGAAGGAGAATATTGAGGAAAAGGGGAAACCAATGAAAAAAGAACTCTCAAAACCCCTTATGGTTAGCTTAGCTTTTAAGATCATGCTTTAGAAAGGCTTTAATTTCTACAAGAGTCTCTTTTTGCAACAACAACAAAAAAAAATTGAAGTGAAATGAAGGGACCTGGCTCTATAATGCCATTTATTTCAATGCACATTTCATTTACATTTCATACAACACTGCAAACCCAGAAAGACACACCTCTCCTTTAAGATATCCTACCTTTTGCAGCTGTGTCTTGGAGTTGCTGCTGGAGTAGCTTTCTCACACTGATATCTTGATAGTTTGCCAGGTTCAAAGCAATCAGGATGCTAGGGTCAGGTGAACAGAGCAGATTGACATAGTCCACCATTTGCTTTTCCAGATTTCTGACCAAATATTGTTTGTCATCAGGGACAGCTGGAATGGAGAGCAGAGATTGGTCAAGAAGCATCACCCATAGCTGTAGTGCTTACCTGAATTTTCAATACAAATGCAGGTGAACTTGGGTCAGGGGTGAGGAGCCTTCAGGCTTGCATACCAGCACCCCCAGATTCAATCGCTGCAGCCTGGTGTAAAAGAAGAGTTCAAGAATTCTGAGCAAAATGGAGCTCACAGTCCCTCCAACCAAAAATCAGAATTCAGATTTACACCAACACATAGTTACACCAGCATAGCCATGCTGGATCCCACAGCCAGTTGCTGTGGTTCTCCATTCACTATCAAAACCAGAAGTGTGTGAGAGGGAGTGCTGTATGTGTTCTTGCATGTGCTTATTAAATGACTGGGTGCACTAGTAACCATACTTATACAACTTCTGAGAAAGTGTAACTGTGCAACAGTTTTTATACTAGCAAGGAGTCCCAGCAGTATTCCATCCATGTTGTCTTTCTTCAGGGGGGCACGGTTGTTGTTCAATTGTCGAGAGTCAGAAATCACAATAAACCACAGTAAAAGCCACCACTGCTATTTATTCACTCTGTCTAGCATCATGTGTAAGTCACCCTAAGCATGCAGGGTGATTTTTTAAAAAATGTTTATTAAGCCTAAAAACACCAGGCAAACAAATTTAAACAACAACAACAAAAATACACATATAGAACAAAAAACTATTTTTTGACAACCATGCAAAAAGTCCATATAACAATTATCTCAATTTAACTTCCCCATCATGAAATTGATTTGAGATATCTTTTTAAATTACATCTCATTATTACTTCTCTCTCAATGTTCTTACTATTTCTTTATCTGTTCTGTTCAGCGCTTTCTGTTATTTATATGCACAAATATTATCATTTTCTCAACAATTCATATATATCTTGATATCAATGTATTTATGTTAACCCACAAGTTTACAAATTAGTCTCAATAGGTTTTTTTCTTTGTCCTTAATATCTATCTCAATCCTTTTTATATATAGGTGTCTATATATATATCTTATCTATTAGTGTTCCTCAATGTTTCTTCCACCTTTGTTAAAAAGATCCAGAGTTTACAGACTTTACTCCCTTCTCCCAGTTCAGACCTATACACAGTGCTCTTGACTTTTATAAAATTGTGTCAACAACTATAGGTAAAATTCCTTCAGTGTTCTATTCATGTTTTCAGTTGCCAGAGAATAATGTGGAAATTTTTCAGATCAAACATTTCTGCAGAGATTTTCTTCAATTACGTATGTATAGCCTGTATGCAATGTACACGTATGGTACATGTTGAGTCTCCCTTATCCAAAATGTTTGGGACGAGAGGTATTTGGGATTTCAGAGTTTTTCAGATTTTGGAATATTTGCACATAGATAGTGAGATATCTTGGAGATGGGATCCATGTGTAAACATGAAATTCATTTATGTTTTGTATACACCTTATGCACATAGCCTGAAGGTAATTTTTATACACAATATGTTTAATAATTTTGTGCATTTAACAAGTTGTGTACATTGAACCATCAGAAAGCAAAGGTGTCATTATCTCAGCCACCCACGTAGACAACTTTGATTTTGTTATATTTTGAATTCCACAGTTTTGGATAAGAGAGACTAAACCTGTATGAATTTACATTTTGTGATGTTTATATGTATGTATTAATCATGTATTGGCTTTATATTCTTTGTATAGCTCTCTGAAGAAGTCCTTAAACTACTTATAGCACCAGACTTTTAAATTATTTAACACAGTTGTCAGCATCCTCAGATGAGTGTCTTTTTTCTATTAAATGCTCCCTGGTTTTTGTAATAATAATAATAATAATAATAATAATAAAAAATGTATTTATATTCCACCTCTCTGTAAAATACAACCGAGGTGGCTTACATGATAAAAAAAACAATCCTGTCCCTCAATAGCCCACCCCCCCAAAATGCAATTAAATAATCAAAATTTAAAAACCAACTTAAAAAAATAACAAGCTACAAAAACATTCCAACAAATGACAAATAATTTAAAATTGCTATAGCTATATTCCTTTCTTCTGCCCAGCGATACTAGTCAGGTATTGAAACATGCTGTGATATTTACTGTACTAGTCTCTAGAAGGACTATGAGATTGTTTGAGTGGATTGTTGCATGGTATATTGTTTGAATGTTGGAATAGGAGTTAAGGAGACCAAGGTATACCGTACTTTTCCAGGGCTCAGCCATGAAAACCCACTGGGTGACTTTGGGCATATTATACTTTCTCAGCCTCAAAGGAAGGCAGTAGCAAACCTCCTTGAATAAATGTTGCCAAGAAAATCCCATGGCAGGGTTGCCATATATCAGAATTGATTGAAGATACATACCAAGGACTATGCTCTTTGAAGATATATGTGCTGGTTGACAATCTGGGTCACATCAACAGCAAGTGTGGTGACTAGTTTCTGGACTATGCTAGTTCAAGTTTACCATGTCAGAGACTGCTTGATTGAATGTTTCTCTATGAAAAAATATTAATCTTGCACTTGGAAATCAAGTGTGTCAGGGCCAAAGCTAAACAATGGCTCATCTTCATAACATGGTTTGTAACATAATATTAAATATGAATATCTTATTAATATTATATTTTAAAGTAATAGAGAAGTGAAATTCCACTGCATGTGTGACCATTTGTGATGTTAATGGACCTGTATTGTTTTAGACTCTTAAAATGATTCAGGTCCATAAAAAAAAGGTGTACCATGCACGAACTTATCCTTAGAGTGACTGGCTTTTCAACTGTGTTTTAAGATGGAGGCAGTGTGCTTCTTACAAATAAAAATAAATCATGGTTGCTAAGGTTTGGTGAACAGCTCTTGGCAGGTCTTGTGGGCTGCTCCATTTTCTGTACAAATGTTTTTCCATGTAGGAAAGTTCATCCTACATCCTACAACACTGCACACATGTTGTTTGTTTCATTTACTTGTACACAGAACTTTCAATAGGGTCTAGTTTTTTTAAAAAAAAAATATTTTTATTATGAAAAAGTTTTACATCTTCCAACATAGATGTTTATAACACAACCTTAAAATATATTATATTAAATTTCATTAGTTATCTTTCTGTATAGGTAAAAAGATAAATCTTTCTGGATATTACATAATATTTCAGATTTTCTCCCTTTCCCAACAAATAAATGAAATTGCTTATACCCTATGCTTTCTTTATTTTAGCAAACAATGTAGCCACCTATCGTCTAGTTCTGAAGCACATGCATAACACACATATGCAAAGTTCAAGAGCCACCATTGCATGACTGTCAGCTACAGCTGTCACATATCTTTGTTCTACAAATAATAATAATAATAATAATAATAATAATAAAAAAATTTATTTATACCCTGCCTTTTGCCGTGGCAATCAAGGCAGCTTCCAGCTAAAACAGATACAGACCCCCCCTTAAAAATACATTAAATACAGTCTCAATTAAAATCAATGTAGACATAGACAATTTAAAATAAAAAAGCAAATTACATCAATTAAAACAGCACATGATGACTGTGAGAACCAAATGGTGCTTATTTTATTATTCTTGTCCTGCTAGGCAGTGCTTGGCTGTAGATCACTGCAAGACATGGCTGAAAAACATGTGGTCCTCCAAATATTGTTGAAGGCCAGTTCCCATTAGCTCTAGTTAGCATGGCCAGTGCTGAATAATAGCACATCAACATCTTGTAGCATGAAGATTCTCCACTATTAGTGCTCAGGGGCAAGAAATGCAAATGCCCACTTCCCATGTCCACCATCATCACTACCTTGTTGGACAAGAAGTAGGGCAGGGAGTGGCAGGGGACATAGAGGCATTGCCCTTGCCAGCTGAACAACCTCTTTCCCACCCTTTGCCGTAAATGTTACGGCACCAACCCCTAAATCCTATTCTCATTCAGTAGGGTTCTGGCAAGTGACCATCTAGATAACTTGGAGGGAAGAATTTTTAATACTCACTGCAAGTCTTGGAAGAGATGGAAGCAACACTGGTCAATGAGGAGAACAGGTACAGAAAGGTAAGCGCTGAGATAAACATTCTGAACTGCTGTGTCTTTTCTCTCTTTGGAATGACCCTCCTTTGATGCCTCAAAGAATATCAGGCTGCGGAGGTCAGAAAAGCTGCTTGGACTTCCTTTATAAAGCCTATTAGGTTCTCTCTCTACCACTTTTTCACTTCTCAGTTGCCACCTGGCAGTATTGACTTTATTTATCTTTATTTATTTTCCACAGCACGAGCCCTCAAAGGTTTTTGCAAGGTGATGCCAGGGAACAAAGACTTCCTGTTGAGGGGATGAGTGAGTATTATTGATAAGGAGGGAGGGAGTTGTACACAGTCTGTGGAGAACTAGAACCTTGTTAATAAGGTATTTGCTGTGTAATGTATGGACGTTATCACACGGGGTCTAAAGCAGTCCCATCCCTGTCGCATCCCTGTCCCAATCCGCTTCCTTTCCCCGTGTCTTCACACGATGTCGCACCCATCCCCGTCGCATCCCCGTCCCCTTGCGGCATCACCCGGCATCATCCCCGTTCTTTAGAATGCCGGTTTCTTTGGGAATTACATTTTGCCGCGACCAGAATGATGCTGCTTTCTGTATGCCGGTAAGTTCTGGATTGAAAAGGAACCGCAATGGAACGGGGATGCGATGGGGATGGGACTGCTTTAGGCCCCGTGTGATATCGTCCTATGTGACATGCTTTGCATAGACCAGCAGGCATTCAGCGGAAGAAATATCTTGGTGGTGGCTGGAAGTAACCACACAATTGAACAAGAATGAGTTACGGTACAAAGGCTCACACCTTCGGAGATGATGCCACTGTTCAATTCTTTTGTGGCAAAATGGATTGTCTGCTCTTCAAAATAAAATAGGAGCATCATTGGGGTGAATATAGTGGGACAACAACTGGATAATGTCATGAAGGTATAAATGGAGTAACAATCGAGCAGGTAAACAGCTTCAAATATCTAGGAGTAGTCTTTCAGGCAACAGGGGCATGGAAACTCCAGGCAGAATTGGCAATTAAAAATGCATATAGGAATATGACAGCATTGAGGAGTTTCTTCTATACCAAAGGAGGTCATTATATACCAGCCACTATAAAAGTTTTTGAAGCTAAAATTATCTCAGTTTTATTATATGGAGCACAAATTTGTACTTATAATAACTTTGTTAACTTTGAGATAATACAGACAAAATTTCTAAGAGGTATTTTTTCAGTACCATGCTCTGTGCTAAATGCAGTAATGCGTCTTGAGGCGGGCTTGATTACCATCAAAGCACGAGCTTGGATTCTGATAATTAATTTCTGGCTTAAACTTACATTTGCCCCATGCAGGCTGGCTCCTTTGGTTCTATTAGATAATTTTCTTTCCTCCTAGAAAATGATGATTAACAGCATCCTGAGCAATTGCGGATTTTCACAAACTACCCTGATACAAATGGGCCACGAAAGGGCAAAATCAGCCTTTAGACAACGAATCTGGGATATAGAACTACAGAATCATAGGGGTAAAATCAGGAACATTCCAGTTTTAGGAAGCTTGGAAATGACTTTTGTTAGGCCAACTTATTTGACCAAGCTAATAGTACCCAAATTTAGGGCAGCTTTCACTGCAGCACGTTGCAATGTTCTTCCCTCTGCTGTTTTGGAAGGAAAATACAAGAAGATCCCTTATGAGAACCGGACATGCTTATGCTCTGATACTTTAGTTGAATCACTCCAGCATATCATACTATATTGCCCTTTCTACCAAGGTGTGCGCTCCTCTTTAATTTATCCGATTTTGCAAAAATTTCCGGGGCGAACAGCCAATCGCTATTTGTCATTATTACTCGAGGATGTAGATCCACAAATAACTGAGAACATGGCCCGATTTTGTGCTGTAGTCATTGCTACACGCAAGCAAATCATGAAAGACCATAACTATTCCTAAATGAGGGAAATGAGATGTTAAAAGATCCCTTTCTTTATGTTGGTGTGTAATGTACTGTTTCCTGTTTACATGTACATTTGTTTTAATTTTATTTTATTTAGATTTATCAGTTGTGAGTGATTTTTATTGGCTAATATTTATATAATTTTGTGATATTTTGGTCAAAGACCGTAAATAAATTCTGTTCTGTCATGAAGGTAGTACGGGACACCCCACAAAAAGAGTGGACCAAGCACAGTGTTTGCTCAGTGAAAGCTGCACCTGGAATTTGGAAATGCCCTTAGACCAACTTCACACAGAGCACTCTTTTGCCACTCCTCTGTTGCTGGAAATGTGTATGAGCTCACACACATTCTGAGGATGTACATGTAAAGTCCTTGAGAGTGACACATCTTGCCCATCTCACACCACTTACACATCTCACACTCCTTTCCCTCTATTTCCCTTCACCTCATGCTGCCACACTCCCTTTCTCTTGCAGCCTACCTCACCTGCTGCACCTGCTCCCTTCCCTCCTTCCCCCAGGTAGCTTCACCTTGCTTCTGTGCCATGCTTCCCTTGCTTGTAGTTGCAACTGCACCTTCCCCCTATACTCCATGTTGCTGTTTGCCCACCCTCTAAAGAAGCAGCAGCAGCAGCAGCAGCAGCAGCAGCTGCACAAAGCTTCCAGTGCTGCTTGAAACACAAGAGAGTGGGTAAACAGGCAAGTGGAGGTAGTAACAAGACGAGGATACAGAGATAAAGCAAGGTGGGAATTAGGTGATCGCAGGGGCAGAGAGACAAGGTGTTGGTGAGAGCAAATACTAAGGACGTTATCACACGGGGTCTAAAGCAGTCCCATCCCTGCACCATCCCTGCGCCACCGCGGTTTTTTTCCGTGTTTCCACACGACGTCGCAGAGAAACCCCGCCCATCCCTGCGCCATACCTGCACCATCGCGGATCCTTGTCCCGTGTTTCCACACGACGTCGCAGAGAAACCCCATCTATCCCTGCGCCATTCCGGCATCACCCCCGTTCTTTTGAATGCCGGGTTCTTTTGGGAATTACTTTGCTGATGCCGGAATGATGCAGCTTTCTATACCGCAAGGGAAAAGGAACCGCGGTGGCGCAGGGATGGCACAGGGATGGGACTGCTTTAGACCCCCGTGTGATAACGTATATAGAATGTTGTTCTTGTGTGACTTCAAGTTCTTTCCTACTTTTCGTGACCCAGGCGAGCCTATCATGAGGTTTTCTTGGGAAGATTTGTTCAAAGGAGATTTGGCGTTTGTTCAAAGGGGATTTGCCAGTGTCTTCCTCTGAGGCTGAGAGAGTGTGACTTGCCCTGTGAGTTTCCATGGCTGACTAGGGATTCAAACACTGGTCTCCAGGGTCCCCGTCCAACATCCAAATCACTATACCACATTGTCTCTTAATAATGGAGCCTTATAATGGGAATGGCTTTTTTCCTCCTATAAGAGGCAGTGGGAGAATGCTAACTGCGCCTCATAAAACAGAACTTGGTTTTTCTTTCTAAACATCTGATACAAATATAACATATTGCTACATCAAGCAAGTCAGTGAGATACTGAAAATTATTCATACTCAGATCACATATATGTTGTGCTCACATTCCCTTGGTTGCTTCAACTTCCCCTTATGTTTGGATGCCTAAATTGTCTTTCTAAGAGCTTGACAGAAGTTTAAAGTGACTGCAATGGTAGCAATTTGAGGCCTCATTCACATTCACGTTCTTGTGCTGGATCCGTTCAAATTGCTCTATCAATTCGACACCGCATAGAATCATAGAATCATAGAATCATAGAGTTGGAAGAGACCCCAAGGGCCATCCAGTCCAACCCCTTGCCATGCAGGAACTCCCAATCAAAGCATCCCCGACAGATGGCCATCCAGCCTCTGCTTAAAGACCTCCAATGAAGGAGACTCCACTACTCTCCGAGGGAGTGTGTTCCACAGTCGAACAGCCCTTACTGTCAGGAAGTTCCTCCTAATGTTGTTGTGGAATCTCTTTTCCTGGAGCTTGCACCCATTGTTCCGGGTCCTAGTTTCTGGGGCGGCAGAAAACAAACTTGTTCCCTCCTCAATATTAAATATTTGTTCTCTTCCTTTAAATATTTAAGCAAGGCTATCATATCACCTCTTAACCTTCTCTTCTCCAGGCTAAACATCCCCAGTTCCCTAAGTCGTTCCTCATAGGGCTTGGTTTCCAGACCCTTCACCATTTTAGTTGCCCTCCTTTGGACACACTCCAGTTTCTCCACATCCTTTTTGAATTGTGGTGCCCAGAACTGGACACAGTATTCCAGGTGAGGCCTGACCAAAGCAGAATAGAGTGGCACTATTACTTCTCTTGATCTAGACATTATACTTCTATTGATGCAGCCTAAAATTGCATTGGCCTTTTTAATTGCTGCATCACACTGTTGACTCATGTTTAACTTGTGGTCTACCTGGACTCCTAGATCCCTTTCACACGTAGTCTCGTTCAGCCAGGTGTCCCCCATTGTATATCTGTGCTTTTCATTTTTCCACCCTAAGTGCAGTACTTTACATTTCTCCGCGTTGAATAGATGTTCAAACTATGCATAGATGTTCAAACTATGCTTGCCACTATCGAAGCTGTCCATGGCAATTTAACCCACTTCACGTTATTTAATTTTGAACTAATTCAAAATAGTGATCGGAGCAGGTATTTTTTAAAACTATCAATCAATCGATGCACACTGTGACATATCATAGCTTTTGTTCAACAATAAACAGCCATGAATCCACCCATGCCAGGGCTGAATCTGCCATGGCACCTGTGAAGCCACCCATGCCAGGGATGACTCCCCCATGACACCCACAATGCCACACAAATGCAATGGTGTACAGAAACAGTCAAAGTATTATTATTTTTTAAAAAATGCTGCACATGACCCACCCCCCCAGGAACTGCCCCCCACTTCCCTGACCTCTGGCCAACAGAGAAAAGGGAACCAAATCACTGGCAGAAGTGGAAAACAGCTGCCCAGTGATTCAAAGGGACCTTTACCTTTTAATAAAAGTTTTATGGATTTTGGATGTTATCTACCTTTGAGGACACAGGTTTGTAGTTTGGATGCTCAAATTTTGATGGTGGCTAGGAATGCATTTGGACCAATAAAACCAATGTGCCAACTGCACCCATTCCTAGGGAGCCATGGTGACATGTACCTTGTTAGGATTATTTTAATATGCTTTATGTGGGGCTGCCTTTGAAGAATGTTTGGAAATTTCATCTGGTAAAAAAAGCTGCAGCCAGTCAGATTGTTAAAAGAGGGATCATTGAGACATCTTTCTTCTTTTTTTTTTAGCAGAACGATACAAATAACCTCACTCATGCATTCTGGTTTTATTATTTACACTATGGAACCCACATCTCTTTGCAAACTGCATCTCTGTGAGTTTGGTTGCTCACATGTGCCAGCACCCTTCCCTTGTCCCCACACCCAATGGCACTCCTCAGAAAACTCTCATGAAAAGTGAACACACAGAGGATGCCTCTACGGAGGACAATTTCCACAAGCTGGAGATAGACACTTAAATGTAATGCTTAGAAGCAGAACCATCAGAAGCCATGCTGTCAGTTTGGAACTACAGAGCCAATTCCAGGCTCTCCCCTTAACTGATGATGGTGAGGCATAGCGGGAGGGGGAACAACCTCAGAGAGCATGGAAGTTGTCTTGCAGGGTGGTGCAGATGGAAAAGCTACTGCCAGTTTGTTACCCATAGTCCCCTTCATATCCAAAAATATGAACCTATATGGCACCCATAGCTCCTCTGCTACCAAAAATGTGAAATTCCATGATGACCTCCAGATGAACTCTGGCAGTCGAATTGGAGGCAAAAACTCCTCTGCTTGGGCAGACCACCCTTAATCCTTACTGCACACAATAGCCCCAGATAGTCTAGGAGAGTTGCGAATGGGATTTTCCCTGATGAGATCATCTAGCCCATCGAAAGGTGTATTGTGTCACCCAGTCACAAGCACCCTCAGCCATCAGAAGTGTAATGTTTGTATTGTGCCACCCAGTCTCACACTCCCCCACCCATCGGAAGGTGCATTGTGTCACCTACTCACACATTCCCCCAGGAAATGAGCCCCTCAGATTAAGACCACCAAATACAATGGAACCCTATACAGCAGGGTGCCATCATCGCAATTATCGCCTTTCGCCCCAAGGCCCGTTTGGCCCTATATAAGCCCCAGATTTTGGCCAGTCAGTGTGCTACCTTCTTGGTCTAAACGACTCCACGTCACTCTGACCTTTGAAGCTAGTTACCAGCAAGTCAGCTCGAACCCAGGCTGCAGAGCTAGACTTGTCCCCCACCATCTCGCACCCCCATTCGCTTCCCGGAGGAAGGCTACATCTTGGTAAGCATCACCATTAGTAACGCCTGCATTTCTGTTCCAATCTCCAACCCTGATTTTTCCTGAGCCTTGAGTGTGTGTGTGAGTGCATGTTCTGTGAGTGAGTTTTCCCCTATTTCAATAAATTAGACATCTAGTGGTTAACCAACATCTGTCTCAGCCTCATTCCTTGGAAACCCC
The DNA here is from genome assembly GCA_026167975.1 of Phrynosoma blainvillii. Lineage (NCBI taxonomy): Eukaryota > Metazoa > Chordata > Lepidosauria > Squamata > Phrynosomatidae > Phrynosoma > Phrynosoma blainvillii. Next base: position 314,392,946 of record JANUYF010000001.1, read on the forward strand.
CTGGTCTCTTGGTATAAACATCGGGAGAGCGATCTCTTGGGCTGTTGTAGCAAGCCCCTTCTTGCAATATTTGAGCTAATAATAAAATTCCCCTAAGGATTCGGTGCTACAAGTTCCCAAAGGAACAACATACAAGTGGTGGTTGGGTGTGATTTCCTCCTGAGGGGAACAGAATCAGTGGTGTGTGGGCCAGACAAGATGTCTCAAGAAGCGTGTTGTCTATAAGGTGAGGATTCAAAACGTACGTTGCTCCCATGTGGATCTTCCTTCTGATCCACATGGGAGCAAATGATACCACGAGATACAGTCTTCAGCATATATAAAGGGACTATGGGCCTTTGCAGACTGCCAGAAATAGTGCAAATTGAGTCCACTTTAAGGGTTAGGGTTAGGGAATCATGGGAACTGTATTTTATTGTGGCACCAGAGCTCTCTGACAGAGAAGGCTCAATGTCTCAGAAAAAAACAACAATTCCCATGATTCCCTAGCACTAACCTTAACCCTTAAAGTGGACTCAATTTGCACTATTTCTGGCAGTCTGCAAAGGCCCTATGAAACGCTGGGCATGAAGCTGAAGGACCTTGGGGTGCAAATTATGATTTCTTTACTCCTTCCTTTTGAAAGACATGGCTCAGGGAGAGAGGGAAGAATGCTAGAAGTGAACAACTGGGTCCATTGATGGTGTCATCAGGAAAAGTTTGGCTTCTTGGACCATGGTCTGTGCTTTCATGAGGAAGGGCTTATGGCAAGAGACTGGCTGCACCTCAAGGCTATTGGCAAGAACCTATTTGTTAAGAGAGTTACAAATCTTATCAGGAGGGCTTTAAATTGAGCTATGAGGGGAAGAGAAACAGTATTACAGGGGATAGGAAAATAGCAAGCACTCAGGGACAAGCAAGTGGGAGGCTGTTTGAAAATTAGGAAGATGAGAACATGAGAAGGAGACAAAGGGTTAGAGATGGAGCTGACAAACTGGGGAGAAAGAAGCTTAACATGTGCCATTCATAGCTGGTTAATTTATAGCAAATATTAACAGCTGGAGCTGTTTAAGGCTTGGAGATAAGTGTTTTTCCCTGCTAGTTGCTGCAGCTGTTAAAGGCAGTAGGAAAACACCAGTTCAAAAGCTGACAACCTGACTGAATAGGAGATGAAACTGTGCAAAATTGAGAAGAAGAGTTATACAGGCCACTGAGAAGGAGACAGATATTTTAGGAACTATTAAGCCGTTGTGAATCATGGTAGGGTGCCCATACTGGAGCCAACATGGCATAGTGATTTGAAAATTGGACTATCACTGCTTGGCCATGAAACTGGAAGGAAATGACAAACCTCCTCTGAACAAATCTTGTCAAGAAAACATGATAGGTTCACCTTAGGGTTGCCATAAGTCGGCAATAACTTGAAGGCACAACACACACACACACAGAAGCTGGATAAGGATGAAGTAAGTCATCACACAGCAGATTTCTGATATTCTGAGACAATACAAATTGGGAATAGACTCCGAGAGCTATCTAGTCCAACTCCCAACCTGCACAGGAATGCACAGCTAAGAGCACCCCTTAAAATAAATAAAAAATGGCAAAGTACCCGTATTTTCCAGCGTATAAGACAACTTTTTAACCCTGGGAAAGGGTCTCAAAAGTCGGGGGTCGTCTTATACACTGGGTAGAGGAGGAGGAGGATGAGAACGGAGGAGGGAGAAGGAAGGACCCAGGAAGAGCTGAAGGCAAACGGAGGGAGAGAGAAAAGGACCCAAGGTAGAGAAGGAGGAGGGGGAGAAGGGGAGGGCAGAAGAAGAAGGAAGCCACTTCTAAGATTGTTGTTGTTGTTGTATGCCTTTGAGTCATTTCCGACTTACAGTAACCCTAAGGCGGCCATATCATGGTGTTTGCTTGGCAAGGTTTCTTCAGAGGGAGTTTGCCATTGCCTTCCCCTGGGGCTGAGAGTGTGTGACTTGTCCAAGTTCACCCAGTGAGTTTCATGGCAGAGTGGGGAATCAAACCCAGGTTTCCAGAGTGGTAGTCCAACACTCAAACCACCACACCATGCTGGCACCTATTCCCATGTACTACCTATGAAACAACTGCAGACTTTTTTGTTGTTCTTGTGTGTCTTCAAGTCCTTTCCGACTTATGGCGACCCTAAGGCAACCTTATCATTAAAGAATGGTATGTTTCTTCAAATGGGGGTTGCCATTACCATCCTCTGAGGCTGAGAGTGTGTGACATGCCCAGGGCCACTTCCTTGACTACAGATTGTACATATCCCAGAATGCATCACCTAGTATATTGGCAGTCCTTCCCCCCAACACTTCCTGATTTCCCCCCAAACATCTCATAGCTGGGAGATGGAAATAATTTTTACAGCAGCATTTAAATCTGGACTATTTTTTTTAAAGTACGGTCCAAAACACACTGCAGAAATAAATGCTAGGGAACATGGGAGCTGTAGTTTGTTGTTTTTATAAGTGACAGTTTTCCTTTTAAGTACCTGCATGTCATAAGCATTTGAATTAAAATTACCATATTGAAATCAAATCTGATTTTTAAAATTTTTTATTTGGTGTGCGTTGGAAGAGGGGTCGTCTTATACGGCGAGTATATCCCAAACTCTATATTTTAACTGGAAAAGTTGGGGTGTCATCTTATGCGCCCAGTCGTCTTATACGCCGGAAAATACGGTACATTTTTATTATGGCAGAGAATTGGAACAGAAATGGGTGTGCTCAGGCTTTTTTTTACTCACCACACTGAAGGCAGCCTTGGATGAGAAGCAGGAACGTGAATCCCAACAGAGATGTCATCTTTGCTCAGATGCTATTCTTGCCTCCTGTTTGCTCTTGAGTTGTCCAAGAAGGATGTGAGCAGCACAGCCAAGCACTTGACAAGGTTCAGAGAGGTAGGGATAAGGGACACCTCCCTTGCCCTGCTTCTTCCTCATAGTTGCTATGAGCAGTTGAGCAATGCCAAGTAGCATGGGCGTGCATCTCTGCCCCACAGGAAAGTACAGACTGACACAACTAGTCACTGTCAGAAAAAGGTGGAGATTTGGGCAAAAAAGTGCCTCTTTGAACCTCATGAGGCCTGCCTTCAGCCTGTAAGAGAATTGGAAGACAGATGCCCAAGGTCATTGAAAGACTTTTCCAAATCACATGTTGTGCTCTCTCTCTCTCTCTCTGTGTGTGTTTATTTTCAAAGGATTTAAAAATCCTGTTCTACTGTACTTGAAATAAAGAGTGAAATAACATTCCTATTAGCACTGGCTGAGCCAAATCAGCACCTCTCCTTGTTGCTAATAAAAGATGGCTTATAAAAGAGAGAAAAATGCATAACCTGGAATCAGTGGTGATCCTCACTACCAGCAGCATGGCTTATGGTCTTGTTGGCTCGAAGAGTCTGGAGTTGTAGTCCAAAAAGTAACTTTTCCAAACTCTGATTCTGATGGGTGATTGCCCCAATTTTAATATACCGAACGCGCTGCCAGAACAAGCACCAATCACTTTAGAAAGAGATACTGAAAGAAATAAAACTAAACAGGTAGTAGGTGTACAGTTTCATGAGAATGGCTGGTGTACGTAGACATATAATTGGTGAATTATTGGATGTGAAGGATTGGCATCTGTACCTGAGTTTGCATTTAATGGATGGTGGCTATGAGGATTCTTCTGTGAATAGTGGAGGCCAAAGAAAAAGGTAAACGAATAAAATATCTCTCCTTTGTTTCTTGGTGGTTAATTGGGTCTCTAGTTTCAGCTGAGAGGCAATATGATGTAGCAGTTTGAGTGTTGGACTAGGACTCTGGGAAACTAGGGTTCAAATCTCCCTGTTCAGTCACGGAAACCTATAGCGGCCTGGGGTAGGTCAAGTCCAAGTCCAACACTCAGACCACTAAATTCTGTATACCACTGCAAAAGGCTGTCTCTGCCTCAGAAAAGAGCAATGACACACACCCTTGGAATAAATCTTGCTAAGAAAATCCTAGGGTAGGTTCACCTTAAGTCACAGATGACTTGAAGACACACAACAAGGTCCAGTTACTGGACCCTCAGGATTTAATGCAGCTGTAAGTGCCACAAGATACAGTTCAGAAGAAAAGCTTGGAAAAGTTCCTTTCTGGACTACAGTACTGGAATCCTGGAAATTGTAGTCCAAACATGAACTTTTCCAAGCTCTACACAGGAGAAACATTAGGTGTTTTATTTTAATTGTATGTTTCTGTTGCTATGTAGGATTCAAAATCTGACGAGAGAAGAGCTTCACTTTCTCTCATGCAATTTTCTGATCAAAAGGGCTCTCCCCAGCAATTCTCCAGCTAAAACAGTAGAGGCTGGGCTTTCTAGATCAATCATCATAAGAACATATTGCCAAGTGGAAAAAAACTTCTTGTAGTCTTGGCCAAGTTTGCACCCTCCAGATACTTATGACTTCTTTTCCTGTTAGCCCTAATCAACATGGGTAGTGGTTAAGCAGGGACATGAGTTGTAGTCCAAGCCATCTGGAGGACACCACATTGGGGAAGCCTGCCTCAAAGTATCTTTAGAAAAATTGGAAAAATAAAAATCACATATTGTACTTCTTCCCCTTTGCTTTACTGTTTAACTCAATTGTATGCAGATCTGCAAAGATGCAAATCCTACTGGGTTTGACTCAAAAGATTCAGAAACTTCTTTCAAATTAAATACTAGCATCTTTGGCCTTCTGCAGTGGTATGCAGAATTTAGAGGTCTGAGTGTTGGACCTGGAATTGACTGGGAGACTGATGTATCATAGACATCTGGCTACTAATGAGAACTGGAGAAAGTATTACATCCAAATAGCCACAGCCTTCACCATTCCTATTAGGAAATAAGGTCTGTTGGAATAAGCAGAGCTTACAAATCAACATTTAGCATTAGAACATCCAGTTTTGCAGGAAAAAAGCATGCTTGAAATTTACACTTTTTCATTTTTCTTAAAAAATTTAAATTACATTATCCTGGGCTTGTGTGGATAAGTTATTTAAAAAAGTAAATACAGTATAATAATGAAGTAATTACATTATACCGTAGGGACATAATTGAGGAAAGTTCTTCAAAGCCAAGACCATGTGTCTACAGGAGCATACAGAGATGTAAAGAGTCCTTGTCCATAAGAAATGTAAACACTATTTAACTAGCAGACTGTGAAATAAATGATTTTTAAAAAAAAGATATCTAGGCAAAAAGGCCGAACAGCGTGGTTTGGCACAACACCCCATGCCAAAATCACTAGTTTAGTGCCAGTTTTGACTCCCTTGGGAAGGGCACTCCAAAGCAAGAAAGGCACTGGAGAGATTTCTTTTTCACATTTTGCTAAAATGAGAAAGTTTTTGAACATAAGGTAATGGTAGTAAAGTAAAGCAAATGAAATGAGAGAAAAACTTTTGATCTGCCCAAATTCTCCTGCTGGAGCCCTAAAAAGCAAAGGTGATGAATTATTTGAACATCAGAAACAATTCCTTTGTTTTACTAATTGTTTCTGAGTTCTCAACAGGTGTTCCAGATTAAGCCTGGCAGTTCCACATCCATCTGGGAGTAAACTGTTATGTTGAGCCTCAGCTCCTAACTCCAAATGCATCTGAGGAAGTAGGCTCAAATCTATAAAAGATCATGCTACCAACTTGTTAGTCTCAAAGGTGTTGCAAGAACCCTTTGCATGCTGATTTTCCAGACTTAACATGGCTATGTCTTTGAACTAAGCCTCAAGGGAGGGGGGTGCTTACTTCAAAGTAGATTTACATGTAAACTAACAATCCCACACTTACCTAGCCTACTTAGCAAATCCCTCTGGGTTTTATTTCTCTCTCTATATAGTGTGTATCTATGTATTTATGTATTGTGTGCGCGTGTTTTCAAGTAGTTTGACTTATGGTGACCCTAAGGCAAACCTATCTTGGGGTTTTCTTGGCCAGATTTGTTCAGAGGAGGTTTGCCATTGCTTTCCTCTGAGGCTGAGAAAGTGTGACTTGCCCAAGGTCCCCCAGTGGGTTTTGTGGCTGAGCAGGAATCGAACCCTGGTCTCCAGAGCTGTAGTCCAAAGCTCAAACTACTATCCCAGGCATTAGGTTGTGCTGTTACTAGAGGAATAAATCCATTATTACTAGAGCAATAAATCTAGGTTGCATCTTCCCATGGAAGACATGTAAGTAATCTAGGAATACATTTAGGTTGTGCTATTACTTGAGAAATAAATACATCTATTATTACTAGAGGAAGACACATGGACACATAAGGTTACACTGCAATACCCAAGTGCTTGTATTCCGCCCTTGAGCCTGAGAGTGGAGGAGCCACAAGTTTTTGCGTAGAGAATTTACTAATTCAGTGTATTCTGGTCAGTTTTCACAGGTACTATAGTTTTTGTGGGTTTTTCGGGCTGTGTGGCCATGTTCTAGAAGAGTTTCTTTAGAAAGAAACTCTTCTAGAACATGGCCACACAGCCCAAAAAACCCACAAAAACTATGGATGCCGGCCATGAAAGCCTACGACTTCACAGGTACTGTTTGTTGTAAAGCAACTTTTGCAGGCTTTGCAGTATAGTTAAGGAAATGGCTCCCCACTGGAAGTGGAACCACAGAGGAGGAGGTTGTTGTTGTTGCATTGGAGGAGGAAGCAGAGAGCCACCTGACCCTTGCATAGATGGCCTATAAATGAAGCCCCTGGGAGGCTGGAGGGCTTGGTTCCCACCTGACTGAACCCTTGAGTAGGAGCTGTGAGGGATGAAGGGGGCCCTGAGGATTGGGGCTTTACTCCTCATAGTTGCAGGCATTTCTGCTCAGAACACCTCAGGTAAATAAAGGCAAGGCAGGAGCAGCAGGAAAGGTGAACTGGCAGCTATGAAGTTCTTGTGGGGAATTTGTTTTTCCTTTGGTGCATTAACTAATGTTTGCTGACTTTTGATTTCCTTCTCAATTGTTTCCTCTTTCTGAGGAAAATAGTCCCTTTTAAGAAACCAGTCAGGGCAGGGCACAAGGTTACTGCAAAACTATTCTAGGCAGTGATTAGTGGTAAACTTTACGATAAAACTTGGGTTTTTTAAAAACCCAAACCCAGGGCTGTATGTTGGTTTCTTCTATAAATTTACTTCCTCATTTAGGGAGCTGGATTTGCCCCTTGGAAGGAGATACAGAACCTGCAGTAGGGATAATTCCCAACTACACAATATAATTATGCAATATAATTATGCAGTTGTACAGTATGATTTACATTGTTTAAATTTGTTCAAGTTGGTTTTTATTGCGCAGGGCAATAGGGTAATTCCTAATTAATTGTTAGGGATAACTTAACAGGATAATTCTTAATTATTAGGAATAACTAAAATGTGAAAGCAGGGAGCACCTGTTGTGTAATACCTGAGAGTTTCCCTTTCTGGGAGTAAAATGTAAAAATGATTAAATAGCAAAAAGAGACAGAGCTTGGAAGGGTTCCCTTTTTGGACTGCAAAAATGCCTAACCAACATGGGGATTCTGGGAGCTGTAGTTCAAAAATAACTCCCCTCCCCAGCTGTGAAATGAAAGGTGGAGCTGGGCCTAACTTTAAAAAATGCAGATGTCTTAGGCAGGAATGGTAAGGATGTTATAAAGAGTTAGGGCCTAAACAGATTGCCAGAAATAATGCAGCTTGCAATCTGTTCAGGCCCTTAAACTGCATCCGCACAGGAGCAATAATCCAGTATGACACCACTTTTAACTGCCCTGGCTTTATGCTATGAAATCCTGGGATTGGAGTTTGTTGTGGCACTGGAGCTCTCTAACAGAGAAGGCTAAATGTTTCACAAAACTACAAATCCCAGAATTCCATAGCATGGAGCCATGGCAATTAAAGTGGTGCCAAACTGGATTATTGCTGCAGTGTGGATGCAGATCCTCCTCCCCAGCCTGACACTCCTCCAGATATATTGTACTGCAACTTCCACTCCCCAGGCAATATGGCCCAGTACACAAGATATCTTGGATTAAAAACCAGTAGACAACGTGAGTTGCAGTCCAAGGAGGCATCAGGTTTGGGAAAGTTTAGAAGTTTGCTAACAGATTGCTAGTTGCTCCAAGGAGTACTGGGACAAAAAAGTAGCAATTCTGGTTCTGTCGAGTTTTTGAAATCACAAGTGCCAGGAGTTTATTTGACTGTGGCTGAAGCATAAAGCAGAATCCATGAATGCCTTGTGAGGCAAAAATGAAGAAATATGGTAGACTGGGCAGTACTTCAAATGGTTGGAGGGCACATAACTTACAACACTGTGTCCTATCTTCAAGTAGAAGATAACTGTCTTCAGTTGTATCCTGCTATCTTACATGCTATCTTACATGGCTAAATCTAGTATTTTCCAAAACAGGCACAAGTTGTATTCAACTATGTTGAATAATTAGGAGAGAAAGGCACTATAAAGCAGTAATTTCACACTGGTATCAATGATTTATTATTGTATATTAATAGTAATAATATATCTAAATATAAGAAGGTGGTACACAATAAAATTAACTTGAACAATTTAAAACAATGTAAATAATAATATTTTAAAAGGCTAAAAAAACATGTACTGGTCTCTGTGTTGCACTAGGACTCTGAAATACAAGGGTTGACTCTGGGATACCAGGCTGACCTTTATATTCAACATGCTAAGGTTTCTGGCACTGCTGCATGCACAGAATATTCACGCATGATGTGTGCACACACCCATCCATGTCTCCATCATCTATTTAGTCTTCAGTGTGTTCATTCAGCCTTCTGAGCATAGCTTTCTGGCTATGGCTATGAATTAAAATAAGGGTGTAGAAACTTTTCTTGCCAGGTATCTTGGATGTTTTGGAATACAACTCCCACAAACCCTAAACACTGGCCATGCTAAGTGGAACCTATGGGAGTTTTGTGCCAGAACAGCTGGAGGGTAAAATTTTCCCCACCCTGATTTAACATGTGTTAGAAGTATACTTCTGAATTTTTATTGCTTACTAGAGGGTAAGATCTGGAAGCAGCTATGTTCATGTTCCTGTTGTGCACTTGTGATGAGCATTTTATGGGCTAGTGTCGTAAATAGGATCCTGGACCATCTGGAAGCTATTGATCTGATGAGGCAGGGATATTTCCAATTCCTATATCTTTCCAATAATCTGCTGGCTCTACCTGTAAGAGGCGCTATCTCTACATTTGTCTCTACATTGTAAAGTGGTATGTTGGTGTTAACTGTTCACATTCTGTTCCTGGCTGACCCGTTCTTGTGTTTTCTGCAGTGTCTGTGTCATGTGGTAGTTCGCACTTAACAATTGCTGTGCCAGTGGATCTCTTTGGCTCTGGTGTGGTGGTTACTGCCAATGAACTGACCCTGGGATCTGGCTGTGCTGTGACTGCTGTGCACGCAAATGTACTGCTGCTGGAATACCCCCTGTTTGCATGTGGGGCCACCAGAAAAGTAAGAAAATCACAAACAAGGATTGTTTTTGAACTCCTTCAGCATCAGCTGAAAAAGAAAGTTTGGATCTAGGGGGTTATTCAGATGATGAAAATAATCTGGGTTGAATTGAGATTGAATCTTTGTTGTTCAGATGCATTTTGAATGCATCCAATTAAATTTGAGGGGAGGGCGCTACCAAAAAACCCATATACGCCATTATATTCGATATCAGGGTTTTCCCCCAAGTTTCTAAAAAAGATTCACATTGTTGTGAGTGTGAATAGACCTGAGATAAACTGGGTTAAAACTGTGTGCCTTAAACATGTTTTTAATAAATTTGCATTGTCAACTCCATGTTCGAGTGCTGGCACATGCGAGCATCCGAATTCTCAAATATGTGCATAGATGTGGTTCCATAGTGTGAATAACAAACCCAGAATGCATGAGTGTGATTATTTGCATTGTTGCACTAAAAAAAAGATATCTGAATGACCCCCAGGTTCAAAAGAAACTGACTACTACAGCAAAACAGCGTTCACTCTGGCCTTTAAGAAGCAAAAACAGGGAAATGTTGATGGACACTCTGACCAATCCAACTCAAATTTGCCTGTAAATGTGCAAACCTCTTTGCTGAAAATATTCTTCATTTATTTTATTTATTTAGTGTATTTATACCCTACTCTTCAGCCACAAAGGCTCTCAAAGCGGCTAATAGATTGCTAATTTGACAGTTCCCTGGTCAGCAGTTTACAATCTAAAAAGACAGGACACAAAAGGAGAAGGGAATGGCAGTGGCGAAGGGGATCAGGTCCAGCAGAAACTGCCAGTTCTTCTCCCCCTCCAAGGCCAGGGCAGTGGCAGGTGGAATAAAGAGAGGCCCTTTCATTTGCCTCTGGAGCTAGGCATAGTGGAGCTGTGCCTGCCTCTTCTCTCCCTCAGGGGCCAGGGTGGTAGCAGTTAATTCTTGTTTGGGGTGATCTCATTTATTGGGATTGGTGTGTGAATTTATGTAATGCAAGAAGGATTATTCAGATGAACTATAGTTCAGTAGAAATGCCAGTATAGTAGTCAACTCAAGAGGCTGCTAGGTCTGGGTACTGTGATGTTCACTTCTGCACACTGTGCCTTGAGTTTTACCTTGTGGTCTGTGAGCTTGGGAAATAGAACGTATTGCAAAAGGCACAAAAGTCTCCAGTGCTTTTCTCTAATTGACCTTGCAAAGATTGTCTCATAGTCCTATTTGAGCAGTCCCATAGTCCTATTTGAGGAGTGTAGAGTAAAATGCAAGCATGAGTCTCCTAAAGCAGAATTAGGCAACTTGTGATTTCTGGTATCATTGGATTGTAGAATTGTCAGCAGTTGCAGTCCGGCAATATCTGGAGGGCCACAAGTTACTTAACTCTGTTCTAAAAACTAAGTATGCAAAAGCCTGACTGGTTAATGCAGAATAAACTTGACCTGGACTTTAAAAAAGCTAGGCAGGTATAGGTTTGCCAATTGAGAGGAAGTCTAAAATCCTTTTTGACTTCTGCTTATACCTCATTTGACTATGTTGTAAAACTTTTATTTCAAAATATAACCAGCCCAGTGGACCACTACTCAGAGTGTAAAACATGGGCTATGGACAGGTGGATTAAGAGAAAATCACAATTAAGCAGGGTATTTTCACTCTCTGGAGTTTGGTTTAAGCAGTCAGAGCCAAGGACTAGAAGCACATGTCTTAAATTGAGATGTTTTTCAAAAGCTTGTTCAGGAGTCGTCAAAACTAGCCGCCATTGAACTGCTATCTGTTTCTTAGATTCTGCCAGGCAGCATCCACTATAGAAATATTCTCCACTATGTACCTTCAGCTGCTGATGGAGTGATCCGGTCCAGTAGTTTCTCTCATCTCATAGACTGTTTCTACCCTAGGTAAGTCCTGGCTCTGAAAGGAGAAGTATCTTGCCAGCAAGATATTCCCCAAAGAAAGGTGGGAGGACTGGGAGTCCCCACCAAGTATATCAGCATTAAATATTGGAGAAACTAGCTTTGCAAGAGGCTGGGTAACTGTTAGGACCATTAGCACCTGTGTATACCAGTAATAACTGAGGAGGACTACAGATTTGGATGAATGAAGAAGGTTTTTGTCCAGGAAAGCAGCCAAAGAGCTGATAAGACAGCTGGCTTCAAACAAACAAAATCCCCAGCACAGCAAGTCAGTGTTACTACACAGTAACTCTACCATAGGGTTTACCAAAAGAATTGTCAGACGGTCCGAGGTTTGAGGTATCAGATAGGCAGATCGATAAACAGTCCAAGGTCAAGGTTTCCGGATAGTCAAGGTGATCTAGGAGACACGGAGCCAGAGACAAAGTCTTTCCCGTAGAAGAGTCAGATATCCACTGGCAAATCACCACCCATGCTCCAAGTTCTTAAGAAGGCAAGGAGCTGGCCTTCAGCTGTGTCTGATTATTAACATGCTTCTGCTGAAGCCTCCGTGATCTTCGCAAGCCCTCTCTTTCTGCTCGACGCTCCTTAAAGGTAGGCACACTGCCCAGATCCTCCTCCCTGACTACAGCATTAGGCAGCCCTGACTGCTGAACCTCTGGAGGGCCCACAGCCTCTGCTACAGCAGAACTAGGGCCAGCCTCTGGCTCTTCCACTACAGGTTCAAGTCCCAGGGGCCCTGGCTCCTCCCTTACAGGTTCAGGTCCCAGGGGCTCCAGCTCATCCCCTGAGTCCTCTGAATCGTCCTCCAAGCAGGGCATGACAGTTTTCTTTAGAAAAATGCAGTCACATACACACACGATAGCAATTCAAACAGACACAGCATTCAGAGCTAACTGAGATGGAAATATGGAAGCTGGATAGTAGAGTTTGAGGGGTTTAAATAGGGTGATATATACCTGTATGAAGAAAGGACCACAGAAAATGGAAGTGGTTCTGACTGAGGTCTGAGTGTGACACAGAATATTCACAGAACACAGCCTGGGACAACTGTATGCATACTGTGTGCATATAGGCTAGGTTTTTGAGGCCAGTATTTATACCTGAAAACTAGCCTCTGGGAATGTGCTATCTTACAAGGTGGCTTGATCTTCTTTCCCAAGAATCAGCAATGGGATTCCAGACTGGATGATGGCTTTAACTTTAAGGCAGCAAAAACAAGGGTTGAATTAGGACACCCCCATGGTGAATGGATAGGGAAGTTGGCTGGAAACATGGCAGGGGCCAGCTTATTACTTTGGTGCAATAAGATTTCCTTTATCTCTTGATGCAAGAAGAAATGCAGAGGACTTTAGGGGGGAAAAGGAATGATTAGCACACCCATTTAGTCTTGATTGTATTACCTAGATTGAGCACATGACCTTGGATCTTTGCTTTTTTTCTCCTGGGAACTTTACCTAATGTTCCAAAAGGTCATCAGGGCCTCTTAAGCACATGCTGGCTTATGAAATATGAAAGTATTCATATGAAATATGAAAGTATGGAGAGCCCTAAATACAGCGGAGGGTATGCAGAGTGTGCTAACAGAGATAATGATTCAGTTTCTATAAGGAAATAAATTACTGCTTGTGATCTAACCTCATAGCCTGCGTATAGAAATACATGGATCTCACTTCTCCTATTAGTTATTTATCCTAGCTAAACCAGCAAACTGTATATATGGATGTATTCTATACCTGACACAGATGCACAGAGATTGGGGCCTTGTTTGAAATACTATATTCTCATTAATGTGCATTTTTAATTCTACAGGTTCTTTCAGCTCTGTGCTATAAATTGTAATAGACTAGTAATATCAATTGCTGATAAGGAATGTTTGTTGGTCATGAACCCAAAGTCAGACTTTTGGTAGAAGATGGTAATTTAATCTGCAAGTACTAACACACTGTGCATGCTGTAGGTCGTTATATCCTGATAGCCTATAGCAGCTTTTGAAGGCAAGGGACTTTTCACCTTTACCACCTGCTGCTTTTGCCATTTCTGCCATTACATTTCTTTACTTTTCTACTGGGAAATACGGCATGCTCTATCTACAGTGTGGTAGCCCTTCATAGTTTGGCACAGTTGTTTTTTCTCACACTAGAGTTGACTGTAGTGGCATAAAATACAACATAATCCCATGAGATTCTCATATGGGTAGAAATAAAATAGGACTTTTGTTTTTATTCTAGGTCATGGAATGTTTCCTCACTTGGACTCAAGCCCACTTGGGTCCCCTTCTCTTCCACTGTGATAGACAGACAACGCTTGGACTTTGCCCTTGAAGTCTATGACAGTGAGTGCACAGTTGGCCCTCTGTATCCATGGATACAACCATCCATGGCTTGGCAAGATTTTTATATAATTTAAAAAGCAAACTTTGTTTTTGTCATTTTATGTATGAGACATCATTTTACTATACCATAGTATATAATGGGACTACAGCATCCATGGATTTTTGTACCCATGGGGGAGGGGGTCATGGAACCAAACAAATACCAAGGACCCACTGTACTAATGAACAGAAACCTGTATCCCATACCCATTTACATAACGTAAGCCTTAGACACACAGTAACTGAGTTGGAGTTTTGAGAGTTGCCTATCTTGTAATATTTATTAATTGTATCCACATTACTAGCAAATCAGTTTTGTCAACAAAACTAAAATAGACCAAGAGTGACTAACTGTGGGGACATAAATGTGTGGAGAATATGAGAAGACATGCTGTTTCAACCACTTTCAACTTTCAAACTATTGTCTATTTTCCAGTCGTTGCCTGGAAGGTAAGGAGGCAATCAGAATGGTTGTGAAGGTAATAAATAGCTAGTGCCTTAAAACGAAGTTCATAATGTAAATTGCAGAGTGTATAAGTATACTTTGTGGGTCTGACCTCTTCAGCACCACTCAAATTTGTTCTGTAACCACCTTGCTGATCTAGTTCTAGCTGATCTAGGCAGCATTTGCACTGCAAAAATAATGCCATTTGACACCGATTTAACTGTCATGGCTCCATCCTATGGAATCATGGGATTTTTAGTTTGTTGTGGCACCAGAGTGCTCTGACAGAGAAGACTAAATATCTCACAAAACTATAAATCCCAGAATTCCATAGCATTGAACCATGGCAGGTAAAATGGTGTCAAACTGCATTAGTTCTACGGTGCATATATAGCCTCAGTTCTTCATTTTAATTTTGGTCATAGAGAGGCTGGCATCCTAGCAGAGCATCCACTGACCAACCTGAAGCACCCTAACTGTGCTGCCCCTCTTCCTATTCATAGGTCTCTTCTAAGAAAGCAACCTGTGTGAGGATCAGCAAACTCCAGTCCTCTCTTTCTCTAGGCAGGTGGATTGAACCAAAGGGAATGCCCAAGTGAATGGTCAATTATAATAGCAGCAAGGGGAAATGGGCTTATTCACAATTAAGATCACTAAAGATAGCATTACTAAGCCTTCTCTTCCTCCTGCCAAACAAAACAGAAAACTCGGAAGAAAACTGCTGTGTTCTATGGAAGCAGGTGTAATTATGAAGGAATCCTGTGACTGCCATGTATGTAAATGCTGATGTCTTAATATTGTGTCTTCTAGGTTCCTGGTCACTACCTATGCCGGACCCTGTTTACTATCTTGGGGACCTAATCAACATCCAAGCATCTGTAAGAAAGGGTAACCATGTACCTCTGAAGATCTATGTGGATGAATGTGTGGCCCGTCCCAGTGCAGAGTCCTCTGTGAAATATGAAATAATCACAAACCATGGGTGAGGCCTTTGGAGGTGATGGAGTAGGTGTCATGGGGGAAGGAACTTGGAAATGCAGATTTGCTTTCACAATAGAAGTAAGGACTTGAGGAATGTTTACATGAAAGTAAAACAGAGACTTTGAGTGCAGGGTCCATGAAGCAGTCTCCTCTCATGTAAATGGCAATTCGCTCAGTGGCAATTGAAGGCTTTCATATCAACGGATGGTGGGTCCACTATCTACAACAGGGGTAGGCAACCTTTCCCCTTTAAGGGCCGAGGGACTTCAGCTCCCAGAAGCCTCAGCCATGTTGGCCAATAGTCCCATGTTGGCCAATAGCTCCTGGGATTCTGGGAGCTGAAGTCCCTCGGCCCTTAAAGGGGAAAGGTTGCCTACCCCTGATCTACAAAATAGGTTTAGCACCTTGGGGAAGTGGATTCATCGCCACATTGATATGGATGCCATCAGCTACCACTGGGCTTTTGGGCTTAAAATGGCTTGCTTCACTTGGAAACTTAAGCATATTTAATTTAACTCCTGGGGGCTCAGAATGTGGCAGTTGCTTCAAAACAAGCAGATAGGTACACCTGACATTCTGCTTTGTGCAGTCAGTCAGACTGGAGATGACAGCAATCAATCTCTCTCACAGACAGACACAGAGAATCTACTTACATTTTCTATAGAGAAAATGGTAGGTGCATAAGGATGAATACTGTGAACTAAGCATGTACTAAATTTCTCTCTCTCTCTCTGAGTTACTGTCCTCCCAGATGGGTTCAGACCAAAACAAGCTCCTTCTGGGGGAGAAGAGGCAATGGACTGACATTTTGAGAAAGTGAATGGGTAGTGAGGATGAGGTACATATCTCACTGGCTGGTGCTTTTCTCTGCATGAAACAACCCCTTTCCAACCTGCCTATTCTGGTTATCTGTTTAAAATGGCTTGCTTCCATGCAGATTATCCATCGCTTTATTTAAATTGAATGTTGGTGGAAAATTGCTCTTCTATAACCATTTTAAAAAGAGAAAAATCTGATGACTGCAAAAACATAATTCCTTAAACAAGGCATTTAGCATTTCTGCAAACTGACCCAAGACTGTGCCTGCCTTGGGTCCCATGCCAGGAAAAAGTTGAAATATAAATAAAAGGAAAGAAATTGTAAAATATTACTGGTCAGAAGTGAGAAATCAGTGGTCCTCCAGATGTTATTGGGCTGCAACTCTGAGACTAGCCAGCATCACCTGTTGACGAATACTGATAGTGGCAGTTCAACATTTGTTACTCATCATAATTCCCATCCTTGGTCTAGATTGTAGGCAGAGTGATGAGTGTGGTACGGATAATATGGGTAGTAAATAAACTCTTCTTGTCATCCTTCATCCATCCTGCAGATGCTTTGTGGATGGGCAGCAAAGTAGCTCCCGTTTTCTTGCCTCACAAGAAAATGGGATCCTCCGCTTCCAGCTAGACACCTTCACTTTCATTGGGGCCTCCAACAACCAGGTGAGGAAAGGCAGAAATGGAAGCTAAATAATAGAAGCAAACAGGACTAATACTTTATGATCATTTCTGTTTGGGGGTGGTAAACTGATGGAAAATGTAATAGCATTAACATAGATAGTATACATTCCCTCCTGAGTAGGCATGGTAAAGGCTTTCAGATTCCCTGGTTAGGGCCCATTTAAATTGATTTCCTCTTCCTCACATCCATTTCTATATGGCCTTTAATGATGTGCCAGCAACAGCAGATGGCCTTGATGTGGGCTGGGTGGTGAGAGCCATTGACTCATGTTGGGACCACTGGGCTGTTCGCACCTGCATTTTGCCCATAAGACTTGAACTCTGAGCAGCAACCGTAATGTGACATGTACTTGGATTCTTTAGATTTACCTCATCTGTCATTTGAAGGCTGTGTCCATCAGCTCTGCAGACCATCGCAACAAGGCATGCTCCTATGACCAAGCAACTGCAACCTGGAACTCACATGAAGGAACAGATTGTTCCTGTTGTGCATCTTCTAGTGGCTGTGCCAGCAGGAGAAGGAGGAGAAAGAGAGGGAAGCAGCAGAGGAGAGGTGAACTTGTTTTCCATACAGGACCTGATAGAATAATTCTTTGGCTTGGATACATGTCTGTCAATACAGGAGAGCCGAACTTCTGGTGTGCAGGAATCTACAAGCAGGTCCCTGTCCTAAGGCACCCCACCCATGAGGTCTAGCATGAAAGGAATATCTGCCTTGTGATCACTGGCACACCTAGATAAAGTCATATGACTTACAGAGAAGCAACAGTTGGATGGAACTTCCCCAACTCCTGTCCAGTTCTTTCTATTCCTGATTCACGAGAAAGACTCATCCATTTTATACTCAAATAGAGGCAGCCACTAAATTGTTATCTGCATGGCATGGCTAGCTCCTCCTACCGTAATTCTTGGTCATTGATTTAAATGTCATCATGTACTGAGGGGAGAACTAAAATACCTTGTCTCACTAACTTAACTGATGAAATATTGCATGGGGAAGCCTGAACTCCCATTATGTAAGGTAATAGGAGAACATGGGAGAGCAAACAGATCTAGATTCTTGAGTTTAAATCAGGACTACTATTAAGCAAAGTGAGGCAGCTGCTTTAGGTGGCAGAAGGTACAGAACAGTGGGGATATGCTGGAGGGTGTACAAGACATGTATTTCTACACTATACCCCCTTAAACTAGTCAGCCTATTTTGTTCTCCACTGTAACCCCAGAAGGTTGGCTTAAGGGTGCAGGATAGAAATGCTGATTTGGCATTTGTGTTGGCATCCTGTCATCCGTGTTGAATAAGGATTCAGTTACAAGTGAGGTCAAACTGTGTACCTGGGAATGGGGAAACGGTTGGGAGAACCACATAATCTTGTCCTTACTTCAGGCAGTCATAGGTCCTGGGCCAGCTTTGCTTGAAACTGTGTTGCCTTTTTGTAGAGCTTTTTGGAGAAACAGACATCAAGCTTGGTCCCATTGCACTGAAAGAAGAGCAGATGAACTCCTCCATGCTGAATGCCTCTGACACCTCTGACCTTGTGACTATTGTGGCTAGTTCTGCCACATCCAGGACACCACATGCTGCCAGGATACCGGCTAACCAAGTGGTGAATATTATCATGAGGGGTGGAGTGAAGGAAGACTCACCTGGTGAGAACTTCAGATTCCCATATTTCTTATTTAAAACATTTATAAGCCATGTTTCTAGGATTAAAAAAAAACTCCCAAGATGACTTCAAATAGTATTCATAATAATATTAGAAAATGCCTGCTTGTCTATGAGAGCTATAGCTCAAAGATCATGAAACCCAGGCATCCTAACTTGGGCATCCACAATAAGGGAACATGTGTTAATAACTTAATAAGTCAGAATACTGTTGGGACAACATGAAAAATAATTGCATAAACTATTTTAAAAGTTGAATAAGTGGGTCCCTAGTACAGCCACACATGTAGCCCTATCTCACTTTTGATTTGGTGGGTGGGGTGGCAATTGACTTTTGTGCAGTTAGTGAGCTCAGAGCCATGATACGCATTTCACAACCAGTTGCATAGCTGTAGAATCTGACTGTATTATATGTTTATACAGTGCTAGTAGAGTGCAGTGTCTTAGCCAGTTTGTCAATGAGTTTTGAAGTCTAGTGCTATCTTCAGTCACTAGGTCACTTCAGTCACTTAATGTGGCCATAGCTTTGCAGATAATCCAGTTTGAAAACCAAGGTAGAGAATTATATGGTTGTGTCCCCCCCTTCTGTGTCTAAGCCAGATGCAATAAATGTTACAGATGGAGCTTTATGGCCAGAACTGAGTTTATAAACTATCCAGTAACTCCCTGTCATATTTCCTTTTCAAGGTCTGTAAAACTGTGGCTGGTTTCCTGGTTCTGGCCTTGATAGGAAAATGTAGTGATGAGGATGCCCCAAGTGCACATACATAAATTAGTGCATACTGAAGCTAGGGCTGCAAGCTTTTACCTTTGTGAAGAATCAGTTAAGTCATCATTGTAAGCTAAGCTGTTTCTTATTAAGCTGGCAACAAACCAAACTTCTAGCAGCTGAGATTGTTGACTGTCAACAAGATAGATTGGTATAGAGCAATAAAGATGGCTTTTCCTTCTAATTTTATAATAGGAAACCAGCTGAAATATGTTTTTCCAACTAGAGTATCAGAGTTTGGGGAGGGTTTTTTTTAAAGACAACAGCTACCAGAGTTCCAGCAGCCACACTAGCTGGAGAATTTCGGGAGCTGTAGTCTTAAAACTTTTCCAATTT